>OZ034817.1:51681866-52881866 GCA_964030455.1 Linum trigynum | reverse complement strand
ACCCTCCTTCGGACTTTCAAGTTTTTGTGATAATTTTTATTTTTATTTTTTATAATTATAATTTTTTTTTATAATGATGTGTAATTTCTAAAAGTTTAATTTTTATTTTTTAATTATTTTTTATTTGCAACGTCACACATTTAACGGTCAACTGTCAGAGTTGACCGCCACGTCAGTCAAAGTTAACGGAGGTTAACGGAGAGTGACCGAACTTGAACTGTTCAACTAATTCGAGTGACTATAAATGGAATAAATTAATTTGAGTGTCAAACGTGAAATTTTATAGCAATTCGAGTAACCAAACTTGCAATTAAGCCATATATCTTGGAACGATTGTTGACACTAAACTTTGATGCTAAAGACTTGGGATGTGATGCATGTTAGCATCCATAATTCCATATAGCTACTGGACCAACCCTTAGAAGTTCAAATGATAATTTTGTTCACCTCGAATCACTTTGAGTCATGGTTGACACCAGCCCAACATAGCTTAATCATAAGATCAAATCATTTTAGCAAGCATGATTGTCAAATATGAAAAGAAGGACAATCTATTTCTTTTATGAATGTTGAAAACGGAACAACTTTGTGAGGTTTGTGGATTGTGGGAAGATAGAGGGGGCCGAAGCAAGACAGCTTTAATCGTATGAGGAAGTGAGTGGGGGGCTCTGTTTAAATCCCAGATCCTGGTGGTGAATAAACCAGAGAGTGACAACTGGAGGAGGCCAAAGGAACAAAAGATAGGCAATCATTGCATGAGAGCATTGTCCTGAGTTGAAGAGGAAAAACTAAAAAGAAATAAGAATAGAGCTTATATAATATAACCCAGAATCAGTCTTATCAGCACATCAATGAACAGAGCCAATAGGCAACAGCCCACAAAGACAGAACCCTTTTTTGTTTGTATGACTGTGGCTGTGGTGGCTGTGAGCCTGTGACTAAACTGGCTATTGTATTGGCCCCTTTTTCCATCCTTACTATGCTTCTCTCTCTTTCTCTCTCTCTATCTTGAGCCCAACAAGACTAGGAAGCACAGCATCATCGTCAAATCCGGCTCGAATCGATAGATTTAACTAGTTAAACCACGATTTAAGAGTTTAGTTAGCCTATCTGACTGCCATCTAGTATTTGGAGTCAATCTCGGATTTAAATCAAGTGATTTTTTTGAATTCAACCATTCGAAATCTCGACCCAACTGTCTCATGTCGAGCCGAATGTAATAACATCAAGCGAGTAACTTCCTTTCGAATGTGATCTCTTTCTACCTCATGCATTCTCTGCACTAAAGATAGTGACATTCAGAGTCCTCTCAACATCTCCAATGCATGATAGCAACATCTAACAGAGAAGAAAGGTTTAGATATTCCCATATGGTTACTGTCCCAGAAAGAGACAATCTTCAAACTGAGAGTGTGCAAAAGCTAGCCTGGCCCTTTTTTCATTTCAATTTCATAGATTGCAAAACAGGGAAAACCCCCATGAGAATTGAGATACATATACAATACACCATCAATCCCCCCTCTTCTCTCTTCCTGTGAAAGGAAGAGAGAAGAGTTCTTCTTTTATCATTGTTTTAAGGCTGAAGCCTGAAAATATCCTTTTTTAGTCTCCCAAAGAAATGCAGCTTCCAGTCACTAAAGCTGAAGCCCACTGCTCCTATTGCTTTTGCTTGCTTGTTTTTTAATAGTCAGGGAAGTTTTTGGTTGGGGAAGGGCCGAAGGGGACCATTTTCTTACTTTGTCAGCTATTCCATTCTGATATTTTTATGCTTTCACAGCCAATTAACCCTCACAATGTTTATAGAGGGCTCTGGCTCTGGCTATATCTTCAGCTCTTGGCTGCTTAGATTTAGGCCTGGTCTGTTGCACACAGTCATATAGGGAAGCAAGAAAAGGGAGAGAGAAAGAGAGCTCTTAGCTTTATTCTGTGTAGTTCACTAGTGTAAACTGTAAAGTGTAAAGGAAACAGAACAGAACAGAACTCACACAATAGTAGTATACTACTTTCACCTTCTGGCACTCGTTTTCCCCCCCTTCATGCTTATTAAAGCTTGCTACTTTCCTTTCCATTTTCCTGTTTCTGTTGGAGGGTTCTCCTTAGTTCATTGAGATTTTGCCAGTCCAATCAGTTGCAGAAGTTTTTTTTTTTTGTTCTTCATACACTTGCATTGATCCTCCACTTTTTGGCCTTGTTTGTCAACAAATGCCATCACCCACTTTTACCTACTGATGCTTTCTTATCAATGGAAGCTCTTTGTTCATTGTAAGTCTGTAAGTCAAATACTTAGTTCCCCCGCCATTTTGATGGATGGAAGAGCTCCAACTTTTTCTTCAGGAGGGGTCAAAAGTGTCATGCTTTAACATAATCAAGACTTTCATCATCTTCTGTTAGTTAGTAGTGTATCTTCTTTTCTAAGTCATGCCTAATAATGCAGCATCCCTTTTTCTGGTTCTTTGATTTCCAGTTAGCTTTTAAATTGCAATGCTTGGACATGACTGCACTTCTGGTTTCTGAAAGTCAAATCCTTTATGTCAAAAGATCAAACCCTTTCTCCTTCTACTTATAATTTATAAATGATCTACCAACTCCTTTTTCCTTTTGTCATAAAGTCCTGTAAGGCATCTCAAGTCTTAGTCCCCATGTTTGCTTACAAAACCAGTATCTCTTGAACTATCAAATCGATCCAGCCACCCAACCCAGAATCTCCCAATATTTTCCTTTTCAGATGATCATTTCCATTGAAACTCCATCCCCCAAAACACCCTTCTTCTGATTCTTGTTCCTTCTTCTAAGCTTTACTATGGTTTCTCAAGACTCCCCTCCACATCAATCCTCTAGCATGCTACGCCAGTTCATTCAATCCCCAAACCAGTTAGAGAACCAAAACCTCAACACATTCCCTCACTCTCTTGGCCTAATGCCTTCCATTCATTCGTTTGAAGATAGAATCTCGCGGTTCTCGGCCTCTCAGGAATCAGAGATGAGCCACACCAGGCACTTCATGGACCTCCTTGGAGCAGCTGCAAATGAGACCAACAATCACCATGTCCAAAGGCTCTCACTTTCCCTTGGCTCTCAAATGGGTTTCCCTCCTTCTCATGAAGTCCAATTCAGACAGAGTAGTAGCTACCAAAGTGACTACTCTTTCAACTGCAACAACAACAACAATACTGCCTCCTTTGCTCCTTCATCATCTTCTTACGGGACCGAATCGTTCTTCCTTGCCATGAAGAACTCAAAATATATAAGACCAGCCCAATCACTACTCCAAGAAATTGCAAGAGTTGGTGGGAAATCTGTTGAGATTAACAATGAGAAGTATGTGATGAATCTGATTCAAAGCAGGAGAAGAGGAGGAGGGCTTGCTTCTGAGCTGAGAGCAGAATTATGCAGCAGCATGAATGGCAATCTGATGACACCAGAAAGACAAGAGCTTCACATCACACTCTCAAAGCTCGTAGCTTTACTTGAAGAGGTTGGTGTTTCTCGCTTTTTTCTTTCTTTCTTGGTGGTTTAACCAAAGGGTTAATGGTATTGTTTTACTTGTACTATGCTGTTTTACACAAATACATTATGATCTAGTTTAGTTAGAATCTACTTAAACTTAGTAATCATGCCCTAAATCACTCACCGCCTGTTCTTTGTGTTCAGATTGATGTGAGGTATGAGAAGTACTACCAGCAATTGGAGGAAGTGGTGTCATCGTTCGAGCAGATGGCGGGTTTAGGAGCTGGGAAATCTTACACGGCGTTGGCGTTGCAGGCCATGTCGAGGCATTTCTGCAGCTTGAGAGATGGGATTGTGTCGCAGATCAATGGCGCAAGGAGGAGGTTGTTGTCGAGTAATTTGTCTCATCATGTAAGCAATGGGATTTCGCAGCTGAGCCTGTTTGATGAAGAAGGGAGGCAGCATCATCAGGAGGCTGCAGGGAGATTGTCGCTTCAGCAGCTTGGATTGCTGCAATGCCAGAGGCAGCAATGGAGGCCCATCAGAGGGCTGCCTGAGACCTCTGTCGCCATCCTCCGATCTTGGCTGTTCGAGCACTTCTTGAACCCGTGAGTTAGTTCAATTTTGCTTTCCAAATCATATCATCGCTCAGAAAGCTACGTTTTGTTTGGGAAGTTGTGATATTTAATGAGTTTTTCTTTTCATTGAGTAGGGTAAGTAGTTGCTAAATGTTTGATATTTTAAGAATTGGTCACTAGAGTTCCCAATTAGCATCGAAAGTTTTAGACTTTAGTCCATATTATCTAAATAAATCAGCTGTAAGTCTTTTTAGTTAGGTATTGGGTAATGGACTAGAATCACTAATTTAATTTACATTGATAATAAGATAAAATGGTTTGTTAATGTCAATTAAAAGGTTTATGTTGGGTTTTCCAAATTATTTACTTAGCCTAGTTAACATGTTTGGTGAACAACATAATGCGTTTGCATGAAGTGTTTATTATGTTTATTATTTCAAACTTAAGCAATAGTGTCATTAGGAGAGTTACCTAACTAACCTCTACACTTTCTCCTTCCCTCTCCTCTTTCTTATGATAGATAATCAATTAATCTATTAACATGGAATTGTAGGTATCCCAATGATTCTGAGAAGCTAATGTTGGCGTCACAAACCGGGCTGACAAAAAATCAGGTGATCTTTT
The DNA here is from genome assembly GCA_964030455.1 of Linum trigynum. NCBI lineage: Eukaryota > Viridiplantae > Streptophyta > Magnoliopsida > Malpighiales > Linaceae > Linum > Linum trigynum. The sequence goes on along the minus strand of OZ034817.1, from coordinate 52,877,217 downwards.
TAGTCATACTTTCACAACTAACTGATGTCGATCATCAGAGCAGTGAGCTCGAAAACGCATTGGTAACAGGTTTGTTGCTTGGTGATAGGTGGCTAATTGGTTCATAAATGCGAGAGTGAGACTATGGAAGCCGATGATAGAAGAAATGTACAAAGAAGAATTTGCCGATTCTTCAGAAGACTCAAATCCATCACATCAAGGAGCGAACAATAGATCTAGCCGAGCAACAGAAGATTTTGCGAGGGATGATCATTCAGATGATTGAAGAACGAGCGACCGATCCTTGTTATATTCCAATATAGTATTCTTTAATCGAAGTGCCACTCGAATGCTGGTTCTTTTTAGGTATTCACATTATGATCACTCTGAAACTCCAAGCTGCTAATGCGCGACACGTATTAAGAGTTCTTTTTCGCCCTTCTCCCAATTTATAACGAGAGAGTAGTTGCATAATATCTAGGAATAATTGAGTCTCATGGGATAAATATTTGTAATTCATTCCTTTCGATTGTTATCAAATTCTAACTAGATATAACGTGGATTAAATTGAATTCCGGCCAAACCGAATCGGATAGACACTCAACTAAAGAAAATCGGATATTACCAAACTACCAACTCAGTATTTTAGTTTAGTAACTCCATAGTCCACACACTAATAAAAATATTTAGGATCCCACCGTTTCACCCAAGAAGCGTGCAATATCAGCTCCAGAATATTTTCTTCCGCTGCTCCACCAATCACCATCATCCCCTCCAACTATATTCCGAAATCCATCCGATAAGTAAACAATTAAAAAGAAAAGAACCCAACAAACTAATTAGTAGTAGCACTGATAAAATGGCGGTATTCTGATAATCCGGCGGATCACCTAATAAAACCCGCTTCTTCTTCCCCACATCCGCTCCCCGGAACCACACCATGACCAGTTCGGCTGCTCCGTCGCGCAAGGTTTTTCTCCGCTCTCTCCTTTTCCCGATTCTCTCTATTCGTCTTGATTGACGAGATGGGTTTTTTTTTCATTTTTGTTGGTTTCCGAAATTTGGCGTAGGCTTTAAGCAGGATCGCTTGTAGCAGGCTGCAGAAGGAGCTGGCCGAGTGGCAGCGCAATCCGCCGGCGGGGTTCAAGCACAGGGTCACTGATAACCTCCAGAGGTTCTCTTCTACTTGACTTTTTTTTCTTCTTTCTTTCTCCTTTCGAGCTGTCGATTGGAAGAATTGTACGTTGATTTTGGTATTGGATTCGGTTTGTGAAGATGGGTGATCGAGGTCAATGGAGCTCCGGGGACTCTGTATGCGAACGAGATGTATCAGCTTCAAGTTGACTTCCCTGAGCACTACCCCATGGAAGCTCCTCAGGCGAGAGTTTTATGATTATTTCCGCGCTGCAGTCTAAATTGTTGGTCAATCTGCGGTTTTGTGTTCAGTAATGGCGTTTTTATCTATGGTGTTTGCATTTGAAACAGGTGATTTTCATCCCGCCGGCTCCTATGCATCCTCACATCTACAGCAATGGCCATATTTGTTTAGGTATCTCTCTCTATTTTCTTCTGCCTGCAAATTATCAGTTATGAGTTATGACATGTATGGCACATCCAGTGAAGTTTGGCTCATTGGAGCAACTGGGGTTTTAGATTTGCTTTATTATGAGTTTGCTTCATAGGGTATAAGCATTATAGTTTTCTATGGTTCTGACCCGGGCTTCGTCTTTCATTCATTGGTCAACATTTTCGCCACTAGTGCACGAATAGGGTAGCGAATAGACCTGGGTCTATCAGCTGAACATGACTGTTAATACTCGGCATTCTTGTTCATTGCTAGTTGATGAATTGCATCCAACTATGAGTTTACCTCAGTGAGTAGTTTGAGACTGTGGCTGAAGTTTGACCTGCTAGACCAAGAAAGATGCACACTTGAGCAATGAAACCTACATAAGCTTATCAATATTATTAGTTGTGGTTGATAGTATGGTTTTTTTTTTTCCACAATGCTTTGGTTTTCCTGGGCAAAGAGTCATCTTTAGCAACTTCTTGTGAGAAGTGGGGGAAATAGTTCTGTCATACTTCTTTCAGTAGTATCTGATTGTTGCTCATGATCTAAACTTGTGTTTTGATTGTCCTTTGTAGATATACTGTATGATTCATGGTCTCCAGCAATGACTGTTAGTTCCATCTGTATCAGCATTCTCTCCATGCTATCTAGTGCAACTGCAAAGGTTGGTTTGTCTGATCCTGCAGCCAATCCTCCAATCCTCTAAACCTCCTTTACCATTATTACTGTTCACCTGTCCTATTACCATATCTAGTCCTCACTTGACCCGCTACCTGCTCCACCATCATGCAGCAACGCCCTGCTGACAATGACCGTTACGTGAAGAACTGCAAGAGTGGGAGATCTCCTAAGGAGACTCGATGGTGGTTCCACGACGACAAAGTCTAGCTTGTTTAACAAACTAAATGAGATCTAACAATTACTTGCATTACCACCTGTGTATACCCAAAGAAACAGAGGTTTGATGAACTTATGTGGTAGCTTGTGATTGATGGAAACAGGTTCAGAAGCTGGTTTTGCTTTCTACCTGTCATAGAGCAACCTGTTTCTTTATTTACTTTTTTGTTTACTGAGCTCTCCTTTCAGTTGTTGTCAAGCAACTGTAAAAAAGGATGAGAATTACGTACTAATGAACCTTCCGTCAGTAAGCATTCTTTGACATGCAAGAACGGTCGCTATACACCGTCGACGGTCTCCACGATACAGGTGGGCCTTAAAGACTCAAGACTTGTGTTTCTATTATTAACTCAATGAATATATAGAGCCATACAGCAGAGTGTGCAACGGAAGGCAAATAACAGAAGGAGTGAAAGCTAGAGAGAAAAGTGGAGCACAACGTTCCACTACTAACAGATAACAAGCTGCCTATAATGTAGGAAACAGGTACACTTCATCACCCCCCCGCAATTTGAGGCTCGGAGAGGCGAAAATTGGAGCAGAACTTGTTGAAGGGCTGTCGTGGTAATGGCTTTGTGAGAACATCAGCAAGTTGATCGGGAGCTGGAAGATAGTGCACACGAAGCTGTCCTTTGCTGACCTGGTCACGTACAAAGTGGAACTCGATTTCCATATGCTTAGACCGATTGTGAAACACGGGATTATGAGCAAGGAAAGTTGCTCCGAGGTTGTCACACCAAAGAGCTGGAGCTGAGGGTAGCTGCTGCCCTAGTTCAGTGAGTAAAGACTTTAACCAGAGAACTTCTGAAGCCAGAGTAGCTAGGGCACGATATTCGCATTCGGTCGAGGAGCGGGCAACAGACTTTTGTTTCCGAGTAGACCAGGAAACGAGGTTGATGCCACAGAATACGGCAAACCCGGTAACAGACTTACGATCCTGTGGGCAAGATGCCCAGGAGGCATCTGAGTAGCCATGAACATGTAGAGATGATGATTTGCTGATAACCAGACCTCGATCAATAGTGCCTTTCAGGTATCGAAGGATTCGTTTGACTGCGGACCAGTGATTATCCGTGGGAGAGTGCTGGAATTGAGATACGTGATTTACCGCAAATGCAACGTCTGGACGAGTGAAACTGAGATACTGCAGACCACCAACTATGCTGCGGTACATGGCTGGATCCTTGAATGGAGGAGAGGAGGACATGGCAGACTGTTGAATGATGTCTGTTGTGCAGGGTGTGGAGATTGTATTTGCGTCGGACATATGAGCACGGTCTAGTAAATCATGGATGAACTTGCGCTGCCGAAGAACAATACCAGTGGGTGTGCGACACACTTCAATGCCAAGGAAATAGGATAGGGACCCCAACTCACGAAGAGCAAAGTTGTCGCGGAGAAATGTGAACAGCTTCTGTATGAGAGACGAATCATTGCCTGTGATGACTATGTCGTCAACATAGACGAGCATGTAAACCCGAGTCGGACCTGTCTTATAGATGAACAAAGATGGGTCAGTCCTGGAAACAGAGAAACCAAATCGTGTGAGTGCGGCAGCAAGACATCGAAACCATGTCCGGGGAGCCTGTCAGAGACCGTAGATCGACTTCCGAAGACGACACACGTAATCGGGTTTGGCAGGATCGACGAAGCCAGCGGGCTGCTGCATATAGACCGTTTCCTGTAGTTGATCGTGAAGGAAAGCATTGGCGACGTCAATTTGATGCAGAGGCCATTCATGAGTCACTGCCAGACCAAGAATTAGGCGAAGCGTGGCAGGTTTGAGGACTGGGCTGTAGGTCTGTTGAAAATCCAGTCCTGGAATCTGCTCATAGCCACGAGCAACCAAGCGAGCACGCCGTCGATCCAAGGAACCAGTTGGGTGAAGCTTGGTGCGGTACACCCACTTGTTGGAGATAATGTTGCAGTTGGCAGGCGGGGGAACCAAGTCCCAGGTGTGGTTGCGGTGTTGGGCATCGACTTCCTCTTGCATAGCCGAGCGCCAGAGTGGGTTCTTGAGGGCCTGTTTGACAGTGGTGGGGGTGTCATCGATGTGGAGGGTGGAGAGGAAGGACTTGGGTTTGAGATTCCCTGTTTTGATGCGGGTTACCATGGGGTGTTGAGAGCTCGTGGGGTTTGTGACAGTGAGCAGGCGTGGGGAGGTGGTGAAAGGCGGCCGATCGGTGATTTGGCGGCGAGGGGGTAGAGATGTCGGCGTTCGGCGAGAAGCAGGGATTGGGGACGAGAGGGAAGGGGATGTAGATTGGGCCTGGTGGGTGGGCTGAATGGGGGGTGGTTGCGTGGGAGGTGTGGATGGCTGGGTGTGAGCTTCGGATGTGGGCGGATTGGTGGTGGACGAGGAAGGGGGGATAGATGGTGGCTGAGGTGGAGGGGGATCTGGGGGGCTAAACGTCGTCGGTGATACTGGAGGAGAGGCCGTGTTGGGAGGGAACGGGTCGCTGGGTTGGTGGGCTGAGAAACAGGCTGCGGTGGGTGGGCTGGAGGTGGCGAAGACAGAGTTGGGCTGGGGGCAGAATTGGGGTTGGGCCTGGGAAGGGGGAAAGGTAGAGGGCCAGTGGGCACGGCAGATGGTGGGGGAAGTAGAATAGGTGGGGATGTATGTGGTGTGGTTAAGGAGGGTGAGGGTGTAGGTAAATCGGCAAATGGAAAATGAGACTCATCAAATAAAACGTGGCGACTAACATAGATGCGACCGGTGGGAATGTGAAGGCAACGATAACCCTTATGGAGTTTGCTGTATCCAAGGAAAACACAGGGAACAGACCGGGGAGCCAATTTGTTTGGAGTGAGGGGACGAAGCCAAGGATAGTAGAGACACCCAAAAACACGAAGATTAGTGATATCGGGAGCGCGGTGAAAAAGAAAATGAAATGGAGAATCATGGGCGAGAAGCGGAGTAGGCGTGCGATTGATGAGATAACAGGCTGTGTCGAAAGCAAGAGGCCAGTATTTCAAAGGAACATTGGAGTGATGGAGAAGAGCAAGACCATTATTAACGATATGCCGATGTTTACGTTCGGCGCAACCATTTTGTTCGGGAGTATAAGGGCATGAAGAGCGATGAGCAATGCCATTTTGAGCGAGATAAGAAGAGAGGGCTTGATATTCACCACGCCAATCGGATTGAAAAGTTTTGAGTGGGAGTCCAAAGAATTTTTCGACTAATTGCCTAAATTGAATAAACACATTTAGCAATTGGGATTTATAACGAACAAAATAAATCCACGAGAATTTGCTATAATGATCATAAAAAAGAATATAATAGGATTGCTCATCGTAAGACAAAATAGGCGCAGGACCCCATACATCACTACATACTAGTTCAAGAGGAGCCTGAGCCTGAAAAGTCGATGCAGAAAAAGGTAATTTGTGGATTTTACTGACGGCACAGCCATGACACAAAGAAGGAGAGGATGGTGCGAAATTTATTTTATTTTGATGAAGAACTTGCTTGACCGCACGTGCGTGAGCATGCCCAAGCCGACGATGCCAAGTATCAAACGAAGCCACACAAGCAATGGGGGAAAGTGGCCGAGAGATAGTGATGGGAAGGGAGTAAAGACCATCCACGGCAAATCCACGATGAATTTCACGCCCCGTGCTTCGATCCTTGATGAGAAAAAGAGAGTCAAAAAATTCAATTGATATAGGATTTGAACAAGTGAGAGAGCTAATTGAGAGAAGATTGTAGGGAGCACCATGCACATGCAGAATATTATCCAAAGAAATCGGAGTGTTGGATAGAGAAGTGGAGGATGAGCCAAATCGAGAGATGGGAAGAGATTTACCGTTGCCAAAAGTCACTTGATCAGTCCCATTGTACTCGGAATGATGAGCAAGGTTGTCCAATTCCGAGGTGAGATGATGATTCGTACCCGAGTCCAAAAGCCACTGATTAGAATCAAAAGATTGGACAGGAGAGGAGGAGACCATGGCGTGTGGGCCTGCAGGAGGGCGGTTAGGGCGGGTATGGGCTGGGTGAAATTGTTGGGTCGAGGGAGCATGTTGAATGGACAGTGGGCTGGGGCATTGGGTTTTCATGTGGCCCCTGCCTCCACAGTTATAACAAATTAACCCACCAGTGGGCCGAGGCCCAAGAACACCATGCGCTGGGCTGGACCTGCCAAAAGAGAAATCAGAAACAAATATAAGGTTAGAAGAACGACCGCCGCCTCGGCCAGAGCTGCGACCTCTGCCTCGGCCACCACGGCCGCGATATCCACCGGCGCTGGAGAAGAAGGCCGACGGCGCGGGAGAGGCAGAATGAGAAGCATATCTTTGGAGCTGAATTTCTTCACTGAGAAGCAGAGAATGAAGATTTTCGAAGCTGATGGGTTCCATCCTGGATTCGATATGACGCACGAAAGGTCGGTAGTCTTCACCCAGACCATCAAGAATCCAAGCGGTGAGATCGTCGTTTTTGACAGGGGAGCCCAGGGCCGCCAATTGATCTGCCTTGGTCTTGACGGTTTGAAGGTAATCATGAATGCTTGTGTCGCCACGACGGATGGTTTGAAGGGTCTTGGTGAGCTGCCGAATCTGGATTTGCGAACCGGAGGCATAGATCGTGGCCAGGGCTGTCCATGCTTCAAACGCGGTGATTTGTTGATGATGTTCGGCATAACTGATTCAGATAAGGAAAAATTGATCAGGGTAAGAACGTACTGATCTCTTTGGTACCAAGTCCAATAGGCTGGATTGGCTTGGCCATCAATAGATTGAGGAGGAGCAGAAAGCGAGCCGTCAACATGGCCCATCAGACAGTGACAACGGAGTAGTGGTGTTATTTGAGCATGCCAGAGGAGGTAGTTTGTGGGTGTAAGTTTGACACTGAGCTGGGGATTGGCAGGAAGGGAGATAGTGGAGAAAGTAGAGGACATAGAGACAGACTCGCCTGAAGCAGAGGAAGAAGAAATTGAGGATGATTCAGTGGCCATGGCGTGACCAGGAAACAAGAAGAAGATGAGCAGAGAAAAGAAGAAGAAGAACTTTGACTCGTTAGAGCTCAGGAAGGCTCTGATACCATAAAGACTCAAGACTTGTGTTTCTATTATTAACTCAATGAATATATAGAGCCATACAGCAGAGTGTGCAACGGAAGGCAAATAACAGAAGGAGTGAAAGCTGGAGAGAAAAGTGGAGCACAACGTTCCACTACTAACAGATAACAAGCTGCCTATAATGTAGGAAACAGGTACACTTCATCACGCCTTCCGTTGCATGCAGACATTGAGCATAGTCAAATGGCCAGATAACAAGAAAAATCTTCCTCGTAGAATTCCAATTCCTTGACACGCAAGAAACAGTCGCTATTCCCCGTACCCAACCATATATTGATGCTCCTTCCATTGCCTATAGACATAGAGCAGAGTCAAATGGCTAGATTCCGGAACAAGAAACTTCCCCCCTCGTAGAATGGCTCGCCTCAGCCCTCTCGTAAGGCTGGAAGAACATTGAGGGGACAGAGAGCATTGATACGATCGTAAAGAAACCTAATTTACAGGGGCGGAGCTACACAGGGCCTAAGGGGGGCCCCGGCCCCCCCCCCCCCCCCCCCCCCCCCCCCCCCCCCCCCCCCCCGAGAATTTCGAAAATCACGAAAGAATGTACGAGTATTCTGAAAATTACGAAGTAAATACAGATTTATAATAATGGTCGCGGGTTAAAAGGTATCTAAAGTAGCCGATTTCCCTAGTGGAGTTTATAGTGGTTTTGTATCAAACAGGTCAAGGGTTCAATCCTCACCTATGTTAGTTTTTCGGTTGGAGTTTTTTACAATTTTATAGCTTTAATGGAAAAAATTTCCCCGATAAGTTTAACAAGAATGTCAATCTAATTATTTGACAAAACATCTCGTACATTTTGATAATTTACACAATTAATTTATTTATATAGTTATATAATTATTTTGATTTTTTTCTTATTACGATAATATACGAATCATTTCCGGCCCCCCCAAACCCAAAATCCTAGCTCCGCCCCTGCTAATTTACGATTCAAAACCGCTCTCCCATCTAACAATCTTAGCTAGTGGAGGATCCAAAGGAAACTCAACCATTTTCTCCATCCTAATATCTTCCTCTTCCACCATTATGGCTTGAGTTTAAGTTTTATCATTGGGATGGTGCCATGGTGGTCACTGGTCAGGACAAGCAAGAAGAAGCGCCGGACGGATGAGCTATCAGAAGGAGAACGAAGGACGATAATGAAGTCGCAGATAAACCCGTTATTCGACAAGTTGATGAACGCCAAGCCCAAAAAGAAGCCCATGGTTTACGGGCTATAAGCAGCTACGGTCCTGGGCTAAAATTTTCGTGGGTTTTGCAGGCCCAAATCAATCTGGCAACATAATTTCATTTCAGGGCTTCAGGCAGCCATTGAAGCTCTCTCAACTGTCAAGTGTTCCTCTCTCGGGGAAGATGCCGGCGGGACGATTATCATCAATGGCTGCGACGCTCGCTTCGGCTCTTCCATGGCGGACTACGCCTCTATACTTCATAGGCGTCAAGCCTTCTCGACTTAATCGTGGAACCGCCATCTTCCACTCCAGAAAGCTGGCTCTCTCTTTCTGCTCCAACTCTGAGGTCGCTTCCGAGCTAACCATCCCTATTCCGGAGGAATTGCCGAAACGTGTAAGCTCGTTGGCTGGACTAGTCTGTAATTAGCTCAATCTCTTTGGAATTTGAAGCATTCAGAATCTAAAATGAACTTGGTGTACGGAAATGTGGCCTGCCGCGTTGATTGTTTCAGCAGAGTCCCCTGAGTCCTGGACTGTACTTGGTTGGAACGCCGATTGGAAATCTTGAAGATATAAGTTTCAGGTGTTGTTTTGAACTGACGAATTTGATGCTCCTTGGTTTCGATGTGCCTTAACTTCCTGTATTTTGAGCTGTTATTGAAGCTGGCTAAGTGAATTTAGCTTAGAGCTTGTGCTAACCTAATTGCAGGGCTATTCGTGTCTTGAAATCGGCTGATGTGATACTTTCGGAGGACACGAGGCATTCAGGAAAGCTGCTCCATTACTACAACATCAACACTCCTCTCGTGAGTTTGTTTCATAGATTGGTTTGCTTATAAAATTTTTGTGTGTTCTTAGAATTGTGGAATGGTCTTTCCCCAATTCTAATTGTGTGCTTTAGGTTTCCAGTTGAGCTACCACAAGTTCAACGAGTCGCAAAGAGAACAGACTGTGCTGAGGAGGCTAAAGCAAGGAGAAATCGTGGCACTGATCAGTGATGCGGGCATGCCAGGCATTAGTGATCCTGGCGCAGCTCTGGTAAAAACATTGTTAAGCTTAGAACTAGCTTAAACTCTTAGGTAAAGGGCTCTTTGAAAGTAATTAACTTGTGAATTCGGTGTGCGCTCGTTGTAACTGTGTAGGCAAAGTTGTGTGCGGATGAAAACATTCCTGTCATACCTATTCCCGGGCCTTGTGCTCTTGTAGCTGCTCTATCTGCCTCTGGCTTAAATACCGAGGAGTTTACATTTGGTAATCTACTCTTATTCTTCTGCTGAACACTTCCTTCCCCATGACGTGCATTATGCCAGCATTAGGATTCTGGATTGCTAAGCCATATAATATTTTGTAAATGCTGTTGCAGCTGGATTCCTCCCCAAGCATACTGGGTCCAGGAGAGAGAGATTAACAGCTTCAGCTAAGGAAGCAAGAACGCAAGTGTTTTATGTTCCACCACACAAGTTGTTGCAATTTCTCGAGGAGGCTTCATCTACATTTGGTGATTCGAGGTATCGTATGTTCTCTTTCAGTTTCATATAAGTTTTATGCGTCCATGATGACACAAATGGCATTAATATTCTGGTTTATCGTTGCTGTTCTTTCGCGAGGTGTAAACTTTACTTGACCATTAAGATATCGCAATTTTTTTCTTCCCAATTGAAGTTTGAACTGGATATATGATTTTGCAATATTTGTAAGCCAGAGCTAGGATGTCTTTGTTCATAGTGAAAATCTTGAATCACTTGCCGGGTTCTGACGGTGCATTTTCACTGCATTGCAGGCAGTGTGTCATAGGCAGAGAAATCACTAAATTACATGAAGAGGTGGGTTTTGTTTATGACTTCTAGCTGATAAGTTTCATAGACACTCATCATCATGCAAAGACAATGCTCTTACCGCGCTTACGTTTCTTGATCAAAATTTTATCAGTTCTGGCGCGGTACACTTGTGGAAGCAAAAGAAGCGTTTACGAATCGCGTAGCAAAGGGAGAGATAACTCTGCTGATCGAAGGCAACAGCAATGCCCCGGTAGAAACTCCTTCGGATACCCAACTTGAACACGAACTGGGGCTCTTGATCTCCCAGGGGCACAGCCTCTCCATGGTAAAGCTCCATTCTATGGCGCGATGAGTTGAGCTTTCAAAGCGTAAACTGAACGATTTGGATCGAGATTCCCTTAACGGGTTTCTTTGTTCTCGTTCGTTGTCTTGGAAGCATGGTTATCCCTCCCACTGACATGTTATCGTTTCAAACTTTCAGGCAGTCAAATTGGTAGCTGATGGATCGCCGGTGAAGAGGAAGACCATCTATTCTCTAGCCTTGCGGAAATTCGGAAAGCAAGAAGAAACAGAGGAATGAATGATTCGTCGAAAATTAAAAATTAAAAGCACATCTTAATTATGATCTGAGTTATGCTCCCTCTCTGTTTCTCCTCTTTCTAGTGTAATGTTTGTTTCCTTCATTTTGAGCAAGAGGTATATAACTTAAACTTGTAACATCCGTAGCTGCCCTGACTCCCGACTCCAGCCTTCGGAGGTTGGATAATCTAGCTCCGAACGAGAGTCGAGGCAGATCGATTCATTATGACGCGCGATTTGAGCACAAAAAAAAAAAAAAAACCATATACCATAACAGAAAAGAATCGAAGACATGCATCGTTTAAAACTCAACCATGAAACCTAAAAGCTTCAATAGAAGCCAACCACATCCCCATTCCAGGAGCAAAAGTACTACTACAACATTGTTCTTTCTCCCTGCTTAAACACTACCACGTCAGCATATTCCCTCCCTAATTAATAATAAACAATTAATTAATCAACTACTTCCCTTACAGCCTAACTTCCCCTCCATAGAAAAAAATATGTACAGAGAGATAAGAGATTGAGCAGATATTCCTACGTCAGTGATAAGATTGCGGTTGCAGCAGCAGAAGAAGCAGTACGTAACGTAACCCCTCAATCCAGCGGTGGCGTAAAGGGGAGAAAAACAGAATCGCACTGTGCAAAAACAAAAAGGAAGAAGCAGGGGTCTGTTACTCTGTTTTGCTTTTGTGCCGTCACCACGAAGCTTTCCCCTTTCTCACCAAAGAAGCAGCATCAGCAGAATCAGGTACGGGTTTGAATATACGCTGGCCAGTGGCCAGAATACGGCGAGGATCGAACGACGTCTTCCGCTGATTGAAACGGTCCCACTTCTCCTCCCCAAAGTGGGCCGCCCATTCCCGCTCCGTTGTGTAGTGAGGTAAGTACTGCTTCATTTTGATCCCCGACTCCTCGCAGAATCTCAGTATCTCACGGTTCTGATTGCTCAGATACTCCAGCGTCTTGCCGCTAGAGTCCTCCACCGCCGACCTCAGCAGCGCCACCAGGTAGAACACCTCCTCGTCTCCCTCCGGCGTCACCGCCGAGCTCCGGCCGTCCCACCTGGCAAAGATAATAAAAGCCACATCATAAATTCGGGGTTTCGAGCCACAAAGTCAAGAGAGCGGGTGATTGTCAAATTAATCCTAGCTGGACCCCTAATGCAAAATACATTATGTCATGCTACGAGTATTGTTATTATTGGATGAGAAAGAAGAGATCAAGTCTGCAGATGTAGTTGTTATGCACAGCAATTCGAGTGAGATAAGGATTAGCTCGTGTCAACAACACAAAGATGATGGACTGAAGTGGAAGCGGATACAAATTTGGAACTAGACTAATATTTTCACAATGCAACGTCGTTTTATCATTTTTTTTCATTTCTTTAATCTATTGAATACATATTCGTTATGTAATAACGAGTCCCACTTAGCCCCCGTGTCATGTGCGGGTTAATGGGATTCGAATGGTGGTTAATCATTGTTGATTAGCCGTTGAATGTCCTATATAAATCAAAAACCTTAAAGAGATGAGATAGCTTTTTTGCTGCTCTCAAGTCTCATCCACCCCAATAAGTCTCTCTTCCCCTTTACTTAGTTATGAAATTGCGACAGAATTATATTCCTTATCAAAATTGAAGAAATTAGGTATTTTTCGTATTAATATTAGAGTTTTTGGTTTTTCTGTTTCCTTTGTGTCTGTCTGGTCTTTTTCCATCTCTTTCCCTTTTGCATGTGGCCCACGTGTTCCCATAATTCTCCCCCCCTCCTATACTACGTGTCCTCCCATCGTCTCTGGACCACGGCGTCCTATTGCTAGCAAGTTCTAGTGGTGGGTTCTCCCTCAGAAAATAATTCTAGTTGTTTAGTTCTTTCTTGTATGCAATGAATTACAACAACAAAGGAGGAGAAGAAAGGCCCGTCGTGATCAAGCCAAAAGAACTGCTGTAGAAAGAAAAATGACCAATCGTGTAAAAGGACAGCCCAAAAAAAAAAAAAAGTAAATGGATAAGTAGATGATGAGGTTAAAAAAAGATTTACTGACGACATATAAACACACGTCAACTATATCTGAACCGAAGCTGTGCTTATGTCTATCAAAATATATATGCATGTGGAATCTAATCCTCTTAAAAAGGAGCAAAAGATGAGAGAGTATAAAGTGGGGCAATTAGGGCTCGAGAAATGACTTGCATGTTCCATGCATGCAACGCCATCATTGCCAAACCCGATAATAACAATAAAGGAAAAGAGTAATGTTGCTTTTAAATTGGAGTACTAATGTAATGATTGTAATTAACAGATGGACTTACTTGCTTTTGTTCATAGGGTAAATGAGGATGGGGCCGCTGGTCCTGTTGTTTCCCAAAATGCCCTTGAACACGCCCTTGTCGAAGTCGTCGATCCTCGACTTGGGGACGAAGAGGTTGAGCCAAGGGTGGGGGACCTCCCAGAGGTTCTTCGCCCTCAGCTTCAGCTCGACCTTGTGGACTCGGTCAAGGAAATCGACATAGGGCAGATCGGTCGTGAAAACCGACGCCGGTATGAAGTTGAGCTCCTTCATCAATGCCTCTATTTCCTGCGCGTGTTAATTAATTGTAATTGACAAGGTCAATATCAATTCAATAAAGTAGAAAATTTCAAACAAAAAAAAAAAAAAATTGGAAGTGCAGGGGAGGAAAAATAAAGGTGCTAGCTAGTTAGCCAGATTTGCTTTTGTCATGATAAAGCCGTATATATCTCTGATTCCCCGTATAAGTTTAGTTCAGAGGAAAAGGCGCAAAGCATGTAATTAATTGAAATCTTACAAGTAATTAATTGTATATAAATTACACAAGGGGAATAATTTTGGTGGGTAGCAAAAATAAGAAATGAAAAAGCACTGTTTACATCTTATAGAATCACATGATGATGGAACTATAGATTGCACAAGATCTTTGCAAATCTAATTTCTTTTTCATAATTAAATGGATGCTTTAATTAATTATTTATTTTGGAAGTATAATAATTATTAAATAATTGAGTTGTAATCCTCATCCTAGCTAGCATCATCATCATGGTGTAACCTAGCTAGGAGCATATAGCTGGTTTGCAACAAAAGCCCTGAGATCACGAAACTATGTTTCTGATGATGATCCCTTTTTTTTTTCTTCCTACTATTTATTAATCAACATTTAAAAAGTAGACCAATTAAAGGAGAACAAATAATAATAAAAAAAATTATAATGAATTAGTGGGATGGGTGATACGTACAAGATATTAATAATTCACAACAAATTCTTAACTTGAAGCCACTAATACTACCCACTTCCATTATGTAAGCTAGCTAAGCTCTAGGGACGTATTGCTATCACTTTTACTTACATGTACACACAAACTCCTTTAGCATATGCCATTAATTAACCAATGAGTTAGCTACCTAGCTAGCTAGCTAGGTTTTCGTGTACCAATAATTCAAAGTTAGGTGAAAGAATATTTTTTACCTGGTCGACAGTATCAGCAGTCGACTCGCGGTAGTTCTTGGTGACTTCAAGGCAGTAGAGGACCCCTCCGTCGGTGTCGAGGGATGAGATTTTGACCGGGTTGCGAGGGGAGAAGAAGGAGGACCTCCAGTTGTTGATCAGCCCTTCGTCCACGATCACAAACCCTTCCACGTAGTCGAACTTGCTCCGACCGTCTCCCTGCAGGGAGATCAGATGCTCCTGGTCCCTCGTAAACGTGGAGAAGCTGGAGTACAGAACCCTGATCCAACGCACCTGCACATACGCAATTAGGTCATCGTACCAATTCAGCATCAATTATGCAAATAGTAGTACACTACTAAACATGGAGGAGGGGGGGCTAGCTAGGAAAGAAAAGGATGTGTCAACAACATTTGCCAGCTTTAGAACAACCATTTGAATGTGTAGAGAGATTTGCAAATATACTCTCTCTATGGACCAAACCCCAAAAAATCAACCCCATTCTCCAGCCGTCCTACACAATATTTTCTCAAGTGGCAGCATGTTGGGGGCCCATATCGATCATCAATTAACGTTTGTTTGTTTGTTTGTTTGTTTGAACGGTTCGTTGTTGTCTTTCAGAGTTTGTTTGTTTTTTTGCTTTGGTCATTAGCTAAATACTAGGAAAGTGTTTGTTTCCCACACACTAGCCAATTAAATTTGACTAGTCGTCCTATATGGGAATATTTGGAATTCTAATTTGGAATGGAGCTAACCATAAATCGATCCTAACCCCAATTAATTATATGGTAGTTAGAGCGAGATATAGAGAGAAGAGTTTAGTTTTTTTTTTTCGTCGTAACGTTCCGACGTACCCTTTGGGGAGCCGGTTCGACCGCGATTCGAGCCCGAGTAATTATCCCAAACTGCCCTAACCCACCCAGCACCGCGTGGAACAGCTCCTGGTTCTCTTCTTCCGAACACTTCACCATCTCCCCTTTACCTGCCAAAATATTACCGATGACGTGGTCATGTGGATTTATTAGCTTACTCAACGTGACGTTACATTAAAATAAAAAAGATTAATATCAAGGAGGAGAAGAAAAAAAACATGCAATAATAATAAGTTAATTAAGCGAACCTGTAACGACATCGAGCTCGTGAACATTGCTAATCTGCGGGCCGTGGTTGAAAGCCTGTCCGCTAATCCCGGCATTGGACAGCGTCCCGCCGACCGACAGGTACAAGTAGTCCGTCCACGACCTCGGCGCCAGCCCGTGTTCCAGACACGCCCTTAGCACGTCGATCCACAGCTCGCCTCCCCACGCGTCCACGTACTTCATCTCCTCCGACACCTTGGGCCGCGGCGGCCCATCCCCCTTCCTCCTCCCTTCTTCCAGCCTGCTCATCTCGATCACCACCCCGCCGGCGGTGTTCGCCTGCCCGTTGATGGAGTGCCCGTGTCCCCTGGCGGACACGGGGAATCCCTGCTGGTACGCCGCTCTGATCAGCTGAGCTACGTCCCCGTCGGAAGTTGGGTGGAAGACTGCCGCCGGCTCGACTACTGGAGACCCTCCTACACGTAGCATCCCGAAGTCGGAGGAGGCTCTCGCGAGGTCGGAGGGATTGGTGCTGAGCTGGAAGTCGTTGCCGCCGTCGAAGTCGAAGTCGAGGACGGTCGGTCCTACGACGGTTACGATGAGGCGGCAGCACATGATGACAACTAAGAGGAGCTTGGCCGTGGACATCTCGAAAGTGATGGTGGTGGTGAAGAGAGAATTGTTGTGGTGGCGGTGGACGGTGGTGGTGCTCTACATGCAGAGAGAAAAGAGAGAGAGGGAAGTGAAGGGTTTGAAGATAACGAGGAAGATCGGGGGAGCAGAGATATATAACGTATCTTCTGGTTTGTTTTAGTGCATGATGAGTTGAACGGACTTTTTTTCTTTCTTCTTTCTCTTTGCTTTTTTTTTTTTTACTTTCTGCTGCAGCTTCTGCGGGGTGGTGGCTTTGGAGTTCTGAATTTTTGATTTGGTGTGTAGGGGGGGATATTTTATTACTATATGCACAAAGTTGGTTCTTGATTTATAGGACAGAGGGGGGAAAAGAGAAGAGGCAGCAGAAGAGGGAATGGGGAGACACGTGCGAGGAGGGGAAAGACACGTGTGGGGGGAGAGGGGAGCCATGCCTTGTTCTGGGCTAAGCCATACCTGTTGTTTGGATGTAAAGAGTCATTAGAAGGGTGGAAATGATGAATATGAGTAATTAGTAATGGTTAAGACAGGCACCCTATCGTAATGGTTGGTCAGATCGAAAATATAGTTGAATAATTACGGTTTTAGTATGAATAATTTATTATTATTGACTTTTTGACATTTAACCGCTTCTGGTACGCGGTTTCACAATCTTTGATAATTAGTTGCATGTCGCTGGTTTTTGTGTGGATGGAATTTTTTTTGTGTTGGACTAGCAAGTAGGGGATCTGATACAGGTGTGTATCGATTAAACTACTTAACAAACCTATTATGGTACTAGTACTTGATTTTGAATAGTTTGGTAAATATGTTGGCTTGTCGACATAAAGAGTAAGGAATTGGACATGCTGTAGTTGATCACATACTTAAATATACCACTTGAAACTTAATTGTCAAAATTTTTAAATTTGAATCAAACTATAAGTTTGGTTTGTAGGCCATATCATATATATATGACCTCAGACCTAGTGAATATAGTTTGGTAAGACTGGTATAATGCACTCGACATTTTGGTGTATTAAGGTGATTTTTGGACACTCAATCCTCAAATGGTCTTGCAAAACTGAATATGGAATTGATAATTAAGGAATTTGTATGATCAAGGTGGTAAGTACGTATCAACGACGTAATCATGTCGAAATTTTGATGAACAGTTTGTTATCAAATCAATCGAAAAATCTGCTAAACAACATCCTAATGCTCTACAATATTAAAAAAAAACAAAATTATACAAAATTCAGCCTAACAAATGACAAGAAAAAAAATATCGAATCACATATATTTGACCTGGTTAGTTATACATGTAATTAATGATTAGCTTCTTATGTAAGATGAAACGAAACCGACGATATAGATAGTGAAAATGTACCGGAAAGACGTGATCTAACGGCCACATCGTCAAGAATGTACTGTTTTTAGAAGAGTTGTTTTAAAAGAGTTCTATTGAAGAATGGATCTTGTTAAACTCATGCCCTAAACAAGATTTAAGAACCTGATACACTGCCCACAACTCTGCTGGTCACTATACCATAGTACCTCTCTCTCTCTCTCTCTCTCTCTCTCTAAGTTGGCTGGCTGGCTGTATATGGAATCAGGAAAATGGAATAAAGAGAGACATATGGTACAAGCAAGAAGGCGATAGGAGGAGGGGATCGAGTACTGTAGCGTTGGCCCACAATTTGGATACGGAGGATCTTCGTGGGGACGTGAGCAATAGACAAAGGGACTTCACGTGGGCTAGTGAAGGACGTCGTCGATGATCGATAGGGATCCTCTGCTCTGCTCTGCAGGACGACGAAGACGACGACGAAGAAACCCAAAACCAACGATGATCCATGTTGGTTGTTGTTATATGTACGTTTTTTTGGCGCTGCCTTTTGCCTTTGCCTTCACCCAATCACAATATCAAAAGACCCTCTCTACTACACTCATCATTTCTCGTCCTCACTCGCACAACACACACAGTCGACCCGTTGCTATCACACCTTTTTCCCACTCAGACATTGATAATTACTTCTCGTCGTGAAAAAAAAAAAAAAGAAAAAAGAGTATCATTAGGACTTTGAATTAATGTTACATAACTTAACATTGATTAACTTTTGTTCTAAGCATGATCAGCAAGAGCTAGCTATATAGCTCGTCGGCTCACAATCACAATCAAGTAAGATTTCCAGGAGCGATATTAAGTAGGAGCGACAATAGGGCAGGTGGGGTGAGTAATTCGATATATATATATATGTCCATGACAGGTTGGGTCTAGATCATCGGGTATTTTGTCATGAGGCACGAGTCGCGGGGATGTTGGTTCTTCATTAAAAAAATAGAGAAGCATTGATAAACCAGAAAGCAGTATCGGAATAGCAGAAAAAGAAAACGACACACAGATTTAACGTGGTATCCCTGGAAATCCCAGGACTAATCCACAGAAGAGAACTGGCTCTTCAAGCACTCAAGATCACTATCAGATTGTCGTTGTTGTTGTACAGAGAAGTGGCGGCACTCTCACACTATATACACGAAGGTTAGGTTTCCACAGATCACCTCCTAACCGTGCATGGGCTTGCATGGATAATGGCCCAGACTATAATTACTAACATAATGTAATACAATGAATGGGCCACGAAAATAAACAAAGCGAAACCCAGCCCTGTTCCGCTAATAGCCTCCCCCAAATTGATGCCGGAAACCGAGCATAAATTTGCTACTGAGAAACCAATGACGACCGGTGGGGAAGGATTTTGTCAGAAGATCAGCAACCTGGTCCTCCGTGCGGATGTAGTGAAGGCGTAGCGTCTCATCACGGACTAAGTCACGAACATAGTGTATATGAATCTCCATATGCTTCGTGCGATCATGGAGAACTGGGTTGACAACAATGCGAATGGCACTCGTATTATCAACAAACAACTCCATAGGACCAGGGCAGTGAACACCAAGATCCTGTAAAAGACGGCGTACCCATTCAAGCTCAGAAGTAACCTCAGACATGGCCCAATACTCAGCTTCAGTGGAAGATTTAAAAGCGTCCCCAAATTGGACGCACCAGCCGGACGTCGAGCGGCGAGTATCGGGGCACCCTGCAAAGTCAGAATCGGAGAAAGCACGAAGAGAGGAAGCACCGCCCGATGGGAAGAAGATTCCAACTTCCTTAGTCCCCTGCAAGTAACGGAGAATCCGATGCACAGCAGTAAGATGATCACGACAAGGAGATGACATAAATTGACTAACCACTTGGACGACATAGGAGATGTCGGGACAAGTGGCTGACAAATAGATAAGGCTCTCGACGATGCTCCTATACTGCTTTCCATCCAACAGGCGATCTCCAGAGTCGCGGCGGAGTTTCAAATTTAACTCCATAGGGGTGGAGACAGGATGGCAATTCTCGAACTGATGGTCTGCTAGAAGATCCATGATATACTTTTGTTGATTAAGAAGAATCCCACGTGAGGTGAGAGTAACCTCCAGTCCCAGGAAATAAGAAAGGTCACCCAAATCCTTGATGCTAAAGGCAGATTGTAAACCTGCTTTGAGACGCTGAATGCCTGTAGTATCGGAGCCAGTGATCACCATATCATCAACATATAATAAGAGAATGATGATACCTTGAGGAGATGACCAGGTGAACAACGATGGATCGTTTAAACTCTGACGGAGGCCAAGCCGCTGTAGAGTGGCATGGAATTTGTCAAACCAGGCACATGGTGCCTGTTTGAGTCCATACAGAGACCGATGCAACCAACAAACCTAACCAGGAGAGCCAACATTGTAACCAGGGGTCTTCTCCATGTAGATCACTTCATCCAAATCCCCATGAAGAAAGGCATTTTTGACGTCCATCTGTAGGAGTTTCCAATTCTGTTGGGCAGCAACAAC
Source organism: Linum trigynum (assembly GCA_964030455.1). NCBI lineage: Eukaryota > Viridiplantae > Streptophyta > Magnoliopsida > Malpighiales > Linaceae > Linum > Linum trigynum. Next base: position 52,857,086 of record OZ034817.1, on the reverse strand, counting down.
AAGCAAAGTGCAAACAGAGGACATCTTAGCAACGGGGGCACATGTTTCATGGTAATCAATCCCATATTCTTGAGTATAACCCAGAGCAACAACTCGAGCCTTGAAGCGTTCAATGTTACCATCAGGAAGCATTTTAATATTGTAGATCCATTTGCTGCCAATCACAGGAACCTCAGGAGGAGGACGATCAACGACTGTCCACGTTTGATTTGCATGTAAAGCATCTATCTCACAATCCATGGCATGCCCCCATCGAGGATCGGCAAGGGCTTGTTTGTAGGGGTGGGAAACGGTTTGATCCAGTTAAACCGGACCAGATTAACCCGATTTTTTTGAAGTCGTATTGACCAAAGCTGCAACTGGAAATTGGATTGGATGGAGACCCAGTTTCAACCATGACCGGACTGGGTTGGATCCGGTCCGGTTTCAACAAAAAAACTGGATATTTTCTTTACCCAAAAAACACCACCGTTTAATCCCTCTTCTCTCCCAAAACCAAAAAAGCAAGCATCCCCACCCCACAATTGCCAAATCTCTCTCTCCCTCCCTCTGTCTCTGTTTCTCTCCCCTCTCACATTGAAAGAGTTCTCTCCCCTCTCACCCACCGACGCAACCATCGCCACCATCCCCGCATCTTCCTTGTCGTCGCAGTCGCCATCGTCGCCATCCCCGAATCATCGTTGCCATCGCCTCGTCTTCCCTCTCTGTTATCTCCCCTTTCACTTGTTCTTTCTTCGTTGTTGACTTGTTGTTGTTGCATGTTTCGATCTGGGCAAGATCGAGACTGAGGGTGCAGATCGAAGGCGGTCTCAAATCAAATGGTGAGACTGAGAAGAGAGAGGGACCAGATCAGGTGCGATTGAGATGTCGCCGCCAGTTTTAAAGCCGTTTTGAGATGTCGCCGTCGCCATCGTTTAACCGGGTTGCATGTGCGGAGAGACGCTCCTCAAGGGCTGGGTTGAGATGTCGTCGCCTCCGACTGAGTCTTCATCGGCCAGAGACTGATGCGGACGGAGGGAGAGCAGAGCGAACGAGGATTGAAGAAGAGAGAACGAGAAGAAGAGAGTAAGCGGCGCTGTGGCAGAATGGAGGTGATAGGTTTGTTAGGGTTTTGCAGGCTCTGGGCCCTGGGGGTGTTTTGCGGGCTGAGGGATCTGGGCCCTGGGGATGTTTTGTGGGCTGTGAGTTGCGGGCTCTGGGCTATTAGACAGTCACCCGATTTCCGGTTAAAACCGGACCAAATTGGACCGCGACCGGGCCGGTATTTTACTCATAAGCTCCGACCGCAAACTGGATTGGGTAAGCTGCTATTCGGTTTCCGGTTAAAACCGGGACGGTTTAAATTGGACGGTTTCCGGTTTGACCAGAAAACCGGGACCGGATTTCCAGCCCTACTTGTTTGTAGCGAGTAGGGATAGGGATATTCTCAATAGCATGGGCGCAGTAGTCTTGAAAGTGAGGTGGAGGAATGCCCTGTGTCGAACGATGGGAGCGGCGGAGCTCAGGAGGAGCTGGTGGAGACGGAGGCGGAGTGGCCGGTGCTGAGTCGGAGCTGGAAGTGGAAGGTGAGGCCGAGCCCGCGGGCGATGGAGGACTGGAAGGCGGATGTGGAGAGGCAGCAGCAAGAGTATCATCATCACCAGGAGAATCTTCATCATCAAAGAAGGTAGGAGGGAAAAGACTCGAAGAAGGAAAAAACGAAGAAGAGGTTGGACTAGACTCAAAAAACGGAAGATGTTCAAAAAATACGACCGAGCACGCAATACGAACACGTTGTACTGAAGGATCATAACATAAGTAACCCTAATGTACATCACTGTATCCCAGAAATGCACACTTAGCTGTTTTGGATGTTAGTTTAGTGTGCTCCCTTTTTGGAAGGAGAACAAAACACAAGCACCCAAAAAACGCGAAGGCGGGAGTAATCAGGGTGCCGAGAGTACAGTGCGTAGTAAGGGCTATTATATTTGAGAAGAGGAGTGATCTGGAAATTGATTAGGCAAACTGTTGTTGCTACAACTTCTGGCAAAAAACGCCCAGGGACATTAGTGGCAAGAAGCATAGCTCTAGTAAGTTCCATGACATGCCTATTCTTTCTTTCCACTAGACCATTTTGTTGGGAGACACCAGGACAGGATTTTTGACTTAGAATGCCACGAGAACGATAAACATCACAAGAGGAAAGGAACTAAATTCTCCACCAGGATCGGACCGGATTATCCTAACAGTACGACCGAATCGAGTATGGATCATATTTAAAAATTCGATGGCCACCTCCCTAAGATCAGATTTAAGACGAAGAAAATAAATCCAAGTAAACCGAGTGGCATGATCGATAAACAAAGCAAAATATTTATACCCATGGCGAGACGTGACAGGAATAGGACCCCATAGATCAGTGTGAACGATATGGAAAGGCTCAGTAATAACAGTAGCACTAGAAAGAAAAGATGAACTGACAGTTTTGGCTTATACACAACTAGTGCAAGAGTGTTTAGCAGATAAATCAACATAATGTTTTTCGAGGAGAGACTGTTTAAACATCAAAGATAGATGACTAGAGTGGGGATGCCCCAAACGAGCATGCCAGAGATCCCACTGGTTATTAGAAAGACTTGAAAACACTGACTTAGACTGTAACGAACAAGAATTACTGGAAAACTGGGAAATTTGTTTTTGACGAGAAGAACTAGAGGTGTCTCCGAGCTCCTCCAGATGAAAGATCCTGTCGTGCTTACTCCCCCTGATCCCCCTTCCGATCAGCCTCCCGTCTTCAAATCCTGTATAACACATCCCGTCGGGGCAAACATGACAGAACATCCTTGCTCAGTAAGCTGACCAACATAAACTAAGTTGGGAACAAGCTTGGGAACATACAATGTCTCAGGTAAGTTAATTAATTTGCTGTTGATATTCCCTATAGCCTGAACTGCAAGTTTGTCTCCGCTAGCTACCGTAAGGGACATATTCTGAACCGACCGAATCTTGTTCAAATCATTTGCACTACGTCTCATATGATTAAAACAGGCGGAGTCAATTAGCCAAGGTTTGGGGAGTTTATTACCTGATCCAGGCATGGTTGCAAAGGCAGCATTAATTGCCGTGGGAAGAGATTTTTGAAGGGCCGCATTCACAAGATCTTCAACAGCAGTTGCGGTGAGAGTAAAGCTGCTACTAGCTTCTGCTGCATAAGCACCGCGAACTCCACTCCTTGGGCCAGTAAAATCACGCCCAACGGGATACATTCCCCCTCCATTTGATCTATTTCCAGGGCCATAAAAGGGACGTTCGCCAGCAGCAGTGGGTTCGGCATAAGGACCACCATTCCTTTGAGCATTTCGCTCTCTCGATCGGCATTCTAAGACTATATGCCCCATCAGCTTACAGTATAGGCAATAATTGCGTTGGCGGCAATGTTTTACGAGATGACCCCTCTCGTGACAATGATGACACTTTAGTGTGGAAGCAGGAACCCTTTGCTGAAACTGAGGGCGAACTATAGCATAGGCCGATGAACGAGAGCTGTTTTGGATCCCGCCAATAGTAGCAGCAACAGCGATAATAGCTTCTCCCTCTCCTGGACGAATATCAAGTTGTGCTTGAGTTCGAAGACGTGTTTCTTCACGTACCAGAAGTCCCAGCACCCCATCAAAACTCAGGTTCTCACGGTTTAGCAAGGTTGAGCGCACGGTCTCGAATTTGGGACGAAATCGCATCAAGAACTGGAGGATTCAAACTTGTTGGCGTTCGTCTATAGCATCAGAAGACTCAGCAACATGAGGTCGCAAGACAGCCGACAGAAGATCTTGCTCTGTCCAGATCTCTTGCGCTGCATTGAAGTATTCTGTGACGCTCTTATCCCCTTGTTCCAAACGAGCCAAAGCACATTGGATTTCAAACTGGTGGGAAGCATTCACGGTGGAGTAGAGATCGGAGAGATGACGCCACATGCGATTCGCGGTGGGAAACAAACGCAGACTTAGACAGGTGGAAGCATCAATAGATCCCAGCAGCAGTGATCTGACTCTAGCATCGTTCTGACTCCAAGTTGCAATCTCTTGGACTGAGGCAGCTCCTTCGGTAGGCTTTGGACTCGTTCCGAGCAATATACCAAGCAATCCCTTGCCTTCAACAAAGACTCGGAATTGGAATTCCCATAGGGCATAATTCGTTGATGTGAGACGTACAAGAGATCGCTCAGATTCGATGGCCTCTAATACCATGTTGATAAACCGGAAAGCAGTATCGGAATCGCAGAAACAGAAAACGGCACACAAATTTAACGTGGTATCCCTGGAAATCCCAGGACTAATCCACGGAAGAGAACTGGCTCTTCAAGCACTCGGGATCACTATCAGATTGTCGTTGTTGTTGTACAGAGAAGTGGCGGCACTCTCACACTATATACACGAAGGTTAGGTTTCCACAGATCACCTCCTAACCGTGCATGGGCTTGCATGGATAATGGCCCAGACTATAATTACTAACATAACGTAATACAATGAATGGGCCACGAAAATAAACAAAGCAAAACCCAGCCCTTTTCCGCTAATAACATAACTTAACATTGATTAACTTTTGTTCTAAGCATGATCAGCAAGAGCTAGCTATATAGCTCGTCGGCTCACAATCACAATAAAGTAAGATTTCCAGGAGCAATTTTAAGTAGGAGCGACAATGGGGCAGGTGGGGGTGAGTAATTCGATATATATATATATATATATATATATATATATAAAATAAATAATCGATCTTCGACACAGAATGGCTAATCTCTTCTTGAGTACTTAACCAAGCCCCCGCGGGTGCGCGGGTTGAAAAGAGAAGGAGCTCACTTTCTCTCTTTTTCTTTCAAATACAAATAAAAAAACTCATTGGTGCCAAGCGTGAGGGAATGCTAAATGTTTGGTAATTTTTTCCCCGGCCAGGATAAAAGATCTCATTGAAGCGGCTAATCCTCAATAACATATTTTGGTTCAGGCATTTGTTCATATAATCTCACTAACGAAGGAGCCATTTTCATGCGAGGCTTTCAAATGCATGGTAAGAAAGCTCCGGGGAGTTCAATCCTTTAGGAAGCCATTTCAGGTAATGAGAACGGCTGCATTTAGCCGGTGGTGATCTCACTTTCCCGGGAATTCACCCCAGTCGAAGGCCCCACCGTGGTATGCGCCAATAAGACCACCAAAAGCCTAGGGGCTAATAAAATAATTTATTTTGGCTTTTTGACCCCATATTGTAGGGTGGATCTCGAAAGATATGAAAGACCTCCCTCCAAGCCGTACATACGACTTTCGTCGAATACGGCTTTCCACATAATTGTATATGTATCTATAAGATCGAGTATGGAATTCTGTTTACTCACTTTAAATTGAGTATCTGTTTCCCTCCTTTTCCTGCTAGGATTGGAAATAAATTGAAAAATATCGGACTAGTACAAATTTTAACATAAGGCTTCAACATGTTTTTATTTTCTGAAAAAGAATAACAAATAGGCTTGGTAAATTGCTCAACAAATATGTATATCCTACTAGACAGTAGTTCACGAACTGATCGCATATGGATTTCTAACCTTGTTATTGATGTAACTCAAAGTTGAAAAGACTCTTTCAACACTTGTTGTGTAACCATAAAATCAATTCAAATTAAGGGTAGCCCGTAATTTGTTTAATTGTTAGGTTTTGGAAATAGTTGGGGATAAGGAATAACATTTTACTATGATGTAGTGTTTAAAATAGAACAACAAATGAGTTGCAACTTAATGGAGGACAATGTTTAAATAATATAGTATATCCTAAATTTGAATAACACAGATTATCGCTTATTTTTTTTAAGTATACGCAAACTACTACTGAGGATAGGATTATCGTTGTAAGGGTGTCCCGAATCACTAATTATAATTTTTTTTATCCATACAAAACTATTACCGGGAGTTGAATAATCGTATTCCCAAATTTTAGGGATGTCCCGGGACACCCCTAAACCCTCATGTATCCGCCCCTGGGTCTAGATCATCGGCTATTTTGTCATGAGGCACGAGTCGCGGGGATGTTGGTTCTTCATTAAAAAAATAGAGAAGCATACTATGACACTACCATTGTAGTTAAATTATTCACGAAATTGAGGTTCTCGTCTATTTATAACTTTATTGTAGCTAAAATATGATGTAAAGAAAGTAAAATTATAAATATTTTGAGTAAAATTACATATAATTTAGAAAAAATGAGTCAAGAATGGAGTGGTTAGGGCGGGTGATGTCGAGCGAAGTAACCATGCCCGCACCAAGTCGCCTCACCTACAGGGCGAGTATTACTTGCTCTAGAACAGGTCAAATAGATCGAGTAAAATGGGTCATGACGAAATTGTCATCTCTAATGATATATGTGTCATGGTTCAGCTTATGTGGCCAGTCGGTCTCCCGAGTGATATATGTACATACCTATATGTTTCGTAGTGGAACCTTCAAAAATATTGATTTGACTGGATGCACCTCTGACTTATGGAGAGCAATGCAATGTTGGTACGGTCCACACCTCTTCTAACAAGGATTTTTTAGTTTTGGGAATCTACTTTAACTTAGAACTAATCCAATGAAGATTCCTCTAGAGAGCTCCGTGACTAAGACTACAACTACACCTATGGATAATCCTTCATGGAAGGAGAGTTGTCCACCTTTTTCCACTCTTCGTTGGAGCTTGGAAACTTGTCATGCTACAACTGCTATGAACCCACGCATCACCGTCCTTCGAGTGCAACTGACGTGAACACAATTGCATCATTGAAATAGGATCGATGTTATTCTCTTACAAAACACATTACAGGAACAACCTTGTGGCTAACCCATCAAAATGGTGGCCAAGGAATCTTGCGGCATGGTTGCACTCGCGATACCGTTGATCTTGTGATATGGATAAATTGTGTTGTTTATCTCACGATATTATTTTAGGTAAACAACCTCGTTGCTTACCTCCACGATATTGTCGAACTTGCCACATTGCTGAACTTGTGGCGTTGTTTACCACCACAATGTTGTTGGTAACTAACCCAAAATAAATTGGAGTAAGAAACTCCTACAACCCAATACATACTTATTGTAATTAATTTGGGTTGGGGGCCCGCTATGTCAAAAGATTTAAAAACCTGATCTCTCTCTCTTTCCTTTTACGTCCTCATGTCACTCTTTTAAAGCCAATTGAATGCTACTTAGCTACCTATCAACACAGGATCAAACTGCAAATATGTTGAAAAAGGCCGTAGGCACAAGTCGTCATTGATTTTTGACAAACAAATTGATGTTGCGCAAGTATCGAATTTGAGGGTGGGTGCTAGATTTACGCTTGTATTTAGTTTAGGTACCTTTATGTATTTTTACTCTTTATACGTAAAGTGCTAGGCTAAGCCATAGCTAGGGTTTCATGAAGTATATATATGTATACCGATTATAACCTAACATACCGTTTGGTAGGGGTGGGAAACGGTCCGGTCCGGTTAAATTGGACCAGATTAACCCGGGTTTTTAAAACCGTTTTGACCAATATCACAACCGAAGACGGGATTGGGTGAGTACCCGGTTTTGACCGTGACCGGACTAGATGGAATCCTGTCCGATCCGGTTTCAACAAAAACCGAATGTAACTGTTTTCTCCAAAAAAACGCTACCGTTTAGAATAAAATCGAACGAAACAAAAAATAAAAATCCCTCTTTCCCAAATCCCACCTCTCACCCGCAATGCACGGACCCACTTCATCTCTTCGCGATTCTTCTCTCTCTGTCTCTTCGCGATTTTTATGGATTTCAAAATTTTCGGTTAGCGATTCTTCTCCATAGAATTCAAAATTTAGAATTAAAAATGAATTCTTTTAAATACCAAACACAAAAAAAATTTCATTTCAAAACGAATTCCGTAAAATTTATGGAATTCATATATACCAAACGCTATGTAAGTATCTAAGCTGAATAACAGACCGTTTGGTACCAAATGAGTCGAGAATTCATTGTCAAATGAAATCCTATGTTTGGTATGTTATATTCAAATCTTTAGAAATAAAATGAAGTGTCGTGTAGAATTCATTGTCAAATGAATTATTATGTTTGGTATGTCATATGTATAAGTAATTTAGTTAATAAAAGAAGGTAATTATGACATTCTATTATAATTAGTAAATACTTGTGGAATTCATTTGGAAATTCAATCTCAATTCCTCAGAATTGCTATAACTAGTTCCAATTCCATAGAATTCAAAATTTAGAATTGAAGATTAATTCTTTTTAATACCAAACACAAAACATTTCGTTTCAAAATAAATTTCTCAAAACTTATGAAATGCATTTATACCAAACCGTATGTGTAAGAATCAATTGGAGAACTCTGTTTCTTCAGTGTGCTAGTCTTGATATTCAACGAAACCACGAAAAATTCAGTGTTCATGTTCTTTTTTTTCTATTTATGTCTCATAAACACCCCCTCGTGGCTCCGAACCGAGTTTTCATGCTTAGGCTTGTCAAGAACCAGTTGATACCAATAACTCGAGTTGTTGAGAGAGGTTCAATAATTATTCTTATCCCACTTACTAACACACCCCCTCAAACGAAAACCAGTCAACTCATAAGGAATTTCACTTGCACATGGCCTGAATACGAGAATATCATGTGCTTCACAAATGGGGTCCTCGAGATTCGAACACAAGTCCTTTCGGTCAAATAAGGCTCTGATACCATGTCAAGAACCATTTGATCTCAATAACTCGAGTCTTTGCTACCTTCAGTAAAAGAGATTCAATAATGGATCTTATCTCGCTTACTAACAAGACTAGGCTAGCTATTAATTGGGCATCTCTTCCCCTCGATGAAGAGAGAGAGAGCAACCTCTATAAACTTGAATTCCTCATTTAGGTTTGATTAATGTTAAATTAATTCATCATTGACAGATCTCTTGCAGATATTATTCAAGTATACATCATAGAGAGCAATAAAAAGGCCAATTCTAGAAGTAGGAAAACCTTACGTTATGAATTAGAACTCATTTCTTTATATCGATCAACGTCTACCCATGACTCGTTGTTAGTTACATATAATTAGAACGATTGAGACGTCAAATTTGATGTGCAATATTGGTCAAGTCCTGTACGAATCTGAATGAAATCGGGAAGATGAGTTACTATATATAAAAATTGAGTTGTTCATTATTGGTCATGCATAATGTGGGTTAATAATATAATGATCCAATTGCTAGCTAGTTTAGGGATAAGGTCGTAATCATTGGATAATTGAGCTATGGAATAAAAACAAAAGGAACAAGGCCAGCAATCAATTTTGAATTCCAGAATTGTCAGCAAAATCTAGGGCACAGATTGCAGTTTGGCTACTTCTTTGTAACAGCATATTATTATAATACAATGGGCCGTCTGTGGTTTTTTGGTGACTAACAAGGTTTTTTATTTCTTTTTCTCTATTGCTACATTAATTGGTGATGGGAATAAATATCTTTTGATGTTCCCAAGTTGTGAAGCTTGTTTGGTGATTGATATGATGAGAATCACAAGTGATCAACAAAATGTTAATGAATTTGTAGTTTAATGGTACCATAATAGCAGATTAACGACCTCTTTTTTATGAATGAACCAATTTTATATATTCACCGAGAAATAAAGAACCATCTACTACTGAATAGAATGATCAAACAAAAATATGAAAGTACACAAATGGGCTAAAAAGAAGCATCATGTCACAAAACTCAACCAACAAAAGCTATCAATCCTCTTACAAAAGATGATGATTATACGAAACAAACTATGCACAAGTGATTGTGCAAAAATCTACAATACCAGACCGTATCATCTCCTTGGTAGAGACCATGTTTCCTTCATCGAGCATAACTCTCCTGCCTAAGCAAAGATATTATACATCATCATATTATACATCATCGACGCTCTATCTAAAATTCTATCTCGAAACTTCATGTTGTTTCTCTCGAGCCAAATGAACCAACAATCAACATACAAGCCAATTGTTGCATGATTATCATGACAAGTTATACCTTTTCCAAGCAACAATAGAACCCTTAACTCCAAACAAAATCAAACCGACCCAATAGTGTTTTATTTGTCCACCTTCATTTTCCAGGACCAATCTCTATCTACTCAAATTCATTGATTATTGACCGATCTCATTTTCTGCCCTAAAATTTCTACACGGTTCATTATATGTATTGTTAAATTAGGTTTATAATTAGGTTTAAAATTTGTTGAACCAAGATAAATATAAATATCAGGCGTTTGCTAATCATTATAAGAGGTTACATGTCGTAAAATTATGTATTAATTAACTTCTCTACTCTTAATAACAAATATTGTAAATTAGCTGACCAAGCCACAACCAAATCGACCCAAACACTAATGAAATCTAATCTCACAAAAACTATTCTATTTCACCACAAAATGCATCTTCTCGATTTAGATTGGTTTTTAACTTATGAACTATGAATCTCTCACGTGCTTTGTCAATATGTGATTCGCCTAATGTGTTACATACACCCCCTTTGGAACTCAACGTCCTCGTTGAGGTTTGCGCTACCATCGTTTAAGAGGGACGCAAAGAGGTTCTGATACCACTTGTAACATCTTGTACCTTTTGCCGACAAGATATTGTCGGCTTGGGTTTAGACCCTCGCGAATTTTGTCTCTGGGTGCATATCAAGGTGACTTCCAATAAGGTCACCCATCTTTGTAGTGCTACACAATGAGCACGTTTAACTTCGGAGTTCTCATAATAACTATTATATTTCACCCCAAAACACGTCTTGTTAGTTAAGATCGGTCTCTTACTTAAGAACTATGGATCTCTCTCGTGTTTTGTCGATGTAGAATTCGCCTAAAATTTTGCATATGGTACCTACATTGAGGATTTTGGAAAGGTTTGTTAAGACAGGTCAAATTCGACCTAATTGACCCATGTTCACCTCTATATTGTATATTTTTCGGTGCTTCTTATCAAGGTTAGACAACGATTCAATCCATATCGGAAAGAAAAAAAATATTCCAGTTGAGAATAAAAATGGAATCATATTATATTGACTTTATTTTTATTTATATAAATAATAAAAATGTACATTAACATGTATATAGCATTAATTTGATTCTTCACTCATATTAAGAGTTTAAAATAATCCTATGTGATTCAATTGATCTGATATATACATGAATATGATGATTAGTTAACAGGAGAGGCTTAAATAAAAATTGGATTAAAAATTGATAAAGAGGCAAAATTTTGAGATAGAGTTTCACCTATGTGATTATTATTATTTTTTCCCCAAAACTACCCAAAACAATTATAAGCATCAGTTTAAATGATACCAATGAAGGGTGGAGATGTGGATTGAAATGTTGACAACCCTTTATATCTCCTTTTTAAGAAGAAACAAAAAGATGACCAAATAACGTGATGATAATTGATGGATAAAAACCGGTCAAATGTATGAGTCATTGGAGTTTTAAAGCCATTAAATTATGACCTACAAATGTAGTAATGAAACGAACCTTTTGTCTTTTTTACTTTGTTTCATTTTTTATGTTCAATTTTATCAATTTGGTGGTGACAGATATGTAGTGGCTAAGTTATTTGTTTTTATTAATTTTTATTGTATATATTCTATCTGCATTTTTATTTGTTAAAGATAACGAGACCAATTTCCTTTTGTCGCTTCTATCATGATATTTCTAACTCATTTGTCATTGATCTCATAGCTCTTCATGATGCTCCCCCCTTAGTATTTGCGTCATCCATTTTCTTTGTTTTTGTGGTGATGTGCAGGTGGTCAGTTAGATGATCACGCGTTGGAAACTATCTTGCAAAACTGTAAGCATAACAAAATTGTACATATATATCGTGACAAATCAAGTTCTCTCATCGTGAGATCGACTTCTAGTCAAATGCCATCTAGCCGAACGATGTCTTTTCCTTATTTATATTTCGTAACTCAACGTATAAAGGTTTTGTATATTTATCATATCTGACTGCTTTCCCTCTAGAATATCTTTGGAGGAAAAAAAGTGACACACAAAGCCGTTATGGAATTCATGGGACCTTTCCCGTGCACTATTGACTCCCTGATACGAGGATGGCCGCCAATCAAGCTTTCACCGTGGAATGACTGGTTCAACAACAGATTTATTCATGCCTTTTGCTGTGAAATTTGGAAAGAGAGGAACGCCAGAACGTTTAAGGACGAAGCCATGACGTGGAGAGCAGTCGTTCGAAAGATCGGGAATAACCTCCTGAAGTGGAGTTCCGCCCATGGTGCTGTGAGTTCCCATGATGGTCTCATTTGGCTTCACTCGATTTATCATGCCTGCCATTTGATTCAGCCGCTGGAAGAGAGCTGAGATAAAGAGAGCTGTGCTTTTTTGTCTTTCCCAGCTCCTCTGTTTACGCCTGCTTCGTTCTTTAGCAACCTTCTTTCTTCTCTATTTTAGTTGGTTTTGTTGTTTTTCTGCTTCTTCCTGCCCATGTCTTGATCGCTTCTTGTGATCTGAATGGTGCTTTCTTGCTTCTTGTACTCTTCTCTTTTAGTTTGATTCTAATATATTCACCCTTATAAAAAAAAAGAGCTAAGCTTAACAAAGTCCATTCTCTTCACTAGTTGGTAATTGAGAAAAGTTGTCGTCCATCAGACAGTGGGAAATTAGGTCTGGATGATTACAGTGTAACAACCGGAAAATGTGCGGGTCCCGAGTAATTAAGCCTTGATTGGTCAATCCTTAACTAACTAGTTTAGCTTAATTGGTCATCAACGTAACTTGTATTTTAGTCTTAAATTATCCTTTAGTAATTAATTAATTAGATATTGGCTCTCAAAAGTTAGTTAAGATCGATGAATTCATCGTATCAATGCTCTGATTGGGTGTGAACAGAACAAGAAAGTCATACTGAGGGGAGACTGGGAAGTCAATGCCCTGCCCCCATCTTTATAATGGCTTCCAAGTTGTTTATGTGACTTAGTAGTCAAAATCTGTGCAAAAGGGAAGAAAACACGAGGGAAAATGTTGCAAAACAAGGAGTTAATGCGTTCGGTCAGGAGCCTAACATTTATTTTTGGGCGGTTCGGTAGTGGAATAATGCATGTCTTTACAGTTGTTCTTTTAGGTACAAAAGAAGTTCTTGTTTAAGATTTTGTTTTCGACGAGATCGTATCTTAGTATTGTTTGGCTTTCACAAGCTAGATGGTCCTTGTTGTCTTCCAACCGTTAAGTAGACAAAAATTTCTACTGAATATAAACAGGGTCGTCCATTAGCATGTGTCGGCCTGCACTACAACACAGTGTCTCTATTATTATATTACAGGGAAAAAATTACGTGAGAGGTTAGAGGCCACGAGTTTCCGAGAATTTTACAATTTAATCAATATAACGTGTAGCCAGTGGCGGATACATGGCTCTTTGAGGGTGTTCCGGGATACTCCTAAATTTTGAGAGCACGATTATTCAACCCTGTTAGTATTTTGCATATTGGTGTAAAAATATATTTAAGTGATAGTGGGACACTCTTAAAATTTGGGAAAATGATTATCCAACCCCCAGCAGTAGTTTGCGTATGTGTAAATAAAAACGTTTAAGTGGTAGCTTATATGATTTGAACTTGGGTCGCTGCTTTTAAATCCAAATATACTAGTAAAAAACTATTCCTAATTCACAATTACTTTAAAAGCTAACGATTAAACTCAATTACTGACTCTCCTTGTTTGGTAGGATATATCGAGAGAGATTTGTAGAGCATTATTAGACACAAATTTTACAATTTTTTCAGAATACGAAACACATCATTGTGCTTTGTTGTATTTTGTACAAGTTAGATATTTTCTATTTAATAATTAATTTAATTAAATTTTTAGATGAGGACACCCCCTATCTAAAATTTATGGATCCGCTACCGCATGTAACATATAGATAAAATATCAGTTTGCCTTTATCTATTGGTAAACATGTTAGATAATTAATATGCATATTCGGTCATGGTTTCATCAATCCTCACTTATTTGTTTTTCCATTTTTTACACATCTATTTATTTAACTAAGCTTGACTAACATGTACGTTCAGTCCACCACTTTAATATTTTGATATTTTCTAATTCTTAAATTTCAAGTTTGTCCCTTTAACTCACATTATATGAATGCTCATTTATTTAATTTAACTTTACTGAAATATTAGTTTAGTCTCTCAACTTTGATATTTTGATCGTTTTTGTTTTTGAACATCAAGTGTCTCAATTTAGCTCCCATTACAATAAAATTTATAGTTTTTTTAGAACAGTTTGTGAATGAATAATTGTAAATTTAGACTTCAAACATTCTATGAATCAATTCAATTCCGGCAACACAAAAGTTTATGTTTTATAATACAATTTTGAATTGAGTAATTAAAAATTAATTTTATTCAATATTCAAAAAAAGATTCAGGATCTTATTTATGAAACAGGGCCTCCGATATCGATTGGATGACCCTGCATATAAACAAAGACAAGTAAGATCTACAAAATACTATAAGGCAATGTCAATATATTGATATTGCTACGTCAGTCCATCCTGATTAATCCGCACAGTGCGGAGGGACCAATTCGTCATTTCGTAACCCTCCTCTCTCTTTCGCTCTGTACCTCAACCCGCTCTTGAAAAACACAGCTGCTCCCCAAAATCTTCCTCCGCCGTCGTTGCATTCCCTTTCTCCGCCCCGCCGCTTCCGTCTTCCTTCGTTCCATCCATCCTTTCCTGCCGCTGCAACCTCAATCGATAGTATTCCACATATGGGAAATCCCCTCCACCACCGCTTGCCCTTCCCTTTCCCTCTGACCACTTCTTTCTCCCTTCCTTCAATTATACTCAACAGTCAAAGTTGCCAGTGAGCTCAATTGGTTTTCTCCTTCTCGAGCTTTCTAACGATCATACGTTGTGTGATTTAGTAAGGTCAGTTGTATTTCAATTTCAAGTCTTGATTTTTCTACACCAGCATCTTGGTGTTGGGTTTAAGAACGTTTAAGTTTGAGTTACAATTATTCTTTCTCCCCTTATTCATTTGGCACTCAAAGGAGACTACCGATGATGATGATCATCTCCGATGAATTAAATGATCATCCAACCCCCAAATATACTTTATTCATTCATCATCCTTTTGAAATAGAACAATGATTTTCGAATGATATTTGGACTTATGCCTTTTGTTTTAAGTAGTTGGGCTAATACCACTACAACACCCGAACTATGCGGAAAATGCCACTTGTGTCCTATTATTTCCAATATTCCATCTGTGTCCTGAACTATTATTCTGTTAGTGTTGACCGTTAGTATTTGACAGAAAATCCAGTCATCGTTGACGTGGCATCTGACGTGGAATTTTTATCATCAATTTTCATTTATTTTTTCATATAAAATAATTAAAATAAGAAAAAAATTTATGGAAAATTACAAAAATAAAACAATAACTCAAATGATTTTTTACCAACGTCTGGCTTCTTCTTCTTTCTGTTTCTCCGACCAAATCTTTTCGGATCGCCATAAGAGAGGATAGCAGCAGGCGCTTGTGCGGGAGGAAATCCACCAGATCGAGGTCGGGGATCTTGCGAAGACGTTGGTGATTCGAAGACACCGAAGTTGACGAGGATAAAAGCGAGGTCGCCGCTGTTCACGAGGATGCTCGGAAAAAAACTATTTCAGATATGTCTGGTTTTTTTATTTTTTTTCCAGGGAAAGAAGAGATCGAAGGAGGAGGGTTCTTGTTCATCGATTAGGGTAGTAGGATTTTGGGTTCTTGAAAATCCCCACCCACCCCCAATCTGTAATGATGATTCAGAGTACCGATGATGGCAGATCTGTTCCTGCCGGCGGCAACAGAGGAATAGGTCAATGATTGCGCCGACCCTAGATTCACCACCACAATCGTCCGGCGGAAGCTGGAGGAAGATTTCGGGGTGGATTTGTCCGATAAGAAGGGTTTCGTCAGGGAGCAGGTCGACCTGTTCCTGGAATCGCAGTTCGAGGAGCAGGCAGTCGATGTCGCAAGCGGCAATGAAGACAAAGGAGAAGGGAGCGCCGCAGATGATGGAAATCGGAGGGGAACGAGGGCGATGAAGTGGAGGAAGACAAGGAGGAGGAAGTAGAAGAAGCAATGAGAAGATCGAGTAAGCGGAAGACTCGAGAAGACTCGACCCAAAGGCAGGTTTGTTCAAGATTGAATTCTTTTGGCGATGAATTGACGGGTTTCGTTTCTTTTCCTCTGCATTATTAGGTTGCTGGAAAGAACTTGTTTCCATGGTGGTGTTGTGGATTGGTTTAATTCTATTGGTTAGAGATGGTTCTTTGATGGTGAATGAGTGGGGCATGGTTCGGGTTGTATTGATTATTTTTTTTAATTTATTTATAAATTAATTGTTTATTAAATATGATGTGGCAATGACGTGGCATCAATTTGTCTGCCACGTCGACCACAATCTGACGTCGTTTTGAAAATCGTTTGGTCAACTGTTATCTTTAACGGTCAACGAAATTGTCAGGATACAAATGGAACAAAGTATCATAGTTCAGGTCACATCTGGAATATTGGAAACAATAGGACACAAGTGGCATTTTCCGCATAGTTCGGGTGTTGTAGTGGTATTAGCCCTAAGTAGTTTAATAAAGGCTTCCCTAACCCAGCTAAGATTTTGGGTTCAACTGTTACCAAAATTGTGAAGTACTTTTTACCTTTCGAGAAGCACTTTTTACCTTTCGATTAGTAAACTGAGAAGAATATATGTGAAGTTACATATGGCATGAATAAATTTGTATCATTAAGTCACATGTTCTCTGCCAATATATCTAGCATCACGAATTCAACAATATAAATGGAACTACACTATCAATACCAAGGTCCCCTATACCATATATCATAATTCAAAATCATTTTCATATATATATATATATATATATATATATATATATATATATTTATGCCTCTGAGCATTTGAAACAAAAAAATTCAAACACGATGATTGAAATTCATATAAGAAAACAAGGTACACACAGCTTCAGACACAGTGCGTATTTCCTATTACACTGTTTTTGCTTCTTTGGCATACCATCTTTATCTGCTGCAGTTGGTCTTGCCATTGATTTTGAAGAATCAAGCTTCTTGCAAAAGGAAATCGTTTCATTAGCTAAAGAATTAGAATGTTGTTTCCTTTCACTAACTTTCCAGTCTATTTTATGGTTGATTGTATTAGTCCTGATGAGGTATTCAATTAATTCAATTGTTGTGGTGATATAACATTCATCATATTGTAGCTTTTTATCATTAAAATGCATTTTAAATTCCACTGTAGTACTGCGTGATCATTTGTCATTTGCAAGTATATATTACAAATGTTGTCAAATTGTGATGCCCAAGATAACGCAAGCATTTATCTGTTCGAGACTTTTAATTCCCTTTCCATGAGCTTCTTACTTTTTCTCTTATTTCCTTCTTCCAGTTTGCTTATGTCAATAATAATCGTTGTCACAATCTGATTATTAAAATTCTTTGCTGGAATTTTGTAATAGTTGGTTCTTATTAGAGCCTTGCTGACATACACATGGTTTAAGTAGTTTCCGATTGATGATGCACATTAGGGATGAAATCTTTTGCTGCAAATTTATGTGACTTATGTGATGAGTTGTCTGAATAATAATGTATATCTTAAACTTCATAATGCTTTATTTTAAAAAAGAGTTTTCTAAAACCTTCCTCCATAGTTACTTTGTCTTTCTCCTTAAATTGGGATTTTAAATTTTTATTTACTATCTCAAAGTGTGGTCTTTTGATCTTTTCTGTAAGAACCAGGAGCAATATGCAAGCCTCTGGTGTTGTAATATCTTTAGAAGTCAAGCAGTTAATCCCTTTGCAACAGATAAATGAGCCATCAAATATATCATATTCAACAAGTCAATTCTCTAACAAGTCAGCTTTTATCTCAGAGTAGCTTTCCAGACTTCTCATGACAACGGCGTGCGAGAGGAATCATATTCGATTGTAAACCCAAGTCTTGAACATCTTCGAGTAAGTACCTTAAAGAAGCAAAAACAAAATTATGCATCTCTGACATTAATGTTGTGTGATTATTGTTTAGAGAAGGTCTAGCTTATAAATATTGTTTTAGTATTCGGTTTTCTTTGTTTTTGTCTTTCCGGTTTCGATCCGGAAGCTTTGCTTTTCTCCGATTTCATTTTGGATTGTTGTATCGCATTTCTTTTCTTTTTTCTGTAATTAATAAAAAGTATATATCATCATTATAAAAAAAATATATTGTTTTAGTATTGTGCTTCTCATCTATGGGATGTTAGTAAGTTGTTTGCTTTTCATTTAGGTTGTAAACAACTTCAAATTATATGTTTTGCATTATCGTTCTCCAGGTACAATTGGAATTTTATGTTGTAAATGACATGTATTTGTGTTTATTCAGTCTATTTAAAAAAAAAAAGAATGACACCAATTGCTTACTTTCATGTAATTTATTGGTGTTTAGTTTCATACCAAAGCAAAAAGTTTCGCACAATAGTTATTCAGTGTGAGAACGACTGACAACACCGCTTTAGTTTATTAGTTTAGTCATGTACCCATACAAAAGCAAAAGAGTATGACCACATCTTAGTTTAATTAGTTCCATATAATTGTAAAAAAATGTTTAATACTATATACGGTTTCCAATGCAGTAGTAGCCAATAGGCTTGGCCTGTTTAGCTCGATTTTGTACCTTTTTTGGTCTATCATCAAAACTCGACCGGCCAACGGGCCGGAGCCAATGCTAGTTCCAACTAGAGGAAAAGGGATGGATGACCATATCTGGCTGGCTAGGATTTTTATCATCATTAGCTTATGAAGACTTTTTTTTTTCGGTGAGAAGCTTATGAAGACTTAATTAAGTGGTTTTAATTTTACATTGTGGTTAGGTGCTTCCCCAATAACATTTTACTTGTGCAAAAGTTTCTTTTTGGTCGGTCTTTTTTTTCCGCTTTACACCCTATACTTGTGCAAAAGGACCACGCAGAGATTCCACTCTTAACTTGTTCCTTAAAGAAAGGGGAACTAACAAACATTGCAACGTTACGTTGTTGGATGTCTTTCTTGTATAAAGAAATCTTTCTCGGTTTATATGGGTAATACCTTTTTCCTTTTCTTATACGACGATATACATGGATTATGAAATATGTTTAATGCAGTCATGAAGAACTAGATAAATAGCAATCTGGATGATACTACTGATAATCAACACATATATGCGGTCATGAAAAAGCTAAATAAATAGCAATTTGAATGGTTCTACTATTAGTCAACACATAGAGCCATCGGAGAAGCTCATGTGTGATGCCCAAGTCTGCCAACAAGTGCCAGAGGCAAACATGTTAAGACCCGACATTCGACATCGATCGATACTCAACCTTAATTATAGAGACTTGGTACCTTTTCTTGGTTCTGAAGTCACTAATAAGTAACAAATGCATCACCAAACACACACACATCAGCCATTATTAGAACGACCGGTGTCAACACACGGGCTTCATAATCAAAATCAACGTAAGCTCGTGCTCTTTGAGATCCATCAAGGTCATCATCGATCCACTAGACTTTCTTATTGAATCTAGATAGTTTCTAAACAGTTTAACTATAAGCGTTACCTATGCATTTGCTTAATTATTGCTTCTGGATCGGCTGTCTTTCTCTCCTACATTTGACCAAACTTCCCCATCGCCATCAATCATCGTGCTTAGTTGTCTAAAAAGGATAGGTTTAAATCACTAACAAGAGGAGAACACATCAAATTAGCTAGCTGGCTAGCTAGGGCCACAGCCAGCCTAATACATCAGTATTTTAATTTGTTAGCCAAGTGCTGCAAAAGTCTTGATGATGATTATATATAATCGATTAATTAGTGGATACCAATGCTAGCTAACACTCATCAGCCCATTTTCGGTAAGAATTAATACATTTTGGCAACTTGAAAAATGACTTTAGATACGATCAGTCACATCCTCCTTGCAACTGTCCTACGTTGCTAGCTGTTACTTCTGAGTGGATTGATCATAGAACATCAATTTGGATTATGGGCCATGGAGGATCTTCCCCACTTTTCCAACCTTAGATCTTAAAGTCCATATTATGGTTGAATTTTGGCTCTATATAATTCATTTAGAGAGCAAAAGATATAGTGACCTTACATAGAAAGTCATTTGGATATTGGACTTGAGAGACGGATTTGAAGATGAGGAATCTGACGATGTATACCATGAAGACATGATATGGAAACACATCGACCCAACCTCCCAGCTATACTAGTTGAAAAGATTTCGTTGCTTCCCTATTATATATATAATCACTATTTACCAACACCAAAATGTAAGCTTTATCATATAGCTAAATATTTATAAACTAAGGGTGGAGGTTTCCTAGGAATACAAACAACTTTGGGTTTTCCCCAGATTTGGAGAGCTTCGGGAATAACTTGTGAATTACAACTCTAGTGTATCACAATTGAAGCATTGGCATTTGCAACCTTAATCCTTTCTGGTGGTTGGTTCCGTTGTCACAAAGTCAGGTTAAGTTCAAAATTGTTTATTTTGTGAAATATTCCAATCACACCCAAAAATACAAAAAAAAAAAAAACCAATGGGTGAGCATATTTTCATGTATAAAATAAGGGTGTGCAAAAGTAGAAGCTAGTGAGTGCATGATTGGTCAATAAAATGGAAGGAAATTGAAATGTGGCTATGGAATATTGTAGTGCATGTGTCCAATATATCAAATATGTGTAGGGCACAGGAATAAAATCTAACACAAAATCTCTCCACCCGTATAATTATGAGTGGGAGAGGGGAGAAGGGAGGAGGAGAGGATCCATATATATCATAATGATGGAAGGAAAATAATTAAATTGGAAATTTGGAACAGTCTGGAAATGAAATATTGTGGTGCATATATATATATGGGTATGTGTCATTATATTTATAATAATTATTGTGTGGCAATTGGCATGTAACTTAATATATGGTCCCATCCCTACATCTCCAAGATTCCATTTGCATGCCCATTTTCATGCTTATAATAAAAAGCCAAGGACATGGACATCCAATGCTATATAACTTCTAGTGGTTTAATTAAATACTATTGGCTATGCATGATACATAATACATGTAGAATATTCATCACATTTGATGAGTATTATTCATATACAAAGGAGATCTCATCTATTTTCGTAGAAGAAACTGGTGCATACATAAATTTTAGGGTTGTTTGGGTGAGGATTTTGTTAAGTGAAGAATTTGAGGCCAAATAACTCATTGAAAAGCTCAAGAAATTAAAACAAATAACTCGATCAATGCAGTCACGCAGATAGTGTTGCGGATTATAGCGTCGCCAGAGAAGAGGAAGGTCGGGCTCCAATTTTGAGGGCAGAGGGTGGTGTGGTGACGATGCAGGAACACCACAAGTACTGGTGGTGTGGTGACAATGAAAGAAGTGAATAGGAGGCGCAGTGTTTGGAAGAAAAGAAATAATAGTGGGGGATTTCGAAATAATTAATGGGCTCAACTATTTTGAAATCTTACACTTGTATGTTTTTCAAAAATACTCTTAGTTAAAATTTCTCATTTTTTCAATTATTTCAAATATAGAATTGTGACAAAATCCGAAAAAATGAAAGATTGTGACAAAAGCCTGCACCATAATCCTCCATACTCGCCCCTAGAAGATTTGTGCAGAAAGATCTTATCACACTACTTCAACCTAGGGTAGACTGAACTTTGAACTTCTCTTGGAGAAAAAGGAAGACCGCGCGATTAATCTTGTGAAGCAAGTAATAGAAATAGAAGCCCAATAAAAACTAGAAGTGACTCATTTATTTGTATAATATTTACTAAGAGATAAAGATAATAAGATAAATTTCAAATACAACAGGTAAAGTGCAATAACATACTCACTCTAAATCTTATGTTAGAGAGGGTGAGGATAATAATCAGCCACCATTCAAAACTAGTTATAGACTAGCTACCAAGGTTGTCAACCCGCGGGTCAACCCGCGGGTTGACCCACTTTAACTCTGACCCGGTGAGAAAAACGGGCCGCACGCACCCGCCGGGTCGATCGCTACAAGGTATTGGATTGGAGGTCAAATTGTGTCATTTTTTCTTTGATTTGCGAAATGCGCCTATTTTCCGATTTTTCTTTTCGCCTAACTCTATCTTTGGAATCCTAAGTTAAACATTTGAATATATATGTTATATAAGTGTGTGTAAATTTTCAATATATGTTGGATCTAAGTACGACATGTTATTTTGGTGGAATATTATATGTAATAACTCATATGTTAGATGAGATTTGATATAATTTATCAGGATAAGTACAATATAATGACTATTTCCATATTTTTCGAGCTAAACCGGGTGACCCATTAACCCTTGACCCACTAGCTCCACCAGGTCTGGGTCAACCCACGGGTTGACAACCTTACTAGCTACTCAATAATATTATAGTTTTTCTATATATGAAAACTATTTGGTAATAATTATCTATAGCAATATAGTAAACACTATTGTTTTCTCTTGTATACAATATACACATATATGTTAAAATCCCAAAAAACAGAACCCACAATTATACTGGCCATTGAAATGGAAGCGTGCGATGAAGATTCTCTTGTGTACGACATACATTAAATTATAATAGCATCATTCACCATTAAGAAAAAAGAGTGAGATATCGTCACTTCCCTTTTAAGAGTTGTGAGATGCACTACACACCTCTCAGCCACTAGCTTTATTATCTCTCCTTTTTTTGAATGGATGGAGAAGATTAATCAAGTGGTATTTTTCGATGAAAAAAATAACCACACCAGATCTCTCTCCCCTAATAACTCTACATATTTCTCTCCTCTCTTTTCCTCTAACCCTAACAGATCCATCTTCTTTCTCTCTCCTTCTAACTTGAACGGAGCAGACATCCTCCTCTCATCGTTCTGCCGCCACCACCATCCCCTCCTCCTATCGGTGACGTCCTCTCGTCGCCACAGCTTCACGCCGTCGCTCCCCCTTCCCTCTCCTTAACTCCTCCGCCCAGCAACCATCGCCGTCTTTGCCCCCTCCACAACCCTCTCGCGCCCCCACCATACCTTATCGTGCCCTCTGTCTCCCCCTTCCTCCACCTCCCACCACCACCGCCACGAGGTCCCCGTCGCAAGGTCATAGCCTCCCCTTTTCCTCATCCTTTTTTCCAAGATATGTGTTTTTTAGATTACAAATCTGTTTTTGTGTGTGTGTGTGTTAGGCTCTAGTGGTAGTTATTTTCAAATGGTACTATACCAGTGGTGGTACTAGTGCTACCACTACTCACTGGTAGTGGTAGTGTATCACTATCAGTGGTAGCGTACCACTATCACTGGTAGTGCTACCACTACTCACTGGTAGTGGTAGTGTACCACTATCACACTAATGAAGTGGTAATTTTTTGCAGGTGGTCGGAGCGGTATGACTCAAGGATTTCACTGGAGAAAGTTTGTCGGTCAGTGGAGTGGCTGTTGAAAAAGGAAGAGAGAAATATATTTTTGGTAGGATTTAAATTTAAAAATAAAACAATGTATTTAATATGAATTTTAAATTCCCAAAATGTAATTAATATAGAAATTAAAGTAATTAATAAGATTCTTTATTGGACTACCCAAATTACCCTGAGTTGTCAAACTCACAACCCTTGAGTGAAGTGTAATATGCAAGTATTGCATATTATATATCATGAATGGTTCAATCAACGGTTTGTAACGATTAACCACTGAACCATAAACCACCAACTTTTCTGATTCAATTTACTGTTCGATTCTGAAAACAGAGGAAGTGACGCTATCTCACACCAAGAAAAAACCATATATACGACTATACGAGACACCTAACAAAAATGAAGTGCATAAACATCTAATCAATACAAAAGTATCGAATCGAAATCTTGCCCAATTTGAAACAGATCTTATTTATTGATTCTGTTTTTGTCTCTCTCTCCCAAACTGGTTTCTCCTTTGCCGTAAATGCACTACATGTTTACGCATACGTACATAATTTCTGAAAAAAGAGTCGACAAGCATGCGTACACGTTTGTTATTGCTCCTTCGATCGCATGAGCCAACTCTTATCTCTTAACCTGATCAAATTCTTGGAAATTAACTTCGTCTGGCTAACAAATCGAATATGATAACCTGAACTATAATATTAAAAGAAAATGATCAGTCGCTCTGAGACATAATTAAGAGAGTTGGGTGATTATTATGATGTAAGTTTGGTAGCTCAATAAAAGGGGCCGATATGCAAATTAAAACAAGGTTTTTGAGATAATATTATAGCTTTCGTTTGTTCAATGAAATATAGTGCATTCCAAATGATAAGAACTATGAAATCAACAACATAACACCAGATTTACGTGGTTTCCTTGAGAATCAGGACTAGTACACGGGAGAGCTAGAACTCTTCAGAGTCAATATTATTCACGTTACTTTCACCGTACAGCCGAAGAGAGTATATATACATATGGGAGCTGGGTTTATTAACCCTAATACGACTTAGTTAGGGACTTAAGGATAATTACATAAAGCCTCCCAAACTAAGGACATTAGTGATTTTCAACACCTCCCTCAAATTGATGAGGCTTACGCAACATCAATTTATTATATAAATACCAATGTTTACTGGATCCCATATCCTTTGTCAACAGATCTACAGTCTGATCTTCTGTTGACAGATAGCGAAGCTCAATAACTCCCTCTGTCACAAGTTGTCTGATGTAGTGAACATGCGTCTCAATGTGCTTCGTTCTATCATGCAACACCGGACTGGTCGCAATCCTTATTGCGCTCGTGTTGTCCCTAAATAGACGCATAGGCGTACCACATTCAACTCCCAAATCTCCTAGAAGACGTTGTAGCCATACAAGTTCAGAACTGACCTTAGACATAGATCTATACTCGGCCTCTGTCGAGGATTTCGAGACCCGATCCTGCTTCTTACACCTCCATGATATGAATGACCGCCCAAGACGAACACACCACCCAGATGTGGATCTCCGTGTATCAAGACATCCCGCAAAATACGCATCTGCAAAGGCTTCCAAAGTAAAATCCCCCTCTCTAGGGAAAAAGAGTCGCACATCCTGCGTACCTTGTAGATATCTCAAGATGCGATGAACCGCATCCAAGTGCATAGTACGTGCTATACCCAGGAATTGACAGACGACCTGGACTGCATATGCTATGTCCGGCCGCGTGGAACTGAGATACTGGAGCGACCCCACCACAGTCCTGTAGTGTGCCTGATCATCTAGCAAGTCTCCACTACTCCTGCTTAACTTAAGATTCTGCTCCATAGGTGTAGGACATGGCTAACAGTTATCAAACTGGTACTCAGCTAATAGATCTCGAATATACTTCCTTTGGCTTATGAGAATGCCATGATCAGTCCGCTCAATTTCCAGGCCTAGGAAGTATGAGACCTTGCCAAGCTCCTTGAGTTTAAAGGCCACATGAAGTGTCGCAGTGAGATCTCGTATCCCTTCCTGATCATTTCCTGAAACAATCATATCATCCACATACAGTAAATGTATCATAATCCCATGTAATGTGTTTCTCAGGAATAGTGAGGGATCGTTCTGACTCTGCACAAAGGCAGCTTGAACAATCATACTGTGAAACTTTTCAAACCAAGCTCTTGGTGCCTGCTTGAGACCATACAGAGATCGCTTCAACCTGCAGACTGTGTTAGCATCTCCTATGGTGTAGCCAGGTGGTCGAGGCATATAAATTGTCTCCTTAAGATCTCCGTGAAGAAATGCGTTCTTCACATCAAACTGGACCAGAGGCCAGCCCTTCATTGTTGCCGTTGCAATCACACATCTTACAGTCTGGATTTTGGCTACTGGAGCAAATGTCTCCTCGTAGTCTATCCCATATTCCTGACTAAATTCCTGAGCCACCAAGCGTGCCTTGAATCTCTCAATGTCACCATCGGGCTGTACTTTAACATCATAGACCCATTTACAGCCAATTATAGACATCTCAGGGGTACAAGGAACCAAGTCCCACGTTTGATTAGCTTCAAGAGCTTCTGTTTCTTCATCCATTGTTGCATCCCACTTTGGTATGCCCTGTGCCTGGCGATAATTTGCCGGTATAAAGACCGATTCAGCCGAAAACCCCACATAATCTTTATGTCTCGGTGGGGGTTGACCCCGTGTGATGCGAGTCGACTGGCATAGCTGAAGCTCATAATTGTCTCCCAAAACCCCTTCGGCCTCCATACCATTCCCATCATCCCCAGTAGAAGACCCAGCAGAGGGGGAGGAGGAGCTAGTTGTGGACCGTGAGAGTGACGAGGAATAGTCCTCATGGTCGCTGCTGCCTGAAGACGACGAGGAGAAACTTGACAAGGAATGGTCCTCGTGACCACTAGCAGCGGAAGATGATGACGAGGAGCTGTCCGCGGAACTGCTGGTGGAAGTGGTGGAAGTCTCACTTTCGTCCCCTCCCTAAAGCGATGGAGAAGGTGTGGAAAACGGGCAAAGAAATGCCAAGCTCTTCTCCAATGCGGCCCGAGAAGCTTGATCCGAACTGGAGAAATAGGGAACATCCTCCATGAAGAGCACATGACACGCCACCCTAAGACATTGTCCCACCGGATCGTAGCAGAGATAGCCCTTGAACCGATCACTGTAGCCCAAGAATACACAACGAACCGTTTTCGGAGCAAGTTTGTGACGCTCCTTGCGAGGTAAGAAAACGAAGCATAAGCAGTCGAACACCCGGAGTGGGCCATAATTTGGATGATGAGAATAAAGCTTATAGAACGGCGAGAGATTATCCAAGACAGGTGTAACTTGTCGATTAATTAGATGCACCACCGTATGAGCCGCCTCCACCCAAAATCGTGTTGGAACACCTGAACGAAACAGAATAGCACAGGTAAGCTAAAAAATGTGGCGATTCTTACGCTCCACGACACCATTCTGTTGAGAAACCCCAGGACAAGATTGTTGAGAGAGAATTCCAGAGTCCCGATAAAACTGGAGAAGTTCATTCGAGCTGAGCTCACCCCCTAGGTCAGATCGGATAATTGTCACTGTCTTCTGGAACTGCGTTTGAACCATCCGCACAAAGTCTTTTGCATGAGTCTTGAGCTCAGATTTATGTTTCAGAAAATAAATCCAAGTAAACCTGCTGTAATGATCAATAAACAAGGCGAAATATAGAAACCCATTACGAGAAGGAGTAGGAGCCGGCCCCCATAGATCAGTGTGTACAAGATCAAAAGGAGCTGAATAAATAGTGATACTAGATGGGAAAGATATCTGAGAAGCCTTGGCTTCAACACAGCTTAAACACGTCGGAGTAGAAAAAGATGAAGTCTGAAATTTCACCGGCGATAACCGGTGGTTGAACATTTGTAACAATAGAGATGCATGGGGATGCCCCACTCTGCAGTGCCATAAATCCCAAATTGAATCCCGTACATCATGTCTCCCTTTATTACTAACAGAAAAACCAGAAACTAAAGACTTCCCGTGGGGCAAAGTCGCAGAAACTACATTTCTTGAAACCGTAGCAGCCAAGGAACCATCACCTCCAGCCGAACTCTTCACGGACTGCTATTCACTACTAAGAGCATAAAAAATGTAGAGCCTGCCCTCTTTATGTTCCCTCCCCGACTTCCTTCCCCGTCATCAAATCCTGCACCACACAACCACGATCATTAAAACGTATCTCAAGCCCATCTTCAGCTAGTTGGCCAACAGAGACCAAATTAGGAACGAGACGAGGAACATGAAGAGCGGCCGAGAGCTGAACATGAGGTTCAGAAACGTGGCCCAGGCCTGAAACGGGCAGCACTGCCCCATTGGCAACCTGTAACTGCTGTTGTACTAGCTTAAGAGACCGAAGGAAGAGAGGCGACTACTCATGTGATTGAAGGCAGCTGAGTCGAGGAGCCAATTATGAGATTTACCTGAATGATTTCCGGTCGCAAATGCCGTAGTCATCACCTCTTGTAATGCCGCCTGAAGGAGCTGAGTCAACTCAGCTTTGGTGACGTCAGGCGCCACCGCGGAAGTGACAGCTGGTTGCGGGGCAGGCTGGGCAACCGGAGATGCCTCAAAAGCAGGAGGTGGAGGAGCCGTGGAAAGAGGAGGAGCACCCTTACCCCACTGACGACACTCACTCAGAATGTGCCCAGACTGTTTGCAGAATTACACCAATTCCGCTTCTTGCAGAACGGTTGGATATGGCCAGGCTCGCGACAATAGTGACAGATGCGAGTAGAGGGTGGCCCTTGACCATTCGGTGTGGACTTAAACTGAGGTCGAGAAGAAGTCGCAAAGGCAGCAGCATTATCCAACGCAACATGATATTGAGAATACACCTGGGCCTGGCTCTTCAAGCGAGTCTCCTCGCGATACAGTTCCCCCAAGATAGTATCCAGGTCGGTGACATTATAATGCAGAATGGAGGCATGTACCGGTTCAAACTCACGGCGCAACTTCATGAGAAAGGTCATGGTATGAGACCGAGTGCGCTCCGCGATGGTCTGGGCGGTAGCAGGTGCAGTAGACAATGAAGCAGCTAGGAGGTCATACTCCGTCCAAAGATGCATGGCCGCCTGATAATACGAGCGAATATCCTTGTCGCCCTGACACAATTGAGCCAGTTCCAATTCAATATCAAATTGGCGTGATGCATTAGCTTGACAGTTCGTAGTCTGCAGATGAGTCCACATATCACTAGCACATTCAAAGCGCCGCAGACTTAGCCCGGTTGGAACGTCCACCGCGGCAAGTAGCCAATGGATGACTTGCGCATTATCAGCTTCCCAATCTGCCAATGCCTTCTCATCATCTTCCCCAGGTTTAGTTCTCTTACTCGTCAGAATAGGAAGGAGCCTCTTCCCTTGAACAAAGGTGCGGAATTGAAACTCCTAGAGGGAAAAATTCTTCCCATCAAATCGACCCACATGATCACCTTACACAGAGTCCATAATTCCAACACACAAGACCACGAAGAACCCACACAAAAGAATAACCAGTATACCCACCAAACCAAGCTAAATAACCACCGCCAAGTCAAAGAGCAAGAGGAAATTACCCAAACACTAGCAGCCGAGAGCAAAAGAAATCCCAGCTAGCAAGGAATCCTAGCGAGCAGCCGAACAAAGGGTAGCAACCCTAAGGATAACGAACCAGCAGAAGGACAAAGAGAACGACAGCCGACAACCTCCACGAGCAGCCGAAAACACCCAAACGAAACGATCTTAGACATAAAGCTCTGATACCATGATAAGAACTATGAAATCAACAACATGAACACCAGATTTACGTGTATTCCCTGAGAATCAGGACTAGTCCACGGGAGAGCTAGAACTCTCCAAAGTCAATATTATTCACGTTACTTTCACCGTACAGCCGAAGAGAGTATATATACATATGGGAGCTGGGTTTATTAACCCTAATATGACTTAGTTAGGGACTTAAGGATAATTACATAAAGCCTCCCAAACTAAGGACATTGGTGATTTTCAACACCAAATTCTGCTATCCCGTGGTTTTGAAGTTTTGGGAGGATCTCATGCCACGCAATTAAATCTTAGTCACACTGAGGTAATTATCAATATTCGAACAATAAAACTTAATTTTTATATAGGATTCACTTCTATATTAGGGTTCAAGAAGACGTAATTCTGCGTAAAGATCAAATGTTTTGCTTAGGTCCTAGGCAGATAATTAGGTATTCATAATGTATCGGTGGCGTCTAAGTGAAGCTGAGTATGATTAATAAACATGAAATATATATGATTAATCAAAGTGATTCGTGCTTAAGCATGTTGCAAGTACGCTTTCATCTCTAGTCGTCTTATATTCGACGTGTTCTTCACTTCTCCTTCCTCGATTTTGAATTTTGATTTTAGGTTAATGAGATAAAGACTCATTACTCAGGAATTGCAACGACTTCTTTTTTTCGCTCAATCCTTTCGCCCTCTGGCCTGCTTTTAGTTGTTGCCGACTGCAGAGCAGTCACAATGTACAAAATTTGTTGTTCATCTCCAGCTTCACTCGGCTCGACCCTCTGGCCCTCTTTATGAGTTATGTGATAATCGGCTTTAACATATTGAATTCTTGGACTTTATGTGATTATCCATGGTATGTTTTAGCCAATTGGTGCTATTTTAGGGCTCGCTAACCCGAGAATGGTTGAAAAACCATTATTTCCTAGTGCTACGAGTTTGATGTATTACAGGTGAAGAAAACACGAAAAAGAAGTTGCACTGGCAAACATTTCTCGAAAGCTGGGCCTAAAACCCAGCTGGATGGGGATTTCTTATTGGACCGAGAAGGCAAAAGGCGGAACAATTGGACCGGGAATTGATTGGCCCAAGGGGGACTATTTTGGAGGCAAGATTTTTGGGCCAAGGGTTTTTGCCAAATTCTGGGAGGAAACGAAATTCTCTGGTGGCGGGGGGGGGGGGGGGGATTGAAAGCGAGAAGAAAAAAGAAAGGCTAATTTTTGGACGGAAGTCCAATTGAGTGGAGAAGGGAATTGTCTTTGGCGGTGGACTTTTGGGGGAAGGTGGAAATTAATTGGCTGGGCTTTTGGAATTAAAAAGGCGACAGGCAAAAAGGGGGCGAATTTCTTTGGGGAGCAGCGAATTCTCGAGGGGAGAAAGAAAGGAAGCGGCGCAGCAAGGCAGCAGCCGAGCAAAAGGCGACCAGCCGATTTTCAATCGGCGAATCAGTTTTCCAAGGCTACCTGAGTTGAGTTCAACGAGAGCGATTAGTTGGTTGGATTTCTTAAACCAAATTAGTTGTTTCTTGTTGATTTAGAACATGATGAACAAAACCCTATCGATTTATCTTAATTTCGTCATGAACTAAACCCCAATTTCTGGGGGAAACACCATAGGATGTAGCTATTTCTTGATTTGATGGATTGATTCATGATTCTTTTCTTCCAATCTCTATTGCATGGAATTGTTTAATGCTTTGTGTTGACTGGCCACCAATACAATGAATCGTAGTTGATTAGGTTATTAGCGACAGTGAAACCCTATTAACTGAACCTATTTCATGTGACATAGTAACTTATCGAAGCGACAGTGGATTAAATAAGGTGCTATGCGGTCTTAAATTGGATATCGATCTTCAGACTATATAGTTAATTCATTGAGCTACGACAGTAGGATTTGAATTGATTATATAGTACGTAGTAATTCCCGACAGGGATAGCTAGCACATTCGTGATATCCTGGCTGTAGAGAGTTGGATTAAACTGATTGGAATGTGTGAATTAATCTGGATAGGATAGGTAGTAAATCCCGGTGTTTCTCCCAGAGCTTTCTCCCATTGAATTAAACCCGACAGTTTTCACTTGCTTAATTTGTTTAGTTAATTTTGCTTTTAGTTAATAATTTCATCTCTTAAACATTTTCACATATAGTTTGCTCGAAAGAATTGATAAATCATAAGGTTGTACCAGTCCCTGAGAGACGATACCCGGACTTTCCGGATTACTACAAGATAGGAATTGGCATTACGCTTTTGCCCTATCATTATGACACCATCGTCCATAGTGAAACCACAACCCACGACTCTTTCGGTTCTTCTCCAGCTTATTAGAGACAGATTAGGAATAATCTTATATTTTCTTGTCCTTCTAGTATAAGTCTTAGTATTTCCGTGTCCTTCTAGTATTACCATTATTATGGTTCTCTTACTTATTGTCCAAGTATTGTAATCTATATAAACCCCTTTGTGGTTTCATAATAATACACACTACTATGCCTAAAACTCCTATATGGTATCAGAGCCTGTAGCTTAACAGCGTTGATCCAGAAACCCTAAACCTCCTTGTTTCATTCCACCGGCGGCATGTTTCCACATTCTCCCGGATCTATCTAGTTCTTCCGCTAGTTCTCCAAAAAGCTACCTTCTTTGCTTATTTATTTATTTATTAGTTTGATAGTTTTTGTTTCATTAAAAAAAAACTATGCTAATCGTTTCCTTGTCCCACACCCCTAGCCACTATCCCTACTTGCTTCCCTGTCCCACGTCCCCAACCGCGTCCGGTTGTCATTCCCCATTCAATCTTTCATCGATTGATGATCGATATTTTCCATTGCCACCGACTCTGCTAATTTTTGTGCCATGTAGATCGACCATTGCCTCCTTACTTCGGAGATGAAGCTCCGGCTTTTACAACTGGTATCTCATGTGTCTTATTTCAGCTCTTTCATGATCAAGAGATTTTATGGTATGGAGTTCACAGTCAATCTCTATCCATCTCTCCTTTGTTTGTATGGAACAAAGGAAGTTTCTCCGACCACAGTCATTCGGATGAATTCTTCGTGTCCTACACCATTTTACGTTTATTGGTATGGTTAAAACCAATTCATTCATCTCGATCCTGGTCAACTTTTGACGGCGAGTGAGTTTCGTTGCAACAACATATGCATTGCAAGTTTGATGATTTTTTCTTCTCCAAGATGACGGTTAGTTAGCTTTGCTCTACAAGCACGAGAGTTCAACTAGTTTTCATCACATTCTACACCATCACATTGCGGGGGGGGGGGGGGGGGGGGGGGGGGGGGGGGGGGAGGGGGGCGTGTTCTACAAGATTGGCGTATGTTGGTCAAGATTGATGTTGTTCTTCGCACAATCATCTTGCGGGGGCGTGTTAGAGATAGATTAGGAATAATCTTATATTTCCTTGTCCTTCTAGTATAAGTCTTAGTATTTCCGTGTCTTTGTAGTATTACAATTATTGTGGTTCTCTTACTTATTTTCCAAGTATTGTAATCTATATAAACCCCTTTGTGGTTTCATAATAATACACGCTGCTATTCTTAAAACTCCTATACAGCTCTGGTAAGTCAACCCTACTCTCCGCCCTGTTCTTCACCATTGTTGACTACATAACAACCATAACCCACAAATTCTATAAGCTTGTGATGTTAAGAAATCATGTCATATTTTGCTTGCTTGTTAAGAGTTATCTAAGCTATTAATCATTTGAAATTCAACTAAAGTAAACAAATGCTATAAATTTGCTAATACTACTAAAAATGGATTAAAACGCCTAAACACCGTCAAAACGAGGCTTATGCATGCTACGCGCTAGACAAGACTCCAAAAACCTTTTTGGTGCCTAGCCCCTTCTTAACTTTGTGTATGCGTGTGAGCAAATTAATCAAAAGGTTGTAAAGATAATAATACGTGTATGCATGTGATTCACGGCATAGCCAAAATGAATACCATGCATGCAATATACTTTATTAGTAATCCAAATTTTTAAAATAAGCAATTTCATGCAATTAATTAATTGTTGTTTTCTTGGAGATTATGTAGATGTTTGGTAAGATATGTGATGTCAGTCCTAAAGATTTGGGAAGATCGAGATATTATAGGTCCGTTTTAGTCTCTTAATGGCGGGTACTAATATATGATCCATTATTTATATTATATGCATGACTTGCATAGAGAAGTAGTATAATATATATTTCACTTCTCCTATATGAAATAGCTTATATTATTATTTATCAATGTTCATGGCTTCTCTCTATCCTCAAATAGATCGAGTTAGAAGTTTGAACCAGTACCACCTAATTAAAAGGGTAAAAATATGATTTGGATTACGGTACAAAACCTACAAACACCCAATCATACCATCCTGATACGATGGTGATATGATCGTGTTATAAACGCGCTGTTACGGATCGGGAAATCGCCGGAATCGAGAAAGCAAGAATACGAAAGCGAGAATTGAAAATTACAGGCACACGATTTACGTGGTTCACTAACACGATGTGTGTTAGCTAGTCCACGGGCGAGAGAGAGCCAGTTTCACTATATCGAGGAGATTACAGATTACAGAGGAGTATGAGAAGTATTTATAGTACTTCTCCATGTGGGTCTAAACCTAATCCAATCTGGCAAAGGAAACGGTAATAGACCAGACCCAGAACCCGAACCCAAATAACAGCGAGACCCCCGACTACTAGTCGTAGCGGTTGATAGTCCGATTCAAGTCACATCAACAGATCGGGGTTTGTAGAGTTTTGTAAAAAAGATTTGTACCCTATAATTTTTCCAAAAATGTGATCCCAAAATCAAATAGGCGCTAATCAAATGAGATTTCGATCATCATAATTTTGAAGTATATATAGCAACTTGGCTTTTCCTTAGAATCCGTATGTTGATGGAGGAGATTGCATTTCTAGCATATGACCCCAAAATCAAATGTTGGTGGTGCTTGTTGTTCTTGCTAGTGAGAAGAGGACCGGACTTCTAGGTACAAGGCTTGTATATTTCTAGCATATCCCGTGATGAGTTTGTTCCCGAGCATCGTTAGGAGCAATGAGTTTGTTCACGAGCATCGTTGTAGAAACTATCAATGTCTCGTCACTTCACTAGTTTATTAATCCTCACGAAAAGCAATCTTCCATTGCCTTGTCAACCAACGAAGCTGAATATCTAGTGGTCAAAATGCTTTGGCTGGTCTTGCATGGATTTGGGTTTGAACTTTGAAAGTCAAACCAAATCAGACCATGTCTATGACAATGTTGGTCTTTGTTCGACACCAGTAAACCCTCCAAGATTCTTGCCAACTAAGTCACATTTTTTTATGATAGTGGGTTGCAAGCCCAATTAGTGTGCTACTAGTCTATCACCTTGAGCAGCTGCAGTCCTTCGTTGGAAGCTATGTGAGAAGCCCATTGGACAATTGGGTTTGATTCAGATATGGAAAGTTGTGTTTAGTGCTGTTAATTTGGTTTTTCGGTTTTAACTTAAACAAAACTATTAAAAGGTTAATTGTTTTGGTTTTTCGGTTTTAAATCATTTAGCATATTAATGGTTTTGATTTCGATTAAAACCAAAAAACCGATAAGAACTCCTGTTTTCTTGAAGGACCCCTGATTTCCTTAAAGCCAACTATGATTTTGGTTTATCGAAACCATTAAGGAACTTATCGGTTTATGGTTATCCAAAAACCGATAAGCCTTTTATTGGTTTTGGTTTTTGTGAATATGCCTCATTTGGTTTTTGGTTTTCATGCTAATGGTTTGGTTTGGTTTTGGTTATCCAAATTGACAGCCCTAGCTGTGTTTGGTCGTACCTCGCACAACAAAATTAAGAAAACAGAAATCAATCACAACACTCCATTGTCATTTCATTCAGTTGGATCAAAACGGTTCACAAAGTCAAAGTCATTGTCTCAATGAGCAACCACAAACATATTCAAATGGGTGACAATGTAGCAATTAATTCATGGAGGGAACTATCGCATCATTAAACTACACATCACATTTTCCCCACTTTATTCTTCTGCCTGCATAATTATTCAAGAACATACATACCAGATCCACTCACACTCAATCTAACTCATTCACCACATCCACGTCATAAACCAATTGGTTCAAACAAACATCGTATCGAGCCAAATCGAATGATCAATCAGTCGGCCCAACCGGACCTCTTGAAGATGGAAGGCCTCGATGGTCTGTTGTTACTTCCCAGCCAGTACTGCATATGAACACCAATGGCGTCCAAGTAAGCCCCGCTCCTCCCATGGAAGCCAACCACCTTGCCATCGGCCATCGGAGAAGTGAAGAACGTCCCAACCTCCTCCCCAAACGGCCCGTACTTCCCCCTGCTGGTCTGAAACGACAGCGACTTCACGAACTTGTGCTTGTCCTCTCTGTTCGTTGAACCGTGATACCCTGAGATCGACACCAGGAATTCATGTGGGTGCTCCAGTTTCAACTGTGACATCATGGACAAAAGGGGGGGAAGTCTTTCGCATCAGTTCTCAATCTACTGCTTCGGGACCTTTTAAACAGTGAATGAAAGAGAAGTTAGTGAATATACCCTGTGAGTGGCATTTCCCACAGTGCCACCGTGTTTGACAGACCAAACAGACTGCCCACTTCGATCATATTCGATCTGTATGGAACAAATGGCATCTGCAGCCCTTGTGACAAATATCTGTTTCACCCCGGAGAAAACTCCATCGTCCCATGGCCTTCCTCCATCTCCTCCCCATGGACCTGGTCCTTGAGGAACAGACTCCTTCAACACTCCATAAGATACCTACAAGAAACAAAGAGTCATAAGTTTTCATCCATTTGGAATGTAAGTTATCAGAAGGTAGAGATCAATCATAGAGGATAAACCTCTTCTGCTGGATGTCCACGTTTGGCAAGGACTAGTTTATTAGACCAAGGATAGTTGTCAATCTCTGCAACGTGATGATCACCACCAGCTTTGACAATTGCATCAGAGAAAGCGCTCTTCGGCGGCTTCACAATCCCTTCCAGCACATGAACTCCAATACCATCCAAGAAAAACCCTTCCCTTCCATGGAACCCAACGATTCTGCCTTCGTCAATTTTGCTAGAGAAAGATGGACCTTGTTCCTCCCCAAATGGTCCATGTTTCCCTTTGTTGGTGTAGAAAGTTAATGACTTTATAATATTAGGACCCATGTACATCAAGGGGCCGTAAGTTCCAGTGATGTGTGTCAGAATCTCTTGTGGGTAGTCAAACATTATCTGCAACCAGAGGGAAGAAAGGACAGAGTTGAGGCTTCATGTGTCAAACACTAATGTACTTATGTTTACAGTTAAATATTGCAGGATGCTTTTGTCAAACATTGATGTACTCCATGTTTCTCTCACCTTGTCCGTTTTGAACCCTCCTGTGCCACCATGTCTGCTTCCCCAAACCGGCTCTCCGTCACGGTCGTATTGAGCTCTTAAGTACACAATTCCAACGTTTCGCGAAACATAAATTTGTCTGATCCCAGTGTATGTCCCATCATCAAACGCAGTACCATTATGTCCTCCCCATGGTCCATACCTTAAGACCCCATCAGTTTTTGAGGCTGGCACTTCAGTTTTGGAGGGTTTCCCTTCAGGTTTAACCACCTATATCGTCAAAGCATTCTGGAGTTTAACAAAAAGGAAGTTGAGAAACGCTGCACTAAAAGTTGGGACTAGAAGCTTGTTTCACCTTGTCTAAGCTTCCTGAAGCATTGTTGGCCTCCAGGGGCAGGGGACTCTTCTGGGGAGGCGAGACTTTAGAATGATCATTCTTGTTTCTCACGGCAACTACAATATCATAGTTACTGCCATCAGCACTTCCTTGGATAACTGAGTAGCCAGCTTTGTCCGTCCCGCCATTCACATAATTGTTGGCCTGAACCAGAGGTTTGGAAGGAGCCTTCAGTTCTTGCTTTGCAGGCTTAAGGTGTATCCCAATTGCATCCACATACCAATCGCTCCTTCCATGGAGCCCAACAATCTTTCCTCCAGCCGTTGGGATAGAAAAATACGTGCCTTGTTCATTTCCAAATGGTCCAAATCTTCTTTTGTTGGTTTCAAGAGTCAATGATCGAACCATGACCGGGCCCCATTCGTACAAGCTGCCGTAATGTCCATGGACAGAAGTAAGAAACTCATTGGGGTAGTCCAACTTGACCTGCAAGAAAGAAACAGTTTTGGTAGTTTAAATTTAAGGTTCACTAGAAACAAAGACCCTTCATCATCAACAGTTCTCATACAAAAGATATTAAGAAGTTTATACATGAACCATGTAAATGCGACTATGTTTAATTGGACTAACCAACCTTGTCAGTTTTGTTGCCACCACTGCCGCCGTGTCTCTCTGACCAAATCGAAGCGCCTTTCTTGTCATATTCAATTTGGAGGGAGTCAATGCCTGATCCATGAGCTACAACCAGTTGCCTGACTCCCGAATACACCCCATCGTCCCACCCGAAACCGCCCTGGCCACCAAATGGCCCGACCCGTACTGGTTTCTTCTCGCTGTTATCGGCGCTCTGCAACAAAAACTTGATAACTCAAGTTTATGGTTATTCCATTAGCAAGAGATCTTATGCAGAGAAAGAAAGCAATTGAACTAGAGAATGGCTACCATTTCTTGATGTGTTCGCAGGAGTAGCCTTCAGTCCTTCGTAGACGGATGGCCTGAAATGGGAATGGAGCTGAGGAGTATTTAAAGCAGCCTGAAAAGGAAAATGCCAAAGACTCTTGATCATGAGTCCTATCAGAAAAGCATCCACCTTTACATAAGATCGAAGATTCCAACTCCACCAAGAAGGGAAGGGATTGAAGGGCAGAGAACTTTGTAGAGAAGGATCAGTACCACATTCTGTCATTACATGAAGCATCTTTCTCTGTGAGCGTTGGAAATGAGTTTACATTCTAAATGCTGAGATTCTCCATTTTCTTTCTAGAAGACCCACTCCGTCCACTAACCATTTTACAGAATGACATGACAGACCTCATTGTTACCCGAAGGGACAGGCTCAATCATTTTCAGCAGAAATGGACATGGAGGATTTGTCTTTTCTTTCAGTCCATAGAACATCATAATCCACCATGGGAAGGTTGAAGGCATAACCATCCAAACTGAAGCGGCACAGAAAGAATGTAACCATTAAACTGATAGAGCAGGTTCCAACAGACACCACACAAGCTAAACACAGCCACCGCACATCAATATCAAGTCGACCATTAGCCCAACAATCTATGCGTCGCTCAAGGACCCCTAACGCCGCTTCGACCTTGGCTGTTCCTGATTCCAAGTTCTTATTGAAGATGGTACTCTGCAAAAGCCACTGGAATCATTGAGAGACGTGATGCTTGGACTCCCGAAATAAGTAACTGAACTTCTCAATTCTCATATCAGCCGCATAGGGCTGGTTCCAAAAAGAAGAAGCCAGTGAGAGTGGCACCAAGAGGAACAAAATTTGTAAGGCATTAGGGATCGACATGGGTCTTCTCTTTTCTTCTTCTGCGGAAACCCTACTGAATCCTAGAATTAGGAAAACTAGTGAATCGGAGAGTACAGGGAGAGAACAGGCAGGGGATAACGAGGGTAAGAAAATCCAATCCAATTGGATGAATAATTCATTTCAAACCCCCGCCGGCTCAAGATGAGAGGTTTCTGGGATCTGGCTTTGTCGCTCTCCGACTTTCCGTCGGATTAAAATACGTGGACGTGAGGGCGCGAATTAGGGTTTTAACGACGGCGGAGGAAAGGAATAGCGGGGAAACCTGCCCAAAAATGCCGGCAAACCGCGCGAGACCGGAGAGAACGCGATCAGAAACGCCGAAACTCAAAACGTTTCGAAACGCGATAAGTTAACGATATAATAAATACCGCGGTATTATCGGAGTTATTGACTATTGTGAAATATTGACCCGATAATATAATACTCCAAGGAAATCGTGACCGAAAATCCGTTATCTTATCCAATTCTTGTAATCCTTCTGGGAAAGAAAATCAAAATACCCGCGCAGAAAGGCAACCTCCGGCCTGGATGAAGCAGTGCTTACTTTACCAGTCGCCTCTCCGGCCACTCACCATTGCATAGGTTATTCTCGTTTGGGGATGTTGAAGAAGCGCTAATGGTGACATCGATGTTACTCAGCACTTCAAAGCCGCCTTCTTCCGCCATTCCAATCAAGCAAGACAATGTACCGGAAAATTCGTCCTTCCCGCCGAAACCCACCTCCGTTTCTTACTCCAAGAAGCCGCATTCAGCAATGGTGGACTCCCACCTGAATTTCCTTCGCAAAAATGGGCGACTAAGCGAGGCTGTGGAGGTTCTCGACGCTCTGGCTCAGGATGGGACGAAGGTAAATTCCAAGACTTTGATCGGGCTGCTCCAGTCGTGCATCGACTCCAATGCCGTCGATTTGGGCCGAAAGATTCACGCCAGAATTAGCCTGGCGGAGGAAAAGTCGGCGTTTCTCGAGACGAAGCTGGTTGGGATGTACGCGAAATGCGGGTGCTTGCGTGATGCCCGCATGGTGTTCGATGAAATGCGGGAGAGAAACTTGTACACGTGGTCCGCGATGATCGGTGCCTGCTGCAGGGATCAGAGATGGAAGGAAGTCGTGGGGCTTTTCCATATGATGATGGCAGATGGGATTTTGGCGGATGGTTTTCTGCTGCCTAAGATCCTGCAAGCGTGCGGCAACTGTGGTGATTTTCGGACTGGGAAGCTGTTACATTCTTTGGTGGTGAAATGTGGTATGGGTGATTTCCCACGAGTGAATAATTCGATTCTGGCTGTGTATGCGAAATGTGGGGAGTTGGGATTAGCTAGGAAGTTTTTTGACGGTATGGATGATAAGACAGATAGAGTTGCTTGGAATGCTTTGATATCTGGGTATTGCCAGAAAGGTGAGATCAAGGAAGCTCATAGATTGTTTGATGCCATGTGTAAAGAAGGGGTTGAACCAGGTTTGGTAACTTGGAATATACTGATTACTGGGTACAATCAGATTGGACAGTGTGATGTTGCAATGGAATTGATGGAAGAAATGGTGAGATTTGGGATAGAACCAGATGTGGTTGCTTGGACTGCTATGATCTCTGGGTATGCTCAAAACAACAGGCAAATTCAGGCACTAGATTTGTTTGAGGATATGATTTCGTCTGGGGTTGAACCAAATGGAGTTACTATTGCAACTGCAATTTCTGCTTGTTCAGTTTTGAAATTATTAAACAATGGGATGGCAATTCATGCTCTGGCTGTTGAAATAGGCTGCACTGATGATGTACTTGTCGGGAATGCACTCATCGATTTCTACTCAAAGTGCGAGAAGCTGGAGGCTTCTCAGCTAGTCTTTGATTGTATGCCCGAGAAAGATGTTTTCACTTGGAATTCGATGATTGGAGGATATATTCAAGCAGGATACAGTGGGAAAGCCAATGAACTATTCACGAGGATGCAGAATTCCGAGATTCAACCCGATGTTATCACTTGGAATACAATGATATCGGGATATATAGAAAATGGAGACGAAGATGAAGCCACAGATCTCTTCCACAAGATGGAAAAGGATGGGAAAATAAAGCGTGACACAGCATCATGGAATTCTCTTATCGCTGGTTACTTGCATATTGGACAGAAACAGAAGGCACTTTGTATGTTCAGACAAATGCAGTCTTCAGGTTTCAGTCCTAATGCTGTAACAATACTGAGTGTTTTGCCTGCTTGTGCAAATTTAGTTGCACTGAAAAAGGTCAAAGAGATCCATGGCATTGTGCTACGGAGAAACCTAGAAGCTGCAGTCTCCATCCCAAATTCACTTATCGACACTTATGCCAAATCCGGGAAACTAGTTTATTCAAGATCCTTGTTCGACCGAATGAAGTCCAAAGATTTCATTACCTGGAACTCGATAATTGCTGCGTATGTACTACATGGCTGTTCGGATGAAGCCCTTAGTCTTGTGGAGCAGATGTTGATGTTGGGATTGAAGCCAGAGCGGAGTACTTTTGTCAATATCATACTCGCCCATAGCCTTAATGAGAATGTTGAAGAGGGGAAGCATATTCTCACTACCATGATTGAAGACGATCAACTCAATCCTGCCATTGAAAATTATGCAGCTATGGTAGATTTGTATGGTCGTGCTGGCAGGCTTGAAGAAGCAATACGGTTTATTGAGGCTATGCCAGTGAAGCCCGACTCATCAGTGTGGTCTAGATTATTAACTGCCTGCAGAGTTCATGGCTGTCTCGACTTGGGAATCCATGCAGGGGAAAGACTTCTTAACTTGGAACCAGGAAATGCATTGATCAGTCATTTGGTCTTACAAGCATATGCTCTTCGTGGAACGCGGGAGGACACATTCAGACTGCAAAGGCTTCAAAATGAGCACCAACTGCCTAAACTTATTGGGGAGAGCTGGATTGAAAGTAAAAATAAAATGCATTCTTTTGTTTCGGGAGATCGGTCTAAACCTTACTCGAACCTCCTATTCGCTTGGATAGATCGGATATCTATTGAAGACAAAGGAATTGGAAGAAGGCAGGGTTTGTGCATTGGAGATGAAGAGAAGGAAGAAATTGTTGGGGTTCACAGTGAAAAGCTTGCATTAGCTTTTGCATTTGTTTGCTCACAACCAGTGGTTCCTCGGAGTATAAGGATTGTGAAGAACCTGAGAATGTGCAGTGATTGTCACCGGATGGCGAAACATATCTCACTGAAATATGGATGTGAGATATACTTGAGTCACCCGAAGTGCTTCCACCACTTTAAAGATGGCCATTGTTCTTGCGGTGATTACTGGTAGCACAAAATGTACAAAGCAAAACAAATAACAAAATTTTGTTCCAGGGTTTCCTTAGATGAATTTGTACAGGATTCAAGCTGCCAGAGAATGCTGCAGCAGATTATATGAGATCAATCATATTTTCTGTTTGTCAATGGTTCATCCTTGGTTTTTACTCAATCTGGTTGAAACCTAATGAAGGGAATGATCTGAACAGTGGTGCATGACTGCAGCCATTGCTAGCCACCTGTTGTCTTTGCTCAGGACATCAATTAATCTTGGCAGGAAAAATTAACTGATATTGGTGAGGAAGAGGGAAAGTTTTAAACGAATAATGTACGAGTTCTTATTCCTTATCAAGATAGTGATATGTTCGTCTCTTCTTCCCTGCCAAATAAGTGTACGAGTTCTTATTCCTTATCAAGATAGTGATATCGTTTAATACCATTTATGTCACCTTATTTCTTGTTCATAAAGGGTAGTAACTAGTATTGAACCCTTGGACCGTTAACCAACAAACCCAACCGAGGATACATAACGAAAGACATCATCCCAAGTTTCTAGTTCATTAGGTGCTGAACATGTGGCTTGA
The DNA here is from genome assembly GCA_964030455.1 of Linum trigynum. NCBI lineage: Eukaryota > Viridiplantae > Streptophyta > Magnoliopsida > Malpighiales > Linaceae > Linum > Linum trigynum. The sequence goes on along the minus strand of OZ034817.1, from coordinate 52,814,335 downwards.
CTTGATCAGTTTTGTTGCTACCGTCTTAACGTGCCTGCTGACTACTCGATCTCCGACCATCGATGACTCCAAACCACGGTAGAAAACTGGTTGTTGTTGTTGTTGTTGTTGCTGCTGCTGCTGCATGTGAATTCCCAGAGCGTTCAAGTAACATCCACTTCTTCCATGGAACCCAACAATCCTTCCTTCACCCTCAGCAGTAGATGTGAAGAATGCTCCCCTTTCTTCCCCGTACGGCCCATACTTCCCTTTGTTGGTGTGGAAAGTCAGAGACTTCATGACGTCGCTCCTGTCACCGCCGGTCAGGGAGCCATGGTAGCCGGAGACAGCTGTTAGGACCTCTTGTGGGTATTCGAAGTTGATCTGTGTCTCCATATGCCATTGAAGTTAGTTACACATGCAAAACAATTAGTTCACCAACTCGAACTATAACCTTTAACTTGGAATCATCAAGATCTCTAAATTCTGATGAAACTATGGATTATATACCATTCCAGGCAGAGCAGCGTTATTTGGAAGCGATCAATAATCAATAAACCAAGTAGGCAGATTGCTTACAGAGGAGTGTTAACTTGGAATTATCAAGATCTCTAAATTCTGATGAAACTATGGATTATATACCATTCCAGGCAGAGCAGCGTTATTTGGAAGCGATCAATAATCAATAAAGCAAGTAGGCAGATTGCTTACAGAGTGAGTGTTGACTTCGCTGCCACCTCCATGCCTAGCTGACCAAACAGATTGTCCACCCTTGCCATCGTACTCAAATTGTATGCAACAGATAGCTTCTCCTCTCGTCAGAAAAATCTTCTTCACTCCATAGAATATCCCATCATCCCACGGCTGCCCTCTCTCGCCACCCCATAACCCTGATCTCCATGAAGCTGAAGTCAATCCGGCTGCAGGGTAAGCTTCTCTAACCGTAATAGGCTTAGCTTCATGTGCGAACCTCATTTCTCTCATCCCATTGAAGAAATCATCGCAGGCAGGATGGCGTGAGTAAGGTTCTTCAATAATCACTGGTGGAGCATAAGAAGGTTCTCTAACCATCATAACAGCAGGGTTAGCTTCTTGCTGGAACTTGACTTCTCTCATCATATCGAAGGAATCATTATAAAGACGCGGGGAGCGAGGTTCTTTAGCAATTATTGGAGCATAGGAAGGTTCTCTAACCATAAGAGCAGCAGGGTTAGCTTGCTGTTGAAACTTAACTTCTCTGATTCCTTCCATGACATTAACTCCAATGCTGTCGACAAACGGTCCACCACTCCTACCATGGAATCCAACAATCTTCCCATTTTTAGAGCCAGAGGAAAAGGAGGTTCCCTGCTCATCGCCAAACGGTCCATACTTCCTTCTGTTGGTGTGGAAAGTGATTGACCTGACAATTATTGGCCCTCGAAGGATCGTTGGTCTGCAGTATCCTGTGATGTGGGTCAAGACTTCTGATGGGTAATCGAAAGCTATCTGTGCATAATAATTAAACACCATAAATAAAGTAACATGAAATTGTTAGCTTTCTTGTGTGATGACAAATGAATCCATTCAAGAAGTGATATTTTGTTTGGATCATTACCCTATCCAATCTGATTCCTCCAGTTCCACCATTCTTCTCTCCCCAAACTGCATTTCCATTCAGATCATAACAAACCCGAATCGAAACAAGGCCCTTAGTACGAGTCAAATGAACTTCACGAACGCCTGCATAAACTCCATCGTCAAAAATGTCTCCCCCACTCCCACCCCACGGCCCATAAGTCACAGCCTGCTTCGCCTTGACAGTTACATTGATAACTGGAGCCGTCTTCTTGTTGTTGGAAGCCTGAGCTTCAAACTCGGGTTTGTTCAACGGATTCCGTGGTAGAAATTGCTTTAAGTGGACACCGATGGAGTCAAGGTACCAACTGCTCCGACCATGGAAACCCACCACTTTAGCACCGGCTACTGGAACTGAGAAATGGGTTCCATGCTGAATACCGAAAGGCCCATACTTTCTCCTGTTGCTCTGCAAGACAATTGATCGAACAAGTGGTGGGCCTGACTCGACCAAGCCGCCGTAGTGGCCACTGATCGACACAAGGTACTCGTCGGGTGATTCAAGCTTGATCTACAAACAGAAACACCCCAAATTAAGCTCATCAAGCGGAATCTTAAGTGAGACCAAAAGCCAGAAGAACCTTATTCGTCTTGATCCCGCCAGTGCCACCGTGCTTCTCAGACCAAACGGAGGTACCGTTTTGGTCATACTCGATCTGAATGGAATCAATGGCGGCTCCAAGGAAGATGATCACTTGTCTCACAGCAGAGTAAACGCCGTCATCCCACCTTGCTCCGGCTCCGCCTCCCCAAGGTCCGACGGAAACATGGCTGCTCTCGTTCCCGCCTCCATAGTTACTCTGCCACACCCACCAAAAACAAAACCAACTCAACTAATCCCTAATCCAAAAACAAAAACTGACCCACAGACAGATAAAAGAGGATTTCACTTACCATCGAAATCTGGGAAGATTAAGTTAAGCTGGAATTCCCAGTTTGAGTAAGTTGATTTGTGATGGATTCTACCCATTTCCAGGAATTTATAGCAGGGATTTGATTTGGGTATCGGGAGAAGATGATCGAACTCCACCATGGCTCTGTCGCAATGTTTATCCGCCACGAAGGCGCTGGGAATCCAATCCCTGTGGAACCTTGAAAAGGAGACAAACGGATCCCATTTTGCACCGCCATTTTTGTTATAGATGTTCGGCGGTGGAAGATATGATTGGATATATTCATCATCTTTCTGGTGGCGAAAATTCTTAAATCTTAGGGCTCATATTCCAGGATTTTGGTATCCCAGAGCAACAGTGTTAGTTATCTGTTCATTGACTTCCTTCCTTTTTCCTTGGGGAGGTACTAATTAACGCCCTAGATTTTTTGAAATTGGTCGCCCTAACTTGGTAATTTGACGTTTTTGCCCAAAAAATTCACAATCCCTAACAAATTTTTACCCTAGGATTAACACCCATCGCCACCGTTCACCATGGGAGAGTCTTCGCCGTCTAGGAGTGCTGCTGGGAGTCTTCGCCGTTGAAGAATGATGTTATCACCGTCGCGGCCGCAAATTTTTTGTTGCACCCTCGACCTAGGAATTGCTCGCGGTGGCTGGGAGTGGTGCTGGGAGTCTTCGACGTACCCGAGTGAGCACTCGTCACCGCCGCCGCCGCAACTGCTTTCCACTGGTTAGTCTTCCTGAATCTGGCTCGACCGCAAAGAACCCAGGAGTAGCAAAGGGGCGTCGACGGGCGGACCGAGCAGCACAGCAGCCGCGACGGGGCCCTTCCTTCTCCCTCCTCGCCGTCGCTCGGCGATTGAACTCGAAATTCCAGGGTAAACGGTGCAACGGCGGCGATGGGGAAATTGGGTGACGAACTTCCAAGGCGAACGATGCAATGGCGGTGATGGGGGAATCAGGCGACGTACTTTCAGGCGAACGGCGGCGGTGGTGAAAGAATCTAGGACGAGATTTCTTTCCATTCCGAATAGATGAACGACGGCTTTGGGGCAACTGATTTAGAGATTAGGGCGAACATTTTGGGAATTGGGAGACGGGACTATTTTAGGGCTTAGGGGTAAAATCGCCCGTTTATTAATTTAGGGCGTCAAAATTTAAAAATTTAGGGCGTTGAATAGGATTTCAGTTTTCCTTGACGGTCTCCATCATGGTTGTCACGGAGTTGGCATGCCACCCGGTTGAATCTGGTTAAATCTGTGCCGGTCATGAAATCGGTATGACATTACTGGTGACTTACGCATTCTAAGTTTAATGACATCATTTTAATGAATTTAATAAATAAAAAAATAATTTATTATTTATTTCATTAATGTAATAGTTAAAAGTTGATGATATTTGTTGGATTGTAACTAAATTGTCCACAAATATGTATTATATATGATTAAATACATTGAATATTAATTGTTTTCACATTTTTTTAAACCGGCATGAACCAGCACAAACTGATTATACCACCGATCGTACCATTCCACTTCCCAAACCAGCACAACTGTATAAACCGGTTTGACAACCTTGGTCTCCATTATATAACGTCTGAGCTGGCTTTCCTTTACCGTTACCTTTTAATTCACTTGTTCGGCTCTCATGTTCGAGGTAGGCCCAAGTAGATTGCAATCGGGCCTGGACTGCTTAATTGGGCTTTCTGATGCTTTTGCTGTTAGAGTCCGTGGACATTGATAATGGTCCACTAGGCCTGGACGTGCACAGGCATTGACAGGCGCATCGTAGTGGACCAGGCTGAAAGATTATCATCGGCCTAAAGGCCCTAAACACCATAATAAAGGAAGCAGTTCGAGATTTTCAAAAGGGCTATCGGCGATGGATCATGGATGTCCGACTAAGTAGGGGTGTTCAAATGGTAACCGTGGTAATAACCAAACCAATTAACATCAAATTTTAAGAACTATAGAATAAAATGTCTTAACCAAACCGTCCAAATTAACACGAAAACCAAATTAACCAAATCAAAGTTTAATTGGTTTGGTTAATAGGATAATCGGATTAACCAAATAACATAACATTACATGAAAAAATTTCTTGTTAATGAATAAAACATAACCATATTGTATTACTACTTATACTATCATTATAGGCAATAATAATAATAAGACTAATCATCCATTATTATTATCATCATTCGAGTTAATGCATCATTCATCATCTCTGCACCTAATATAGTTAGTTTACAACAAAACTCTTAACATAAATACATACCAATACCCTTCATCAAGAAGTTAAAGCTCTCCTACAAAACACTTAAACTATACATATTTTGAGGTGGCTGTCATGGTATTGTACATAATCCTAAAGAATAGTAGTTGTCCAAAAAAATTTTGGTTTAGTAAATAGGCAGGCCCATTTAATTTTTGACCCATAATGTGTTGGTTTGTTGTGCACATGGAAATAAAATAGGGAATCACCAAAGTTTGGTTTGGTTGGTTGCATGAAAGTATAAATAATTTTGTATATTATGTGTATCATTAATTGGTTAATTGGTTTCATTGGTTAGCAGTGTTTGAAACCAAATAAAACCACATAAACCAAATAAGCTAAATTGTTTAACCAAACCAAACCAATTATCCAAATTAACCAAACCAAATTAACTTAATACTACCGGTTAATATGGTTGCCTTGGTAACCAATCCGTTTGAACACCCCTACGACTAACAGTCTTAACACATAAAAAAAACAGTTGGTCCTTTTGACGTGATTCCAAAAGTATGGGTTCTTCTTTGGAAAGATGGGCTCGTTCTCTGATCGTTATGTCACCTCCAGAAAATAATCTTTGTTTTTGGGACAGCTCGACTAGCTCTAGCCATCACTCCGTATCCTCGGGCGTAGCTTGACTATAAGGACAGGAATGGAAAAAATTGGATTCAATTGTCAACTGCTCCTATCGGAAATAGGGCTGATTCGGATTTGTCTTACATTTCAAGGCATAACTTGTATCCATGTGCTTCATATTCGCTTAGAGTTCGCTCCAAGAAATATAGTCATCCCTACCTTCTCCGAGCTCGGGTTATAGAAGAAGGAGAAGAAGGAAGCAAGAAGAAGGTATCATCAACAACATGTTTTATTACGGGACAACCATCAAGTCTGCATTAAATCCCTTACAAACTAATGGATGTAAACAAATAGCACGCCCTTTCGTTTTGAATCCAATTTAACAATGGATATTTCAGTGTAATAATTGTGTAATAGACAAGGTTATGTAGTGAAAAATAGTTGGAATTGATATTCCCCATAGTAAATTGGTTCACCTAACTCTACAGTAAGGAAAGGGTAATTGGTTCAACTAACCTTCCATATTGGTTCCTTGTTCCTTCGTAAACCCCAGTCCAAAATGGATTACAACCTACAAACTGGTTTTGCTTATGCAACTTTGTTGTTCTCTTCACCAATTTTGAGGATCACACTACTACAATTTGATCACTGTGTTGATAAGACGTACTTGAGAACGTGTTCACAATTCTTGTAGTTGTCGGATTAAGTGTTAAATTGCTACCGCTTCTATTCGAAAGTCTAAAAACAACCGACAAGCAATCTGGAAAGTCATCATATATGGGCTTGAAGTTTGCACGGGACACCATATGGCATATGCTTAACAAAAAATTGGTCCCAATAACACAAATTGTTGAGAAATGTTCAATTTCAAATCATATACCATTTACTAACTGTATATTTATATCTTTGTGAGCACACACGCTAGCATAACTGGTATTACAAGCACGATAACAACTACATCAACTACCTAAATCTTTTGATAATTTGTTTTAACCAGTGAATTAATTACTGTCTAATCTATACAATAAATAAAAGCCAAATGAGAAAACTTGAAGTCCCTTTTCAAATTTCCTGCATCCAGAGTGAAAATAGGAAGGACATTTTGGTCTTCAAAATTATTTTTTTATTCATTAAAAAGACACATACTAGAATTTGAACAATGACCACTTTAATGAAAAGCAAACATCATAACCAATCACACTAAGTACATTTATTTTATTTTTTAAATTAGCAGAGAGGAAAAATCTCTTCCCCCATTTCAAATTCCCTGCTCCAGGAACGTTTGTAGGAAGGGTAGAATAGGAAGTGCCAACTTTTTTCTTTTTCCTCTGTGGAACGGGCCATCTTACCGTACATATGTGGATTTAAACGGGTCTAGGAGTGGCAATTTTTTTCTTTAATTCCTTTTATTTCTCCGTGGTGGTAAAATATATATGAAAAGAAAAAAAATACTCCTTTTTATTTCTAAAAAGAAAAAAAATTAACAATAAACTAATGCATGGATTCTAATATGCTAACCGCTAACCATTAAATAAAAGAGTTGAATGAGTCTGACCTACAAGAGACATTTGCCCATCAAGTAAAATAAATGAACATCGTGGGTTTGCCATTCTAAAACAATTTATTTTCTCTAGCATAATATATATTATGCTATTATTTTATATCTTAGTGGCCAAAATATAATGTATTTTAAAGTTATTCAATGGTTCAACCTCGACCAACCCAATTAATCACATGGTTCCCTGATACCCGATAAAAATCTCAATCCAAATCGTGTTGTTCATTCTTGATTTCTTTAGATTTTATCATGGCTTTGGCAAAAACCAGAAAACACAATGACGACAAGATGAAAGTTTTGTAAAGCAAATTAATCGGCCAACGGGCCGAGTAAAAGCTAGCAACGATTGTGAGATGCTAATTTCCCGAAAACTGGCGGGATAGGAAATTTTTTATTCGATTTTCTGGAATTTAGTTTCTATAAAACTTACTCCACCTCATCATATTACCAGAAACAATATTGTTTCACAAGGTAACAAGTACTTGATTTTGGTTCATAGGTTGATTTTTGATTCGTTGCATTATTCATGTCTCCTTAGTCCTTCCTACTAAAATTCACTATTTTTATCACATGTTTCCAAAAAAACTATACAATAATAAGCTATACACCCCATTACATTATCAAATTCATACATCACTTTCCACCGACCAACTGGCCGGAGCCACGCTAGTATTTTATTGATCCAAAGGAGCGCTAATCTCCTAATATTAATATGACTTGGTTGCGCAAGTGGCACTCCTATAATCGCATTCCTCTTCTTCATACACCGACGGACGTAAACGGAACGGAGATCCATCCACCAACGGCCCGGAAATTTATGCTGTTTTCGATAAGAGAAACAAACGGCGGAGAAGACGCGGCTCTGTTTCTCTGGCCGGTTACTTGCGTTTTCCCATGCATGGTACAGTAAGCAATAATAATTGAATTCTGAGCACAGAATGTAGAGCTAGAACGTTAAAGTTATAACCATGCTTGTCACGCCGTTCAGCGTGCCACCGGTTGTACCGGGTTCAACCGATATCGGTTATAAAATCGGCGTGATACCATCGGTATGACCGGCATGATCGATATACGAATCTCTAAGTAAAATGACTTTAATTTAGAGAAATTAATTGATAAAAATTATTTTATTATTTATTTTATGAGTATAAAAGTTAAATATTAATGTTATTTGTTGGATTCAAGTATAAATGTGTAGGTATTGACGTTAAATGTCATGTTTAAATATGAGTATTTATAATTTTATTTGTAATATTGACTGGCATGAACCGGCACAAACCGGTATGTGCCACCGGTTGAACCATTCCACTTGCTAAACTGGCACACTGGCATAAACCGGTTTGACAACCTTGGTTATAACATTCAAGACTAAATGGATCATATGTGTTAATTTTCTAATGTATTATTTTTTTCCTTAGTAGGGAAATCTGTAATGGCGGAAAACCTTGACCACAAAAATTACTTTATTATTCTTCTTTTCTTATTAAACTTCAACACAAAAAACATATGAAAAACCCAAAACCTTAATAATAAATATTAACTGGATCTTCCCCTCTGACTCAGACTGGGATGACCCGTTTTGTGTCTGGTCGAGTTGTTGCTCATGCTGCTCAGCGAAAGTGTGCCAAGTATCGGGACTTGTGTATGGCGGCTGGTTACAGTTTCCTGCCCTTTTCTTTTTCTTTGCTGAAAGAGTTGGATACAGACGTCGTGGCTTTGCTCAAGAGGATCCAGAAATTCTCCATGTATCAGGATGCGGGGGATCGGGCGGCCGCATACATTTTTACTAGACTTAGTTTTTCTATAGCTAAAGGAGTGGGGGCCCAGATTGTATCTCGACTACCACTAATTTTTTGTAAACCTTTTTTTGTTCTGCTTCCACTCATATTATAATAATATTATTATTTATAAAGATTAATATATTATTCTGACGTAAACTATATCTATATAATCAATTTTGGCTCATGACGTAAACTATATTATAATAATAATATTACCTTGGCCTCAACTATACACTATATAAACTTAATTGACCGAACGCGTGATTTGACTGTCACCCAACTCACTGTCATGTCATCACCAAAATTAAAAAAATAAAATAACAAATTATTTTCTAATTTCCTTTAACTATTAAGATAGTAAATAATGGTAAAAAAAGAAATAAAACCCAAAATTAAATAAAGGAAATAATAAAATAATATGTGTTTTTTACCATTATGTATTATCTTGTTAATTAGATAAAGGAAATAATTAAATAATTTGTAATTTGATTTTTTTTGTTTGGTGTCGACGTGACAGTGAGCTGGATCATTGACTAATGGTCAACTATGTTGACCGTCCAAATAAACGGTCAAATCACGCATCCGGCCAATTGAGTCTATATAGTATATAGTTTAGGTCATGATATCAATTTCTGAAACCACAAGCCAAAATTAAATATATGAGTAAAGCTCGGACCAAAATAAGATATTAAGCCTAATAAATAAACCCAAATCCTACACGGCCAAATAATGGCCTAGTCCACCCCTTTACTAGTCCCTAGTAGGCCATGAAACCAGAACCTATTAAAATTCTAACAATCATAATAATAAACTCTTAACCTCTATTAAGACCATCACTAATAACTAAGGCAAAATGCCAAAAATGTTAAAATACCTCCTCCAACAATAATTGGGAAAAACTAAAAAGTCAAAAATACCAAAAAAATCAGCCAATTACCCACTTGAAAAAGACATGAAATGCCAAACTCTCTCACTTGAGTCGGCCCCCAAATTTTTTCGAGAAGCCGACGCGCGCAGGGGGGATTGTACAGAACGCGCGGGGGATAATCCATTGTTTGGTGTAGCATGATGAGAAGGTGCCGAGTATCTTTCACTGTTTGTGCACGCCAAGTACTGAGCACCATAAATGTTGGTGATAGCCAATCAGAAATTCCTCAAACACTCCAATCCGATGCTCTCATCTATTCGACAAGTCTCATTTAACGAGTCTGCAGAGCATCCATATGCATGCATGCGAAAAGCACTAGTAAGCACAAAATGATTCCTACTCCAATAATGGTTGTCTCGTAGATGATGGCACAACTCTACATGATTAAAGCCGAATGAGGAGCTGATGACTCTACTCATTTTGATTAAAGTTGAATGAACAGTTGATGAGACAACTCATTCTGATTAAGGTTGAATGAAAAGTTGATGACACAACTCATTCTAATTAAAGTTGAATGAACAGTTGATGACACAACTTATTCTGATTAAATCTGAATGAACAGTTGATGACACAACTCATTCTGACTAAAGTAAAACTAAAATCACAATTGATGACACCACTGAATCTGACAAACATGTGAGGAGTCTATGGTCAATTTGAACAAATTATTCTGATTTCATCATTCATACATCATATTTAATGATAAAGTTTTTTATATCAAAATTAAAAAAAAATATCAAAATATTCATCTTAATGAATTATTACTACTTGTATACAAATAATCTACAAACTATCTAATTAAAATGATGAAATATATTTTTGGATGTGCTTGTTGGATTTCCAACAAATATCACTTTTGAAGTGCCAAAATGCTAAAACCATTTGGTTTTCCAATTCCTTGTTGGAGATGGTATACAACCGAATACACATAACTAATAAATATAAGTAATAATACGTTATCCATCACACTTTTTTCGACAAATATATAACCTCATTACGAAATAGGAGAGAATTAGATTACCTTTTGGGTGACGTCGGTCGTGGACTTAATTTCTTCAAGAACACGTTAAAAGGCAGCGATGTCTCAGGTTCGGGGATTTCTTTTTCCTCCTTAAAAGCCATGGCTGAAAAAACAGAACAGTGAAAGTCACCCTTTTTTGTTTTTCCCCTAATTACATTCCAATCCAGTACAAAGAAAATTAATCTCTTGAACAATCTAACCTATTAATGTAACTTTTTCTTTTTCTTTTCTTCCAGAGCTGATAGTACACACAAGGATTATTATGAGACGAAGATGAGATACTATTAGCGAGTTATGTGTTGGGTCTATGTTTACGATCTTTGTACATAGTAATTAGGCCCAATTAGTGTTATCAATTACGTAAGCCCATGAAATCTGTGCATGGACACCACGACGTAAGTAGCAAGGGTTCCTAGGGTTTTGTTTTTGGTTTCCTTCTTCTTGTATATGTATTGCCGAGTGTGCCTGGGTGACATACAACAAACACTCAATAAGATCAGTAGCTAGAAGAGCATTCAGTGCTCTTTCGTGGATTAGTCCTGGATCACACCAGGGATCCACGTAAATCCGGTGTCAATTTATTTCCATTGCTATTTCCGACTGATCAACATGGTATCAGAGCCTTCTGTGACCGAGAGGTGTTGTGTTCGATTCTCGGTCGCCCCCATTTGTTAAGCACATGGTATTCTTGTTTTCAGACCTGTGCAAACTTCAAGCCCTTGTGAGTGGCTTTCGTTTGAGGGGGCGTGTTAGTGTTGTGGTATATGATCCACGATTGAACCTCTCACAACAACTCGAGTTATTGGGAGCAACTAGTTGTGAAGAATGCCTTTCTTCACGGTGATTTGGAGGAGGTTGTATATATGGAGCGCCCTCCGAGTTATTCTCTTGGGACGCCTGATCAAGTTTGCCGGCTCAATCGCTCCTTGTATGGTCTCAAACAGGCCCCTCGTGCCTGGTTTGAAAAATTTCAGTCGACGATTACTGGTCTTGGTTTTCAACAGAGCTTGAATGACCCGTCCCTCTTTACTCGGCAGACTGCGGCTGGTATTGTTGTTCTCTTGCTTTATGTTGATGACATGGTCATCACTGGGTCTGATCCTGCAGGCATCAGTAGTCTCAAGGCTGGTCTTCATGAAGCCTTCAACCTTAAAGATCTTGGTCAGCTATCTTATTTCCTTGGTCTTGAGGTGTCTCGGAACCCCACTGGTCTTCTCTTGAGTCGACGTAAGTACATTGCCGACTTATTGTCTGATCATCAGTTCCATGATTGTAAGTCAGTGTCGACCCCTATGGAGGCTAACCTTCGGCTGAGTCGTACATCGGGTGAGCCTCTTCCAGATGCTGCCGTTTATCGAAGTTTGGTAGGCAGCCTTATTTATCTCGCTGCCACCCATCCAGATATTTCTTATGTCGTACAGGTTGTTAGTCAGTTTATGGCGTCTCCTCGCACTGATCATCTTGCTGTTGTTCATCGTATTCTTCGCTATCTTCAAGGTACTCGAGACGTTGGCATGTTCTTTCCTTCCTCTGGTTCCCTCACCTTGCGCGCCTACTCCGACTCCGATTTTGCTGGTTGTGTTGACACTCGCCGCTCTACTACAGGCTGGGCTGTTCAGTTTGGTTCGGCCTTCATTTCCTGGCGTTGTAAAAAGCAGGATAAGGTTTCTAAGTCCTCTACTGAAGCCGAATACCGGGCTATGTCTGATCTTGCTTTTGAACTTGTCTGGCTACGTCGTCTTCTTCATGACATGGGTATTCGTTGCTCCCTTCCTATGGATCTTTATGTGGATAACACTAGTGCCATCCGCATTGTCGTCAATCCTGTTCTCCATGATCGTACCAAGCACATCGAAATTCATGTGCATTATATCTGTGATCTGGTTGGCGATGGCACTATTTCCCTACACTATGTTCGTACTGAAGATCAGATAGCTGATGTGTTCACCAAGGCTTTCTGTACCAGCCGTCATTGGTATCTCTCGAGCAAATTGAAGCTTTGTGGCCAGCATCAATTTGGGGGAGGCTATTAGCGGGTTATGTGTTGGGTCTGTGTTTACGTTCTTTGTACATAGTAATTAGTCCCAATTAGTGTTATCCATTACGTAAGCCCATAAAACCTGTGCATGGGCACCACGACGTAAGCAGCAGGTGTTCCTAGGGTTTTGTTTTTTGGTTTCCTTCTTCTTGTATATGTACTGCCGAGTGTGGCTGGGTGGCATACAACAAACATTCAATAAGATCAGTAGCTAGAAGAGCGTTCAGTGCTCTTCCGTGGATTAGTCATGGATCACACCAGAGATACCACGTAAATCCGGTGTCAATTTATTTCCATTGCTATTTCCGACTGATCAACAGACACAATCGTACACCGCCATTATTATTTCTACCAGCCATCACTACAAGAAAACTGGTCTATAGCGACAAAAAATAGAGACAAATATTGTATCTGTCTTTCAAAGTGTCTTATGTACGACATTTGTATTATTTGTCTCTATAGTGATGATTATGTGATGCTAAAGGTATATTATATATGACAGATACAAAAGGTGTCTCTGTAGATACCAGCTTCTACGATTAAAGATATTTTATATATTAAAAATATATAATTCTGTCGTAGTTTATATTAGTATTTGTCTCTAGCAAGCTTTTGATCAAGTTTTAATGTTGGTTTTCATTGTCTTACTACTTTTTATGGACGAAGGGAACCTCTAATCACACATTAATAATTTATCAATTGCTTATTTAATTTAACAAAGTTTACCTAATAAAAATTCCATAAAAGGTATCCAACTAAATTAACACGTTAGCTAATTGGGTTTGGGGGAAAAGGGATCCCAAGAGTCACTTTTGCCTCTAAATTTGATCCAAACAAGACAAAAAAAAAAAAGAAAAAAAAAGAAACATATACAGAGTCCATCCCTTTCCTCATCGACTTTGTACCCAAAAGAATAAAGGTTCCCGGGCAGCATTCTTTTTCCTTTCCCTTCGAGAACAAGATCCCCAATTTTCTCCCCCATACCCAACGCCTAACTCCTGCCAAAGTCTTGCTCCGATTGTCAATTCCATCCTCGCACCTGTTGCCAGCTCCTTCAATTTCACGAGCTGATGCGGGGTTGAGCTATCACCCAAGTTGTTGTTCTCCTTTCTTCTATTCTACAAGTTGGGACAAGAGGAGAAGTATATAGTTGCGCTGATCCGATTCGCTCGCCTCAATAGGTACGCATTCTCAGTTTCTCGAGCTACTAATTTATGCTTGTGATTGTATGATAGTCAAGGTTGAAGTGATTGCTGAACTTTCTTTAATTTTGGGGTCAACAATGCAGGTACATCCTCTTCTTTAACTAGTAATTTGAAACATTATGGGTTACATTTCTTTCATTAACATGAATGTATTCATTTGAGCTGTAGGACCATGTAGTGATTGAATCAGAAAGTAATGGGGATGAAATGAGTCCCACAGGATTTGGGAGAGAAGAGGAAAACTTAGGGAGGAGTCCACTGCTTTCCATGTTGCAAGACACAACTCCACAAAGAACTAACAGTCAATCAAATGAGGTCAGTTTAAATTAAGTTTTCTAATGGACAATCTTTACTCTATAATTGATAACTGGTTATGAATATTTTATTGATTACGTCACGTTTCACCAAATCATATTCTCCAAACTTACCTGCCTCATTACCATGGCTTATCATCTGAAGTGAAGTCTTCTGATATACAAAACAAGACTTCCCAAATGGTAATTTGTTGTAGTCCTCTGTTACTTCATTAGTTTTGTGGATGTTTATGGAAGTTCTCTCCTTTTAACCTCTGTGTTGGTTCCTCGCAACTATTTTTTCTTTTGTAATGAAATTTTGGTTCTGTTTGCCTTAACTTTTCTATTGGAGTTCCTTTCTTCATTATCAAAGCATTTATCTTCTCTAATATATTATGCAGCCACCAAACAAGACATTCTCGTTTTTGGATTCTATTTTGGATTCATCTCACAATGGTGGTTCCTCTACCCAATCACAGGTGCATTATAGTTCACACACACACACACATATATATATATATACAACACTTGTTAGCATGGTTTTGTTTGGAGTTAATTTATTAACATTTTGATTATCAGGGATTAGAATTTGTAATATTGAAGAGCTTGTTAAGTCCTGAAGTTAATGTGGCGTATGCTAATATCATAACTAAAGATCCAAAGGGTTGTGTGGCTGGCCAAGAATTGGGTCGTGGATTTTATGAAGTATTCATTCACGTCCCTTTTAAAAGTGATGAGCCTTTAGTACGCCCATATGGAAGTTTTCAAACAATTGGGGATGTGATTGGAAGGAGTATCGCTTGGCCATCATCCTTGGTCATTAAGTTAAATGCAATTGGTTATATTTAGTTTGATTTTTTTTCTTGATAAATATATGATTCATTTAAAATTTTGTTTTTGTAACAGGTCACATTGGCTGATACCCAAGTATTTTGAAGATGCTCAATCATATTGCAGATATCTGCTACTTCCTCAAGTTTGGAGAGTAGTTATAATAGGACCATTTAGTTTTTAGTGCTCGTTTTCTTTATTGGAATTGGATATTATTTTACTTTGTTGGAAGGATTTTAGTTTTTTTTTTTATAGATTGGAGGATTTTAGTGTTGGTACACGGTTTACAAATGTTACGGATTCACTGCTCTTTTATGATTTATATAATTTTCATTTATATTTTTCTTTCTATTGTACTTTTATTAATTTGCGTATGTGGATTTCATGGGTGAAAAGCCAATTGAATACCACATTTCTTTCCATCTACATATATTAATTTGTGACGAATAATACTGTATTTAAAAAGGTCTTGAGTGACATATATAATTGTTGTACAATATCCATATCGCAAACAAAAATATTTGCTTTTGTAAACAGTATTAGAGACACAAACATGAGTCACCTAAGGGTTATTTACATACATATATATTGGTCTCAAAAACATAATTAGGAGGCAAAATGATATGTCTCGGAAAAGAACAGTAGAGACAAATAATAATGTCTTCAAATTTATATTTGAAGACAAGTATAACAGTCTCAATAAATAATTTCAGAAACCAATATATTTGTCTCTAAATATAATTTTGGAGACGGATATTTGTGACTTTAAAATTAGAAATGGATGCAAATAAAATAGTGACCAAAATATTTATTAGATGCTAAAATATTAGTTGCGGTATCTCTAATTAGTAACAACTAATATTTGTCTTCATATTTGTCTCTATATGGCTATAGTGACAGGGCTACAGGAGACAAATTTGTAATTTGCATCTAAATTAATATAGAGACAAATAACTATCATATAGAGACACATTTTTTTGTCTCTATAGTCAAGTTTTCCTGTAGTGCATTAATTAATCAATTACTCATAAATAATGTGAATAGCTCAATTATGTGGTTGATTATCTAGCTTCTTTAGGACACTCTTTATTTTGGTGTTGTTAATTGTACTTTGACATAAACGGAGTAGAAGCCACCGTAAATTAAATCACTACAACCCTACTATCAGTTCACTGGCCGGATCAATGAATGGTAGCGGCACTTCATCATTATTGATGTGGTGTCTAGCTAAACTATATAGGTCATTGTATCCATAGTACGTTTTAGTTGTTTAATGTTTACCAATTATTGCACTTTTAGCAGACCCTGGGATCTAAGATAAAGCATATATAAACGCATTAATTCAACCACTTCTCCAATAATCTCTTGTCTGTGATCAGTGATCACAATAATCAACTTTAAAAATTTACTCACATTTTGCCTGCCAAGGCCTATGTCTGCTGACCTAAGACCTCTACATATGGAGATCGATCGATCGAGTCCACCCGACATGCTGTATTTACAAGTTGGCTAGCATAATTTGTAGAAAAATTTCGTAGTAGAAAAGAAAATGTGCAAACAAGTTATAAGTGTCATGAGTCACGACTACTTGATTTAGCATAAGCACTACTATACCAATTCGTTGTGGTTATATTTGAACAATCGCATATGTATTCGTGTACAAATTTATGACCCACAGATTTGTATATCTCAACAGTATCACACAAATCTCATGTGCAAATGATAACTTAGTTGTATAGTACTAGGCATATATTATATCCGAGGGTGGTGGTCACAAAAGAGCAAATTACAGCATGAGAGGACAAAACGAAGGAGTATGTTTCCATGACCATGGTCCATGAACAACATGACTCAGAAATATTGGAACCATCCCATTTTGGCCATTCTGTCGGTGCGTGTGTTGGCATTGTAAATTTGTAATTGAGGCGATGAATCCAACCAAATCCACTAGATCGACAATTTGCAGTCACGACAGCCCTCCGTTCCACGTCACTTCTTGACCGTAGCTAGCTATAAATGTCTCTCATTGATCATCAATTAATCAATTGCCCCACCACCATGATGGAAACCTGCTTTCCATCCTTCAATTTATATTTGAACCATTACTTTGGAATTTATCGGATTATTTGATTGTTTCATATTACGAATTAGGTGTGTTTTTTTAATTGGCGTTCTTAGGATTAAGATTTTTGCAACCACTTTGTTACAATTAAGTTAATTAGTGACTACTTGAGCATACGGTTCGAAATTTAGAAGGTGCTATATATTATATACTTGAGAATAACCATCCATGGTAATTTAGTAGCTATGGCAGCTAAATACTAATCTAGTAAGTTTATTTCTTAAGTACTGTAACTTCTCAAACCAAATTCACACTTCACAAACAAAACAAAAAATCATTTCCTTCTTCATCCAAATGTCTGCGTGCGGTAGCTTTCATCCATCGGTCCCCTCGATCGATGCTCCTCGATCTCGTCTAGCTACGTGTCGTTATCAGGCGACCCAAAGATGAAGGAGTCATTTCTTTAGGAGAGGAGAGGAACCCTCTACTTCTCTCTAGCTTGGGGCTTGCCCCTTGGGCTACGCTGCCCAAGGGAATTTCATCAACACATGGACGCTTTGAATGAGTGTATTAAATCGTGTCATTTGTGTTATGTCATATGTTATTATATACATGTTTGTTATGGAAAGCCAAATGCATAAATGAATAATTGTAATACGAGTAATTATTTTATAGATGTGATAAGTACTAGAGTGTGCAACGGCCCGCTCCGAATCGGACCAAACTTATTTGGTCTGATATTGAAAAATATTTTAGGATCAAAAGGCTAAACCAATAGTGTATTTGGTCTGATTTTGTCCGATCTGGTCCAAATGTCAATTCGGTCAATTTTTTTTTCAATATTTATATAATTTACTAGAGTGAGGAAGAGAAAATATTATATTTGGTTCGGTATGGTCCGTTCAAAGTGTCGGTGGTCCATGCGGACCAATCTGTTGCATACCCCTATGTATTATGCATGTCGTTAACTAATATTTTTATGAGTGCTTTAGTAGGGGACATAACTTTGTACTACCAATGAGGTCCTAGTACCAAAAAATAAGGGCTAATTCCACTAGAAAGCCCAAACTATTCAAAAAGTGTCATTTGTGTTCTAAACTATTCAACATGACAAATCTGGCATGAACTATTTTTTCGTTAATGTTGACCGGAGTAGACCGTTATTATTTATCAGAAAATCTAGTTAGCATCTATATGGTTTGTGGTAGATTTGTCATGTTGAGTAAGTTTAGGACACAAATGTCATGAAACGCATACAGTTTGTGCCAGATTTGTCATATTGAATAGTTTATGACACAAATGGCACTTTAAGTATAGTTTGGGCTTTCTAGTGGAATTAGCCCAAAAAATAACTAGGGGCAAAGTTAACTGGATCGTTGAATCGTGATTTGAAATCGACCTAGACATAAAAACACTTTAACCATTATGGATGGGTAATTGATGTGGGTAGGTGGTTGGTTCTTAAGTCTCTTACAAGTACTTAAGTGTGTGAATTGCGAGTCACCAGAATGATGTGCATCCTTTTTTTATGGTTTATGCATCCTATTTTCACACCACTAGGGATGACAATATTGACCTGACCCGTTTTACCCGATTTGTTTGGCCTGTTTTGGGGCGGGGTGGGGCGGGCATGTATACTTCTCATCGACCCGACCTGCTCTAACCCGTCCAATTTCGTCCCGTTCTTGTCTAAATTACATGTAGGGGTCGTTTGGATGCAATAAAATAATGAGGGAATTGGACTAAATTCCCACACAATGCAGTAATTGGACTAGATTACTATGTTTTGAAGGGCCAAAGGAGCATGGTAATTGACCCATGGAATTTGGGCCACTTTCCCACAGACGTGGGAACTGAAAATACAGCCCCTCCCCCCAGAAATTCACATTACCACGTTTCGGAAATTCACATTACCACGTTTTAACACTTTTTGTCTCTATAATGACCCTCCTGCTTTATCCCTCCCCAATCCTTCTTCTTCCTCCTCGTGACCTAGTTTTCTCTGCACATTCTCCATCTCTTAAAAAAAAGAACAAGAAGCAAAATATGGTTTCTTTAACCCGTCAATCCTCCAATCACCTATCTCCTCGTCGAAAACGAGATCACTGATAAAGTCTCTTTCATGCGATGCGCCGATTACCGTTTTCGATTACGTCGTCCATTTTCGGAGCAGCCATGCAATTCTCGAATCCCCGATGCTCATCTTAGGATTTATAGTTTATGATTTAGATAACTAGGACCTAGGGTTCACTCATAAAGAGTTAGGGTATAGTATTAGGTCAAAACATCATGCTAATTTGAGGTCTAGATAGCACTTTCATACTCAAGGTATGCGGTACCCCGGATGTCACCCGGGGTATCGTAGAAACCACTATATATATAGAATGCGAGTTCTACAGTACCCTGGCTAAAATCCGGGGTACCGCATACCTTGAGTATGAAAACACTATCTAGACCTTGAATTGACCGATCTTTCGAACATGATACTATACTCTAACCTTAAAGATCAAAATCTAGGTCTTAAGTCTCCCAATCTTATACTCCAAGATCAATTTCTTTAGAAACAATAATCGACGGTTATGATTCGTCCAAATATAGGCACAAAAAGGAATGCACAATCTTAGGGTTTATAGATTATGATTTAGATAATTAGGACCTAGGGTTCACTCATTAAGGGTTAGGGTATAGTATCAGACCCAAAAATCCTGCTAATTCGAGATCTAGATAATGTTTCCACAGTCAAGGTATGCGGTACCCCGGATTACACCCGGGGTACCGTAGAAGGCACCATATATAGAATGGTCTAGGACTGGAAAATGGTGTGATCTGGTCCAGACCGGACCATATATATGGTCTACAGTCCAAGGTGAGAGGCTGGAGTATAGACCACAAACCAGACCACACACTATACAGTCCAGACCAGACCACGCATGTGCGGTCTGGTCCATATAAACCATACTGAATGAAAAATGAACGATTTGATGAGCCAACCACACAAAAAATTGAACCAATAGCCAAGACAAAATTGTTATTTTTGCCTTAGAACATAAATTCGGATATGCATGAATAATTTGACACCATAAATCTAAATAAATAATAAAGATACAAAGTCAAAGCATCCCAATTTGTACTATAACGTCATAAACATTTACATAATGTTATATGGACAGATGATCATCTCTACTCTCTGCTGGAATGTGGTTGTGAATGAAGGAGGGGGCAAGATTCTCAAAGTTAAGATTGAGGAGTATCGTTGTGGGAGTTGGGAGAGTGGTCGAGTGGGTTGCTAATACGTATTGAGAAGTCGGATGGGTCCACGGTTTGATCCGGTAAACCACGGTCTAGACCAGACCCGACCAAGAGATCAAAACATCATAAAATACAAACCATAGACCAGTCAGACCATACTTAACGGTTTACGGTCCGAATCAAACTGTACAATCCAGTTTGTACCATGGTTTTTCAAACGGTATGGTATATTTTCACAGCCTAAAATGGTCATTCGACTTATGCCAAAGCGACAGGTGATTAAATTGTTACCATACTCTACTTTAACTTGAATTATTTTATATTTAGGGAAAAAAGAACTAATAGGGCAGAACGAGAACTTCAAACAGCCGAATATACAACATCCTACTAAAGTAAGGAAATGAAGTGATAAACCCTAAAGTCGTCGCCTAACAAATACCATCCCTGATAATTATTTCTCTCCTTCACGGTTGCACTACTCTAACCTATGCTTAGGGTTCCCCGTTTATCCCCGTTTTCCTCCGATGGAACTCATACTCGGGAACAAGTACCGGCTCGGCCGCAAGATCGGCAGCGGCTCATTCGGCGACATCTACCTCGGCACCGACATCCAAACCAACGAGGAGGTCGCCATCAAGCTCGAAAACGCCAAGTCCAAGAAACCTCAGCTGCTCTACGAATCCACCATATACAGACTCCTGCAGGGAGGAGAAGGCGTCCCAAACGTGAGATGGTCCGGCGTCGAGGCCGGCGCCAATTACAACGTCTTGGTAATGGATTTGTTGGGGCCGAGCCTCGAGTCCCTCTTCGATTCCTGCGGCCGGAAGTTCTCGTTGAAGACCGTTCTCATGCTCGGCTATCAGATGATCAGCCTGGTTGAATTCGTTCACTCCAAGTCCTTTCTCCATCGTGACATCAAGCCGGAGAACTTCCTCATGGGTCTTGGACAACATGAAAACAAGGTACGTTAGTTCGTACGTTATATGTACTTTGTTTTGGTTCAGAAAACCATGATTAAGGATTATGGGACTGTCGAGAATCGGTTATTATCAACAATGCTGATGAATCGTAATTTAGGGTTTTAGAGTTTTGCTTATAACTCACAAGCGAGAGTGTGAAACCTGTTTTGTTTATTAACTTGATGATTCTGAGTAATCACATAGTTACAACTATATAGGGATAAAACCTAGCATGTAGGTAACCCTACTAATTGACCTAGCTATAGTCGAGTTCTACCCTGTCCTAACCGAAACGAAAGCCAATTTATTTATGGGTTTGAAATTTGCATAGACTACTATATCATGTGTTTTTAAGACAAATGTTAATATTGGACTTGAATACAAAATTTCATGATCAAACCAGACTCTTATGCCATGTAAAGAACCAATTGGTCTCAATAACTCGAGTTGTTCGGTAAGGTTCATGTATAGATTTTAACCACTTCTTTACGAGGACAACATAAAGTGCTTCATCCTTGAGTTCTTCATTTTTTTTGGCCATTTTGCAATAGGTATACATCATCGACTTTGGTTTGGCGAAGAAGTATCGAGATAGCACAACTCGTCGACACATTCCCTACAAAGAAACCAACGGAAGCTTGAATGGCACGCCGAGGTATGCAAGCGTGAACAACCATCGTGGGATCGAGCAAAGCAGGAGGGATGATTTGGAGTCACTTGGTTATGTTCTCATGTACTTTTTGAGAGGGAATCTTCCTTGGCAAGGGCTAAAAATAAATAGGACGACAACGAAACAAGATCGGTACAAGCAAATCAGCGATAAGAAAGCTTCTACGTCAATTGAGGAACTGTGTAGAGGGTATCCGTGGGAGTTCGTTTCATACTTTAATTACTGTCGCTCGTTGTCGTTCGAGGATAAGCCGGACTACGGATACCTTAGAAGAATGTTTCGCGAGCTCTATCGTGAACGGTTTGGGTTTCTGTTTGATTATGTTTTTGATTGGTCTATATATTAAAGCATCAACAAACAGAAATTGCAATTATTATTACTCTCTCGTTTAGAGAGAGTCTAATGCGGCCGAAACCCTATGGGTTTTTCAGTTTTTATGAGTGTCTACTTCCCTCGTTGAAGAAGAATTCTGCTTCCATTCTGAATCAGTTTTGCGATACAAGTGTAGTGAGAATCCTCTATTTAAAGAGAGAAGACTTTGTTCTCGATTGATAGTCTTGCGTGAAGAGCGAAAGATTGTGCGAGAGGAAAACCCTAGTGCAAGAAACCCTTAGGTATTTGTACGAGGAAGCAGAATAGAAAGTGTTGCCTTGCTTCAGGGGCGACGAGGTTGTATTGTTATAGTATGGAGGCCAGAGAAGAAGCTATCAAAGATACTGCTACGAGTAAGGAACGACAGACAACCATGGAGCTAGAAAATCAGTTGAATCAGATAACTCTGGAGGATGAAGATGATGAACCATTGGAGGTAGAGGACTCGGATGTTGATGTGTTGCTCATGGAAGCGGTGCGTAGATTGGGACTGATCGGGCGACTGTTAGCCGAAAAAGAACCCAACATGAAGTCAATGAAAATTGCATTGTCAAAAGCTTGGAAGCTGAAAAAGGGGTTCCAGATCACGGAACTCGGGGACATGCTGTTTGCCTTTCAATTTCTGGACATGGATGATAGGAACAAGGTATGTTATGAGGATCCTTGGCATTATGAGAATTCACTTATAGTGTTTAAGGCAAGCACAACGATTCAAAAGCCTAAACCAGAAGATCTACATATGATCAATTTGTGGATAAGGGTCGAGGGTTTACCAGCTGAGATGAGGACCCAGAAGATGGCCGAGAAAATTGCCTCGCGATTTGAGGGGCTTGACTGGTTCGATAATGGTGCGGGAACGATGTGGGATGATTACATGCGCTTGAGAGTGTACATGTCGATCAACAACCCACTGAAAAAGAAAATCAAATTAAATAACTCGGGTCAGTTGGTTGAATATCCAATTAAGTATGAAAAGCTACCTATGTTCTGCTACTCTTGTGGGAGAATTGGGCACCCTAAACTGAGGTGCAAAGTTTAACCAAAGCCTGAAAAAGACCCATTCGGGTATGCACTGCGAGTGGCAGCTCAGGGACAAAGAAATTGGCTCTCATATACTGCAAAGAAGGAGGATGTTGAGGTGTGGGCTGCTCTTAAACAAATTTTGAAATGGAGAGCATAGGGTCAAACTCTGACCATGATATGACGCTGGAGATGGAAGAAGCTAAACAAGTGGAAGAAGATACACCAAAACAGCAAAAGAATGGGGGAGACACAAACTCAGGAGGCTCCCAGAACTGAACAGGTACAAGAACCTATTGTAGCACAACAGGAAGATCTGAAGGCTTTCCAAAAGCCAGAATCAAGGGATCAAATGCATAATGGGGCTCTACAAAAATTTGAGATGGGCAGTGCGGAAGGAAGGAGAATTGGGAGGAATAATGCTCGAGTCTGGAGAAGGCAGGAGCAAGTGCAAGCGAAACCAGTTACTGGGGTCCAAATAACCCCTCAAAAAAGACAGGTTGCAGCTCGAGAAGAGGGGAGAGGGTTGAGGGACACACACCTGAGGCTGTGAAGAAGGCCAGAACTCTAACTTTTTCTGGTCTGGATGGATTAGGAGCTGGAAATAACAACAACAAAACTGTGGATGGCGATGTGGCGGAGCCTGCAAAAGAGCAGGCCCGCCCAGCTCTATGAGTTATTTGAGCTATAATTGCCAGGGTTTGGGGAGTCCCCTGGAAATTAAAAGATTTGATCGACTGATCCAAAGAGAAAACCCCAAAGTAGTCTTCCTGATGGAGACCAAGAAGAAGGAAGATGAATTGCAAGAGGTGGTGACTAAATTTCAAGGATACAAAGGTTTTGGTGTGGGATTAGTGCGCAGAGCAGGTGGCCTCCTAGTTTTGTGGCAAGAGGACATTTAGGTAGGGATGGTAAACGGTCGGTAACTGGTTAAACCGGGTACCGACTGACCGGTGTCCGGTATACCGATAAGCATGACAATCCTGCCGTTTTCCGATACCGAAAATGCTTCGCTGGTAAACCGTTACCGAATTATGGCGGTTGCGGTAATGGTCCGGGTAACCGTTTACCGAAATATGATGAAGGATGGTGGGGAATGAATCTGTTCAAGTGATGAAGAATGGTGGGGACTGGCCTTAGCGCCCACGTCGCTACAGGTGGAGCTCATATACAAACATTTTGTCTTTTTCCTCTTGACAGCACACGTCCTTTCTCTACTCCTCTGCTTTGGGCTTGGCCTTGTTCATTCCCTTCAAAAATAAAAATAGTTGCGGCGGGGGAAGCTGCACGCACCAGCGGTGGAATTAAACAAACAAAATCACAATAGTTATTGCGGCGAGGGAAGCTCCACCGGCATCATCATCATACATTATTCAACAAGGCAACAAGACAACAAAGTTGAAATTGACGGAGAGTGCACCGTCAACCGAAACTGACGGGGAAGCTGCACCGGCGTCGGTAATGCGGTCGAGCGCACTGGGATCGACGAAGAAGTTTAGGTGTTGGGATGCTACGTGGTGGTTGGCGTCGGTCTAAGTGCGCAGGGGTTGGAGAGAACAACGCATGTTGATTGGGCGCCGAGACTTGGATCGTGAGAGCTAGGCTGGGTTAGGCAAGCAGAGTGCGAGAGAGGGGAGGAGAATTAGTAATTGTTAATCTGGGATTGCTCTTTGCCTCCTACATATCCGGTATCGAAAAACCGAATTCTCGTCGGTTAGTTGGCATCCGGGTTCCGGTATACCGCCATCCCAAATTCACCATCCGACAACAGTTACCATCCAGTTAATACTTTAACTAGTAACCGTGGTTACCGGTACAATTATCGGTTAAACCGTTAACCAGAAAACTGAATCCCAGCCCTACATTTAGGTGGAAATTAAGGGAAGTGATACGAATTATATTGATATGAAAATAGAGGAAGATGGAAAGATTTAGCGTTTCACTGGAGTATATGGTTGGTCTGAACAGGGGAAGAAACATCAGACTTGGGAATTATTAAGTTATCTAAAGGCGCTGACTGATGTGCCATGGTTATGTAGTGGAGATTTTAACCTCATTCAACACTATACAGAGAAGATAGGTAAACAAATAGCAAATGGTTATGAGATGAATGGTTTTAACAAAGCTCTTGAGGATTGACAATTAGAGGACCTTGGTTTCTATGGTAAACCTTATACATGGGACAATAACCACAAAGATGAGACGTTCTTGGAAGAGAGACTGGACAAGATGGTGGCAACAGAGTCATGGAGGAGACTATACCCTGATGTTGGGGTTTATCATCTTAGATGTTGTAGTTCAGACCACAACCCTATCCTACTGAAAACGAATGTGTTAGTGGAGGATGTGAAGTGGGGTTACTATTTTAAATTCGAGGCTTACTGGCAAGATCATGAGGACTATAAGCAGGTCATTAAAGATGGATGGGAGGCGGCTGGGCAGAGCTCTGTGGCGGGGAGAATTAGAATGTGTGATGAAAAGCTGCGAAACTGGAGCAAACAAACTTTTGGTAGTCTGAGAGCTCGAAGAATTAAAGCTGAGAAAGCACTGGAAAAGATTGACAAAATGAGAAAAAATGAGGCAATACTGGCGCAACGTCGTGTGTTGGAGAATGAACTAGAAGATATTCTACTTCAAGAAGAGTTTATCTGGAAGCAACGATCCAAAAATTACTGGCTCAAGCACGGGGACAAAAACACTAAGTTTTTCCATCGAAGAGCTTCAGACAGAAGATCCAAAAACATGATAAAAAAATTAAAGGATGAGGATGGAAAGATCTGTACAGATCAGGAGGATATAGCGAGATGTATTGTTAACTTCTACAAGAAGCTATACACTTCTGACAGGAGATCTGGATCTAATTCAGTGATAGAAGCAGTACCACAGAAGGTTACAGCTGCTATGAATGATGAGCTACTAAAACCATTTACAAGGGAGGAAATTTGAGAGACATTAAAAGTTATGGGACCGCTTAAAGCTCCTGGAGCTGATGGTATGTCTGCCCTTTTTTTCAGAAGAATCGGGATATACTGGGAGAGGTAATCACTACTGAGCTACAAGGTTATCTGGAAGAGGGCAGCTTCCCACAAGAATTGAACCATACCCTGATAGCCCTTATTCTAAAGAAGAAACACCCCAAACCCCTGTGGATTTTTGTCCTATTAGCCTCTGCAAAGTACTATACAAAATCCTATCCAAAGTACTGGCTAATAGGCTCAAAGGGGTGCTAAATCAGGTGATAGTGCCAAACCAAAGCGCGTTTGTCCCAGGGAGGCTCATTACTGACAATGTCATAATAGCCTTTGAGTGTTTTCACTCCATGAAAACCAAGAAGTCTGGCAATAAATGATTCTGGCAATAAGTGATCCAATATCCCCCTATCTTTTTTCTGTTTGTGGTGGAAGGACTATCAGCTCTAATAACTAAAACAGAGAGGGAAAGGCAGATTGAAGGGATAAGGGTGAAGAGGCAAGCACCACATATTTCTCATCTTTTATTTGCTGATGACAACATCCTTTCCCGAGGGCAACTAAGTTAGAATGTGAGAAAGTAAAAACCATCTTAAGCTTATATGAAACTGAATCTGGCCAGCAGGTCAATCTCCATAAATCTTAGTTATCTTTTAGCCCTAATGTTAGGCAGGGGAGAAGGAAAGAACTAGCAGATTTACTAAACATGAAGGTAGTGGACTACCATCAAAAGTATCTAGGTCTTCCTACAATTATTGGCCGATCGAAGAAGCAGTGGACTACCATCAAAAGTATCTAGGTCTTTCTACAAAACGAGCAGTAGCTCATTTCTGGTGGGGGCAACAGGAGGAGGAAGGGAAGACACATTGGCTTAATTGGAAAGAACTCTGCAAACCCAAGAAACTGGGGTAATGGGCTTCAAAAATCTCCAGAGTTTCAATCTAGCTCTCATTGGAAAGCCATTATGACGTATTGTCCAGAACCCTGATACCCTAGTGGCAAAGGTCTTGAAAGCAAAGTACTATGAGGATCGAAATCCTCTGGAAGCAGAAATTGGGAGAAATCCGAGTTGGGTTTGGAGGGGATTAATGGCTGCTAAGGAGTTAGTCAAACGTGGAATGAGGTGGAGGGTGGGAGATGGAACCAAAATTGACATCTGGCTCGACAAATGGGTGCCTTCCATCACAACTCAAAAAGTAACATCCCCAGTTGCACACTGGAGTGGTTCAACCTCAGTTGCTGAACTAATAGACTTGGACTCAAGGAGCTGGCGTACAAACCTGCTCCAGAGATTCTTCAACCCTATGGATCGTGTTAACATACAGAAGATCCCCATTCTCAGGCAACCTACTGAGGATAAACTGATATGGGGAGTGGAGAAATCAGGGACATACATGGTTAAATCAACGTACAGGCTTTGGGAAGGCAGGAATGATGATGTGTTGAGAGAAATCTATACACCGGTGAATTGGAAAAGGCTCTGGAACTTGAAGATTCCTCCAGAAGTTTGGATCTTTGCCTGGCGGTGGGCGAGAAATATAATTCCTACAGGAGCTAGGGTCTACGATCGAATGCAAAAGGGAAGCGAAAACTGCCCTTTCTGCAACCTCAGAGAAACACAGGGACACATCTTTCGTAAGTGTGACTGGGTTCGTAGGGTTTGGAGATCTAGCCCTATGGAGAGGGGGGAGAACCTTACCTCGGAAGAATGGTACTGCGAACTCCAGGAGATGGAATCCGACGAACAGCTAGGTGAATTCCTTGTGGCGCTCTGGTACATCTGGGACCAACGCAACTGCTACTATTGGAACAAGAAGAAGGTAGAAGAGTGGGAAATATTACCCAGGGTGAGCAATTGGTTGAAGGATTACCTGGAGAAGCAACTGAGTCCTCGGCAGTCGGAAAGAAATGATGCGCAGGGGTGGCAACCACCAACGATAGCTCCGGTGAAAATCAATGTCGATGCGGCATGCATTGCAGATCGAGGAACGAGGTGGGGAGTAGTAATCAGAGATGGTGGGGGAAGATTTTTGTTTGCTGGAGTTCGCAGATCGAGAATCCAATGGAATCCCGAGGAAGCAGAAGCTATGGCGATCGGATTTGTCTTGGATTTGGCTCGAAGGTTTGAGCTCATGGAAATGGAAATGGAGTCGGATTGTCAAGGGATAATACAATAGCTGCGAAAGGAAGAAGAAAGGGAGACCGAGATAGGCTTGTTGTGTGCTGAAATCCGGGCCAAGGCCCAAACCCTGAACTATGTTTAATGGAATTTTGTGGGCCGCAGAAGCAATGAACCGACCCATTTTATTGCCCACATTGACTGTAATTGGGAGGCTGAGGAGGTGTGGGTTGACAGCCCACCTCATTTTCTTGTACCTCTTCTTAGAGAGGATATGGGAGGAAACTCCAACTTTTCAATTTAATTAAATGAATGCAATTTCTTAAAAGAAACAGAAATTGCAATTGAGTAGGCAAATTGTTGAAGTAGGAAGTCCACCAAGTGGAGTTGTAACAAAAATTACGAGGGGTCAAAGAAGCCCTCGCCTTGGGTCCGCGCATCTAAAGACCTTTGAGTATGCCCTCGAGGGAATTGAGAGTTTGGATTTTTGACAGATTAATAATTTGGGGTGGTTTGGTTTTGGTGATAGTTAAATATATGTATTGTCATCATGTATGCATGATAATATATATGTATATAAGAAAATTGGTGTATTGTAGTTTGCATTATTTGGTTTATGTGCTAGTTATTGTGTTATTTAAATAAGTTATCTTACTTTTTGGTGAAATGACACTTTTACCCTTTGTTTGTAATATAAAAAAGCAAGACACATAAAAAGGTAGGGACAAAGTTGGAAGAAAAAAAACACACAACAATCTCAATCAAACAATCTCAACAATCTCACAAAAAACTTGAGATTTAACTATCACTCATTATGAGTGATAGTTTGTGTCATATCAAGCAAACAATGCAAGTATTGTTTGTGCAGAAAATTCACAAAAACGATGCATTGTGGACAATGCATGTAATGTAACTATCTCAACCAAACAATCACCAAAACCAAACGACCCAATTGTGTTATATATGCATACTGATTATTCGGTGGTATTTTAAAAATTCGTTGTTTCGATAATTTATTTCTAGGGTTTGTTGTTTTCGCCAAAGATGCATGGTCAGGAGTGCTGCTAGGAGAGCTGGATGAAGTGTTCTTCGAACCTCACTTGAAGACATAAACTATGCAGTATGCACTAGGGGTGGCTATACGGTCCGGTCCGGTTAAATTGGCGCGAATTGATCCGATCCCGGTCTAGTATTTTCTAGAATATAAGGTCCAAAGATTGGATTGGATCCGGTCCGGCCTTGAATCGGTCCGGTCCCAATTCGATCTTGATTTTAGATTGAGGTTTTGGGGATTTGAGTGTCCTGAGGGGGGATTTGAGTGGCCTAAGGCCTGAAAGGGTGAGGAGGTTAAATTTTGGGTGTTGGCCTCTCTTATCCGGTCTTTATCCGATATTCGGTCCGGTCTGAAATGATTTTTTACCTCAAATCTATGCTCGAAAATTGAATTAGATTGTTTGCTATCCGATCCCAATCTGAGTTATATTTTCAGGTTTCAAGTAAAACCAAAAAGCCCAGACCAAATAATTAAGGGTTGAGCGCCCCTCTCGCTTTTTCGCCCAAAAAAATGCAATGGTATGTATAAACGCATGTGCGGAGCCGTGAATTTTGGTAATGGGAGTTGCTAAGAAATTTATAAGTCAAATAAACTAAAATTTAAGAAAAATTTTAGTTTATTAGGATTTAATCGTCTTTGAAGTATTGGTAAATTATCCAAAATATTGCCTAAATTAAATATTTTTTATAATAAATCTTTTCAACATGAATCACATATACCGTAGAATTTTAGTTAATAGAAGGCCGTTAGATATGCTATATAATTTAGACATTACTACATCTGTATGAACTACAAATTAAGGAATTCAATTGTCAATAAAGAATGGCGAGACATTACTAAAAAAGAACTTCAATTACAGACCATAATCAAAATCTCAAAGGTTGAGAATTCAGGGATGAAAGATCAAATGAGAAAAAAAAAATGCACCGAACATGAAAGTTAAGTACAAAATGGTAAGACCTATAAATTTGTGAATAAGAGTCGACATTCCGAAATACGATTAAAAATTAAATGTTTACAATGTAACATACACAAGTAAAATCCAATTAAAACAAAACAATATAAATCTTTTTTAGTAAAAATGTTGATTAGATCATTAGAAACAACCTTCTTCCATATCGCTATACCAATCTCTCATTTGTGGTATATGTTTCTTTTGAACATCATATCTTATGATTTTACTGGAATAATAATTGAGTAACCTTGTATTTTAAGTGAAGCTTGATAATTTATGCATCCCTTCCCTGTATAGTTGTTCATCACTTAACAATTTATTATCCCATCCCTACCTAATATTCCTTCTTTTCCCTCCACAACGTCATGTGTCGCTATTACTTTCATCTATCCCTCTGCCACCTCCTGCATTTCTCTCTTCTCTTCTCATGGGCGGTGCGGTGGGCCAAGCTACGTACGCTAAAAGTTGTCCCTTTCCTCCTCGATTGACCATTGTCAATTCCGTTAAGGAGATGCTGATTACAGTTTCCCTTCCATCTATGACTATGGTCATGAAACGCCATTATTAGATTTCTAGTACTGCAGCACCAGTCTTCAACAATTTTGCTTTAACCACATCTCTCTTCTTCTTATTTCCTCTCTAAGCTGTACACGATTTACACGTCGTTATCAGGAGGAAGCCCACAAATGAAGGGCAGGGGGTCCTCTGTTTTGGGACAGATGGAAGAAAGGGGTTATAAAATGAATAACTTAATTTTGATTTCAAAGTTCAAACTCGATCGACAGTGACAAAAAGATAAGGAACCTTTACACCTGCGAGCTGCCAAGTAGCGGTCTTGTGTTGTATAAAATGCCAACCCATATGCAGTTGAGCTGTGACTCTGCTGCTCCCTCTGCTCCACTCCTCAGTCCCAAGTTAAAAAAAATGCTCCACACAAAAGAAAGCATATAATGCTCTACTGAAATATCATCCCCTCTCAGCTTAGTCTCGTCTCGTTAACACCTAATTCCTCTGCTTCTCTTCCAATGGGAACTAACTCAGTTCTCAAGCAGCTCTGTTTCTGCTGCTGCTTCTTCTTCTTCTTGCTGGCGGTTTCAGAGGGCACAGTGACATACGACGGGAAAGCCATTCTCATCAATGGGCAGAGGAGACTTCTCATGTCCGGATCCATTCACTATCCCAGAAGCACCCCTGAAGTAATTTCCTACATTTCGCCATTAAAGATGTGAACTTTTTGTCTTTTAGTCTGTTTTTGGTTCTTGTTTTGAGATGGGTTTTCAAGTTGGTTTTGTGTCTGTCTGTGTGTGTGGTAGATGTGGGGAGATCTCATTCAGAAGGCCAAAGATGGAGGCTTGGATTGCATTGACACTTATGTCTTCTGGAATGGACACGAGCCTTCTCCTGGCAAGGTAATGCTAAAGCATCCTCTTGGATCTCTCTTCTTTTATGGTACTTCTGAGCTTTGTTATTAATTGCTTCTGTTCTGTGTTTATTTTCTTGGGGTGGCAGTATAATTTTGAGGGAAGATACGACTTGGTAAGGTTCATTAAGACGATTCAGAAAGCTGGTCTCTATGTTCATCTTCGCATTGGGCCTTATGTTTGTGCTGAATGGAACTTTGGGTAAATTTTAGTTCTCTCCATTTCTCTGGTTTTCATTTCCCCCCATCTGAAGCTGAAGTATAAATGCTGTTTTGTTCTTTCTTTTTGCAGGGGATTTCCAGTTTGGTTGAAGTATGTTGATGGCATAAGCTTTAGAACCGACAACCAGCCTTTCAAGGTACTTTTTGCCCCCCAGTTCCCCTGAGAGCAATTAAGAAAACCCAGTGTCTTAAGAGATGAAAATTGCTAACTTGGGATGGTAATTTTTTCTTTTGAAGGCTGCTATGCAAGGTTTCACAGAGAAGATTGTTCAGATGATGAAGAATGAGAAGCTGTTTGCTTCACAAGGTGGACCAATCATCCTTTCTCAGGTAAAATTGCTGGATAGAAAAAGGGGAAGCAAGTCCATGTGTTTTCTTAGCTTTAGTAGAAAAAGTGTGTCAAAAAATTCCCATAACAGGAGATGGAGAAATTCCAACTGGGATTTGAACAAAGAGAAGAAAGCTAAATCTTTTGAGCCATGTGCCTTACGTTTTGGTTCTTATTTGTTAGATTGAGAACGAGTATGGACCAGATATAAAGGCTTATGGGGCAGCTGGTAGAGCTTACATGAACTGGGCTGCTAAAATGGCTGTTGGATTAGACACTGGAGTTCCATGGGTAATGTGCAAGGAAGATGATGCTCCTGATCCTGTGGTGGGTATAATCTTAAATCTCTCAACTTTCTTGGATGAAATGAATTTCTCCTTGTTTTTTTTACTTGATGGCTGATCTTAATTAGTTGATTTGCACTCTTGTTTGAATCTTCTGCAATAGATAAATGCATGTAATGGCTTCTACTGTGATGATCATAGGCCCAACAAGCCTTACAAGCCTGCATTATGGACCGAGGCTTGGAGTGGCTGGTAAGTGTTTGCTTCTTCTTCTCTTCTTCTTGAGTGATAATTGAGTCTAATTTGTGTTCCTTAAACGTGTTTTCTTGAAAGGTTTACTGAGTTTGGAGGTCCGAATCACCAAAGACCAGTTGAAGATCTGGCATTTGGAGTTGCTCGATTCATCCAAAAGGGTGGCACATTTATCAACTACTACATGGTTGGTTGTTTTTTTTCCCCCCTTGCTTTCTTGTTCTGGGTTGAAAACTATTGTTCATTTCTTCTGAGATATGGTTTGATTGTAGATATGTCTGGTTTTTGGCAGTACCATGGAGGCACGAATTTCGGGCGATCTGCTGGAGGACCTTTCATCACAACAAGTTATGACTATGATGCTCCAATTGATGAGTATGGTAAGATAAATCATCCAGAATGAATCATTTAAATCTTGAATCCTACATAGTTGTGCTAAAACCTTTTTTCCCTCTTTATCCAGGCCTGATTAGGGAACCTAAATACAGCCATCTAAAAGAGCTTCACAAAGCTATCAAACTGTGTGAAAGTGCAATTTTATCCTCTGATCCAAAAGTGACTTCCTTAGCAACTTATCAACAGGTAATCTTTAAGCTTTGGTTTCTCTTTACACAGTTGAGTGAGAAGTTCAGCAGCAGCTTAATGAAGACTTCATTCTCTCTCAGGCTCATGTGTTCTCAGGCCAGGGAAAATGTGCAGCCTTTCTTGCTAACTACCATATGAAGTCTTCTGCTAAGGTGACTTACAACGGCTTGCACTATGACTTGCCTCCTTGGTCCATCAGCATCCTTCCTGATTGCAGACATGTAGTCTTCAACACTGCAACGGTAAGAAAAACTTCTTAACAAGCTTTCGCTGTAATCAATGTACTTAACCTATAGATAGAATCTAAACACCAAGGGAATTGCAGAAACATAAAGCGAAAAAGCTGATCAGCTCATAAAGCTGTTATTGTGTAGGTTGGAGTTAAGACATCAAATGTCCAGATGTTGCCAACCGGTACTAGATTGATGTCGTGGGAGACTTATGAGGAAGATATCAATTCTGTCGAGGACAGCTCGAGGATGACGGCTCGTGGACTGTTGGAGCAGATCAATGTCACTAGAGATACGAGTGACTATCTGTGGTACATGACCAGGTGAGCATAATTTTGCTGTAATAGTCTAAGAAAACCTTGAATCTTCTTTCTTGTTGAGTATCCTTCTCTACTTTCCAGCGTCCACATCGGACCGTCAGAATCGTTTCTCCACGGTGGACCTAAACCAAGCCTCAATGTGCAGTCAGCTGGCCATGCCCTCCATGTTTTTATCAATGGACACTATTCTGGTAAGCTAATTTGACCTCTGTTATGTGCCATGATAACTACATTTTATTCAAATTCTGCGCCTTTTTCCAATTCTACACAGGGGTTCTCAATCTCATGTAAAATCTGCATTTCCTAATTACAGGATCGGCCTTTGGGACTAGAGAAAACAGAAAGTTGACGTTCAATGGACCAGTCAACTTGCACCATGGAACAAACAGAATTGCAATGCTCAGTGTAGCAGTTGGCTTACCGGTATAGTTCGAAATTCCAGCCTTGTTATCATGCATAAGAATCACAAACTTTACTGACTACTATCCTGATTTTTTTTCCCTCAGAACGTCGGACCTCGATTCGAGACATGGAAGACCGGAATCGAAGGCCCCGTTATGTTACACGGCCTCAACAAGGGCACTAGAGACTTGACGTGGCACAAATGGTCCTACCAAGTTGGCCTGCGCGGCGAGTCACTCAACATTGTCTCGCCAACTGGAGCCTCATCGTCGTCGGTCGACTGGCTTCATCAAGTTGCTCTAGCTTCGAAAGGGAGAAGACATGAAGCTCTGAAGTGGCACAAGGCCTACTTTGATGCACCTGGAGGGAACGAGCCGCTCGCTCTCGACCTGCGAAGCATGGGGAAAGGGCAAGCTTGGATCAATGGGCAGAGCATTGGGAGGTACTGGATGGCTTATGCGAAAGGCGACTGCAATGGATGTGGCTACGCTGGAACTTACCGCCCTGTAAGGTGCCAGCTCGGATGCGGGCAGCCGACTCAGCGATGGTATCATGTCCCGAGGGCATGGCTGAAGCCTAGAGGGAACTTGCTGGTTGTGTTCGAGGAGCTTGGTGGCGATGCGTCGAAGATCTCTCTCGTTAAGAGGAGTGTGAAATGAAGGTTGACTGCACTGGAAGGAACTGAGACTATGGAGGAGAAGATCCCACCATAGGTGTAATTAGGAATTATTTATACACTTTGGCAGCCTATGTGGAAGAAGAGGAAGAAGAATAAGGGGCAGAGGTTTACAGGTCAGAGGAGTTTCATTCAGTTCCAGTGTTACGAGGAAATGTTTCATTAGTTGTTCGATTCTTGAAGTGTGTTTTTTTTGTATAGTGATGGCTCTGAATTGACTATGGGGCTCTCAATGTACAAAATCAAGAAAATTCAGATGTTGGAATCCTTATAACAAACACATTCAACCATCCAAAATAGAAGCCAAAAGCACAACAACAGCATCAACAGCTGCAAAAACACAGAGCATTGAAGAAAAAGAAAGTAGTGAACCCTCATTTTCGCTTATATCGAATTCATGAGGAAGCATCTATAGCCACAAATGTTGCAGTTCAATTGCAGTTGCTACCTAATTCTCCATTTCTCACGAATGCCCCCTACCTTCACATGATCTTCCAAACTGCAGAGGCAGGGGGGAAATATTTAGATAAAATGAATGCATAAAGGCTTCAAGCAAGTGATAATCCAAGAAGATAAACAGATCATGCCCATTGCACTTCTCAAATCTCTATTCTGAACCCATTACAAGACAAGATTGGCAGCTCAAGATTCATCAAATATGTTTGCAGACTACATGTGCACCAATTTTGTTGGCTTAAGGGTTTCCAAACATGGGGTTTTGAGTTTTGACCCAATTCCTAGATATTGTAGAAATTCAGCCCAATTTTCACATCCAACCGACCCATATGTTTACTTTCGCTGTTCTTCTATGAAAAGTGCCATGGAAATGAGCAGTTGGCACTTGAGAGTTGAGATTCTTTGACAATGGAGATAACAAACTTGTAAAGTACGATAGCTAACTTCGTGAACTTAATTACAGCGGTTCACACCAATGTAACATTCCATGACAAAAAAAAAATCCTTTCACAAATGTGTCGCTTATATTTCGACTATCATCTTTTTTTTTTTAAATCTTCTTTATAATAATAGCACGAGAATGCTAGGATTTACATAATATTTTGTTATGTTTCAATATGTAATTTCGAAAAAAATAAAACACAACTAAAATAAAAGGATACACATAGATCCACCTGCATCTTATTATTCCCCAGTTATAACAATGAAATTGAGTCGGCTAATGAAACAGTAAAAGGTACCATATTATTCCAATAATAATATATATCTGGTCGGTCAACTCGTTTTCCCTGCATTTCTTCTCCCCTTCCTCCTCTCCGCGTGTCTCTGACTCTATATATCCGCGCCGTATTTTTGGTTTCTCATTCAGTCAAAGAAGAACGGAAACCCCATTTCATAACCAGAAAAAAGGAAGCATACCAGAGAAGAACACCGACCATAAACCAAAACCCAGAACCCAAATACCTCCTCCGGTTGTCAAAGGAAAATATCCGTGGTAAGTTTTCAATTCCTGTATTCTTCAATATCTGGGTCAGTTTCTTAGGTTTTGCCTAGTATCATGGCTGCTTGCGCGTCGATTGCTCTGTTTTCACCTGAATTCGATTCTTTAATTAGTTTCTAAGAGGAGGAGTACTTGTCTTTCGACGAATTTTCTGGTCTCCTTTCGTAATTAGGATTCTTCCCTCAGGAACCCATCTCGCCCTTTCTCTTTTGGAACCCCTTCCAATATTCTTTTGTTTGTTGGTTTCCATTGAAACAATTTGTTCTCGACTTTAGAAATGAGGGATTTTTCCATGTGATGAATGAGATCATGAATGAATATGCCGGTGGTGGTGTTGCTAGTATTCATTTATCTTTCCATTTCGGTTTTGCTTTTTTCTGCAGGTTGGTTGATTTCTTTTAGAGGTAACCATCAGTAGCTGGCTAGATTTCTATAGTAGCATGGACACACACCAGCTCTTTGGATTCGCTGTCACTGGTGCGACGGGAATGTCTTACTCGTCTCCTTACCGGGCTGTTTCCTCCGTGCCTGATAGGCTATTGGGTTCACTGATGTTTGAGACAACAGGGAATTCAGTAGCTAGCTCGCCATACTCTTCAAATCAGTTTGATAGTGAGACGGTTAGTTCCATGAGCGACAGCCAGGAGCAACTCAGCTCTACACCGTCTCTCTCTGGATTCAGCCAGTCTGGGGGCAACTCTTCTTCTGAATCCAACAGTAATTTCCACCACCACCCACGGACCAGTCTGCAGCTCTTTCCTTGTTCAGAATCTACCTCGCAAGATGCACGTTCTGGCCCTGACATGAAACATGCATTGGAGCAATTGGAGACTGCTCTCATGGGACCTGATGAGGACATGGCTGAGCCTAATGATTACCATGGTGAAAGTGGTCAGCCACAGACACCAGGTGAGGAGACTAGGGCTTGGAGCCAAGAGGACCAGCAGCAGGGTTCTCATGTCATCCAGCCTCAGCCTATGTTTAGCTCACGTCCCCGGCAGTATGAAGGAGGTGGCGTTGAGAAGCGCCATAAAGCAGTAATGCAAGAGGTAGCAACTTTACAAAGTTCCCAACCCAGCAATTTGAAGCAATTGTTGATTCAATGTGCCAAGGCTCTTGCTGAAAACAACATGACTGGTTTTGACAGCCTTGTGGAGAAGGCTAGAGGTGAGGTCTCCATCACAGGGGAACCAATCCAACGCCTTGGTGCTTACCTGGTAGAGGGATTGGTGGCAAGGGAGCAAGCATCAGGAAATAAAATCTATCGTTCCCTCAACTGTAGGGAGCCTGAAAGCAAGGATTTGCTATCTTACATGCAGGTTCTGTATGAAATCTGCCCTTACCTCAAGTTCGGTTACATGGCAGCCAATGGAGCCATTGCTGAAGCTTGCAGGAATGCCGCACGGATACACATCATTGATTTCCAGATCGGTCAAGGGACACAATGGATGACCCTTCTTCAGGCTCTAGCAGCCAGGCCAGGTGGAGCTCCACATGTTCGCATCACGGGGATTGATGACCCTCTTAATAAGTATGCTCGTGGCGGGGGGTTGGAAGCAGTTGAGAGGAGATTGGCAGCACTTTCTGGGAAGTTCAACATCACAATCGAGTTCCAAGGCCTGCCAGTTTTTGCCCCTGATGTAACCCGGGAGATGCTTGATGTACGACAAGGGGAGTCATTGGCTGTGAACTTGCCGTTGCAGCTGCACCACACACCCGACGAGAGTGTGGATGTGAGCAACCCTAGGGATGGGCTTCTTCGAATGATCAAGTCCCTGAATCCCAAGGTCACCACTCTCGTGGAACAAGAATCGAACACCAATACAACTCCTTTCTTGACCAGGTTTGGGGAGACTCTGGAGTACTATTTGGCCATATTTGAGTCTATTGATGTGACCATTGCGAGGGACAGGAAGGAGCGTATTGGGTTGGAGCAGCATTGCTTGGCTAGGGACATGGTGAATGTGATTGCTTGCGAGGGGAGGGAACGGGTGGAGAGACACGAACTTTTCGGGAAGTGGAAGTCTAGGTTTACAATGGCAGGGTTTAAGCAGTACCCTTTGAGCTCCTATGTCAATTCCGTGATCAAGAGCTTGCTCAAGTGCTACTCCGTTCATTATACTTTGGTCGAGAAAGATGGAGCCATGTTATTGGGTTGGAAAGACAGAAACTTGATCTCTGCTTCGGCCTGGTACTAAGCTAAGACATGTGAGAAATGTCCTCCTGTGTATCATTTCGTACTGTATTGTATAGAAAGGGGCAGGCAGCCCGGTATTGTCCTAGTTTAATGTTGTAGAGATGCCATTTATTTGTAGAAACTAATATATCTCTTCGTTAAGAGTACTGTAAAATGAAGGTGATTGGACATTTGCATTGAAGAATAAACAGAGGTTTAAGTGCACTCACTCATAAACTGTCAGAAAAGCATTACATATAAGCAGAGGAAGTTCTTCAAAACATGGAAAGGAAACTACAGAAAAGAGAGCAATAAACTGCGGCGGTGGAATCTTAAAAATCTTATGGCAGGTTGCTGAATTTGTCGACCATCTTCATCTTGGAGAGATCAAATTTCTTGAGGAGGTCCTGCTGCTGAATCTGGTCACTGGTGGGGAGACCCATCTGCTTCTGGCGCTGGTCGAACATCATCTTCTCCACCGTCGATCTCATCTCCGGATCCAAATCGCTCAGCTTGCTCGGCTCCGGCTCCACCTTCTGCGTGTCAATCTCCGGCCCTCCCTTCACCAGCGACTTCCACCAATTCCTCTCGTCCGACTTCGTCAACAGAACAGAGACGATCTTCTGATCCTCCAATTGCCAGAAAGATTCGCCCACTTTCACTGGACCGAACAATTCGCCGTCGATGATCATCGCCTGATCCGCGCCCTTGAGCCCGAGCTTCAGAGAATTCTTCTTGATCTCGCACGATACCTGCCTTGATTTCGTCCCCGGAGGAACTGGGACGGTGATCGTCACTTCTTGAAGGCTCTGCCCCCATGAATACTTCTCCAAGTCGAGCCCATTGCCAGCGTTTGGAAGCAGGGAAGTGGGTTTCTCTTCCTTATCCTCCTTCCCCGCCGCAGCTTCGTTGTTCTTTTCTTGCGGGTGATTGGTTGGAGGAGGAGGAGAACCCTGAGTTTGTTGGGGCTTCGTTTCATCGACGTCCGTGAGGATCGCCATGGCTGCTGGAGGAATTGGAATGGATTTGTTAGGGTTTTGTAGTTGTGGGTTCTGTTGGGGACGATCGGATGTGGGAGGTCCGGTATTTATTGAGAAGAATTTGGAGCGAATCAAGGCCTGAATATGAGGAATTCAGTTTCCGATTTTGATTCGGAAACTCTTGAACCCCTTGAATAGAGATGGCAAAAATATCCATAACCGTGAATATCCGCCCGAATCCGACCTAATCGGGTAGGGTATAACTCGAATCCGAAGGACTTTTTGTGGGTATGGGTAAAACTCGAACCCGAATATTGCGGGTAATGGATGGACATGGTTTGGGCACTATCCAACCCGAACCCGCCCGACTATACACAAGCACATGTATTTTATCTAGAAAATCATTATTTTTCTCTAACATATTTTTTATTTAGCATATAAATATAACATTTGTATGCAATTGTGTTGTTTTAATTAATTTTCTACATTCTAGTGAATAATTGTCGTGCTTTTCCTCTTATATAATGTGAGAATACGTGTGAATGTTAACATATTTGTTGGAGTTATAAAGAGATTTTTTTACCCATGGATATCCGTGGATACCCGAAACCCGAACGGGTATGGGCATGGTTTTAATTTTCTATCCATTTCTATAATGGGTATGGGTATGGGTAAAACCCGAACTACTTTGGGTAGAGTAACAGATATGCACTATCCGCACCAGCCCGACCCATTGCCATCCCTACCCTTGAACCTCTAGTAGGAGGAATCCGCATCCTGTTTGGATTTTGTGCTCCGCAATTTTAGGGTACTGGTTAGAGTGCTAACTTCATTGGAGTTAGCACCGTACTAACCACTATAATCACTGTTTATTATTTTTAATTAAAATATGATGCTGGAGAATAAGGAGGGGCATATTCGGTATATTAAAAAATTAAATTTTAAAATATTTTATCTTCCTTTTAGTAGTAGGCCTGAAAAATAGTACCGTAAACTACTGCTACATTCATTGGTAGTGATTTTGGTGGTTGTACTAGCAATTTTATTTGTTCTTGTAGTGATTTAATTGTAACTAGTAGTGATTTAGAAATTTTAAGTTACTCATGATGGGTGAACTTTAGAAAGTAATGATAACATAATCACTACTAATACGATTAGGTAGGAGTAAACCACTACTGGAATAACTACACATCAAAGAAAAAAACACTACTGTCGTACAAATATGACTGCTCAACTGCTAATACATATGAAAATCACTATTCCACAAATCACTACAAACCCAAAATCACTACTAATCAAATAATAATATAGATTAACAAAAAGTTCTCATTTTTTCCCGGCATGCTATCCGTGAGCGATCGACGACAGTAGTGGTGGGAAGCCAACGCAGGCAAGGGCGGCGTAAGTAAGGGCGGCGCATGCTCGTTTCTCTCCATCGAACGGCAACCTCTTCCCAGATCTGGTTTTATCGAATCACTACCGGTGATGGCGATGCGGCTGCAGCCGATGGCGGTGAACGCGTACAGGCGATGGCGAGGCAGTTGCGGTTGATGGCGAGGCGGTTGCAAGCGATGGCGAGGCGGTTGGCGATGTCAAGGCTGTTGCGGGTTTAGCGGTTGAGGGCGATGGTGAGTCCGTTGCCGGGGAGGCTGAGGCCGACACGACTAAGATCGATGAAGGCGTAGTCGACCGGAAGGAGAATGGACGGAGATCAAAGTTTCTTTAGAGAGAGAAGGGGTTCTGGATTTTTTAGAGGGAGAGAGAGAGTGAGAGGGGTGTGCGGCTGGGGAAGGAGGGTAGAAAAATTTGTATTTATATCAGTGTTTGATGGTATATTTACTAAATTATCCTTTAGTTAGTATGGTGCTAACCCAATTAGGAGTTAGCACCTAATCCGATCTTCGATACTCAGTAAAACCTCTATAAATTAATATTCGAAAAGTTAATAATTTAATATAAATTAATAATATTTTCAATCTCGATTTGGTTAGTGTAAAAAATGAGCAAATTTAATAAAATAATAAGACAATAATTTTTGAGAACCAACCAACTTAAATGCATGTATTTTCAATTCTATAAATTAATAATTGTAAGAATATAGTTCATCAAAAAATTTACAATATAACTAGTATAATCTAGAAAAATATGAATATATAGTTGTTTATTTCTTGTTGAATGTCAAGTCTATTAGAAGTTCATCTTAAACTTTTCTCATTGTACTTAAAATCATCGATGTTGTCTTCTCTAGATCGGTTTTTTAGCAAGGCACGGAATACATCGTCAAATATTCAATATGATTCCACAAGATCTAGTTTCGTTCAAGGAAAGGATTCTAGCCAATTGAAGGGATCTTCTGATCAATCCAGAGATCATTTCGATTCCATTAGTAATGAGGATTCGGGATATCACACATTGATCAATCAAAG
Organism: Linum trigynum; assembly: GCA_964030455.1. NCBI lineage: Eukaryota > Viridiplantae > Streptophyta > Magnoliopsida > Malpighiales > Linaceae > Linum > Linum trigynum. The sequence goes on along the minus strand of OZ034817.1, from coordinate 52,772,156 downwards.
AGAGATTAAACAACTAAAACGAAAAGAAAGATCGATTCTTTGCGACCCTTCCTTTCTTCAAACGGAACGAACAGAGATAGAATCATACCGATTTCCTAAATGCCCTTCTGGATATTCCTCAATGTCCCGGCTATTCACGGAAGGTGAGAAGGAGATGAATAATCATCTCCTTCCGGAAGAAATCGAAGAAGTTCTTGGGAATCCTACAACATCAATTCGTTCTTTTTTCTCTGACAGATGGTCAGAACTTCATCTGGGTTCGAATCCTACGGAGAGGCCCACTACAAGTATTTTTGAAAAGTCGATGCGACTTTAACTGCTTCATTTCATGCGACCGTTTCCGAAGGTGTTGAATCACCCTCTCCTTCATCATCAAGTGAACTCCCAATGACGTCGACCACTGTTTCTTTTGAACTTTGTGTCTCGATACATTGATCACTTTTCACCTGGTTACTCTAACAAGTAACAACTAACTTGCATCCATCTTGTTACGATAACCCATACCATTAATTTTATCCTCAAGTTCATTAAGATTTCGTCAAAATTTATTTCACTTGAGTCGGCTTCATCCCTATAACGCATTTTTAAAGCAATTTGCTATCGTCCCTTGATGAACACCCTACGTCCAAGATGCGACTCCAAGATTCATAGCATCTAAGACATTAATCATTTCCGAATTCGATAACTCCAATTCGAATCCTTCCAATACCTTTCGGTAAAATCTTTTGCGGTAAAACACCTTAAAGGATCTTATTATCCCGCATCAAATGAAATTAATAATTTTAACAATATACATTACAAAAAAAAAAAACTTTTTAAAATTAATAAATTATCGCTTAATTAATAATTACTAAAAATTAATAATTTTCATGGTCTCGACTATATTAATTTATAGAGGATTTACTGTAGTAGGGTAGCATTGTCAAAGCTAATTAGGTTCAGAACACAGTGGATATATAAGACCAAACTAAACCAGATAAACTAGAAAGTCCATGCATTTATGTTTAATTTGATTCGTTTCAATTCAGTACGCTAACTTGAACGTTAAAAAAATTGAGATTTGTTCACTACCGATGAACTATTTGGGCATCCTACCAATCTGATATTGATTACAAATTGACAATTAAAACTAATTTAAAAGTGACATTTCTATTGACAAACTAATACGTGCGATCGAGATACTAAACATACGAACAAGATTTTTATAATAGAACTCAGTAAGAAACATCTATATTCACGCGACTAGCACAAATTACCAGAACACCAACAAGGACTACACATTGATATATCATCATCTTTTTATAGATAAGAGTTAATAATATAGATTTATTTTCCATTATTAAGGTGCTACTTATGAAAATTCGAACTTACAACCTTCAAATCTAAGAACAGTGGTTGTATCACCAGACCAAATCCTTTCTTCGTATAGATACGGCTGCTGCTGCTGCTCAAGCTGCAGCGACCTGAGTAGCATGCTTCTTAATCTTCGCCACCAACGCGTCCCTGTCGGCACCCACAACCCTGTCCACGATCTTGCCTTCCTTGAAGAAGAGAAAGGTTGGCATGGCCTCCACATCAAGCTCCACAGCAACACTCTGTCAAAACACAGGGAAAACCACACAAATGCCCAATTGAATCTTGTAGGAGTTGGTTTTATGTGCCACTTACAGTCAATTCATCAACATCAACCTTCAGGAATATGACGTGAGGCATCTTCTTGGCTAGACCGGCCAGAATTGGCGCCATGAAACGGCATGGCCCGCACCAGGAAGCACCAAAACCACAGTCTGGCCGAAAAGTGAAAAATCAATAAATTTGGCGACGAAATCAGCAATTTAGACCCAAATGAGCAACGAGAATCCACTGAAATTAGATCCACAGAAGCTTAAGAACACAGGTGGAATCTAATTCGAGAGCGAAGATATCTTCCCTTTGGCGTTTGTTCTACGAACTACAAAATCGCTGGGGAATGGGATGCTTAGGCGTGACCCAGCCAGCCGACCCGGTATATATAGTCGACCTGTGGTTGAGGTGTATTTACAAATTCCTACTCTGGAATATATGTACACTAGTTTGATGTTGCCATGTTGGACCCGGAATGGCATTTGAATACAATGTATTCACGATGTGTGTTTTAAACTTTTCAAATTATTTGAAATGTTTAATTTCATATGGTGAAATCAAATTTTTTTTTCCAATTTTTGAAATTCGGATAACTTTTTTTATCAATGTTAAATATTGTACTCTATTTTTAATGGTTATAAGACTCGTGAATAACTATTCACGACCTGTTTATTTAATGATGTAGTCACTTAGTTGCCTATGGTTGAAAATAAATTTGACGTAACAAAAAAGGGAAAAAATCCAAAAGTACCACTGTTTAAAAAAAAATTCCAAAAATACCACCCAATCCCAAAAAATACCAAAAATACCACCCTTTTTCAAAAACCGCCACCCCACCCTGCGGTTTACACGAAAACCGTTTGTCGGGGGCGCGGTTTTCTATGCAAACCGCGGGCCTAGGAGGCGGTTATATAAAAAAAAATTTTGGACCAAACCGCTAGGTGGGGTGGCGGTTTGGTCAAACCGCCACCCCACCCAGCGGTTTGGTCCAAATTTTTTTTTCGATCAACTCCTAACTTCGGCCGAAACTTCAAACGAACTTAACTTTGCACACGGGTATCCGATCGATGCGATTTTTTTTTCATTTCGCATAACTTTTCAAGATATACAACTTTTATTAGGATGAAATTTTCAAAACAGGAACTATTTGTGGATATACGGGACCTTGAGAATAACTTTACCTTTACTTTTCACAAATCCATGTACATTTTGAAATTATGATTATGTTAAAAGTTGTAGATCTTGAAAAGTTATGCGGAATAAAAAAAAATTCATAACATTCGGATTTTGGAGCACAAAGTTATGACCGCTCAAAGTTTGACGAAATGCGAGACCCGGCGGTATGCGGCTTGCAAGATCTCAAAAAGTTGCCTCCATTTTTTGAATCCGAATAACTTTTTGAGATCTTGCAAGCCGCAAACCGCCGGGTCCCGCCTTCGTCTCGAAAAAACGTCATTTGCCACCCCGAACGAGCCTTTTTTTTATTTCGTCAAACTTTGGGCGGCCATAACTTTGTGCTCCAAAATCCGAATGTCATGAATTTTTTTTTATTCCACATAACTTTTCAAGATCTACAACTTTTAATATAATCATAATTTCAAAATGTACATGGATTTGTGAAAAGTCAAGGTAAAGTTATTCCCAAGGTCCCGTATATCCACAAATAGTTCCTGTTTTGAAAATTTCATCCTTCTAAAAGTTGTAGATCTTGAAAATTTATGCGAAATGAAAAAAAAATCGCATCGATCGGATACCCGAGTGCAAAGTTACGTTCGTTTGAAGTTTCGGCCGAAGTTAGGAGTTGATAAAAAAAAAAAAAATTGGACCAAACCGCTGGGTGGACCCCACCCAGCGGTTTGATCCAAAATTTTTTTTTTATAACCGCCCCCTAGGCCCGCGGTTTGCATAGAAATCCGCGCCCCCGACAAACGGTTTTCGTGTAAACCGCAGGGTGGGTTGGCGGTTTTTGAAAAAGGATGGTATTTTTGGAATTTTTTGGGATTGGGTGGTATTTTTGGAATTTTTTTTTACACAGTGGTACTTTTGGATTTTTTCCAAAAAAAGAGTGTGTAAAAAAAACATAAAGAAACACATAATCATAACATTTAGCCATTATTTATTTATTTTTGATTGAGAAACAATATATATATATATATGGTGGTGTCTATGGTTCACTCACTTTTTTGGGTGCGTTTAGTGCACCCACCTCATAATCGCCATTTTGAATAGGCGATTCATGTCAAAACGATGTCAATCATTACTTGTGACATTATAGACATGAAACCCCATGAATTTACAAAAGAAATCATCATATATTTACTTTGATTTGAAGGATTTAAGATTTAGGGATTTAGGGTTAGGGTTAGGATTCACAATTTGGGATTTTGGGTTGGTGTTCAAAATTGAAGGTTTAGGGGTTTAAGTAATTGATTGATTAGTTGTGATCATTTATTATATCATCGTATTATACTAATGCTACTAGTTAAAATTCAAAATTTGATATCTATGGCTAACTTTAGAGTTGGGTGCACTCAGTGCACCCAACTCTAAAAGCGTCCATAATACATCAAATTTTGAACTTTAATTAGTACTCTCAATATAATATGATGATATGACATAGAATCATAACAAATCAATCCATTGCCCTAACCCCCTTAACATTTAATTTTGAATCCCAACCCAAAATCCCAAATTGTAAACCTAAACCCTAACCCTAAATCCCTAAATCCTAAATCCTTCAAATTAAAGTAAATTTTGAATGAATTTTTTTCAAATTCATGTGCTTCTTGTTCATAGTATCATAAGCAACAATTGATACCGTTTTGACATGAATCGCATGGTCAGAATGACCAATCTAGTTATCCTGCTCATAGCATATAGTGTGAGTATATACTCACAGGGTCGGATGGCCACCCACGTCGCCGAGATCAGACGGTGGAGGAAGGTTGGCGCCAGCTTGTGAGGGGAGGAGAGCCGTGTCCATCGGCTGGACAAAGCCCAGACACTCTAAGACAAAAAAGTGGGGTCCACTTGGTCCACAAATTCAAAAAACACAATTGATTTTATCTACTCAAATCCCTCCCTCCTCTCTTTGATATTTCTCTGTCCGTTCACTTTCACTCTCTTTCCAAAATTCAAAAACACTTTCTCTCCCCTTCCTCTCCCGAAAACACTTTCTCTCCCCTTCCTTTCCCAATACCGACGACGGCGACGACGACATTCAAGGCATCGGCGACTGTGGCTTTCACGGCAGCGGCGACAACGACTTTCAAGGCTGCAACGATGACGATTTTGACGGCACCACTGTGGTGAAGACGGATTCGACTACCGTAGCAGTCGCTAAACAAAGAAAAAGAAGGCGACTGACGCCGTTGAGGTAGACGTCTTCTCCTTCCCCTTCTCCTTCCGTTGGATTTAGGGATGGCAATGGGTCGGGTTGGGTCGGGTTTTGCCAAACCCAAACCCATGGGTTTATCCGTGAAAAAAACCCGGGGTAAAACCCACTGGGTTTGAAAAACTCAAACCCAACCCAACCCGCTGGGTATCCGCGGGTTCATGGGTACCCACGGGTTTTTGTCGTAAAAAATTTACAATAACATGTTCCTATCAAAATTAAAGTCAAATATCAATCTCTCAATACAAATTATCCATATTTAAAACACTATTCTAGAAAATTCAAGCAAATCACAAATTAACTATACAAATTGTTCAACGCAATCTAGAAAACTCAAGAAAATTGAAGTAAATCATAAATTATCCATAAATAACATATTAATTGAAGGCTTCTTCCTTTCAATTAAGTTTCTTCACTCTCCACTCGATAACACAAACTTCATTCTACACAATTAGAAAGAAAAAAATTAGACATGTCTCCACAAACATAAATAAGATTAGTTGTTTAAAATATTAAATATACCGAGAAAATTAATTATATGTGTGGGCGGGTACCCACGGGTCGGGTTTACCTAAACCCAAACCCAACCCAACCCGGTGAATAGTGAACGGGTTTAAACCCAAACCCAACCCAAAACCCGTCAACACGGATTTTACCCGCGTTGACCGGGTTGGGTCGGGTGGGTACCCGTGGGTTCGGGTTTGGTTGCCATCCCTAGTTGGATTGCATATATTTGATCTTCGGTTTCATGGATTCGACTAGATCTGGGTTTTTCTTTTACTTCAATTTTTTTAATGGGTTTTTATGGATTTTTTCCTGATTTCATGGAAACCGCTGGATCTAGATTTTTTTCTTCGATTTTTTAATGAGTTTTTATGGATTTTATGGATTTGTTTTCTAATTTAATGGAACCACTGGATCTGGATTCTTTCTTTTGCTTCGTTATTTTGGATGAGTTTCTGGATTTGTTTTCTGTGGCATGGGATGCTAGGTTTTTTGTGGATTTGGGATATTAGTATAAACTCGACTGGATAGTTTTCTGTTGTATTTGGATGTCAATTCATTGATATTAGTTTGATGAGTAGTGATATGAGTTGTATACTTTCATGGATATTGTTTTGATGTATTTGGATATCACCTCATTGATATTAGTTGTCATCTTTAAGGATATCAGTTGTATGATAGACTGAGTTTTTGTTTGACGAATGTGGATATGACTTCATTGATATTACTTCTGAATGTTATGGATATAGTTAATGTGAAGTTCAGATATTAGTTAGCTTATGTCAGGATATTTTCTGTGCAGGAAAATCAAAATGACAAGAACTAAAGGAACTGCAAAGAGGTAGCGAGTAGAAGGCGAATCCTCAAGACCTAACCGTGGCAAACAGCCACAGGAAAATGAGTCAGAGGAATATGAGGACCAAGAAATTGAATAACATTTTTTTTAATAATGGATGGTTGTTCTTTATGTTCTGGATTGTAGTTCTTATAATGATGGATATTGTAATGAAAGCACAGGTTAAGTAGATAGTAGTCAGGGCTATATGGATAATAGTAGCTTCATGCACAGATATTACTCTGGGCTTTCTAGATAATAGTTGTTGAATGACAAGATACTAGTCTGGTATATAGGGATAATAGTTGCTACATGAGCATATAATACTTTGATATATCAGGATAATATTTCCTTCATTAATAGATATTGCTTTGGGCTTTCTGGATTGGAATGACATTAATACTAGTTGTATCGCGGTTTGTCGAAAAACGATTTTGTTTTATATGGATTTGTTTAAACTCCATATCAACACAAACAAACATAGATAAACATTCACACAAAACAAATATCTAAACCACTCACACTAATATCAGTTCAGCATAACAAATATCCACACCACCCAGACTAATATCACACCGTCTAATATCAATATCCAGTCAGTCCATAATTAATATCCTCAACATCATAGACTAATACCACTACATCAAACCAACTCTCACTCTAAACCCTAAAAAATATTCACACCATCCAAACTAATATCGCACCGTCTCAAACCAATATCCAGTCATTAAAAATGTAATATCTCGCCATCACAGTCAAATATCCACAATACACAGACTGATATCTGACCGTCGCAAACTAATATCTCACTACACAGACAAAATATCGAACCACCATACATTATCTTCTAAACCACCAACCCTAAACTCTAAACCCTAAGTAGGTAAACTGAATGTAGTTGTAATTAGTTGGGGGGTTTTGAAATTATTTTGGTGAAAAATAAACATTAGCTTTGTGATGTAAAAAATATAATCAGAAGGTCTAATAGGAACAACCATGCAGAATAATATCCAAATAAAGGAAACAAAAAATATAATCACGCAAAACCAATATTTTGTTACATAACGGGCAAAAACTAATATCCGTCCTCTATCGAACAAATACCCATTCACCCCAAAACAAATATATGTCCTTTATCGAGCAAATATCGGTGGCGCCCAGACTAACATCCATCCATTCCAGATATAATATCCATTCTTGGGCGAACAAATATCATTGACACCCTGACTAATATCCAGCCACTTAAATTAATATCTGAAATCATAAACGGACTAATATCAGACCTACCATGACAAAAAAAAAAACTTCATTTCCAGATGGTTTCCTCGGTGTTATCTTCATCCTCAGACAAACATCCATATCGTCCATACAAATACCTATTCACCCCAAAACAAATATACGTCCTTTATCGAACAAATATTCGTGACTCCCAGACTAACATCCATCCACACTAAAACTAATATCCACTTTTTAACGAACAAATATCCTTAACAACCTAACTAATATCCAATCACACAAAATAATATATGAAATCACAAACGAACTAATATAAAGGTCTGGAAGACACTCACACTCATACTACTATTGATTCATTGGCCTTCGGCCAATGGGCCCTCGGCGGGCAGCCCTAACTAAGGTTGCAAGCCTTATGTGTTAGGACTTGATAGTGTGTTTAGTTTTGATGGAAGACACAATTAAATACTCAAGATCTCTCCCATGTGAAAATTTATCAAAAGCAACAAAAGTAGCTGATGGTGGGCCATGCTTTTCTCTCTCTTTTGTCAACTCTGACGGATATTAGTTCGTGCACTTTTGGATATTTATTTGTCTCGGTTAGATACGAGTTATTTCAGCGGCTCCCTCTCTCAATCCCGCCCAAATTAAAGGTGGACCCAAGCCACCATTTTCAGCTCGATCGGCTGGGCCGGCTTGTGCAAAAAAACCTACAAATAGCTCACTTAAATGAGCTATGGCTGGGCTGACCTCCTCACCCTTAGATTAGAACTGGGCCTATGTGGACAAATCTGGGCCTTGTGAGTATCTACTCACAAAAAACCTTGTGAGCAGATTAACTTTTGCGCAGAATGACAATTATGAGGCGGGTGCACTGAGTGCACCCGAAAAAGTGGGTGCACCGAATACGGCACCATATATATATCAATACTAAACAATAAATAACAAAATTAGTAAGAAAATATCAATTCATCATCCATACTCTATGCAATCATAAAATATTTGTCAACTAACATGCTCAAAGCTTAGTTGAAAGACAATCTAATTCTTTCAACAAAAATAGCTTATATTGTGTTACCCACCCTGCTAATGAATATAACTACATAATGTATCCATGAAAACTTTAGCCATGCTTCATTATTAGCATATCTTGTGTTACCCACCATGCTAATGAATATAACTATATCAATACATCCATGAAAACTTTAGCTCTGGTTCATTATTTATCTTGTTCTATTGTTATTTTCTATTGAAACAAATAACTCTGAATGATACATATGGTTAATTACTATTTAATCAAAATATGAAAATTAAAATATCAATTACCAAAGAAAATACTTACACAAAGTTAGCGGACTAGCTAACCGTAGTGGAAAACTCATATGTTTTTAAGATTTCAGGTTTTTGTATTTCTTTAGTTTAATAAGATAAAAACATTTCATTAGTGTAATTGGTAATTGTTGTTATCTTTGTCTGAAGACACCATGTTTTAGATCCCAAGACTGATGTATTTTTTTCCTTAGAAATAACCATGAAAATTAAAATATCAATGGGAGAGCGAGTGTGAAGTGTGGAGTGTGGAGAGTTTTGATTTTGAGCGGTGGTTTTCCTTGTGATGTAAACAGTGCTGTCTTTTGGTCTTGGTAATAAAAGCTATCTATTGTAAAAAAAAAAAAAAAAAAAAAAAGAAGTGTGAACATTGGCGTTTTTAGGTATGGTGGGATAATGAAATCTCGGTGTCGGCGAGCTTTCTTATTTGGCTCGTGGGTCGTCCCTGTGGATTTTGGAGGAGTTCGTCAGCGAGATACCTTTTTCCCTTACCTTTTTTTTCATGGAAAGCTATCTCATAAAATTGAACAAGCAGTGGGTGATGAACTGTGGAAACCTTTGTCCCTTTCAAAGGATGGGCCAAAGATATCACACCTTCGTTGAGGATTTTATTTTATTTCCAGAGGCGGAGAGCAAGCAGGTTGATGTAATGAAAGCTTGTTTAGAGGATTTATGTTCGAGCTCTGGTTAGAGGGTGAATCTCAACAAATCAACTAAGTTTGTTTCGCCAAACATGCATCGAGACAGAGCTCAACGTCTCAGCTTGCGTGCGAGCATTAAACTTACGACGGATTTGGGTAAGTATCTCGGTCTTCATGCGATTATTGGAAGAGTCTCGACAAGTAGATACAAGGAGCCGCTCATTAGAATTCAATATAAACTAGTTAATAGGAAAATTAAGGGTTTGTTTGGAAGTTGTGATTCTTCAAATTGATATATTGAGACAATTAGTGTATTATCATTTGATGTATTGAATCAATCGATGTATTAGGCAAATATCTTGTTTGGAGGTTTAGATTGTGTTTTTGTTCTAAAGGTAAAAAAGTTAGTTTTGAGTGACTGTGAAGAATCTCAACAAAAAGTAGAGATTGTAAATCCCTCAATATTGAGAGATTGTGGTGGGGCCGCCAAAAAGTAAATGCATATATTCTACTTCTTTATAAGTAAAAAAAACGACTTAATCTCACAAATACATGAATTAGGTCAATACACCATTTGAAATCACAACTTCAAGAATCTTTTGTGGCTGCCCGTATTACTTGCTTCTTCCATGATTGTTTATCCGATTTTACAGAATCTCTCCCTTCCACTATTTGCAAGTCCCATGACAGGATCAATAGACGCTTCGTCTGGGGTGAGGAAGATGGGATCATGGGAAGACTAAGTTCCACCCGATGGCTTGGAATTAGATAACCCTCCATCACAATCAAGGGGGGATAGGTATTCGACTGAAAAAGCTTGCAAACTAGGCGATGCTAGCAAAGGGAGCCTAGAAAGTCGCCACCAATGATCATTTCCTCTGGGCGAGGATCCTTAGGAGCAAATACGGAAAATCAAGTGAAGGGCTAAGAATTCTAGACAAGAAAAAGGGAGGTTCTTATTCTTGGTGCAGCTTCTCCCAAACTGCAAATCTTTTGCGCAAATGTATGGCTCGTAACGTTAAAAATGGTAAAAAGACTAGCTTTTGGATTGATCATTGGATTATGCAGGAGATTGGGTGAGTTTCTTCTCCCTGGTCGCTTGATACATCTGGAAGACAAGGAACTCTAACGAGGACCACCTAGATCAATTATGTTATTTCTAAAGCTCGAGATTGGAGCAGAACTTGGGAGGGTCTCTACACATCACCGAGAGGTAGAGTCAGCCTCAAGCAAAGCATTTGATCAGCTGGAGTTCTGGACTCTCCCTCCGAGGGGCTGGTACAAGATCAACAGTTCAACACTGATGGCACTGTAAGACATATCCATTCACCAGATTGTATAAAATTATGAAACAAGATTATTTCATAACAGAACACTGTTAAGACATATCCATTCACCAGATTAGTACAGATTACAGAACACCAACAAGGACTAGAAATCCATAGATCATCATCATTATCAGTCACGGAACAGAAGATTCACAAATCACAAATACACCAGTACTTGATCAAACATATAACAACCACTGACGAAACAGAGAAACAACTAGATAGAGCCTCCGTTCCATTTTCCCTACTGTTGCGAGCTGCTCAAGCTGAAGCAACCTGGGTAGCATGCTGCTCAATCTTCGCCACCAACTCGTCCTTCTTGGCACCCACAACCTTGTCCACCATCTTGCCTTCCTTGAAGAAGAGAAAGGTTGGCATGGCCTCCACGTCATACTGCTCAGAAACACTCTGCCAAAAACAGGAAGATCACACAATTGCCCACTTCAGTAATCATTCAGAAACATTCTACAAAGTCAATTGAAGTTGCGGGTTTACGAGACTCTGGTAGGAGTTGGTTTTTATTTGCCACTTTACTTACAGTCAGATTATCAACATCAACCTTCAGGAATATGACGTGAGTCATCTTCTTGGCTAGATCGGCCAGAATTGGCGCAATGAAACGGCATGGCGGGCACCAGGTAGCAGTGAAATCCACCACAGTCTGGCCGAAAAGCAACAATCAAAATCAATAGCCCATAAGGAAAAGGATGATGCTTCGTGAAAGAACTAAAAGCCCCATGAACCCAATTGGGGGAAAGTGAAAAATCAATCAATTTGAAGAAAGACGAAATCAGCAGTTTTGACCCAATGAGCAACGAGAATCCACATCGGGAAAACGAAGCCAAGCTAGGTCAAACACTTTCCCTTGACAAAATTGGGAGGCTACTCAAGAACCCCACATAAATTAGATCTACAGAAGCTTAAGAACACAGATGGAGCGAAATTTACCAGTTTCTTTGACTCGCTAGCCTTGGTGAAGATATCGCTCCAGAGCTCGACGGTTTGGCATTCAGTCACCAGTCCTTCTTCCGCCATTCTTTTTTCCTTCTTCTTCCTCTGTCTGACCTTGGAATCTAATTGGAGAGCGCAAAGATATTCCCTTTGGCGTTTGTTCTACGAAGAACAATGATGATTGATGATCCACAAAATCGCTGGGAAATTGAATGCTTTGGCCTGACCAGGCCGACCCGATTATATAGTCAGCCTGGTGGATGTGTATTTACAAATTCGTACCCAGGGATAGATGTAAATTACGGGGTGTGCCACTTTTCGGGATCTGGTTCGAAGATTGGGGCTTTGGACACGACGCCAGGGAGACGCGCCGAATACGCGGGTGATGTATTGCAATGCGTCACGGGGCAGACACGCGCCACCAAGCCGCGGGAATCTGGTGCGCCGGCGGGAATGAGAGTGGTGCCACATTCAGTGCCAGCGCGCGAGTGTGAAGTGTGAACGCCGGCATATTTAGGTACGGTGCCGGTGGGCTTTCTTGGATTTGCGCGTGTGGATATCACGACAGCTGCGAAGAGTTTGGCCGTGAGGCTGGATCTGGGCCTTTGGTGGATCAAATAGCAAAGGTTATGACCCGTTCAAGCTGGATTCCCGCTGACTCAGGCCCAGGCCCCAGAGATAATTTGTAACTTTAACTCTGCTAAATTGCAAGTTAGCATGTTTGGTCACTGGAATTACTAAAATATTTCACGTTTGTTACTAATATTATTTTATTTTATCGGTAGTCACTCAAATTAGTCACTATTCCAAATTCTTTCCTTTGACGAAGTTTTCAGCCACTCAATGATCTGGGCAAATAAGATGTATATAGAAGGTTAAAAACACAGATGGAGCTACATTTAGCGAAGTGATCCTTTCAGACCTTGTCCTTCCTCTGCCATTGTTTCTTCTTCATCATCTTCTTCATATTAGAGCTTCCAACATGACCGGAGAGCAGCCCACAAGAGTCTGGTTGACAATGTTATAAAATAGTCGATTTCAATAATTCGAGTTGTTGAATGAATGTTAATTATGACCAATGTAAGAGTGATGATTACAGAGAGTCCAAACATAAAAACCGATAGGACAAAACAGGACAACTTATTTGGTCACGTGTTTATGACAGAATCCTCTGGAAGACTATAACTACTAAAGTTGGTGTAGGTGAGTAAATGTGTATTGTCTTTGTGTTTGTGAGACGTAGAGGTGGCAATTCTTAATCCAATCCACCAATCCATTAAAAATATCCACCTAATCCAATCCATTTAATCCAAATCCAATTGGATTGGTAGATTCATGGATCAATCCATGGATCCAAATGGCAAATTACGATTTGGTACCTATACTTTTTATATTTTACATTTTGGTACCTAAAATTTAATTTTTTATACGAAAATCTTATTGGAAAATTACGTTTTGGTACCTAAAATTTTTCATTACGACATTTTAGTACCTAAACTTTTCACATTTTACATATTGGTCCAAGATTAAGGATGTCATTTGGATTCATGGATAATCCACCAATCCACTTGATCCAATCCATGAATCCACCAATCCATTTGATCCATGAATCCACCAATCCAATCCACAAATCCATGGATCGATCCATTTGCCACCTCTAGTGAGACGAGAACATCTCTAAGTACAGACTACAAAGTGAACTGGGGGAGCACTATAATGTGCGGTGTCTAATGAACAAGCTAAACGAAATCCAAATAACAACGAAAAGACAAGACACCCTATTTAGGTGGTAGTTCCAATTACTGATCTTATTCAGTTTAATTCGACTCTTGTTCTCGTTACCTTTATCACCGTACATCCTTTGTGTGACAGGACCAAAACGCGATCATTAAGGTCCTCAATATGACCTTCTAATACGAATCATTGGATGAAACATGGGCCAAATAGGTATAGGATCAAACACCAACCGCTCTAACATTATGTTGCTCAAATTTTAAAAGTGGTGTTTAGAGCATATATGATTATATGGTACAAAACTAAACAATGATGTTTTATGATTATATGGTACAAAATTAGCTAAGGTTTTTTTTTTTGGTACTGATATTGAAAAAATTGAAGATGACAACATCTACCACTCTAGATTTGTAACTTGTGACCTGGACTCGAACCATTCAAAAAATCCTACGGGTGGATTATCGAGCGAGCTGCCAAAGTTTTATAATGGGCTGGGCCTCTGACAAAAATATGGCTGGACCTAGCCATAGACGAATCAATTGCAAAGCCCAAGGCCATCCTCCGCAATTATTAACGATCGTTGGGAGTTTTAATTAAATTCTATTTAAACGCTCGCTGTTTGAGATTAATTTCCCAATTATTATAGCGAGGAGCAAATTTGCCAAGTGAGACCGCTCGTAATTTAACATTTATCACAACTCCCACGTGGAAAATTACAAACCACACCCCAAAATGTTCGCTACCCCACCACTTGGTCCCTGTCTCTCATATTATCCACATCTTCCTCTCCGCTCCTCCACAAATCTCAAAACCAACCCACTCACCGCCAAAAGAGATTTGAGAGAATCTCTCCGCCGTCGGCGAAGCCACAACAACGGCGGCGCTTCTCCATCTTCAATCTGTCTAATTAGCCGCCGAATCCGATTCCTCCACTTCATTCCTTTCCTAAAATGGCTCTACTCCAGCTCATTTCCACTCACCAACCATGCTTAAACCTCAACTCCGCCGCCGTCACCGCTTCCCTTTGCCCTAATTCCAATTTCCCTTCCAATTCGCCTCCGTTCCTCCACTTCTGCAACAACCAGCGGCGCCGGGGGAGGGCGAATTCGTTGAGATGCTCATCCTCCTCGTCCTCCTCCGAGAAGAGCCACACGAGCCAGCCGAGACCCGACGACGTCGTCGAGCTGCCGCTCTTCCCTCTCCCACTGGTTCTGTTCCCCGGTGCGATTCTGCCTCTCCAGATCTTCGAGTTCCGCTACCGCATCATGATGCACACGCTGCTCGAGTCCGACCTCCGATTCGGCGTCATCTACTCCGACCCCGCCACCGGCACGGCGGAGGTCGGTTGCGTCGGCGAAATCGTGAAGCACGAGCGCCTCGCCGACGACCGGTTCTTCCTCATCTGCAAAGGCCAGGAGAGATTCCGCGTCGCCAAGGTGGTCCGCACGAAGCCGTACCTGGTCGCCGGCGTGCGGTGGCTGGAGGACCGCCCGTCCGGCGATGAGGACGTCGAGGCTCTGGCCTCGGAGGTGGAGGCGTACATGAAGGACGTGATTCGGCTCTCCAATCGGCTCAACGGGAAGCCGGAGAAGAAGGAGGCGCAGGACTTGCGGCGGAATTTGTTCCCGACCCCGTTCTCGTTCTTCGTCGGGAGCACGTTTGAAGGGGCGCCGAGGGAGCAGCAGGCGCTGCTGGAGTTGGAAGACACGGCGGCGAGGTTGAAGCGGGAGAAGGAGACTTTGAGGAATACCCTAAATTACTTGACCGCCGCTTCTGCAGTAAAAGATGTGTTTCCTTCGGCCTGAAATCCAGATTGCTCGAGGAGGAAATGCTCTTATATGGGATTCGAATTGCAGGTATACAGGGGCAACAATTGTGTAACCCAAAAGGTGAAATTTTGGCCGCCGTTCTTAGTGTGATAGATGTCGCAATTGTTGCACACTGTTTATAGACTGGATAAGTTTGCACATAAATGAAGAAAAAGCTTAGCTTCAAACTCCATTATTAGTACTCTGTGTGCTCTTGCTTCCTGGTGGCTTGAATCTGCTTGTATTTTGGTGAGGGGGATGAAGAAAGATGAACTGGGTTCTGGTTAAATTTTGAAGCTTGGTTCTATCTGATACTCTGAATATGGCGCATGATCCGTGTGTTGTTCTCATCTCCTAACATTTGTTACTCGAGCTTCTCAGCAGAGTTACAGTTTGCAAGAAATAAAAACATAAACTCTAAAAGCTTCTCTATCCATACCAATAAAACAAGCAGCAGCAGTGTTTTTGGTTTGCCCTCCATCTGATGATGTGCAGCAGCATCAATATTGAGCTTTCCATCAATCACGAACATGCTAAATTCTAGCTCAATCCTCAGTCCAACTCTTGGCCATTACCTGATCACTTTGTTTGCACACATACCAGCTTGCAATCAGCTAACCAAACTGCAGATACTAATGGTGCAATGTCCTCCCGAATATTGTTTTCAATCTTCACGATCACGAATCTGATATCTTTACCCATTGTTCTTGAATTGAGCTTTCAGATCTCTTGCCATCAAAACGCCCAAGAAGAAGACATAGACAAGTCTTGAAAGACATCCTAGCCTCAACTTGGTATTCCTCATATTACAGCATTAGCTCATCCCATTGTTGTGGCAATCTACCCTTCTACCATTTAGCTCCTTCAGCAGCACCAAACATCTGCAATGTTACTGTTCTGCCGAGAGTTGATTGCATCTGCTCTGTGTACTATCCAACACCATGTCAATGTCATCACTGGTGCACTTCTTCCATTCTTCTATTAGATTCCTGAGGTGGCAGTAGTCTTGATTTCAGCATGGCAATCCATTCATCAGCCATTACGTGATCCACTTTGCCCACGTAAACAAGCCAGTTAAACAAAGTCTGCTCCCTCTTCGTTTCAAATTCTGTTATTTGTATTCTAAACAATCTACTCATTTAAACAAATCACCATTTCAATGGAGTCTAAAGGATTCGTATCAGTCTCATTTACCGTAAAGGATTCGAGTTCATCTGAACTCGATTTTTTACAGAACAATGATGAGCTCAGCTGCCAATTACAAGAGGATACTCGCCTGAAAGTATGTAGGTACTCTCACTACAATGAGAAAGTGGGATTCCAGTGTCTTAACTACTACTTCTACAACCCTATAACAGCAACTCGTAGAGAAAAAACCACTCTCAGAAGCCAGAACCTACTCTACATGATCCAATCTGCAACCAAGCTGCTCCAACTCCCAACCTTGGACGACCTTCTCGCATCAACAACCTGCATTATCGTGCCATTCCTCATCGTCTGCACCCACAGAAAGGTAAAAGGATCAGAGTCTAAAAATCTGCTTATAGAAAGTAATAAACACAGTTCCTTTCTCCGTTTCGATGTCTATTAGTGTTACTCACCTTAAGGCATAGGTTTTTAGTAGTGTCACACACTGGATAGTCCTGAGGGCAGCAGTGAACCTTGTCCTGACAACAGACAGCTGAATTCAACTCGCAGCACTTCCACCGGAAACATATCCCCAGAAACCGGAACGAGCAGCAGCAAGTCTCCCCTGCTCCGCAGCTCGTAAAGATGTCACATTTCGTAGGTCCTGGGGATGGCGGTGCAGGTGGGTTCGGTCCATTCTTCACGGGATAAGAAGCCAGCATGTTGATCCCACACACCCCTCGGGAATCCCCGGTGTTTCGTGCCATGTAGATGTACCCTTTCATTCCCCATTGCGTCCCCCACGAGTTCTTGGCTATCCAATAGTCCACCCCATTCTCCGAACCATACCCTACAATGAGTATAGCATGATCCAGAGAAGTCGAACACGGGCCAGTAAAGATCCCCTTGGAGTAGAGCTGGAACGCTCGGTCGCTGCCACAGACACCAACGCTGACCGGCTGTTTCGCAACAGCACTCTTCAGAGCTAGCTCGTCGCCTGGCGTTACGTCGATGTAGTCGTCGATCGTCACAAACCGCCGGTTCAGCTTCTGCTTGTTGCAGGTTCTGTCTTTGCCAAGGTATGGGTAGTCCTGCTCGGTGTCGATTCCCTTGTTGTTGATCACGAATTGGAATGCATAGTCCATCAGGCCGCCCTCGCAGCCGCTGTTGTAGGATTTGTCGCAGTCGATTAGCTCTTGCTCGGAGAGACTAGTGAGTGATCCCGTTACTATCTTGTTAATGCCTTCCATGGCTCCTGTGGCCGAGAATGACCAACAAGCACCTAGAAACAAAAACAAACAGAGCTTTTTTCAGTTTAAATGAAGCTTAAAGAGGAAATTCTCGTCAAACCTGCTGATGTCTGGTAATGGCAAGAACATGAAATATTCAAAGCAGTCGATTAAATCCTACTACCAAACTACTAGCCAAAAAGGGGAAACAATCAGAGAAGCTAAAACCCCCCCAATTATTTGTCAACAGTGACTCACCGCAGCTGCCTTGATCCTTAACATTGGTGACTGCGCCTTGCTGCCTCCAATCCACCGCCGACGGAACATCGCCGACGAGCCGGCCCACTTTCCGGCGGTTCACCCGATCGAAGGCAGAGGAAGCAGAAAGGCCCAATCGGGAAGTTTTAAACTCTTCGTGGGTGAGATCGGCGAAGGCATTGAGATCGAGGGAGTAAAGGGTACTACCATTATTCCCAATCTCGTTATTATGCTTCTTGACGAATTCATGGTTATCCGCGAACACTTGTCTCCTGTACGACTTCTCTTCTTCGGAGCGATACGACTTGTCGTGCTCCCTGCACCAGGCCTCGAAGAGGGAAGAAATTTCTGAAGAAGAAGAAGAAGAAGGGAGGAGGTGGGAGGAGAAAAGGAGCAGGGGAAGAAGGAACCCAGAAAGGGGATTCATGTCTATGGAGCTGGGAAAGGGGAAAGTTTTGATCTTTCTGGCCTTTTGGGTAGTGGGTTCTGTTCCCTTTTCTGGATTGGATGCGAGAAACTTGGGTTATAGACTGATGACCGAGCTAAAAGTGGCTAATTATGGGAGGACAGATGGTTCTTCTTGGTCTCCCTTTAATGAAAAGGTGTCACTTTGTGCTAATTCAAACTACTCTGGGAAAACTTTTACATGTTGGACGAAGCTCCACGTTGTTTTGCAGCGAGCTGCCCGTTCAAAACTGGAACCGGGAGTCATCATCATCATCAATCATCAAATGGAGACTTCCAGTAGGTTTCGTATGATTTTTAAGGCAAATGGGAAGCAGTTTGATCCTAGTAATTCGCTTAATCGAACGATTATGGGCTTTGTAAGGACGGATTGGCGGGCCTCTGTGAGAATGGAAGCATGGCTTTGGTGGATCATACTTTTTGGGCTTTACTGTACCTTGGGCTAAGAACCCAAGTACAAGTGAACGACACGTGAGGAAATGAGTAAATGACAGAAAAGGGGCGCGTGACGGCGTGAGGGTCTGAGGGAGTAGCAGTCTAGCAGAGGTTGCGTCCGTCACGGTCACGGCGGAAGCGGCGGAAGAAGAGGGAGACGGGAAGAAGTAGAGCAAGTCAGCACTGCAGTAGTGTAATCACTACAGTCCACGAGCGCAGTGGAGATATCAGTAGCTAGAAATTAGCAAGGCAGCAGTCTCTCTATAGGAGATTTCGGGAGAATCGAGCAGTTCCCCTGACGACCCAAATCTCTAATACCTAACTTATAGCGACGGAGTCCACCCTCGCACCTAACTCCTCGCCCTGTCTCGCTTCCGCAGACACGCCATTCATTCATCGCTTAGCTCATCCCTTAGAAAAATTCACCCCCAGACACCGAAATTGTCCATTGTTCTCGATTTCTTTCCATTTTTGTTTCTGGGTTTTGACAAATTTGCCAACCTGGGTCCGCCGAGCTCCTCTTCATCTCCCTCAGCCATGGACGTTGATCCTCCTAACTACGACAACGTTGTGAGAATCTCTCTCTCTCTCTGTCTCTATTCCATTTAGGATACATTCCAGCAGTTGACCCTCTCGGGATTCATTCATTCGAACGAGAATCCTATTTGGATTGTATTATCAATTATGGGGTTTCTGTGTTTTTTTGGATGTTGGGGGTTTGTATATGGAGTGCAGAATGAATTCGGGGCAACCTTTGTCTATGGAATGTGATTTTGAGCCCAAAAGTTGCTAGCTTTGGTCTCGAATGCCATTGAGGTTTCTTTCCCTAGCTCTTCTGATTTTGGGGCATTGAGATTATTCCTTTCAACCATATTCCTTTGGCCCTTGGATTTCTTGTTTTGAAAATGGTGCTGGGTGTTTCTTGACCCTTGAGGGCTTCCATTGAATGTTGGGTTAATGTCCTTATGCTTCTCGGTTTTTTTTTTTTTACAGACAATCAATGACAGTGATGTCCACAGTATTGTTCTTTCGTATTTGGTCCACAATTGCTACAGAGAAACGGTGGAGTCATTTGCTGCTGGCACGGGGATGAATCAACCCGCCGATTATCTTGAAGACATAGAGAAACGGAAAAGTATGTTGCAATAGTTGATTTGGTTATAGTTTACTTTAGATTCCTTTTCCTTGGTTGGATACTGAGGTTGCTGCTTATATGACCGGTCAGTAGTTTCATATGTGCTTGTTATATGGATACAAGGTGTACATTTCCATCGTATGCATTCATAGCTACCATCTTCCTTATTGTGCAATCTGCCTAGTGATATGCAGATGTGGAATCTATTATAAGTAGTTTTCCACAACCATTTATTCGAGATGTTGCCAAATTTGCAGAAATTTTCCAGTGTGCTTTAGAGGGAAATGCCCTCAAGGCGATCGAACTGACTGAACAGCTGGCACCCGATCTACTAGAGAGCAACAAGGACTTGCATTTTGACCTCTTGAGCCTTCATTTCGTCGAGCTTGTCCGCTCAAAGAAGTGGTGAGTGAATGAATAGTACTATATGGAAATCCAGTGTCTCCAAAATCAGAAGTTAGTACCTAATATGTTACTTACTTGTATTGGTAAAGCAATGAAGCCCTGGAATTTGCTCAGACCAAGCTGACTCCATTTGGGAAGGTGCAGAAGTACGTTGAAAAGCTTGAAGTACGTTCCTCTTTCCCATCTGAAGAATCAAGATTAAGTTTTTCAATTTTGGTACCAAGTATAAATTGCTCTTGTTATGTGGCAGGACTTCATGGCGCTACTTGCATATGAGGAGCCAGAGAAGTCTCCAATGTTTCATCTTCTCAGCTTGGAGCACCGTCAGCAAGTTGTCGACAGTTTGAACCGAGCTATTCTTGGTTTGTTCTGTTAGCTCGCTTCATCTATTTGCTTTTCCATATCAACATATTTCTCTTAGTTGCTTAATTCATGTGTGGTGAATTAATAATTCAGCACAGGCAAAGCTTCCAAGCCACACTGCAATGGAGAGGTTGATACAACAGACAACAGTAGTCAGGCAACTGCTGAATCAAGATCACGCCAAGGTAAAGTTTAGGACTCATCCCTCCCTCTCTAGTCTCTTTTTTTCTACTATAGCACAAACTTGCAATATCATTATGGCTCATGTCAAACCTCCACTTTGTAGGATGGGCATCCACCATTTGCTTTAAAGGACTTCCTCAACGGCTAAGCCTGTGTTATAAAGTGTTGGAATCATCGCGTTGAGATGTGACCACCGGTCTGTTAGCATGCTACTGCCACCAAATTGGTTTTGGTTTTTGGGTATATATATAGACTATAGTCATTAGTCAGTCACCACCACGGTCTCACACGTCAGTGACAAGTTGCTCGGACAACTAGTTACGTTCTGCCGGAACAGACACTACTCAGTCTGGATTCAGCTTGACATACCTCTGTTTGATACTGGTTGATTGTTTAGTGAGATCAAAGACGGAAGCTTCAATCAGTCTTAGATGACTGGCATTTCGCATTTCTGTAGCTTGGAAATGAGTTTTCTTTTTTCCTTGGCTTGTAAGATTCACTGTGGCAATGAAATTGCGAGAGGCTTTTCTGCAGTTTGTAAATTCTTAAGTATAAAGCTCTGTTTGGTAACCAGTTGATTTGATTTTGTTTAGCAACGCTCTATCCTCAAATGACAATTGACAGGAAGGAAATTCAGGGCTCAAGATAGGGTGAGTAACCTTAGGGCAAGTAACAATGAGTAACCAAATATGGACATTTCTTTTAAGTGGCTGCAGACCTAAAGGTAGAGAATTAAATGAATTTATTTTCCCTAGTTTTCTTAATTGAATCATATCTTCTTCATTCTAACTCGGATTTCAATTTTTTTTGCACAGATGGAACGAGTTCGTTTTGCTCTACAAAATGATATTCATTTTCAATATTTTTTGAGAATTTTTTTTTCATCCCTCTCGTTACCAACTCCATACCATATGGTATCTCCTTCGTTGTTTAGTCATTTTCGAAAATTTTTGCACAAAAGGAATGATTTAATCATGATCTATTGGATTTCAAAATTTTCTGGAGAAAAAAATTCCATACCTCTCGTTACCAACTTCATACCATACTATACCACCCTGGTATGAGGTAGTATTTTTCATACTATATGGTATGCTGTATTGACTGGTAATAACTGACAATTTTTTTTTGTTCCAAAAAATATTGAGGTGGTATTTTTCATATCATATGGTATGCTGTTATTTAATACCAGTCAGTACCATATGGTATTGACTATACCATATGGTATTGACTGGTAATAACTGGCAATTTTTTTTCGTTCCAAAAAATATCAAAGTGAATATAATTTTGAAGAGCACAATTAATCTGATCTAACTGTGCGAAAAAAAAATTAAATTCCGAGTTAAAACGAGTGAGAAATCGTCCGTTAAAAATTAAGGGAAATAAAATTAATAATTTTTCCAGCAGAGAGTAGGAGGCGCTAATGTGACAGATTCTTATTGGGTTATGCATGAGATTACTCACCACAAGGTTACTCACCCGATCTGCTCCAAAATGCAGAGTTTGGCATTTAGGCTTAAAAGCTCTTAGTTCATGGGCTTGAAGTCCGATAGTTTGTCGGGCTTCGTTAAGAGGTAAACCCGTTCCATATATTAAACGTCCAAAACGATCCACCCGCCATATTTTCTGTTGCCAGGAAACCCGCCTAAACCCAACGAACTCCCTCCGCAGTTCTCTACAGATAATGCTCTCCCTATCTACTCTCCCGCCATCTTCCTTTCTCCGGCCTCACGGCGGCGACCGGAGGCTATTCCAGCGTCTACATTATCCAGAAAGGTTTTAATCTTTTTTTCTGTTCCACTATCCGTCTTCGTCTGCGTTTAAGTCTTCTTTTCCTCCCTTCTCAAAGTTGCAGGCTACGTGTTTGTAGAAATGCCGCAGTGAAAACCTGAGCCCTGCTGCTCTTCTTCCTTCGCAGGTGCAATTTCGAAAAGTTAGGATCTTACAAGATCGAGTGCAAGCTCGCAAAATTGAAGCAGGCTCCTGGGGGCACGAACCCTGATTCCCTGATAAAGGAGCCTCACAAGTACTTCGATCAGGTGATCATAACTGTTCGTTCTGGCGATGGAGGCCATGGGGCTATCCTCAAGATGCCTAACCAGAGTCCTGCCAAGCCTGTTGGGAAGTTAGAGAAGGAAAAGGCGAGGATAAAGGGCTCGATCAAAAGGGATTTTGATGGGTCGCTTGTTCTGCCTGTTGGTGGGCATGGAGGGGATATTGTTGTTTATGCAGACGAGGGGAGAGATACGCTGTTGGAGTTGCATAAAAAGGGGCGGTTCAGTGCCAAAAGAGGTGGAAATGTGGATTCCACGGGCGTCTTGACTCCCCAGTTGCGCAATGGGTTTGCTTCCCCTAGTATGCGTATCCCCGTACCACTAGGTTTGTAGGCTGCCCGCTGTCGAATATCTATGCATTGCATGTCCTTCCACAAATATGTTGAACTTGTCTTACTTTGTTGTGTTGCATTACAGGTACTGTTGTGAAGCAAAAAAGAGGCAAGTTGTTGGCTGATTTAACGCAACCTGGTCAGGAAATACTCGTTGCTAGAGGTGGACAAGGAGGGGTAAGTCGTGCACAAATCTTTGGTAATTATGATATATGGTCCAAGATAGTAACTTGAATGCTACTGTATTTTGCTTGAATTTCTGTAATATTATACTGTTTCTTGGTTTTTTGTCAGATTAGCTTGCTGGACGCGCCAGAACATAAGAAGAAAAAGCTTATGAGTCTAACCAGTAACGTGCTGAGAGATGATAGTGACAAGGTAAAGTTAATCATCGCCTCATGATTCTATGATACGGTTTGGCTAGTTTAAGTTGGTCAACAATTCCTCTTGACTGTTTTTTTCAATAACTCATTGAAGGTGTTAACTCATGGGCAGCCTGGGGAGGAAGTTAGTTTGGAGTTAATTCTACGAGTTGTAGCTGATGTTGGTTTAGTTGTAAGTGTTGCCTAGTTTAAAGTCTCTGCCTTTTCATTTTACACATATAGGATTGGTTTGACTTGAAAAGTTTACTCTTGCAGGGCCTCCCAAATGCTGGGAAATCGACACTTTTGTCCGCTATTACACTTGCAAAACCTGACATCGCTGATTACCCTTTTACAACCTTGATGCCAAACCTTGGCCGTCTTGATGGTGATCCAGCTTTGGGGCCTGAGATGTATTCATCCGCAGCAACATTGGCAGATTTGCCTGGTCTTATAGAGGGTGCTCATTTGGGCAAGGTATTGATACTTGAGCTGCTAATCCACCAATCACTTCCAGTCTTCTCGTGACCAAAATTTTTGACTCTCCCTTACTACTCAGGGTCTTGGACGAAATTTTCTAAGACACCTGAGGAGGACTCGGGTGCTCGTTCATGTTGTTGATGCAGCTGCAGAGGACCCTGTGAATGACTATAGAACTGTGAGAGAAGTAAGGCATCTTGGGAAATCTATTGATTCCAATTCTGCGGTTCCCCTCTTGATATATCGTCCGATAATGTTGCAGGAGTTAAGGATGTACAATCCCGAGTACCTAAGAAGACCTTATCTGGTGGTGCTCAATAAGATTGATCTTCCTCAGGTCTGTTGATTCCCTTCCCTCCTCCAAATATCTCAATGCTCAGCTGTGTGAGTGTCTGACATACATCTATCTACATGGTTTTCCCCGCAACACTCGATTTCCTTTCTCCAGGCAAATGAGAGGCTTCAATCCTTGACTGAAGAGATATCGAGAATAGGTACCGATGTGTTAGCAATGAACCCAGAAGTGGTGCCTGAGGCAAGTGATGAATTGGTTCCTCGTACTTCTGATGAAGAAGAGGAAAAAGATTTGGAGGACTATGCTCGCCCCGTCGCTGTTGTGGGAGTCAGTGTGCTGTAAGTTTGCTCGATGTTTCATATCCTTTTTTCTCTTGAACAGGATTTCTAAGGTTTTAGCTCCAATCATCATATGTTTGTTCCTTGGCTTGTTGTTTCCAGGAAAGGGGTCAGGGTAAAGGAGATGTTGAAGCAGATTCGAGCGGCCTTACGACAGTGCAGAGATTCTGAATGAACCCTTAATTTGGGATACAAAACCACGAGATTGAACGTGTAGTGAGATAATCCCCTTCTAAGCAATAGCTCAAAACAAATATGTTGTATCAAATGTACATATTTGCCAAGTCATGCAATAAACCTTTGTGTTGTATTAAGTGTCAGAAACCTTCACTATAGCATTTGAACTCCATATTAAGCGTCATGTTAGCACGGTAGGCGATGTGGTTTCTCTCACTTTCTTATCTTTAAACTTTCGATCATTAATGGTTAATATTGTCTCTTATTTAGCGAAACTTTAGGAGCGGTGGAAACCCTATGGTTTTTCCGGGTCAATTTGCGGTGATTTTTATCGATTGTTGAAAGGTTTTCCGATTACTTTTCGGAAAAGAAGTCCTTTTCGATCAAGTTTTTGCGTTGAGATCTAGGTGGAGACCATCTATTCAAATCACGGGGACCATAAGCATCTTTGATTGAATCGTTTTTTTATGGAAGCGGATTGTACAAGTGGAAAACCCTCGCTCAAGAAACCTTTAGGTTTTCGGAGCCGCAACACTGTGTGAGAAGTTTTTGACCTACCCTGTGCGAGGAAGCTACGTTATTGTCACATAATGGCAGCGGTAGAAGACGTTTTGAAGGATACGGCTAGTAAGGAACCCCAGGCCACCCTGGAGTTAGAAACACAATTGAACCACATCACGTTGGATGACGAAGATGAAGAACCATTGGAGGTAGATGACTCTGATGTAGACGTGCTTCGCATGGAGGCAGTTCGTCGTTTGGGACTGATTGGACACCTCTTATATGAAAAAGAACCAAACATCAAGTCAATGAAGATAGCGTTAGCAAAAGCATGTAAGTTAAGAAAGGCTTTCCAGATTACAGAGCTGGGAGATATGTTGTTTGTTTTCCAGTTTCTAGGTATGGATGATAGGAATAAAGTTTGTTATGGGGGACCTTGGCACTATGAGAATTCCCTTATTGTGTTCAAGGCAAGCACAATGATTCAGAAACCAAATTGTGAGGATCTGCACTTGATCGATCTATGGATACGTGTTGAGGGCTTACCAGCGGAGCTACGAACACAAAAGATTGTTGAAAAGATTGTTACAAGATTTGGAGGTCTAGATTGGTTTGATAATGGAGTTGGAACAATGTGGGATGATTACATGTGATTAAGGGTTTATCTATCGATAAACAACCCCCTAAAGAAGAAGATTAAACTGAACATCTCAGGG
Organism: Linum trigynum; assembly: GCA_964030455.1. Classification (NCBI taxonomy): domain Eukaryota; kingdom Viridiplantae; phylum Streptophyta; class Magnoliopsida; order Malpighiales; family Linaceae; genus Linum; species Linum trigynum. The sequence continues at coordinate 52,745,923 of OZ034817.1, read as the reverse complement.
GAACTGGTGGAATATCCAATTAAGTACGAGAAGCTACCCATGTTCTGCTATTCATGTGGGAAAATTGGGCATCATAAATTGAAGTGCAAGGTAAAGCCAAAACCAGCGTTAGATCCTTTTGGATATGAGTTAAGGGTGGCAACCCCGGGGCAAAAAAATTGGCTCTCATATACAGCCAAGAAAGAGGATGCAGAAGTGTGGGACGCTTTGAAACAAAAATTTGAAATGGAGAGCATTGGCTCAAACTCTGATCACGATATGGTCCTAGAACATGAGGACACTAAACAGATGGAAGAGGATACACCAAACCAGAAGAGGGTTGCAGGGACGACACAGGTTCAGGAGGCTCCCGCAGTTGAACAGCCAAAGGAGCTTGCTGTGACTAAACAGGCACCCACTCAAGAAATTAAACAACAACGCAGAAGTATACTGGAGCCCTAAAGAAGTTTGTGATGGAAAGTGAGGAAGGAAAGAGGACTGGTAGGAGTACTGCCAGAGTTTGGAGAAGGCAGGAGCAAAGGTAGCCAAAACCATCTACGGGTGTCTAGCTAACCCCACATAAAAGACATGCAACATATCAAGAACAAGGGGAAGGAAAAGAGGGACACAAATCAGAGGCTGCAAAGAAGGCAAGAACACTAAATTTTCCTGGACTGGAAGGACAAGAGAATAGAAACCAAAACAACACATTGGATGGCGGTGTGGCGCGAAGCCTATTAAAGAGAAGGCTTGCCAGCTCAATGAGTAACTTGTGCTATAATTGTTGGGGTTTGGGGAGTCCCCTGGCAATTAAAAAGCTGGATCGTCTGATCCAAAGAGAAAACCCCAAAGTGATCTTTCTTATGGAAACCAAGAAGAAGGAAAATGAACGAGAGGAGGTTGTTAATAAGTTTCAAGGTTATAAGGGTTTTGGTGTGGGTTCGGAAAGAAGAGCAGGAGGTTTGATAGTACTATGGCATGAAGATATTCAGTTGAAAATCAAGGGGTGTTCAGCAAATTACATAAACATGAAGATTGAAGAAGATGGTAACATTTGGCGATGGACTGGAGTCTATGGTTGGCCTGAACAGAGGAAAAAGCACCTGACCTGGGATCTGCTCAGGTATTTAAAATCTCTAACCGATGTGCCATGGATGTGCTGTGGGAATTTCAATTTAATCAAACACTATGCGGAAAAGAAAGGTAAACAACCAGCGAATGGTTTCAAGATAGATGGTTTCAATAGAGCTCTTGAGGACTGTCAGTTAGAGGATTTAGGTTTCTATGGTAACCATATACGTGGGATAATAACCACAAAGATGAGACCTACTTAGAGAAAAGACTAGATAGAATGGTGGCCACAGAGTCATGGAGGAAACTATACCTTGAAGTTGGGGTGTATCATCTCAGATGTTGTGGTTCTGACCACAATCCCATCCTCTTGAAAACGAATGTGCTAGTGGAGGATGTGAAATGGGCCACTACTTCAAATTTGAAGCTTTCTGGCAGGATCATGAAGACGGTAAGCAGTTTATTAAGGAAGGCTGGGAAGCAGATAAATATGGCTCAACAATCGGAAGAATCAGAATCTGTTAAGAGAGGCTAAGGAGTTGGAGCAAACAGACCTTTGGCAGTATGAAAGCTCGAAGAATAAAGACAGAAAATGCTTGGAGAAGATTGACAAAATGAATAAAAATGAAGCAATCCTGGCACAAAGACGAGTTATTGAGAATGAGCTGGAAGAGATTTTGCTCCAGGAGGAATTGATCTGGAAACAACGATCCAGAAATGAATGGTTGAAACATGGGGATAAGAACACGAATTCTTCCATAGACGAGCTTCAAATAGGAGAGCTAAAAATATGATTAAAAAACTTAAGGATGAACATGGGAGGGTCTGTACAGGCCAGGAGGATGTAGCACGATGCATAGTGAATTTCTACAAGAAGCTATATACCTCGGATACAAGTTCTAGATCCAGAACAGTGGTAAATCCAGTACCACATAAGGTTACAATAGCTATGAATGAAGAGCTACTGAAACCCTTTCTGAGGGAGTAAATTTGGGCAGCTTTGAAGGCAATGGGACCGATGAAATCTCCAGGAGCTGATGGTATGCCTACACTCTTTTTTCAGAGCAACTGGAACATAATGGGAGAGGCAATCACTATTGAGCTACAAGGATACCTCGAAGCTGGTAGCTTCCCTCAGGAATTGAATCATACCCTTATAACTCTAATACTGAAGAATAAAAACCCCAAATTCAGTGGATTTTCGTTCCATTAGTCTATGCAAAGTACTTTACAAAATCATATCTAAGGTACTTGCTAATAGACTAAAAGGGGTGCTGGACGAGGTGATAGTCGCAAATCAGAGCGCTTTTGTGCCATGGAGGCTCATCACAGACAATGTCATGATAGCTTTCAAGTGTTTTCATTCAATGAAGACAAAAAACTTAGGAAATAAGGGTTTTATGGCTGGAAAACTAGATGTTACTAAAGCCTACGGTAGAGTAGAGTGGGATTTTTTGGAGGCCATCATGTTGAAATTGGGTGTAACATCCCGAAACTTTTTCCGAGCAAGATATTGTCCGCTTTGGGCCTCGACCCTCACAGTTTTCGACTTGGGGTGCAATTCAAGGTGACTTCCCATAAGGTCACCCATCCTTGTTGTACTCCACACTGAGCACGTTAAACTTCGGAGTTCTCACAAGAACTCCTCCATTACACCCCAAAACGTGTCTTGTCAGTTAAGGTCGGTTTCCTACTTATGAACCATGGATCTCTCTCGTGCTTTGTCGATGTAGGATTTGCCTAAGGTGTTACATACACCCCCTCTTGGGACTCAACGCCCTCGTTGAGGTTTGCCCCACCATCGTTCAAGAGGGACGCGGAGAGGCTCTGATATCACTTGTAACATCCCGAACCTTTTTCCGAGCAAGATATTGTCCGCTTTGGTCCTCGACCCTCACAGTTTTCGACTTGGGGTGCAATTCAAGGTGACTTCCCATAAGGTCACCCATCCTTGTTGTCTCCACACTGAGCACGTTTAACTTCAGAGTTCTCACAAGAACACCTCCATTACACCCCAAAACTCGTCTTGTCAGTTAAGGTCGGTTTCCTACTTAAGAACCATGGATCTCTCATGGGCTTTGTCGATGTAGGATTTGCCTAAGGTGTTACATTGGGTTTCGACCATAGATGGGTACAAATGATGATGGCCTGTGTCACCACTGTCTCTTTTTCCACTTTGGTGAATGGTCATCAAACGGAGATATTATATCTTAGCATAGGGCTAAGACAGGGGGACCCCATATCCCCCTATCTATTTCTGTTTGTGGTGGAAGGCCTGTCAGCCCTAATCACTAAAGCGGAGCGAGAGAAGCAGATTGAAGGAATAAGAGTCAAGAAGAATGCACCACAGATCTCCCATTTACTATTTGTTGATGACAATATTCTCTTCATGATGGCAATTAAGTCTGAATGTGAGAAAGTGAAAGCAATCCTCAGCTCATATGAAGCTGAATCAGGCCAGCAGGTCAACCTACACAAATCCGAGATGTCTTTCAGTCCTAATGTAAGGCAGGGGAGGAAAAGGGAGCTTGTTGATACTCTGAATATGAAAATAGTGGATTATCATCAAAAGTGCCTGGGAAGTTTGGCTATTTGGTTGATCGATTTCGAGCAAAAGTCAAAGCTTGGAAAGGGAAGTTACTATCTGTGGCAGGGAAGGAAGTCCTAATAAAATTTGTGGCTCAGGCTCAGATGACCTATGTCATATCAATTTTCCAAATTTCACTCAGTACCCTCAAAGAACCAAAAAGAGTCGTGACTCATTTTTGGTAGGGGCAGTAGTAGAGGAGGGAAAGACTCGCTGGTTAAACTGGAATGAGCTATGTAAATCCAAAAAGTTGGGTGGGATGGGGTTTAAAAACCTACAAAGCTTCAATCTAGGGGGAAGCAGCTATGGCGTATAATTCATAACCCTGACACTCTAGTGGCAAAAGTGCTAAAAGTCAAGTATTTTGAGGATAGAGATCCCCTGGATGTGGAAATTGGAAGGAACCCCAGCTGGGTTTGGCGCGGATTGATGGCAGCTAAGGATCTAGTTAAACAAGGTATGAGGTGGAGATTGGGGAATGAAAACAAAATCGATGTCTGGATCGATAAATGGGTGCCTTCTAGCACAACTCTAAGATTGACATCCCCAACAGCTCCTTGGAGAAGCACAACTTTAGTTGCTAAACTGATTGACCACGACTCCAGGAGCTGACATACAGATTTATTACAGAGGTTTTCTAACCCTATCGATCGTGTTAATACACAGAAAATTCCCATTCCACGACAATCTACTGAAGACAAGCTAATTTGGGGAGTGGAAAAGTCAGGGGAGTACACTGTTAAGTCGGCATACAGGCTTTGGGAAGACATGAATGTAGAGGAAGAAGGTGAATTCTATTCACCAGTAAACTAGAAGAAACTCTGGAACCTAAGGATCCCTCCAAAAGAGTCAAAAATTTTGCCTGACACTAATTGAGGAACATAATTCCTATAGAAGCACGTATCTTTGATCGATTGCAGAAGAGGAGTGAAGGTTACCCTTTCTGCAACCTAAGGGAAACACATGAACATATCTTTCGCGATTGTGGTTGGGTTCGAAGAGTATGGAGATCTACCCCTATGGGTTCATACATCGACAGAGGACATGATCTTACCTCGGAGAAGTGGTTTTGTGAGCTCCAAGAGATGGAATCTGAAGAAATGCTTGGAGCTTTCTTGGTGGCTCTATGGTATATCTGAGATTAACGAAACTGTCATTTATGGATCAAAAAGAAGTTAGAGGAATGGGAGATACTACCTAGAGCAAGCGATTGGTTACAAGATTACCTGGAGAAGCAATTGCAACACCAGTTGTTGGGGCGACATGAAGAACAACGATGGAAGCCACCGACGACGATTTCCGTGAAGATAATGTTGATGCGACATGTTTTGTGGATCGGGGAACGAGATGGGGAGTGGTAATTACAGATGGAGGAGGAAAGTTTATGTTTGATGGGGTTAGGAGATCAAGGATCCAGTGGAACCCAGAGGAGGCAGAAGCAATAGCCATTGATTTCGGCCTTGACCTGGCACACAAGTTTGCTTTACGGGAAATAGAGATGGAATCGGATTGTCAGGGAGTGATTCAACAGCTACAATGGGAGGAAGAAAGGGAGATAGAGATTGGGTTGGTCTGTGCGGAAATAAGGGCCAAGGCCCGGACACTGGACTGTGTGAAGTGGAGTTTCACGGGCCGAAATTAAAATAAACTTGCCCATCTTATGGCCCACGTAGACTGTAGTTGGGATGGTGAGGAGGTGTGGGTTGATAGCCCATCTCATTTTCTTGTACCTCTTCTTAGAGAGGATTGTGGTGGAAACTCTGATATTTCTTTTTAAATAAAGGCACAATACACTTCCATAGCCATTTCGTTCAAAACTTTAACGGTAAGCTGACTGGACAAACGTTTTATAGTTACGTGGCAGCTTTTCATCAAACCTACTGCCAGGTGGAAATGTTAAACTTTTTTTGTAATTACATGAGAAACAACATTTAAATAAAAAAGGAAATAAAAAAGTCCATCAGTCTTCTTCGTCTTCCTTTTCTCTTCCATCTACCCTCCCATAAACTTTGACCACTACTCAGCTGGTTCTTCGATCTACCACAAATTTTACTTTGGCGAGTGCACAGGAATTGGGGAAACAATACTAATTGGAACAAAAGTTCGATTACGAAGCCAGAACCCATTGATGAAGAAGCAAAAACAGAGAAATCCCTGTTGTTGCTCTTGCTGCGAAGAAATCCGACATTGTTGTGTGTAAAGAAACTGCCGGTTTTGGGACTCCCGCTCAAGACCTCGAAGGCGGATGCCGGAACTGTGACGAGTTCACCAGATCTGCGCATGCCGGAACTGCCGCCAGATTCAGTCTCCTCTTGCTCGGTTGTTTTTCGGATGAAATGGTGACAACTTCACAGATTCAACAATGTTGGAGAGAAACAGAGGCTCGAACCTGTTGATAGCGGCAGTAAATGGTCCTGCCGGCGATTAGGGCTCATCAACTTCTCGATCTAGGATTGTTGAAGAAGGAAGTCCGCAATTATCTTTCTCATCCAAAATTCCTTTCCCAACCATGACAACCGGTGAAGAGAGTGACAAAGGGAATTTGTTTAATTAAAATTTGAAGAGGGGTTTGAAGAATACGGTGGTTGTGCTGTGGTTTGGCTATGAGAAAAGGGAAGATCGAGTGGCTGTGGGGGGATCTGGTGAGCTTTTTGGAGGAAATTGTTGTGTAGAGAGGAAGAAGAAGCTTCTCCCTCTTGGATTGAAGTGGACGGCAGGGGAGGAAAGAGTGGAGGAAGGGGAAGGGTTTGGGCGACAAATGATTTTTTATTTTTGATTTTTTTTATCACTTTTGACTCATCTTTTGTATTTGTAAGTTAACTTTTTAATTGAAAATATGACGTGGCTATTTAAGTGGGAATAGTGAGTCTAGGTGGATAATAGGTGTCGTCCAGATGGCGGCCATGTAAGCACACCGTCCTCTAAACTAATAGAACATTTTCTGCCGTTAAACTATTTAGCGGAAATGTCTAAATTAGTCAAGCAAGTTTTAAAAGCGTGGCTATATTTGTGTACTTTTCAAAATGTGGCTATTATTGTCACAACACGTATAATTATTACTATGAAAGTGTATTTTGCCTTAAATAAATGAATACAGTTTCCTTAAAAAAAAAAAACTCTCGATCATTGATGTTGATCTTATCGATGTATTGAAATTTGGAATTTTTTTCAAATGGGTTCACCTGAATTATAACGATGTAATGATGGCATCAGATGAACTTTAGGGATAGTATGTTTGGTAATAACTGTCCGACAACTGAAGAAAACGTTTTCTTCTTCTGCGTCCGACATTGATTAATAGCGCTCCCGTTTCTGCCACATGCTGGTTTTCTCAGACACTGGATTGCCATTTGCCATATTCAGGGCAAGGAAGAAAGGTACGGAACGGAAGTCATAGTACCTTTGAACTCTTCCACTGTCGACCTAGCTAGCTCTTTCTCTGCCTGAATGTACGTAGCGGATAATTAATATATTCACATGCTTCATTGTACCTGGCCGTATCATACCCTGCAGAATAGTCTTTTGTTTTTGTTATCATCATCATCATCATGTGTCATACATACCCTCGTAGGTTGATACGCAAGACAGACAATATGCTACTCCAAACGGGCATGCATGCATGTCGCCAAGGACACTTGTTAACTGCATGTTTTGCATGCTGGCGGCAAAGTGTTGCGGTATATGATCCATGATTGAACCTCTCCCAATAATTCAAGTTATTGGGATCAATTGGTTCTCGACAGTACGTACGTATGTAGACTGAATATCGTCAATTGATTGTTGTCGCGGGAAAGCGTTTGAAAAGAAGCAAGGGTACGTCGGAGACGGAATATTTTATTGCCAAAACAGAATCTATGAACTAAATCATAGTCTGGTCTGAGAATTATTTCAGAGTCAAATTCGTTAGTACCCAAACATGCATGAATATAAGATATGATCGCAAAGTTTGCCACCTAATTATACAGTTGAGTTTGAGTGCTACGGAATTCCCCACGTGTATGAAAAAGGCGAAAACACATCCCCATGAAGTGAAAATTATTGAAGGCATGCTGCAGCCGTTGGTGGTGTGTATATAAGTTTTCCTGTTTTGTCTTTTGGTAACAATACATTCCCCCCTTTCTCGATCTCAGCCTTTTCTTTCTTATGGCCTTATCCTCCCACAACCCTCCCTTCACCCTAAATTCCTTTCGACCTCCAATCCCATTAGTTAATTAGCTAGTAATGACCCTTAATTATATTAGTCTACTTAATTAGCTTCTTCACAACCCACATGATCATCCTTTATATCTTATGCTTGCGTGCTTAATTATATCGGTCTTTCAACTCACATCATCAAAGGGACTAATTATTGTTGATCCCTAGTTAGTCTATTAAATCATATAGTGTTTTCTTTCTTATACAATAATCATATGTGATAAAAATCCATTGATGTTGTAATTGCATGCAATCCTGAAATTACTTTGTCATTCATGAGAGCCTATATTGAGAGAGACATGCTGATGGATCAATAAATGTAAATTCATCCTAGAGTATCATATAGGTTGAACTTCTGACGAAGATTTATATCGTCTTTAACCATCACCTATCAAAACAAGTAAAATACCTCATGACCATATTAAATAGTTTTGGTATCAAAAGGTTGGACTCGAGAATTAGCTTAGGCTCAACACAAGTTGAGTAGTATTTTTATTTGAATCAAGAGCACTTCTACTATGTTATATAACAATGGTGTTTTAATGTACGACTTGAAGTTGTACTACAACGTTAAATGGATAAGTTCAAATTGTACCATAAAGAAATTTGTACTTTTATGTTACGATACAATTTCACAACTTGAAGTTGTACTATCTAATAAAAGTACAAGTTCAATTTGTACCATAAAAGTATTTGTACAAAAAGTATAGTTACAATCTGAAGTTGTACCATAACGTTAAAGATACAATTTCAAACTGTACCATAGAGAAAAAACTTACCGCATCAATGATATATATAGCATCGTAATTAAAATCCTCTCCTTGAATCACACCCTAAACTTTTGCGAGCTCTAACTTGGACTTGCTAAGTAAGTGCTTAGCAAACACCAAATAGTTAAGTACGGCGCCGCCTTTAACTTCATCTTTCCTACATAGCCTCCTCGTTTTTACCCTAATGTCACTTGAAGATCGAGCTGTCTCGTTGGGACAAAACCCACCTGGCAAACCTGGGGATATTAGATTAGCAGAATATAATCCTTTCAGTACTTGTCGCCAAGTCTCCGCCCCCACAGCAGCCATCTGTACCCGCCACGTTTTCACTCTCCCCACCCTCTCCTTTGCGTTAGCTAGCCCTCTCCCCGCTCTTTTTCCAGGGCTTGTTTGGTTTAAGCCAAACGATGCCTTCCTTTGTTCCCCTTTTTACCCTCTTATCCTTCTCCATACCACTATTATAAATACGCAAAATCCAGCACCCTCCCTCCCCCAACAAACTCGTACAAAATCTTTCCCCATCAAAACCAGTCCTTATCAACACCTTTTCGTCCCCCCCTCCCTCTTTCCTAATGGCCACGTCATCATCCTCCACCATGGCCGGACCCGGGCCCGACGGCAGGAAGCAGCCACCGCAGCAGCCTCAAGCCCGGAAGCCGCCGGCCCAGGCCAGCTCGAGAAAAGGCTGCATGCGAGGGAAAGGCGGGCCGGAGAACGCCCTGTGCAGCTACAAGGGCGTCCGTCAGAGGACATGGGGCAAGTGGGTCGCCGAGATCCGCGAGCCCAACCGCGGCGCCCGCCTCTGGCTCGGCACCTTCGACACCTCCCACGAGGCCGCCATCGCCTACGACGCCGCGGCCCGCAAGCTCTACGGTCCCGAGGCCAAGCTCAACCTGCCCGAGCTGCTGTTGCAACAACAGCAACACCCTGTCAACAACGGCAGCAGCTCGGGCAGCTTCGGTCACGTCCTTGTTAGGGGTGTGGACCCTACACAGTCCCTGAAACCTGAACTCTGTTCAGCGGTTTCATCAGGGACTGTCCCACCATATATATGTGGTGGTGGTGGTTCCCCTTCTCTGTCATCTTCACCTTCTTTCTCCTCATCGTCCTCCTCCTCGAACAACGTGCCCACCACCATAGGCAACTTTGACCCGCCCTTTGAGGCGGCGGCGATGGGATACTCGAATTCGAGCGGGGACACGATGGTGGGGAGCGAGGGGAGCAATGATGGTTGTTATTACGATGTAGGGGGGAGCGAGTTCTGGTCGAATTTGCAGGTGAACTTGCCGTTGTTCGACGATTCGATATGGGAGGAGGCGGCGATGTCGTTGGATTTCCCGGTGGCGATGCAAGAACCGGCGGGGGTGTTTGCCGGAGGGGTGATGGAAGGGTGGGATGCGGCGGCGGCCAGCACAACAACGACTCCATGGTGCATGTAAATTGTAAATGAATTAATTCGACCATATCATGCACTTGGAACCAATCAAAACAAAAGACATCATGATCCATTAAACAGGTTTAATGATTGTCTGATTTTATGGAATAGTGTATAAATTTGTATATATACCAGCAGAGAGTTTGCAAATAAATAGCATAAAAATAGGCAGAGCTAGTAGAAGTTGTATGTACTGTACTGTACGAGGAAAGCCCACCATCCTATGATTTGGTTTGGTGGCTATTTCTTCTCAATCTGTCCCTCTCTGTGTATTCAGTGTAAATATCCTATGAGACATAGTCTATAGTTGTTGTAATGATAAAAATCACGTGTGCTTGATCAGCCCCACGTGCTTAATATTGGACTGGTGTTGGCTGATGTAGACAATGTAACTATGGTTTGTCCAGTTCTGGTGCTGAGCTTAATTGGAACTAACGAAAGAGAGATCGATCCTCAATCACCTATCATGCACGTGAAGATTTGTATAACTCTTTTCATTTATGTGGATTGATTATAAGCTATTGAACCAAACCCACAACAAGAGTTCCTAACTTTGAAGTGGAACATTCGATCCCAACAACTCGGATTATACATATTCCCAAAGGTGGCTCGAAACACACCTCTTCAAAATCGCGGCAGCCTGCGACGACTCAGCCAAGGGCTGCAGCCAGTGCGTGTCTGTTGAGCAACCACTAGGAATCGGCTTCGACAGCATAACCATCTTGATTCCGATGCCAAATCGAAATAGGCGTGTGTTCTCGGAAGGCTGAGTAGGCTGGCTGAGGCATCATGCTTTCAAGAGCAAAAAAAAAAAAAAAAAGAACCCATGAGCCCTGATATGGTATATGCACCCAGAGGCCAGAGGAGCAGAGTGTTACTCTGTTGTAAGCAATCCTTCAAGATTCCCAAAATCTCCTATGGTGATGCAGACCGGACGGATTGATCCTCAACCGGAGTGCAATCGTAATGTTTGATACTCAATCCTGGGGATGAAGACAACATAAGAGCATTATCATCCCTAGTTACATGGTCTTTGTTACAGTTGGACTGCAGAGGAGGGGGGACATGAAAGATGCGACTCATGAGTATGATTGATCTGATCCGGTCCAAAATTGAACCCGAATCAGCATAAAAATATACAAGGAAAACGCGTTTCCTTTCTCGTCAATTAATCCAGATAACTAAACAGACAGAGTCTGAACTGAATCGCTGCACGCCCATTGTGTCAAACCTACCAATGCATCATCCATTTAAGGTGTTCATATTGAAGCTACGTCTGTTTCTGGAAAGCATGACATCTATCCAAAACACAAGGACACACCATTTAAGGAAAAAAGGACAGTGTGACAACTTCTTACATTGAAACGAACTACACATACTCTTCTTCCAACCACAACCACAAACTTCTCAGCTTAGTCTGCAGTCAAATGCAGAAGACGCGTCGAAAGGGAAACATGACACCGCACATAAAACAAATTCAGCGCGAAACAAAAGCATCCATGCGATGCGACACTGGATGCAAACAAATTAGGAAAGATGCAAGAAAGGGTGAATGTGTACTCACAGATTGTTCGCAAGCATGAACATGTCCGGCAAAGACAGCATCAAACCTGTATTGTACAAACCATTCCTCGTACATCACTCGCGTGGTTTCCCCTTCGATATAGTGGTGCCCATAGCTATGATAGAATGGACTGTGCATGATTACTATGAGCCACGGTGCCTCCGTCCTGTTCACTTTTGGCAGCTCCTCTACTAGCCACTTGTATTGAGGAGTGCACTTCCCTGCAAAAGAGGAATTTTACTCAAATTCGCATATAATCTTCCATCCTTGGATTTGCAAAATTAAGATATAGAGATGGAAACAAAGATTAAAATCAAAATTAAACCCTCTAACTCAATATTAGTGCATAAGGTCAGATATATGATGCTGCAGTTACCATAAGCAGAGTAGCTGGAGAGGACAATAATGTAAGCAGAAGCCCTCTTAACATAGTACCCTAGCGGAGATGTACTGCCTGATGCTTTATATAGGACACGATAACGGTGTAAGGCTTGAAGGGTTTAGTTTCGCCCTGCAATTACACACCAAACAACCATTTTGGTCATCTATCTAGTACACAAAATGTGTGGCTGAATATTAAGAGCAAGATGAGAGGGAGGTTATACATACCAATCTCTAGGTAATTTCTTCCCCAGTCGACCTTAAATTGTAATGCAACGGATAAGCATCAGCATAAGAGAGGTCACCCACAAACGGCAATGTCTTTGGTGCCACAGGATTGGACAGATAGCGATCAATTGTCTGGTTCGAATAATGAGTTTAAACCCAGATCACCTATGAGGCCAAAAGTACACTGGACATCAGGGCCTGGTTTAGGAGGTGTTGTGAACCAGAATTGCCTGGTCGAGTTGCTTCCGATTCCCACCTCATAGTAGTACTTGTTGTCAAACTGTTAACAGTTAGGGTACAGAAGTTGGTCATGAGATTTAAAACAGGTAGAATGCACATATGTAGCTACCAACTTTCTCAATGAATTACATTATGGATCATGCATATACCTCAAAGCCTTAAATGGTGCAATGGTGAATGTAGCCAGAAGTATAATTGACATACTTGTACTTCGTAACAATTCCTTCAGCACGACTCTTTAGCTTGCTGCCTTTAAGCCAATACTCAACTGTATTTGAGCCAGGCTCATTTGGAGCCACTCAAGACACCAGAATCCCCTTGCCCTCGTGGTCTCCTTGTGTAATGTGGACCTTTTTCCACATTTCAGAAAAGAAATCAAGACAAACAAATTTGAATTGAGTATGTTTCTGTGTTCAGCAATGGACAGAAAGAGAATGAAAAGTCATAATTTACTTTCTTAAACAGGTTGAATTGGGACCATCATGCCTAGCCTATACGCATATCAGCGAACTGAAAATCTAATGCCAAACATGAAGAACAAAAAATTGTGCTAGTTCCATCTGTTGAGATCAAAAGCAGAACACGCAATCAAAGTCAGGAACTTTCGAGCAAGTTGTCATCTGGGATCCAAATCAGGTAATCAAATCTTCACTGTACAAGAAGCTATTTTGCGTTTTTAATTGGATCAAACTCCAAAAGAAGTTTGCAGCAAAGCTTAAAACCTGCAAGTTTACCTGTTAAGGGGCATTGTAACCGCGAGGGATTTTGAATACATCGCTGTCTAGCGGCATATCATGAACCAAATCGGAGTTTCTGACGAAACTGCTGGTAACACCGCCATTGATGATGTCTGCAAAACCCAATACCACAGCTAAACCCAGTAATAACCAGTTCCTTCCCAACTCTGCGGTGTTTCCTAGCTCTCGTTTCACAGATAACCCATATCCAGTGCGTAAACACGATCGGATGGGGGCTGGACGCCAGGGAATTATCATGGTCTCGACAACTTGCTAGTCCCACCGCGGTGGCGGTGTGGGTTTCAGCGGGTCGATGCCTCGTCGGCCGGCGGACTGACTGGACTTCGCGATTAGGGAACAGAGGAGAGGATCCAATGGGCTTTCGAATTCCCCAAAACTCAAAAGTAGAGGGGGCAATTCTCAATTCAATCCACCAATTCATGAAAAATATCCACTCAATCCAATTCATTTAAATTCAATCAATTTGATCCAAATCCAATTGGATTGGTAGATTTATGGATAGATCCATGGATCAAAATGGCAAATTACGATTTGGTACCTAAAGTTTTTATATTTTTCATTTTGGTACCTAAAATTTAATTTTTTATACGAAAAATATCATTAAAAAATTACGTTTTGGTACCTAAAGTTTTTCATTATGACATTTTAGTATCTAAACTTTTCACATTTTACATATTGGTCCTTGATTGAGGATGCCATTTGGAGTCATGGATAATCCACCAATCTACTTAGGGGTCGTTTGGAGAACAAGATTTGGATCGTGGATTTATTGAATCTATAGATTTAGCAAAATGTTATGTTTTTTTGCTACTTTTTGCATGGTGGATTGTAACTTCAGAGATTGTAAATCTATAAAATCTAGAGATGTCAAATCTCTCATAATTAGAGAGATTCTACATCTTGATTTTGGAGATTTTCTCTCTCCTATTATATCTCTTATTTTTTTTCATTTATCCCACTAAATACCCTTACCAATAAATTCTCAATATTTTTCGAGCCAATCTAATTATTTTGGTGAAGGATAAACATGTTATGTGATAAAAAAAAGTAGAATTTCTTTTTTCATTGGATGTTAACAATCATAGTTACCAAACAATGAACATTTTCATATCTTTTTTCAACAATCAAGAGAGTTAAAATCTTTGGATTGTCTAGAATCTAGAGATTTAGACTCCAATTCTCCAAACGAGCCCTTAATCCAATCCATGAATCCACCAATCCATTTGATCCAATCCATTTGATCCATGAATCCACCAATCCATGGATCAATCCATTTGCCACCTCTACTCAAAAGCATTCAGTTGGTATATAAAAAGTAAAACCAAATAGGGTTGTTGGTCAGTTCGGCTACAACCGTAAGTTTTTAGTTGATAGATCTTTTAGTCGGTTATCAGCTAAATATTTTAAAATTTATGTTTACCGTTAATTGCATTGTTCCTATTATTTGATTTACAATTATCGTATAATCACGGACCAACTCTTGGCAGTGCGACACTTAGCACTCAAGTCTCGTTAGAGCGCTAAGTCAGCATTGCTCGTATTCATTCAAACTCACAAGTAGGACTGTCAATTTGGTTTTGGTTTTTCGGTTTTAAACCATTTAGCTTATTAATAGTTTTGGTTTCGTTTCGGTTAAAACCAAAAAATCGATAATGACCCATGTTTTCTTGAAGGATCCCTGATTTATTTGAAGTCAACCATTATTTTGGTTTTTGGTTTATCGAAACCATTAAGGAGCTTATCGGTTTATTGTTATCCAAAAACTTATAAGCCTCTTAATGGTTTTGGTTTTTGTGAATATGCCTAATTTGGTTTTTGGGTTTCATGCTAATGGTTTGGTTTGGTTTTGGTTATCCAAATTGACAGCCCTACTCACAAGTGTGGAGAAAACTCTATGGATGGAAATCTCTCTATTTCTGGATGAATGACAGATGAGGGAGATGAAGTTTATATAGGCATCCTCACCACTAAGTACAATGTATGTAGGCGTCATAAATGAACGAACTTAAAAGTCCCCCATACATGAACTTGCCCCATACATGAATGGTAGTAAATAAGGTGAATGCATGAACACTCATACATGAATCGAAATAAATGAGTTTGTCGGTTAATTGGATAACTGTGAAACAAGTGATTCGACAAAGTTAGACTAAAACAATCAATCAGTAATCTAACCAACAGAAGGCATCCTCATTTTTTTTTCAATTTGCATTTTTACAGATTGTTATCTACCTACATGTATGTCCCTTTTTAAGTTTTTATCATTCAATGAAAATCAAATTTAACAAAAATATCAATCTATAATAAGTTAAATCCACCACAAATACACATAACACCAGTATGCCGTCAATGTTTAATTAAAGAAGCTAACAAGAACAAGAGACCCAAACACAATTACTCAACTCATAAATCCCACCAAATCACACGAAAGTTTAAAATATTGCTTATAATAGTCGAGTTACTGTGTGCAAGTTCATATTTCTATTGGTCTCCTTCTGAAGCCTTTCCTAAAATTATTATCATTTGAATCTAATCAACTATTGCACCACTAACAGGATAATGTTTACCAATACAAACAAACAAGCATCGACTTTATTACCATCTTATTCTGCCTGCACATCAACCACTCATGCAAGCAAGCTACATGACCTATATATTATTTAGTTCAATCCCTCCCCAGACCTCTATCGGCTAATGATTCTACCGATAACAGAATAACCGTTTAACATTACTAAACAAGCATACACTTTATTACCATATATATCTTATTCTTCACATCAACCAAATCACGCAAGCACATGAACAATCAATCCATCACTCTGAACAGTCAAAGATGGAGTTTCAAGCTGAGGCGGCGCGCGATTCCGGCAAAGGATTCCAGAACCTGTTTAGCAGCCACAAAGAATCAGCTTCCACAGCATAACCGTCCTGGTTCCGGTGCCAACCGAAAAAGGCATGCGTCCTGTTCTTTATGTCTAGAATGCCATGCCCGAAGCTCGCTTCTCTGAATGCTGAATATCCCGGTTGCGGCTCTATTAAGCTGCACAATAAGTAAACACCAAGATCCATATCGTCAAACCCTAGCTAGTCGTGTGTCGTATCGTCGTATCACACATGTTGTTGTGATACGATGATATGACCAGTGTTTTGCAGGTCGAGATTTTGTTCCGGAATCCAAACCATAAAAAAAGAGAATTGATTTATTGATTAATTTAAGTACGTACTCCCAGACCAATCCTTCGAGGTTTCCTCCGTCTCCAATGGTGATGTAGACGGGAGCGGAATGATCGTCCACTGGACTGCACAAAGAATTCGTTACGTTGTATGCAATGTTGGAAATGCGTTCCTGAAGAAATTACAGTTAATTAGGTCATGAATGATAAGATACAGAAGAACTTATATTGAGATCTGATATGTATTTTCGTGTACTTACAGAGCGCTCATAAGCGTGAACATGTCCGGCCAAGACGACATCAACCTTGTTCTGTACGAAGAACGGCTCGAACACAACTCGCATGGACTCCCCTTCCATGTAATGGTGGGCGTAGCTGCTGTAGAATGCCACGTGCATGATGACTAGGAGCCACGGTGTCTCTGTCCTGTTGACTTTGGTCAACTCGTTTTCTAGCCACTTGTATTGTGGGGTGTACTTCCCTGCAAGAACCCATTTATATAATCAAATAAAAAAACACAGCCCAACTTATGGAGAGAAGCTCTAGAACGAATTTAATTATGTGTGTTTAGTGCAATCATTATGTATGTAATTAGTGCATTGGAGTAATTAAAGAAGGATTAGGTGGTAAAAAAATTAATTGATTTGATTACCATAAGCAGAGTAACTGGAGAGGACAATGATGTAGGCGGAAGCCCTCTTCAAAGAGTACCACAATGGAGATGTACTCCCTGCTGCCTGGTACGGGACTGGGTAACGATGGAGATAAGGCTGAAACGGCACCGTTTCGCCCTGCAGTTAAAATAGACTAGCTAATCAGAAAGAAAAAAGGGGAAAGATTTTACATATTAGAGCACAGATTATCGTTTGCTTGTGGGATTTGGGTAATTGATTTGGCACACAAATTCCAAACATCAAGGATTTAACACAAATCCAATGTTTCCTAAGCGAAACAAACCTGTGGGGCCCACGAATTTGGATTCTTTTTTTTAGATCCAAACCCGTGGACCCCACGGATTTGCAAATCTCACATTTCCTTTGGGATTTGATAATTGAAGACAAATTTGTGAGACAAATCCATCGTAAATCCATGATATAAGTTAACTAAACAAACAATGTACTCTTCCAAATCAATAATGCAACAAATCAATCACAAATCCAAAGGTTTTTAACACTCAAAGCCCTCATTTTCAAATCCAACAAACAAACAAATTGTAAGAGAGGCAATAGTAGTAGTAGCATTGCAGTAGTACATATTGAGGGAGGAAATCGATGTCGTGGTTTCCAGCAGACCAAATCGCAGGTTGGTACGCAACCAATCTCTCCGTAAACCTTCCCCACGAATCCCACCTCGTGTTGTCACCGAGAGGATAAGCATCGGCGTACGACAGGTCGCCCACGAACAGCATCGCCTTCGGATTCCTCGGATTCGACATGTAATGGTCGACTGTCGTGTTGGAATCCGGAGTTTGACCAAGATCACCTGCATACTCGCATCACAACACGAAAGAATCATGCCAAAGCGATCTACAGAAAGCAGACATTTAAAAGGAAAACGTTCTTTCTTGTTTATTACTATACAAATAGCGAAAATTTGCTTAAGGAGTCTGGTGGAATGCGAGAGGGGTGCACCATATGACTCGTTAGGACTTATTTTTAACTCTCGTTACGGGTTAAATTACGTACCTACGAGGCCAAAAGTGTAAGGGACATCAGGTCCAGGTTTAGGAGGAGTTGTGAACCAGAATCGCCGCGTGGAGATCCTCCCAATCCCGACCTCGTAGTAGTACTTTGTATCAAACTGCAACAATTGATTAAAAAAATACAGTGAATGATCGTATATATAAACGTACGTGGATCGTATTATATACGTATATGCACTAGTATATTGCCTCCAGGCCTGTAATGGTGCAGTGGTGAATGTAACCAGATGTGTAATTGATATACTTGTACCGCAGAACCGTCCCTTCAGCACGACGACTCTTCCGCTTGCTTTTGCCTTCAGCCCAATACAGCACCGTATTGGAGCCGGGTTCGAGTGGTGTAGTCCATGACACTATAACCCCCTTCCCCTCCGCGTCTCCTTGCGTAATGTGCACCTAGTTTTTCATAAGACAGTGTTATTTTTTGAGTTGTGATATTAGGGTCTAATTAATTAATCAGAGTAATTAATGAAAGCTTAATTGAGTAACGTACCTGTTGGGGAGCGTTGTAACCAGGAGGGACGGAGAAGACGTCGCTGTCGAGCGGCATGTCATTGGCAAGCTCGGAGCTACGCAAGAAACTGCTCGTGATTCCGCCATTGCTCATCTCTGTCAAACTCATCAATACCAAAGCTACGTAACCAAATACTGCCACAACGCATTTCATTCCAATGGCCATGGCTGTCTCTCTACTGGATCACTCTTCGTGAATACTTGACATGGTGGAGAGAGAGAGACTGAGATACATATATATAGTAGTAGTAGGTAGGGCTGGCTATTTGGTCTCGGATTGTTTGGTTTTACCCGAAACCGGACCATATAACCCGGACCGGGATCGGACTGGGACTGGATAGCAAACAATGCAATCTCATGTTCGGGCTTAGATTTGAGGTAAAAAACCGGATAAAGATCGGATAAGAGACTCCCAGCACCTAAAATCAAGATAAAATTAGGACCGGACCGGGTCAAGACCGGACTGTATCCAATCCAATCTTTGGTCCTTATATTGCCGAAAAGACCGGACTGGAACCGGATCAATTTGGTCCAATTTAATCGGACCGGACCGTATAGCCACCCTAGTAGTAGGAGACAGTAAGTCGTGGAGTGGTAGGTGGGGTAGGTCAGGTGGTGTTAGGATTTTCATTTCTCATACATAGTTTAATTTAGATGCTAATATATATATATATATATATATATATATGGTGGTGTATTCGGTGCACTCACTTTTTTGGGTGCGTTCAGTGCACTCGCTTCATAACAATCATTTTAAACATGCGATTTATATAAAAATGATATCAATCATCGCTTATGATGTGATGAACAATAACGCACATGAATTTGCACAAAAACCATTGAAGATTTACTTTAATTTGAAGGATTTAGAGTTTAGAGATTTAGGGTTAGGGTTAGGGTTTACAATTTGGGGTTTAGGGATAGAACTCAAAATTGGAGGTCTAAGACTTAGGGTAATCGGCTAATTAGTTGTTATCATACGTTATATCATCATATCACACTGATTCTACAAATAAAAATTCAACATCTGACACCTTAAGACTAGTTTTTGAGTTGGGTGCATTGAACGCACCCATTTTTGTGAGTGCACTGAAGTAGTCACCATATATATATATATTATAAAAGATGCTAACATATTTCACGTGGTCGGTCCATATCTTTTCCACAATTAAAATAAAACCACGCGATTAAGGTGGTCTGGATATAAAATTATAAACCAACATTTTCGTTTCCTGTAGTCATTAATTCCACATCTTCTTCCTCGTATCTCCATCATATATTACTCCCCGTGCATTATTGGGAAAAAATCCTTAATTACCCAAGTTTCAAAAAACAATTCCCATAATACAACACTTTAAAAAAAAATCCAAAATGCCCAAGTTTGAAGCAGTTTGCTGCCTAGTATAGCGAACCACTAAAGGGCTCACAGGAACGAGAAGCGAATCAGTTTGTTCGCTTTGAAAGAAAGCGGCTCAGCACTGGTTCGCTGATATTACCAGCGAACAACTGCGAATAATTGCCCTGCCGACGTAGATCAAAGCAGTTCGCTTTATTTTCTAGTGAACCACGTGGTTCGCTGGAATAGGCTGCGAACCACTGCCAATAATTTTCTGTGCTTTTCCCCGACATGTCTCAGCGCGGGATGCAGGGATGCAGGGATAAGACTGCTAGTGGAAGTGGATCGCTGGAGTAGGCAGCGAACCAGTCTTCACTGAAACAAAATAAATGCCGAGAACCATTTCTTTGTTCATTCCTCTCCTCTCTTCATTCTAATTAAAAAAAACAAAACAAAAAAAACAACCGAAGAACAACACATTTTCAGCAATGAAGAAGAAGGTGCCATTGAAAGGTATGGTTGTTCATGTTAGTTGTAACATCCGTTATATCATACTTCGAATATAGATTAGTGTTTTGCTTTATACTTTGTACATATATTTAGATTTAGTTATATTAGTTGTTATTAGCCCTTGACCGTAGATTAGTATTTTGGTTTAATACTTGGTTGATATATTTAAGTTAGTTGTATTGATTGTTATTAGCCTTTGAATGTAGGTTAAGTATGTTTTGTTGAATGTAACATGGGTTAAATTAGTCTTTGAATGTAGATGAATTATGGATTAGGGTTTGAAAATAATATTTGGCTATTTATTCATATTTATGCTTCGAATTGTATGTAATTTTTTATATTGTAAAATGCAGAAATGGGAAGAAATTTTAGAAAGTTCGACCTATTGATTCGATGGAATGGTCGAGTGACAATATTTCAAAATAGTGTTGATTATGAAGGTGGTGAGGCAAGCACTGTCCGAATTGAGAGCAGATTTGGTTGGCATGATCTCTTTAATATTTGTGAGGAACGATGTTGTATAGGTGATCATCGAAGAGTATGCAAGATGGCATATCAGATGCCGGTTTACGACGGATATGAAATGGTGTACGAAGAATCAATCTTGTCTGATGATGATGGAATTAATATAATACTGGATTTCGTACATGAAAATAGATTTCGAGTTGTCGAGGTGTATATCGAGACGGAAGAGGTGGGCGAGTATGGTGGTGGTGCTAATACCGAACATGGTGAAGGTTCTGGTGGAGTTGGAGGTTCAGGTGGCTACGGAGGTTCGGATGGCGTACCATGGCCAAGAGATGAAGCTAATATTACACCTGGTCCAATGGTTGAAGATGATGGACAAGAATGGCCAGCATGGGGTAAAGAATGGGTCAACATAGGATCATCCGCACAAGGATCAGTTAGGAATGATTATCATTGTGGGGATAAGGCAACTCCTCCCCCCACAAGTGAGGAAACTGACATGGAAGATTTGGCATCTGTGAGTAGTGAAGATGATGAAGGTGATGATGATGATGATGATGATGATGATGATGATGTCGATGAGGGGGTATTCGAGCCTCCCACACCTCACTACACGATGGTACCACAACATCCTCTCTATGCTCACAACGACGATTCAGACTACCATCCTGTACCCATCTGGAGTCCTAATGCAGGTTTTGTGGTTGGGCAAACATTTGGAGGAAAGCCAAATGTTATGGATGCGTTGAAAGAATATGCAATGCAGAAGAGCTTCCGATATCGTGTTCACAAATCATACACTAAAAAAATTCATGTCCGATGCGAGAACTATGGAGATGGGTGCATGTGGCAAGTTCGGGCTGCATTTGTGATGAGGCAGGGGGCTTGGCTTATTCGCAAGGCCGACAACATCCATACTTACAGTTCGTCAATTATTTCTCTTGATCATAGGCAGTTGAATGCAAGAAAAGTTCACAAACCATCAAGCATCTGGTTGAGGCACAACCTGGCATCACTGTAAAGGCTGTCATTGCTGAGGTGAAGAATTGTCATGGCTACACCATTAGGTACAAGAAATCATGGCATGGAAATCAAAAGGCAATGGGGGAGGTCTATGGTGATTGGGTGGGTTCGTACGCTTACCTACCACGACTTATACTAACATTTGGTGACAAAAATCGTGGTAGTGTTTTCGTGCCAAAAAATGAAGATTATGTAGCAGGGAGCAAACGAGTATTTGATCAACTGTTTTGGGCATTCAAACCATGCATTGATGGTTTCGAACACTGCTTGCAGGTAATTCAAGTAGATGGGACCTTTTTGACGGGCAAATATAGGGGTACTCTGATCGCCACAAGTGTTGATGGCAACAGACAAGTCTTTTCACTTGCATTTGCTATAGTTGAATCGGAGAACAACGAAAGTTGGCCATGGTTTTTTCAGCAACTATACACTCATGTTACTCAACTGAAGGGCATTGCCATCCTATCTAATAGTCACAGTGGCATTCGTCATGCAATGTACGATTTGCCTGATGAGGAGCTTGGATTAGGGATGGCAATGGGGCGGGTTTGCCTAAACCATCCCCAAACCCATCTTCAAATACCCAAACCCATACCCGCCCCATACCCATGCAGGGGAATGTTTTGCAAACCCATCCCCATACCCGTGGGTTTCGGGTACCCATGGGTAATACCCATACCCGTACATCAAACATTATTATACCTAAAACTTACAAGAAAAGTTTTAATTATAACTCTAAACGAACATATTATATCATGAAGTCAACAAACACGGTCATTTTTTTAATATGGTTCAAAGAATATGATCATAAAATATCCATTAATACATAATATAGAGTATAATATTTTTCAAATTATTATGTTCCAACTCTCATACATATACTAAATAATAATTAACTAACATAATCTTGTTGACAAGGGGGGAAGTGAAAGAGTGCAATGAGAATTGAGAGAAATGAATTAGGTTTTGATTAAGGTGGTCACTCAATTGCATTTCTACTATTTATTTTCTCAAGTTATCTTCATCATCATTGATAGATAATAATTTGACGCACATATTTTTTTTATATATGAAGATATTTATCTTGGTGGGGCGGGTATGGGGCGGGGGAGGCTAAAACCATACCCGCCCCTTACCCATCAACCTTTTTGCGGGTTTCACCCATACCCGCCCCATACCCGGTCAAAGAGGGGATTCCCCGCGTTGACTGGGTCGGGGGCGGTCGGAATACCCGCGGCCATGGGTTTGATTGCCATCCCTAGCTTGGATGGAAGTGGCGATGGTGCATGCGTCATTTCAAGAGCAATTATGGCCGTAAGTTTGGTTGCACAACAGGCCAAGCTAATGTTTGGCGAGATGGTAATGACAATTTAGAATTATTCCAGGGGATTATCCCCCGTTAATATGTGTATGTTTCATATCTAATTGTCACACTCTTTCATGCAGCTACCCATTATCAACCCCGAAAGTTTGCTGACACGATGAAGCATATAAGAGAGATCCACCCTGAAGGTGCAGATTGGTTGGAAAGGCATGATTTTGAGAAGTGGACAATACACCAAGACGGAGGGTATAGGTATGGCATAACCACGACGAACATGGGTGAGAGCTTCAATGGTTTGTATGTTGGCATTCATGCAATGCCAATATCATCTATTGTCCTTCACTCCTTCTTCCGAACGGTTACATGGTTTGTTGAATGTAGCCAAGCGGCACTTCATATCCTAAACGTGGATTTCTCATTCCAAAGAAGATAACTGAAGAGATTCATCCATGGAGTGAAAGGTCAAAATTGCATACAGTTACGTTGTTCAATCGAAGAGATGGGCGGTTCGGAGTAGTAACTGGAAGGCCATCCGGAACGACAAAAGGGGGCAATGCTCAAACGGTCACACTTAATGCATTGCATGGAACAGGAGATTGCAGTTGCGGGAAACTTCAAGGGAGACATCTGCCCTGCTCTCATGCTTATGTTGCTGCCAAGAGCGTTAACATGGACCCGCTTTCATTTGTTAGCTCATACTACAGGACTCAAAACGTCATCAATGCGTGGCAACAACCATTCATGCCTTTGGGTCATGAAGCTTATTGGCTCGAGTATGATGGGCTAGTGGTTTTCCCTCCTGAGCATAGGAGACGTACGAAAGGACAACCAAGAGTAAATAGAATTCACAATGAGATGGATAGATCGGGCCAACTTCCACGGCCTCCAAAAAAGTGCTCCGTATGTCAAGTTGTTGGGCACCACAAACGTCATTGCCCAGGACTACCATCAAACAATTGGTACTAAAATTTGTACTAAGTTGTTGTTGTTGTTGTTTGGTTCAATATGATTGTATTTGTATTGCGTATAATACTTGAATAAGATTTGTACTACCAACAGCCTTAGTTCGAAAAGGGTAATTACTATTTGTACTAGCACGATATTCATTCGAAAAGCAATACATACTACTTGTACTAAACATGATATTCGTTCGAAAAGCATGAAAACTAAAAAGTAAAACAACATCAAAACCCACAAAATTCGTTCGAAAAGCATGAAAACTAGAAAGTAAAACAACATCAAAACCCACAACATTAGCTAAAGTCACTCATCTCCTTGTGCACAACGTCCTTGGCCACCTCCCCGGTTGTTTCTGCGCCTGTTACGAACTCGAGGTTGCAACTCAGTCACGGTTCGGGAAGGGAGCGGAGGTGGTGTTGCCATCCACGGAGAAGGATTGTAAGATTGGAAGTCTGGCTGCGGCACTTGGAAGCTTGTTTGAGGTAATTGAAAGCTTGGTTGAGGGGATTGGTCATAATAAGGTGGTTGGGCTAAGCTTGATGATCCTCCACCAAATTGGTGCTCTTGCTGGGCATAAGTCGATGATCCTACCCCAAATTGGTACTCGTACGGTGGTGGAATAGCTACTTCTTCTCGTACTTGCACAGGAATAACTACTGGCTCCTGTCGACGTTTGCTCCTTCTTGGTGGTGATGGCGGGAGGGGCTGGACTTCAATTTCATGGGAGGAAGGATGTGGTGGTGCTGGCAATGGTGGGTAGGTGATAACATCTCTTCTATGCTCTCGTGTACATGACCATAGGTTCTTGAGGAGTCTCCGTAAAAAGTTCATCTTCTCGGGCGGCAACGTGGGTTCACTCTCCACAGTCGACCTCGCAAGCTCAAACCCATCAACCTAGTTCACAACATGTTATTTGGAACGTCTTATACTGTTAACTATGGAAAAAAATAGATGTGTGCTTACCAAAGATCCGATGACAGCACCACGCTTGGTAACGAATCTCTTGGTAAACTGGCGGTACCAAATCATGTATTCGTCTTGTTACCCCATTGGCCTTGTCATCGGGATGCCTCCAACATCATGATTAGCTCGATCCCAAATAGAAATCCAAGGCTCATGTTTGTTCATCCACTCAGTGATAGCACCCCGCAAATCCTGGTTATGCTTGTGGAGTTCTTTCATCCCCTTTGGTGGCATTGCAGGAATCGGTTGTTGCCACTGATATTGCCGGACGCATCTATCTGGAAGGTGCCACTCAACGATGTTGAAACATATTAGTGGCACTTTGCATGACCACCATTGTTGGTCCTTAGGGGACCGCAATGCGTGCATCATCACCACTCCAGGAGCATACGGATCTCAATTAACCTACGAAGAAAATGGCGTTCTATCAACAGAAATTCAATTACTGTGCGAAAATTATGTTCAATTACTCTATGAAAATAACTTCAATTACTTTATGTATAGAAATTCAATTACTCTATCAAAATAAATTCAACTACTCTATGAAAAAGAAATTCAACTACTCTATGTAAATTATGTTCAACTACTCTATGAAATTGAAATAACCTAGTTATATTAATCTATATATTGGACTAAATAAGGTGAATTCCTCTATGAATTGGAATTGGAAGGTTACCTCATTGAACTATAAATTGTCAAGATGCATGCGATATCCAGCAAGAGAGTGTTCAGGACGGTGGTCTCTTGTCGAAGCTCCAGTCCACCTAGCACCATATGGTGCTTGCCTTAGATGATGATCGTGGGCCCAATTATTGGCGGGGCAAAATGGCGCAAAGCTTGGAAGATGCTCTCAAGCCCACAGTTGGACAATGAACATTGCGCCACCCGGTTGCTTTGTATTTGGGTCGGTACACTTGCATAGCTCTGCATACAACGTTGCCAGACAAGCCGATCCCCAGCTCTTTCGTCCCATGTCGTCCCTATCTCCCAATAGCAGCGGAAGCCACATGCAATGCATATACCTATTGGACTTGTTAGGGAACAACACTCTGCCAACCAGCCCAATAAGGTATACGCGAGCATACCGCTCGACTTGCTCCTCTGTGGGGACCTCGATGCCCAAGTGTGCGAGTATGAAAGCCCCCCAACCAGCTAGTGGTTTTTTCAAACTCCCAATTATCGCTTCTCCATTGATTGGCAAGTCGGTGATCAAGGTGATGTCCTTCAATGTGATCATCGCCTCTCCCTTGAGGAGGTGGAAGGTGTGCGTCTCTCTCCTCCACCTTTCGACCAATGTCGTGAGCATATTGTTGTCAAGCTCCATTCTTCTGAAGAATCGCGCCCTCGCCAACCCCACTCTCTCGATAAAAGTATCGATTCATACATCCCATGGAGGCAAGGCGGATATCCCCCTATGGGTGATAACATTGAGTTCTTCCTACAAAATAAAAAGTTAATAATTAGTTTTGAAGGGCAGATAATCAATACTAATCATATTGTATGATATATAAATAATACATGCCAGTTATATTGGACGAACTAATAGATATAATAATTGCTAATTACAATGGACGAACTAGTAATAATACATACTAATTATATTGAATAAACTAGAAAATATAAAAGGTAATTATATTATGAAATAGTAATACTAAATTATAATTTGTATGAAATAGATATAATAATTGCTAATTATATTGTACGAAATAGATATAATAAATAATAATTATATTATAAAATATAAATAATAAATGCTAATTATACTGTATGCATATGAATTGATAAATACTAATTACCGGGTCTGCCGCCCAAACACTTTGTGATCGATGAAAAGGTTGGTCTTCCAAAAAATATGGATTTCTCGGACCAGGATGAATATAAATTCTTGGATTGTAAATCTCCGCACCCAACTTGTATGGAAAAAAAAACAAATTAGTCAGAATGTGAATGAAGAGTTTAAATGCAACAATCATAGCACTATAAAATCAAATTGGAACAGATAAAAAAACATACCCTATTAGCTTCTTCCTCCATTTGGTGTGCAAAAATCAAACAGAGGTTGGTTAAAAATATTCGTAGGTAGGGTAACCACTAAAGAAAAATACTTCTGTTACAGGAAGATCAGCATACGCCGCAACCTCAGAGCATTTTCCTTTCCTTTAGTGGTGGAAATGAGAGGGAGAAGAGAATGTGGAGTGGTGTGGTTTGGGATGCAGGAAAGAAAGGGGGGGGGGGTATTTATAGTTCTGCTGCTGCTGGGACGTGGTTCGCTAGGCTAGGGGGCGAACTAAGCGATCGCGCCGTTGGGACGTGATCCAACGATTGTTCACCCGCTAGCTCAGCGATCCATGTACTCCCCTTGGCGCCAATCGCTGGGGTTTGCTAGGCAATCGAGTGATGCCCTCCACGTGTTCTGCATCGCACGACGTTGCTGTGATCCGCGCCAATTGATTTCGGCCAACCACAGCGAGCCACGTGCATCGCAACAGTTAAAGGCGAACTACACGTGGTTCGCTATACTAGGCAGCGAACTGCTTCAAACTTGGGCATTTTGGGATTTTTTTAAGTGTGGTATTATAGGATTTGTTTTTTGAAACTTGGGTAATTAAGGATTTTTTCCGCATTATTGATGCTACGTACTGCATATTGTTGTCCTTGCTCCTACTAATTACTGGTCTTATCCGTTAACAGGTGAAGGAAACGATGCCAATTGAATAAATGAGAGCGTACGTGTTAAGCTAGAATCGCAGGGGTTTTGGCGAAGCGTTTTGCAAGAAGATGGCTTTTAGCATTTTAAAAAAGTAAGGCTCCTGTGATTTTTTTTATGCGAGACTAAAAGTGCAATGATATGAAGGTTGAGAATCGTGTCCATCGTCTTGGATTTTTTTATTGTGTCCTTATCAACCCAGTTAATACAGCTGGCATGACAATATAATTTGGACTTGAGAGGTTTCATGTGTTGTCTTAGTGTATATATTGTTGTACATGGTTGTTGAGTGTTCCCACCCAATGTTATCATTTTGATTTTTTCATCTTAATTGTAATGAAAATATCTCTCAGTTAGAGTTAAATGAAATCTTTGTTCTTATCTCGTCCTCCCCTTCTACGGCTTTTGTTTTAGGTTATTTCAATTGTTTGTTGTCTACATACTACAAGGAGGCAGCCCTCCTTATCCTTCTGCTCTCTTCAAGAAATAGATTTTTAAGGTTCTCCATTCACATGGTCGAATCATCGCTCTCCGTAAGAAACTAAGAATACATAATGGAGCTTTTGATAGATGCTTGTGCGCATCTCTTTCGGTTGCCTCATGGCCAAATATACAAGTCATCCACCTCACGAACTAATAAGGGTCGAATCATCATATGCTTCCCCTTCAACTCCAACCCTCTGCTGCTATGCACACAAAAAAAACTTCTATTTTGACGGGTGTTGGATTGACAATAGTGAAGAAAAAATATAATTAATGACCAATGGTTGCAACCAGTGCAAGGTTCTTCTTGGGTCGAACTTTTTAATTTTTTGAAATTGTATCGACACAAGCTTTATGGATGGGTTGCTCGTGGTACCTCTATCCCAACTTACACAATTCGAGAAAACATAATGTGGAATCTGAACAGGGTAACCATCTGGTAAATTGGTTCGTTATTCATGAGTTACAACTCAAATTATTTGTTGCTTACCTTTTGGAAGAGATCTACTGGAGAAAAAAATTGAGAATGTATTGACTAATTGAAGACGATTTATCAACTTTACAGAGGAGAAAGAATAGAATCTTTGCTTTGTGTGATGACCTAGGCATCCTTCATTCTAAGGAGACAATCAAGCCCAAAGGTATTATAATAACCCTCTAATTTTAGCAGTCATTTTCTTCTGAAGCTAATGAAGATGGGTCGTATGTTAATGGGCTAATATTTGTTGCTCTTGTCACCCTTGCCATGAACAATTCTATAACCCTCATCCCATCTTGAGATGAGATTCGAGCTGCTACTTTCAACATAGGGAGCTACCAAGCAGATTTTGTTGGATTCACTAACATCTTCTTCCCATCTTTTTAGGTATCGTTGGAGAATCTGTGATCGATGCAATGTTGCATTTTATTCACATAGGGCACCTGCTTCACAACTTCAATCATACTTGAATAAGTCTCCTACTTAAGGTTTCCAATGCTGAAACGATGCATCCAAGTAGGCCTACTCGTCTCTGCCAAGTTTCAAACAAAATCATAACTCGCGTTTTGATGCTCAGACTTTGGGAGGTTCTTCCTTAAGTGTTAAATCCTTTTCAAACTGTATTTTTTAAAGATCAATTAATATAGTGTTCTTTTGAGACAAGACTTTACTCGTTTTTTGAAGACTATATCTCTAGTGAAGTTAGACATGGAGAAAGCATAAATCGTGTTAGATCCATGTTTTTTTCCCCAAGTTATGTGTGTCATCAATCTCTGGATTTGAGTCGCCGATATTGGAGAATTGGGTGGCAAAGATACAATTGAGAGAAGAAGGGAGGATAAATAGGGATATAATAAAAATTGCAAGATCGCTTTTGAAAATAAAAACTCAATGATATGGGATTTCAAAAAAGCTTACCCTAATAAGCTATTTGAAAACCCATGCTTGTTGGCTTGTTGCATTTTGAAATTCCACATAGATAGAAATTAGAAACCTTGATTTTTAAGAGCTCATTCCAAATGTGCAATTTAGTTGAAATCTCACATTTTGTGGGATTGTGACAAAATCTTGCATCTAAATGTCCATTCAAAAAACCTCTAATGTTTTTTTTTTTTTTGTATTTTTACGATCATATGTTACGAAATTTCAACCTCGATACTTAAATTCTTACTTTGCCCCTGAATAAAAGGATCGAGCAATGTTCGTTAAGAAAAAAACACACAAAGGTATATTAATGCTTACAACTAGTCATACCAACTTTTGCATTGTTGATCTCATTTTTATTTTGCAAGGAAAACATTTTGATAGGTTGAGGATCCTATGTAAATTCAATTATTACACATGATGTTTTCCCTTTCCAAGTCAAATGATGACGAATTAGATACTGTTGATAAATCTTCAATATAGTAATCAACTACTTAATCTGATTAATAATTCGTCATTATCATATCATAGTGCCTTTGTCAGTCTCTATCACACTCTCACACACATGTGAATAGAACGCTACACCAGACCTCTAGATCCGCACTGCTCAAGATCAGAAATTAGAACGAACCACTCCATAGCCAATCACCAACCTCGGAAAACCACTACGTCCATCCAATGATATCCCTCCTCCTGACACCATATATTATGCATCTCTAACCGATTAAATACGTCTCTCTACTACCTTTTACATCAACCATGCTTCTATATTTTGAAAAAATTCTCAAACATGCCCTTATGTTAAAATTTCCATTAAAAAATGGTCAACCATGGTTGGACCGAGATTCGCACGACCCGACATCGATAAAATATGGGGTGAAATATCAGTTTTTCTTCCTCGTTTATTTCTCCATGTCTTTTTACAGTGAAATTATTAGATGTATTTGGCTGTACAAAAGAAACAAAACAATTCTAAAGTGAAATTGTTAAAAATATTTTAGACATAGGTGTTGCCCAAACCAAGGTTCGACCATGGTTGATGGTTTTTTTATGCAAATTTTAACATAAGGGCATGTTAGATCATTTTAAAAAATATAGAGACATATTTTATGTAAAAAATAATAAAAAAGTATGTTTGATAAAACTGTATAGTAAATGGACATATTATACCTATGACCCTAATTGTAATCTTAAATTCGGAATCGCTGACGAATTTAGATGAACAAGTCATTGGTCTCAATTGTATTGGACATTGTTTCCAATTATTGTTAATTGAACTTCCCTTCTTTTGGGCCGAAAGAGACCGGAACTGGGCCTTAGCCCAAATCAAACAGCACGCGGTGGGGCGTTATACTTATACAAAAGGCCCAGTTTAGCAACTGGATTGGAAGAGTTGGGCACGGGTTACTCCTTAAGCAAGCCCATTAAGAACGATTGTCTCTGATCTGATGCGCTTTGCTTGCTCGACCTGGTCGCTTAAATGAAGACCGAGGTCATGTTCAATATGTTCATCATCCATTATCATGCTGAGAAACTGCTGTGCCCCGAGTGAGAATAACGCATACAATGGAAGAACCATTCCCATTAGATTTATTAGCCAGCCAGCTCGCAATTGTTTCAAATTACATCAGCTTCTTCAGCTGCCATTTGAATAGTATCAAAAGCCAGCCAATAGACGAAACATAGACAAAACTCCTTAAGCTGCAATCCATCCAACTGATGGATTGATTTCCGATCAATCAAGACTTCCAGTACCTATTGTGCAGCCACATGGTATCAGCTTCAACCGCGTACCCATCCTGATTCCGATGCCAGCCGAAATACGCATGCGTTCTGTTCTTTATGTCGAAGATCGCGTGCCCGAAGCTCGGTTCGATGAAAGCAGAGTACTCTGGCAGCGGATCAATTATGCTGCAAACAAAAAAACCACCCAAATCAGCACAATGTAATTATCTAACGACAAAGCGAGCAATTCACTACTTACCCAGTAGCCAATCCTTCGAGATTCCCACCGTCTCCGATTGTGATGTAAACGGGAGCAGATTCGTCTTTTATGGGATTGCAGATCCCGTTTGTTACCTTGTACTTGATGTTGGACACGCGTTCCTGTGATCATCCATTGCAGTTGCAGGATATTAACATGTTATTATCAGTATGAAAAATGTTTTTGAGTGAAAATATGAACAAGTGGTGTTACGTGTTACTTACCGAGCGTTCGTAAGCGTGAACATGGCCGGCGAAGACGACATCGACCTTATTCTCCACGAACCACTTCTCGTACACAACTCGCATGGTCTCCCCTTCCATGAAGTGAACGTCGTAGCCCGTGTAGAACGTGACGTGCATCACCACTACCAGCCATGGCGTCTCCGTCCGGTTGACTTTTGTGAACTCGTTTTCCAGCCACTTGTATTGTGGAGTGTACTTCCCTGCAAGAACAGAGACACATAAGAGAGGGTGACCATTGTTATGCTTCCAAGATGGTTGCATCAAAACTTGGTTTGTCCTAGCTAGTAGAAAAATGTTTGTGCAGATTCATTGTATGTACACTGCGTTTAGATCGAACCTTAAAACGAAGGATTACTGTGTTTCAAACAAGTTTTTTTCACGATCGAAGACTAATTATGGGTGTTCTGACTTCTAAACATTGAAAAGGAACGATAATCTCACTACTCGTGGTGTATTTATTTAAGGGTTTGTTTAGTGACTATTCTGGACTGGAGTATGTGAATTTAAGAAATCACGTGTCTTAGAGGAGATTGTACAACTATGTTTATATAATGTTGGTGTATAGTGACTCGTTGTAAGAATTATCATGGTAGAGTTTAACATTTTGAGCATGTTGTTGAAATTTTTATATGAACCCAAAATGAAAAAAATACAAACAAACATGATGTCATGTATTCTAAATTTATGTAGTGGGCTTCATTTTCGTACTAGATCCAGACAAGAAAAAACGATGTATTAGTAAAAAAATCGCGCATTCTCGAAATGATTGAGAAACTTAACGAAAAACCGAATAAAGCGAATAGGGTGAAACAAATTAATCAACAAGAGGCATCATTACCAGAAGCAGAGTAACTGGAGAGGACAATGATGTAGGCAGAAGCCCTCTTGACGGAGTACCACAATGGAGATGAACTCCCTGATTCCTTGTAGGGCGTTGGGTAACGTTTGATATAAGGTTGAAATGGTTCGTTCTCGCCCTGCATCCAGTTACATGTCACATACCACATCACTATTATAGCTACCAATTCCAACAATTTTAGCTAATCAAGATTCAAAAACAGAGTTGAAGAAGCTGTATTAGCAGTGTTTACATTCTCAGGGAGGACTTGGATGTCATGGTTTCCTGCAGACCAAATCGCAGGTTTGTACGCGACCAATTTCTCGGTGAACCTTCCCCATGTATCCCACCTCGAGTTGTCGCCCAACGGGTAAGCATCGGCGTAAGACAGGTCGCCGACGAACAACAACGTCTGTGGGTTCATCGAATTGGACATGTAGTGGTCAACCGTCGTGTTGGAATCATAAGTCTGACCAAGATCCCCTGCTCTCCAAGTGGAACAACACAACATAAAGTTGAGATGTAAAACAGAGCATATGTAATTCACAACAGAACACATCTTCAAATCCCTTCCAATGAAAGGAAATGTAATGAAGTAAAATAGCAATCACCTATGAGGCCAAAAGTGTAAGGGACATCAGGGCCAGGTTTAGGAGGGGTTGTGAACCAGAACTGGCGTTTGGATTTGCTGCCAATCCCCACCTCGTAGTAGTACTTTGTCTCAAACTGCAACCATTAGCATACAATGTTGGCTCATATATATGGTTCAAAACTCACAGATTGAACTTCAAACAACCATACAATAAGTGATGACAAAAAAAAAAAAAACTCAATATTTGGGTATCCCTAATCCAACTTATTATAGGTCCAATTAAGTTTGGGTAGTTTTACTTTTGGTGCATACTTATACCCAATTTTTAATTTGATTGTAAACTTGACTTATATCATTAGATATCTAAAAGAAAACGAGTAACCGATTCTAATGCAGTTTTTTAAAACCTTATTTGTGTTTATGTAACAAATAGAGGTGGAACCACCGGCAATAAAGATGTAATTGGGTCAGAGGCACTTAATGAGGTGGTCGATATTGTCATTTTGTGTGCACAATCATCTGAAACCAGAAACCAAATAGACCCATTTGAGTCTGACCCAAATGAGTTTACCCAAATTGGATCCAATTCAAACCCAAACTAAAAATCATTAAAAAGTACATTTGGATTGATTTGGGTCTGACCCAATAACCCTACGAATAATGATAATTGGATCAAATTGTTAGAATGTGGTATAAGATCCAGCAGAACCTTCTCCCAACAACTCGAGTTATTGGGATCAACTGGTTCTTGACATGGTATCAGATCCTTCTGTGACCGAAAGGTCTTGTGTTCGATTCCCGGTGGCTCCCATTTGTTAAGCACATGGTATTCTTGTCTTCAGACCTGTGCAAACTTCAAGCCCTTGTGAGTGGCTTTCGTTTGAGGGGGGCGTGTTAGTGTTGTGGTATATGATCCACGATTGAACTTCTCCCAACAACTGTGGTATAAGATCCAGCAGAACCTTCTCCCAACAACTCGAGTTATTGGGATCAACTGGTTCTTGACATGGTATCAGAGCCTTCTGTGACCGTGAGGTCTTGTGTTCGATTCCTGGTGACCCCCATTTGTTAAGCACATGGTATTCTTGTCTTCAGACCTGTGCAAATTTCAAGCCCTTGTGAGTGGCTTTCGTTTGAGGGGGCGTGTTAGTGTTGTGGTATATGATCCACGATTGAACCTCTCCCAACAACTCGAGTTATTGGGAGCAACTGGTTCTTGACATGGTATCAGAGCATCGAACCAAAAGATCATGTGTTCGAATCTCCACGACCTCCAATATTAATCGTTGTCTTTCAAGCACATGGTATGGTGGGCCTGTGCAAACTTCAAGCCCATGGGTTGGCTTTCGTTTGAGGGGGCGTGTTAGAATGTGGTATAAGATCCAGCAGAACCTTCTCCCAACAACTCGAGTTATTGGGAAAAACTGGTTCTTGACACAAATTACCAACGAATCATCTCAAGATCATCCTCCCACAAGTTTCTCAATTATAAGGATATAAAAGATTACCTCCAAACCTTTGATGGTACAGTGGTGAATGTAACCAGATGTGTAATTGGTATACTTGTACTGCAAAACAGTCCCTTCAGACTGACTCTTCTGCTTGGCGTTGCCTTCAGCCCAATACAGCACAATATTGGAGCCTGGCTCATCTGGTGTAATCCACGACACTATAACACCCTTCCCCTCCATATCTCCTTGTGTAATATGCACCTAATTTCCCATCATTCCAAATCAAAATAAATCAAATTCACTTACGTACATGCATGAATACTATTCAGGTATTCCATTATTGCATGTACATGTACTTGTTCTTAATTAACTAACTTGAAATGGAATATAATAAACAAAGCTTTAGAATTCCCATATGGGAATGGTGGCATGAAATCAATTAATTAAGTAAGTACCTGCTGAGGAGCATTGTAGCCAGGAGGGGCTTTGAACACGTCGCTGTCCAGCGTCATGTCTTTGGAAAGGTCGTATTTCCTCAAGAAGCTGCTGGTTATTCCGCCATTGCTGACCTCTGCTGCAAAACCCAGTAGCAGCAGAGATAGGGCAAGAACAATTGCCGCACCACTTCTAGGAACCCACTTCATTCCCATTTCTCTCCGAAGAAACAATAGCCAAAAAAAACCTCACTCTTATGTGCTTGACAATGGAGGTAAGGAGAGACGGGTTATATAGGATTTTTCCGATTTTGAGTTGTGGGTTTATTACATAAATGGTCACTGAAATGTTTGGGGGACACTAGTAATTAACATTCACTGCCTTCTCTCATTTGTTTTTTTTTTTTTTGTCGATTTCAAATAGTACTTCCAGGTTATCGTGTCAACTGACCATTAACTGAATCGACCAAAGTGGTTGAATTTTTATCTTGTTTAGGACCACACAACCATTCCACCCTTTTCTACCCAAATCTAAGAGAAATGAATTGAGTTGTGTTGATGATTTTTTTTTTCATGATTCAATTTACTTTGATAATTAGTTTTATCCATGAACTATAAGTGTTACTATACTGCCAATACTTAATAAACTAATCTCTTAACTAATATGTGTATATTTAGCTATAAATGCCTATGTTTACAGAACGGGAACGGATGCTGAACCGAAAAAGTTGGTGGTGCATGTGTGGTTCAGCGATTAACCGTTATAAAATAGTTGATAGAACCGTTTATGTGCTATAACATAGAGACCATACATAATATACTAATTAGAACGGAATTAATCAATGATCATAAATGAATTCAAATCCATATCAATCATCACCAAAACTTCTAACATATCATTACAAATTGTTACAAATGAAATCATAATTTTTTTATTAAATTCAAGTTAATAGTTAGGGTGACAATCAGTAGGGGACCACTTAACGCCGACAAAAATGTTGTGAAACAAAAAAAAAGAGCAAGTATAAATTAAATTAGTTACTGTGAATTTGATATCTTATATCATTACCTTAAAGTACCTCTCATACCTTTTTTATTATGATTCGTGAAATTTCATTTAATCACTTGCATGCATGTCACTTACCGTCAATTTGTAATTAGAGAACTAGAAAAATTGAAGACCTCTCAAACCACATTCATATTTCTCTCCATCCACAAAAAACTATGGCCATAAGATGAGCAGCTTCCTCCCCTCCCTCCTCTTCCGAAATCTCCAAATATCATTGTCCATTTCATCCCATATCGTAAATATACACCACATCTCTGAAACCCTAACCCTCACCTCTAGAAATCTCTTCTTTCTTTCTTTTTTTTTTTTTTTGTCTTTTTTCATTTTATGAATCTCACCTCTACAAATATGAACCACAAAGGCAGGAGATAAACAACACAACCAATCAAAACATATAAAATCTGAGTCTCTCCAATAGCAACCCTCCACGTGGCTGGTCTGTGCAACTCAAATCCTAGAGAATGGTTTTTTCTTTGTCTTTTTTCCAAAAAGGAACAAAACCCAAAAGAGTGAATTTACAAAACGTGGTTTTATATAACCCGTGATTTGCTTGTCTTTTTCCCTGCTGATTTACAAAACGTGGTCCCTTTCTCTAACCTACCTACCAATTACAATGCATGTGAGATGTAATACGTTTCTTCTTCCACACCAGAAGGCATTTCATTTATGCGACGCGACGGGATACGGTGACAACCGCTAAGGGGTTGTCAAATTTACAACCAAGAGTATTTTGGGTATGAAAAAAGGAATATATTAATTACCTTTTTGTATTAATTATATTGGAAATTAAAAACCCATATTAAATATAATTTTTTGAAATTTAAATCATATACATTAATATCTCTATCTATCTCTCTCTTCCTTTTTCCAGCGGCCACTCCGCATCGACGGACAAACTTTTTCTCCGGCGAATTCTCTCCGGCAGACTCCTTCTGGCAACCTGAAAAAATGTATCAGTGCGTTAAAAAGTGTACCAATCATTTAGTCTACTGGTAATTAATATACCAGTGCTAGTGGTACGCTACCAGTGCGTTAAAAAATGTACCAGTACTAGTGGTACGCTACCAGTACAGTGCTACCACTACCATATTGTATCGTACCACTAGCACTGGTAGCGCTACCACTTGCATTGGAGCGAGACCAGTAGAGAATAACACAAAAAAAACAGATGATAGTGGTACCAGATGATAGGGGAGCCACTGGTACGTACCAGTGAGTAGTGGTAGCGGCGTCGTAAAAATGGCGGCGGGGTCAGCGTGGCACGACGGTGAGCTTAGGGGTGACGGGGGCAGCGTATCGCGGCAGGAGCGGTGGGGACAGCGGGCGCGGCAGGAGCGGCGGGGACAACAGGCGCGGCAGGGTGGTGAGGACAACCGGCGCGGCGGAGGTCAGGGGTGGCGGTGGGCATGGGAGAGGAAGAGGGAGATGCGGCGGCGGCAACGTCCGCGGAAGAAAGGGAGGAAGGGAAGAAGGAGGTGAACGGCTGTGCAGTTGGTATGAGTTAGATTAGGGTTTTATTATTTTATATGGGAAGGAAAATGATTGGGTGTGGTAAGTTTTTTTATCCCAAAAACACCCTTCTTTTCATCTCAACCTTCAATTTAAAAATAACAAGAGAGAATACATCTAATGGCTATAAAGTGGGTTGTCACCATAACTCATGCGAGTCATACTCATATGACTGAATTTGATAATGATTATGTTAACGTTTCAGTAATTATGCTAGGGTATCCGTTATGGATGCTAATAATATGAATAATTAGTATATAAGTTTCAAATTAATTTAAAATGATCACTCTCATTCTATCGCTTTCCAAAATTATCTTAAATTTACCTCGTCGGACTTCCAACTTATTGAAGACATAATTAAACGACAAAACAACAAATTAACTCCACCTGAGCACCAAAACCAACATATTGACACATATCCGACCCGAAAACAACACCCGTCTCTCTTTCACTCACCTTTCGTCCCCTTGGGATCTCTCTATCTCACCACATAGCCCAGACTTTCACAAGAAATGGACTTCTATAAATTTCCATTATATATCCAAACAAAATCTTTTGGTGATGAGTGATAACCGTCCATCGACAACAATTAAAGACATAAAAAAAGACTTTCGCTCTCCCCTCTCTCCTTGCGAGTGGGGCGGTTATTGCGCATAGTGCGCCTCGCCGATACCGGCAACTGCCATCGTGCGACGCCGGAAGCGGCCCGCTCCGCCATGAAGGTTTTATATACCATGTGGATGCGCAGGGCCTTTCTACCTTTCAGCGCCCTTCTGCTTCCAGTGCATCTTCTTTTCGCAGACGGCATTTTTAGTTTTCCCCCAATTCCAATTGCGATGGCGGTGATCCGATTTTCCGACGCTGATGTGCAAGTGGGAGACAGCCGCGGCGAACTCACGCTAGTTGGGAGGGTTTGCGGTTCGCGACCAGCCTTGCACGCCCTCAAGGCAGACCTGTTGCGGCTGTGGAATTGTTCGGCTGCGATTTCCATTGTGCCGCTAAATTGGGACCTAATTCAAGTGGTGTTCTCAACGGCCAAGGATCTCAACAGGGTGCGGAAAAACTCCCCTTGGTTCAAGCCCAAATATGTGCTCCATCTGATCCCTTGGGAGACGCCATCTCCTTCCTTGGTTGATTCCCTCCTTCGTGTGCCATTGATGGTCCAACTTTGGGGCATCCCCTACACCTGTTGTACGGAGCGCCTTGGAACGCTGATGGGAGCTTCTCTCGGTGCCGCGGATCCGACGACCATCCATCAATCGGAGATTACTGGCGGGCTGTATGTGCGAGTTAAAGTCTGGATTGATGACTCTGCCCCGCTGCCTTATGAGGTTCCGGCGCTACATGATGAGGCCGGTAAAGGTGAATTCACTGCTGCTGTTAAGTTTGAGCGTTTGCCCCAGTTTTTCTACTTGTGTGGTGTTGTTGGCCATACAGGTGTCCGCTGCCTGCGAAAAGAGGAGCTCGGAGGTACACCGATGCGAAATGGCACGCATACGATTAGCCTAGACAAGGGACCCTGTGTTGATGAGCGAACTTTAGATCGCAAGAGGAAGTTCACTTGGATCCGCAAAGCAGATAAGAGCGAGACAAAGGCTTCTCTCTGGGGGCCTTTGTCGAGTCGTTCAGGGGCCATAGTTGTCCACAACAAGCTGCAGCAACTCTCCATTGAGGCAGGCGAAATCAATGAGGCTGCCCCTTCTCTTGCTCCTGCGGCAAAGTCACCAAAAGGAGGAGCAGTACCTGATCCGATAGAGCCGATTGCCAAAAGGCCTCGGATTTCCCAACAAGGTTCTTTTATAGATGCTGAGATAAGTTCAAGGGTGGAGGCAACCGACCCAGACCAGTCCCAGTCCATCAAATGAGCATCATGGCATGGAATTGTCGGGGTTTGGGCTCCCTCCTGACGATTCCATCCTTGCGGGAAGCCATTCGTGGTCACCTCCCTTTTCTTACCTTCCTAAGTGAGACGAGGAGGGACGACGAGTTTGTGGAAGGGCATATTCGTAGCTTAGGTTTCTCGAATGTTCGTGCTTTTCATGGAATTAATAGGGGTGGGGGATTAGCAATAGGCTGGTCGGACCTTGTTTCCTGTACAGTTTTAGTATCTACTTATGCATATCTTATTGTTGAATGCCTTCATCCGTCCCTAGGGCGATTTGTAGTAGTTTTTGTGCACCTCAGTTGTGATGTACATACTAGGCAGTCTGAACTTAATGAAATTAATGTTTTCCTTTTTTCGTGTGTCCGTCCTGCTTTCGTATTGGGTGACTTTAATTGTTTGTTGTCATCGGCTGAGAAGCAGGGGGTTCGAGCTCTCACCCCCGCTGCCTTTGATCAGTTGGCGGAATTCTTATTATTCACTAATCTCACGGATCTAGGATGTGTAGGAAGTCCTTTTACATGGTCTAATCGTCAGTCGGGGTCTCGCCATATTACAGAGCGACTTGATCGATGTTTAGCTAACTC
The DNA here is from genome assembly GCA_964030455.1 of Linum trigynum. Taxonomy (NCBI): domain Eukaryota; kingdom Viridiplantae; phylum Streptophyta; class Magnoliopsida; order Malpighiales; family Linaceae; genus Linum; species Linum trigynum. The sequence continues at coordinate 52,705,561 of OZ034817.1, read as the reverse complement.
TCAAGTGCTCTCTTCGTGGCCTGATCTGCAGGTGTGGCATCTCTCGGATATAGGGCTAGATAACAGGATCCTCTTGGTGTCTTTCCTCAAGCCTCTGTCCCGACCTAGATGTCGATTCAGGTATGACATGCACTGGGACTCTAACCCGGAAGTTCCTGGGATTCTGCAATCAGCGTGGCAGCAGGAGGTTCATGGCACGACGCAATTCCGAATCCAAACGATGCTCAAGAACCTGCGGCATGGGCTAGTGGAATGGGCCAGGAAAGGAACTTCGAACTCCACCCGGAGGATTATTGATCTCAAGTGTCAGATTGAAAATGCGAAAGAGGAGTCTGCTGTGGACTGGGAACACATCAATGGGTTGGAAATTCAGCTAGGAGAGGCATATAAGCAGGAGGAGATTTATTGGAAGCAAAAGTCCCGGAATGGCTGGCTTAAAACTGGTGATGCTAATTCTCGGTTCTTTCACTTATCCTTGATCCATCAGAGGCGTTTCAATTCTATTTTATCTTTGCGAGATGAAAATAGGGTGCCTCGCCAATTAGAAGATGAGAAAGGGGAGATAGTAGTTGACTATTACAAGGTCCTCTTCACCTCTACAGGGACTGATCCAGCCAACTATGTAGGCAGCCTCCACTTTCTTCGGCTTGTCGACGAAGAGGCGAATGCAGCTCTTACTGCTCCTGTCTCAGTAGAGGAGATCCGCAAAGCGGTGTTTGCTATTGGGAAATCCCAGACGCCAGGCTCAGATGGTTTTACAGGGGAGTTTATCAGAGATTCTGGCCAGAAATTGAGAGGGACGTGTGTGCAGCGGTCTTGTCCTTCTTCAGCACTGGGCGGCTCCTCCACAGCATAAATCATACTTGGATCGCCCTCATTCCCAAAGTCCCAAATGCTGACACCATGCGACAAATGCGGCCGATCAGCCTGTGTCAGGTTTTGTACAAGATAATTTATAAAGTTTTGGCTGCTAGATTGAGCTTGATTCTCCCTAACATTGTTAGCTCTTACCAGAATGGCTTTATCAAAGGTTGTTCTATATCTGACAATATTTTGATTGCTCAAGAAATTATGCATTTCCTAAAAACTAAAGTACAGGGAAAGGAGAAGTGGATGGCGCTTAAGCTAGACATGGAGAAGGCCTATGACCGGGTGGAGTGGCAATTTCTACTCCAGGTCTTGGCAACTATGGGCTTTTCTCCCACTGGGATACGCTGGATCCGGTCTTGCATTTCCACTGTTCGGTTTTCAGTTCTAATGAATGGGGTAGAGTACGGGTACTTCCAACCTCAACGTGGAATACGCCAAGGTGATCCTCTCTCCCCGCTTCTCTTTGCGCTATACACAGAGGCCTTCTCTGCAAAGCTGATGTCTGAAATTGCTATCTCGTCCCTCCATGGCCTGAGAGTTCACAGGCGAGCACCCATTACTTCTCATCTCCTCTTTGCTGATGATACATATCTGTTCCTCCGGGCTTCCTTGCCTGAATGTGCTAACCTTCTCCATGTTTTCCATGAATACGAGGTCATAAGTGGGCAAAAGGTCAACTTACACAAGTCATCAATGTGTGTAAGTGCAAATGTGACCACGGAGGAGTTTGCGGCTCTTACAACATTTCTGGGTGTCGGCGAGATGGGGATTGGAGATAAATATCTGGGACTCCCCTCGAAAGTTCAGCGTTCCAAGTCCTTGAAATTCCAATTTGTTGAAGAACCCTTGGCAGATCGGATCCGAAGTTGGAAAGCAAAAGCCCTTTCCATGGCTGGGAAGGAGGTCGTCATCAAAGCGGTTGGAGCAGCAGGCCCGGTGTATGCCATGTCAGCCTTCCGTCTTCCAGTTACCACCTGTCGTCGTTGCAATAGTCTCCTTTCCAAATTCTGGTGGGTGGGACAGGATAAAGAGAACGACATTAGATGGCTTTCTTGGTCAGCAGCCTGTCAAAGCAAGTTTGCAGGGGGGTTGGGCTTTAGAGACTTCAACGAGTTCAATGTTGCTCTTCTTGCTAAACAGGCCTGGAGAATAATGCTTAATCCTGAGAGTTTCTTGGCCATGATCTACAAGGCGAGGTACCATCCTCATCGTCACTTTCTAGATGCTGAAGCTGGTTACCGGGCCTCTTGGGCATGGCAAGGTGTCTTGGAAGGACGGGACCTTCTCAAACCCGCCTGAGGTGGCAAATTAAGTCGGGACAAGCAGTGCGAGTCTTGGAAGATATATGGCTGCCCACTACTCCTCCGTCTCTGCCTTGCTTGCTGCCAGGTGTCCTCACTTGCCCCCCGAGGGTGGCGGACCTGATTTGCAGCGAGACTCGAACTTGGAAACGTGTTGATCTTCTCTCCCTCTTCACTCCTTCAGGCCATCTTGAGCATACCTCTTCCCCTCCACGCCATAGATGATCGCCTTGTATGGCACTATTCTGCTTCCGGCGAGTACACAGTGAAAACCGGATATCACCTACTCACCAATGAGCTTAATGCTCGTCATCCTCCTGATGCTTTGCCGTTTGACTGCAGGTTTTGGAAGATGTTGTGGAACCTCCCACTTCCGCCGAAACTTAAGTTTTTCTTTTGGAGGGTGGTTAGGGGGTTTCTTCCCCTTCAAACAATCCTATTACAGAAGACTCTAGTTTCCTCTCCTACCTGTCCTGTTTGCTCAGATGCCCCAGAGACCTTTAACCACTGCTTTTTCCATTGCAGGGTGGCTCGACCACTATGGACCCTTGCTGGCCTAGCAGATGTTCGTATCAAATTGGAGGGTTTGCCAATGGATGATGCATGGAATAACCTCTTTTTCTCGTTGCATCTGTCCAAGTTGCAGGTTGCGGAAGTGGTATTTCTATGCTGGAGGATCTGGAAAGGGCGCTGCTGGGCAGTACACGGGGGCATCCAGTACCTTCCCCCCGCCCTGTTGAGACAGTCTCCCCAGCCCTAGGTGCGAATATGGGGGATCTTCTTCTCAGATACCAGGGCCCATGCGAAGTCCGAGTCCAGCAACAACGGGAGTCATTGCCTCGCGCGTGGTGGACTTAAGGTACGCTTCTTCCCAAGCGTGGCTGGTTAGATTTGACGGAGCCATTAAACGCGACCGGGGATGCAACGTTGGATTCGTTGGTTTTGACTCTCTTGGTGCGCTCACTTTTGCATTTGGTAAGTTCTATGCTGGTATCCAGGACCCTTTTCTAGCTGAACTTCTAGCCCTTCGTGATGCTATGGATTGGTGTCTAACCCGGGGCTTTCTCACTGTCAAATTCTTTGGGGACTCGCAACTTGTGGTACGACGAGTGTTAACCGGTGATCGTCAACACGCGATGGGTGGAGCTCTTCTAGAAGATGTACACAGGATGGCGCAGGGGTTCGAATTATGCTCGTGTTCTTATGCCAAGCGCATCTTTAACAGGGCCGCCCATTTTGTGGCAAAGCAAGCCCTTTCATCGGAAGTTCGACTATTGGTCGACTTCCGCACGGCGTTGAATTCTGTACTTTGACTTTGTGATTTTCTTGTTCCTCATGTTGACTATGTTAAAAAAACCCCAAACCTCCTAATCCACCCAACATAACGTAACCAATCCTAATTGTGTTCCAAAATGCATAAAGAAATGGAAAAGCAAACAGAGTTACGCCGAGTGGTTGTCATGAAATCACTCTTATCAAGATAGAAATCTATTACAATTTATAACGGCTTAATTGCAAGTTTGGTCATTCGAATTACTACAAAATTTCACGTTTGCCACTCAAATTAATTTATACCATTTATAGTCACTTAAATTAGTTGAACAGTCCAAGTTTGGTCATTCTCCGTTAACCTCCGTTAGACTCTGTTAATGAAGATCGTTAAGTGATGTCGTGGCTAACAGAAAATCACAATCAGCATATTTTAACACTAAAAAATGACGACCCGACCCGCCACGTCATATTTACCCGCCATGTCAGCCCTACTTGCCCAACCCGCGAACCAACCCAATAATTTACCCAACCCCAAACCTGAGACCCGACCCCCTTGAATCTGAAAAGTAAAATCGAAACAGGAAAGGGTAGGGTACTTTCCATTCTCCATCGTCCTCTCATCCTTTCCTCACCCATATGTTCGAAAATCCAATCGCCGAAGAAGGAGGGATGGAGGCCGTCGCACCGCCGCCCTGAATCCCTTCCCCCAATCTTTTCCTCCCGCGTCTGTTCTTCCTCCCACGTCTCTTCTTCATCGCGCGCTGCTCATTTTTCCTCTATTGCAACCCGACACGAAACTCTAAATCGGAGCTGGTCTTTTCTCCGGCCGTGGGTTGTCGAAGGAGACAAAAGAAGTCCCTTCCTCAAAGCTGCAAGGCTTTTCTCTCTTGTTTTGAAGGTAAGGCTTTACATGTATTTGGTTCTTCTCGCTTTTATTCGGAGATGCGGAAAAGATGAGTTGTCGCTGTCCTAGGGAATCTTTTGGAACTTTACCTTTGTTTATACTGATGGTGGAGCTCGTTCTTGTCTGTTTTTCCAGCTCACCCTTACACGACAGCACCATGGGGGTCATGTACGTGCACAAAATGCGCCCCAACCGAAATATGGTGAGTCAACTATCGATTTTGCACTTATCATAATGGTAGAGTTGATTTTCTTGTCCCTTTCACAGTTGGCCTTTATTGGAGTAAAGGATAACACTTGGTTGTTTTTTCGAATTGAAAATTAGGGTTCTTGTGGTAAATACCAAAACCAGCAGCATTGAAGTGGTTGACATGTCATTTTCATGCTTTTAATACAAGTTGTTGGCTTAAAGATGTAAGACTGCCTCTGCCCCATTACTGCTTTGGTCACTTTTAATTACTCATTCTCTCTTTCCTTTGCAACAAGTGCTTCTAGTGGAGAGTTTACATTTGAAGTGCACTTATCAAAAGCATCGAAGAGGAAGGGTGGCAAGCATTTCCTCAATGAGAAGTCTACAGTCTACTAGGACTATGCAGATATTGATGAGTTATCAACACTTGATCTGCCTGACATATACAAGGCATGTAGATGGAAGATTGATAAGTCGAAGTTCTTCTAGAGCTCTCCTTCAACTGATGCTATGTCAGAGATCACTTCAGATGAAGATATACACGCCATGTCAACAAGTGCAAATGAACAAGCGAGGATCATCGAACTATATGTCATCTCTGAGGAAGACATTGCTAAGTTCATGGACAGTGATGAGGAAGCTCTCTCGAGCTGTCACCAAGGGTAAAAGGGTAAAGAAGCTGTTGTTCGTGACTCGGGTGATGATGCAGACTATGAGGAAGAAGATGACAGTGACTATGAGGCTAGTAAAGAGGAGGAGGACTTTAGCAGAGATGGCAATCTGCAGTTTGAGAGAAGCGTAGCTCCAGATGTTGAAGCTGATTTCTACAGCGAAGAAGACGAAATTGAGAAGTGCAAGAAGACTATCATAGAGGCGGAAGAAGGTTCAGATGTCGACTCAGATGATCGAAGGACAATTTATAGCTCAGGTGAAGATGAGGACAGTCACCAGACACAAGAGTTTTGAGCTGAGAGAGACATGGAGAGCCTTACTTTTGCTGTTTTGCAAAGATTTGGCAGTTTCGACGAGTTGAAAGAGGCCATAAAATAGCATGCCTTTGTGGAAAAGCAACCTATTCGTTTCAAGAAGAACGACAAGATGAGGCTACAAGTAGTATGCGCTGATCCATATGATTAGTATATATGGGCCTCTAAGATGAGTCTTACAGATGCAGTCAAGATCAAGAAGTGCAAGCTACAACATTCTACAGATTGCCGGAGGACTTTTAAGGTGAAGTTTGCTACTGCCAAGTTTATAGGTGAGAAACTTGCTAGGAAGATGGCAACAAACAAGAATATGAGCAAGGGGTTGCTCAAACAAATCTCCAAGGAAGATGTATTGGATTCAAAGGCATGGAGGATTCAAAGGGCTTCTCTTGATCAGGTTAGGGGTAGTTTTAGAGAGCAATTCTGAGGGCTATACCATTATGTCGAGGAATTGAGGAGGAGCAACCCAGGTACAACAGTGATCATAGAGTAGAGAAACCAGCACTTCGATCGGATGTATGTGTGTTTCTAGGCTTCAAAACTGGGTTTCAAGGCTGGTTGCAGGCATGTCTTGGTTATAGATGGCTGCTTTTTGAAGTATGAGTATGGAGGCCAACTGCCTTCACCTGTGGGTATTGATGCAAATGACCAGTACTTTCCAGTAGTCTTTGCTCATGTACCTGTGGAGAACAAAGAGAATTTGGAATGGTTCTTGGAGCTCATCTCTAGTGACTGGAGGTCATGGACAATACCGGATGGACTTTCATGTCCGACAAACAAAAGGTATGCTTTCAGTATTGATATCTTGGTTTTGGGCTTACAATTATAACATTTCCAGATTATGAGCTGTGTTATTGGTGTTTTAGGGACTAGTGCCAGCTCTTGATGGACTCTTCCCAACCTATGAGAAGAGGTATTGTGCAAGGCACTTGTGGAACAACTTCAAGGGTGTGTGTGGGGGTCCCAACACCTGAAGAACCTCTTTTGGGCAGCATTTAGAGCGAAAACAGTTCCTGAATTTTGCCACCAAATGCAAGCCCTATCAGAGTACAACAAGGCAGCCTATGATTGGTTGATCGATAAGCCATTCTACCATTGGACAAGGTCACATTATCAAACCCTCTGCAACTCTAAGATTCGTACGAGCAATTTAGTGGAGAGTTGGAACAATGTGATTATAGAAGAGAGGGATATGGGTCCTATATGCATGTGGGAGGGGATTAGAAGAAACTTGATGGTGTTATATGCCCACAGAAGGAGTATGGAATCTATTTGGACAACTATGTTCACTGAGAAGATTGAGAAGGAGCTAGACGAGACTACTGAAGAAGCATTGAAGTGGTTACAGAAAGTAATGGGAACGGTCAATTTGAGGTGAGGTGGCACAGCCACCAAGTTGTGGTCAATCTGAAGAAGAAGAAGAAGAAGAAGAAGAAGAAGACATGTATGTGTAGACATTGGAGTTGATCGGCATTTCGTGTGCGCACGCCATCACTGCAATCAGGAAGACTAAGCTTTTGATCAAGGACAATGTTGCTGATTGCTACCTGAGAGAAACAGTGGCTAAGATTTACCAATTCTCCATTTCACCTACAAATGGCAAGGAGTATTGGCCAGTTTCTAAGTTGGGGGATTGTGGAGTCCCTCCAGTTGCAAACTTGAAAAAGAGGGGTAGACCAAAGAAGCAGCAAAGAAAGGGACTCGATGAGGATGAGAAGGGGAAGAAGAAACAGAAGAAGGATGAAAGGGACTCATCAAAGCCGGAATGAAGGAAGTACGCGTGCACTACATGTGGGGTAGTTGGGCACATCAAACTGTTCTATAATGAAAAAAAAGGAAGAAATAGGTGGAGGAAAGGAGACCGACTAAGGATGAAGCTAGGGCTGGGAATCCAGACCAAACCGTATGGGAAATCGCGGTCTAGACCGTATCGTATGGTTTGGTCTGGACCGTGAGACCAGAACTATGGTCTAGTCTGGTTTGTGGTCTCCTCCTTTAGTGCGTGGTCTGAAGTGGTCTGGACCGTGGTCTATCGCAGTAAACCGTAACAGACCGCGACACACTACCTACTACCTTGGACAAAAATAACACTAAATTGAACCTCCATATGTGTATTTGAAGAACAAAGTTAGTTGATTCTTCATCTAGTTGAGAGCCAACAAATTGCAAAATGATCGCTTATATGTTATCTCCTTATCAAAGTACCACACAAAAATTAGAAAGACTCATAAATAATATTCACAGATAATGTCTAGACTATGGAGTCGATAAAAATTAACCACTACAAAAAAATTCGTTCACCTTGATGAGATAAGGAAAATTATTGAGAGATATGCGACCATCTTAGTGGTTCGAAATTACCTCGACGTCATCAAAAAGGTTATCAACTGGGAGAACCTTCAGATCACTCGAGAGATGAGAGAAGCGGTAGCACAAAGAGGAATAGGGAAATAAGGCTATTTGAAAATTGAAAAAACCAACTTCTATCCTCATATTTCTTCTCATTTAATACGATCACAATTTTTTTTGTTTCACTAGCATATTGGTCACTAGATTTTTTTTTTATAGATACCGGTGAAGGTTGGAGAGCGAACAAGAGTTAATTTTTTTTAACATGGTCTGTCTGGTCCAGACCATACCGGACCGCACCGCACAGGTGTGGTGTGGTCTGGACCGTATAGTATATGGTCTGGTCCATGGTCTGTGTTCCAACCTCTCGGTCTGGACCATAGACCGTATCTATGGTCTGGTCTGGACCGCACCGCACCGTTTCCCACCCCTAGATGAAGCTAAAAGGGCGAAACAGCTCAAAAGAGCGGGGGGAAAAAATCGGTTGCCAGCCATACAAAGGCAGCAACAGAGGGCTGCAAAAGCGACATTGAGCGGGTTGGATCACATCTTTAAGCCACAAACTTAAGAAGTTTCTTAAACTTTGGGTGGCCAATAGGGAGAGGAGAGAGAGGGATGGAAAATGAGGTAGTTTGCTTAATTATTTAATGTTATTAATACTAATATTTATTGATGGAAAAATAGAAAATTCCCAATTCCTTAAAACCCGGCCACTTCCATTTTGCAATAGCCTCGTCTCTCATGGGGAGAATAAATTATCAAATTAATGTTTAACATTTTAAAAATAGAAATTACAAATGCCCACGCTCTCTTTAACTACTTGTAATGACATTATAATGTTTTACAATAGTATTACTAACGTTCATCAAATAAACTTTTATTGATGTACCTCATCATTATTAACAATTTCAATATACTAGTTGATGCTTTACGAATACATTATTAGCGATTTTAGTTCAATTGGTAACAATTTACATTTTTGTCATCTACGCTTATGAATGAATTATGAAAGTTATTTCACATCGTCATTAACGATTTGAATGAATTATCATTGATTTGCAACATCTTTACTAACGATTCAGATTTTCACACCATGAAGTAAATTGTTAATAACTAGTCGTGTTTAATTGAAAATGCAAACAAAATCATTAAAAATGATGGGATTGTATGGGTATCAACCATACTATTTGTTGTTAATAAATCCTAAAACATAACTCTTAGTCTTATACCCTAGCATTTGAACGTCAACCATCATTATTAACAGTTTGAATAACATTATCACTGAATTACAACATTTTATTAGCGAATGCACATTTTCACGTTATGTTCACAACTAGCCAATCAATGCATCTATCAATGACTTGCAATTACATTATTAACGTTTTGTAATGACAATATGAACGTTTATAAAATGAGTTATTAACTATTTAAGATCACCTATTATTATTTATTTTTTTTTTTGCATTAAGGGAGGCTAACGCCAAGAAGGAGGGGAATTACAACAGGAGAGGGAAGCAGAAGAGGAGACTATCAATCCGCATGCACCACCACCCGGCGCTCAAAAGAGATTCCCAGATTATCATCCTGAAGAATCTGACAAAGATCCCTTGGCGGGTCCACAAGTTCCCGCATACCGTAGGGATAGACGAGACTGTGCTTCGAGAGCCAGTCCGCGGCTCTATTCCCTTCACGGTATGTGTGAACAATGTTGACCAACCAGTCCTGAGCCATACGCCGCCGTATCGAAGTAAGCAGGCCGGCGTAGGGGTGAATGGGGTCCTGTCTATCCTTAATCAGCTGGATAGCTAGTTGGGAGTCCGACTCAATGATCAAGTTCCTGCACCTGTAACGCCAAGCAATATCCAAACCATGACGAATAGCCCACGGCTCAGCAAGGGCTGCCGAGGCCTCCCCAATCATATCCACAAAACCGGCCATCCAACAACCCTGCTCATCCCTAATCAAGCCACCAGCTCCTGCAATCCCAGGGTTACCAGCCGAGGCCCTATCTACATTAAGTTTCAGCCAACCCCTTGGGGGGGCAAGCCACCTAATGTTCTCAATCCTTCTATCAAGAATCATTCTAGGTTTACCTGGAGAGACTGAGGGGGCATTCCAAGCCTTGTGCCAAAGGCTGATCCTTTGCATGATCGAGTGGCTCAAGGAAGGGGCGGTCAGAGTAGCAGTCGCCCCTTTGAAGCAGCCCGTGCACCTGTTCTTCCACAAGCACCAAATCGCTATACTGAAAAAAACATTCCAACTAGCACCTGACACCATGATCTCATCCTTGAGGAGGTTCTTCTGCAACCAGTCTCCAGTAGAAGCTGAGAAGAACGCTTGCTGCTCAGACTCCGGCACATGCCTGCTCCAGAAGAAGGCAGCAGGCGGGCAATACCGGAGGACATGACAAACGGTCTCAGCAACATCTTCACAGCGGTAGCAGGATGAGGACGGAGAGCACTTTCTGGAGAACCTCAGCTGATTCGTCGCGATCTTGCCCAAGCAAACCAGCCAGGCAAAGCACCGAACTCTTTCCGGAACAGGGAGCTGCCACACTTGCTTCCACAACTTCTGTCGGGGCTCATACCGGGGCGGGTTAGCCAAAAGGTAGGCTGTTTTCGTAGAGAAACATCCATTCGAGGATTCCGTCCAGAAGATCGTGTCCTTCTCGGTGGAGAGAGGGTCAACAGCCACCGCGGTCACTTTCTGCAGGACCTCCGCAGGCAGCCAGGAGGCCAGACGCTCCACGACCCAAGTACCGTCATCGCCGAGGTAATCAGCAACAGGGTCCGACATCATCTCGCTTGGCACTGGTTGCAGAGCCAACTCCACGAGCGGTACCTGCATCAACCAAAGATCACACCAAAAGTTAGTGTCTTTCCCACTGTGGATATTCCACCCACAACCTTGTTTCAATAAACTAGAAGCTTTAACAAAGCTCCTCCAGGCAAAAGAACTTCCCTGACTTTGGCGGAACAGATCTAATCCTTCCCGTTGGCGTCCGTACTTGGCTCGAAAGACCTGAGTCCAGAGGGAATTCTTCTCTTGAAGCAATCGCCAGCCGCCTTTAGCCAGGAGAGCTAGATTAGCTTGTCTCAGGGGTCTCAAGCCTGCACCACCTTGATTCTTTGGCTCAGTAAGCTTTTCCCAGGCCACCAGATGCATCCTTCCTTGCTGCTCTCTCTCTCCCCAGATGAAATCCCTATTAATCTTGTCAATAGATTTACAAACATTCATAGGGATTAGTTCAGTCTGCATGGGGTAAGTAGGGATAGCGAGAGACACCCATCGCGCCACTGTAATCCTCGCAGCAAGGGAGAGGCGCCTAGACTTCCAGGGAGCAAGTTTCTTCTGAATTTGGAGAACTAGGGGCTGATATCTACTCTTAGTGATTCTCCCATGGATCGCTTGCAGCCCCAGATAGCGCCCCAAATTAAGGGTCAAAGGAATGCCAGCCCTGTCACTTAACCTCTGAGCACGAGGCTGACCGATGTTCGGTGAGACATAGAGCAAGGATTTGTTGAAGTTCACTCTCTGGCCAGAGCTATCACAAAACTCATCCAAGCAGTCTTTGATGATCCGGACCTGCGAGCTTTCCGCCTCGGCAAACAGGATAAGGTCATCTGCAAAAAAAAGATGAGTTAATGTCGGGCCCCCTGGCGACAATCTAACAGGTTTCCAAAGCTTTTCCTGGACAGCCCGGTCTATTCTGTGAGAAAGCCGTTCCATACATAAAACAAAGAGATAGGGTGAAAGAGGGTCTCCCTGTCTAACTCATCGGGTCGGGGAAATGGGTTGCAAGAGTTCTCCGTTCCAAAGGATACGCATAGCATTCTTCTCAACACAGTACATGATGCAGCGAATCCAAGAGCTCGGGAGGCCAACTTCAATGAGAGTATCCCGAAGAAAATCCCATCTAAGCCTGTCATACGCCTTCTCAAGATCAATTTTCATTACCAACCCTCCCTTCTTGCCTCGACGCTTGCGCATAGAATGAAAAAATTCCTGGACAATCAGGATATTGTCCGTCGTCTGCCGGCCCGGAATAAAGCTGATCTGTCGAGGAGAGACCAGAGTGCTCATAACAGACTTCAACCTGCTAGTCATGGCTTTAGTGATGGCCTTGAGACTGACGTTATTAAGAGAGATCGGCCGGAGTTGCCCAACAGTCTCAGGATTCTCAATTTTGGGGATGAGCACCACTGTAGAAGCAAAAACCTCATCTGGAAGCTCACCTCCCTCAAAAAACGAGATGGCCATGTCAGTAAGGGACTTCCCCACAGTCCTCCAAGCGTGCTGGTAGAAAATAGCTTGAAACCCATCCGGGCCCGGGGCCTGGAGCGGTTTCATATCAAAAACAGCCTGGTGCACATCCTGGATGGTGAAGGGGCGGAGCAGCTGGTTCAGATCCGCAAGACTGAGGTGGGGGAAAGCTCCTCGAGGCATCAAGTCCTCATAGATCGTGTTATCCTGCAGATACAGGTTAGAGTAAAACTGGAAAATCATAGAGGCTAATTGATGTCTATCCGACACCCACTCCCCACTCTCATCCTTCAGACAAGCAATCTTGTTTGCCCTCCTTCTGATCTTAGCTAGCTGGTGGAAGTAGGAGGTATTCCTCTCCCCAAATTTGACCCAGTTCTCCCGAGATCTTTGGAACCACAACAACTCTTCTTGTTCCAAGACCTTCTCTAGCTCCGTCGAAAGCTTGATTTACATATTATTGATTTACATTTTCGTCATCAACGCTTATACAGAAATTATTAAAGCTATGCTACATCATTATTAACGATTTGAATAACATTATCACTGGTTTACAACATCTTCATAGGTTAATCCTTTCTGAATTCTGCAGCACTGTCAACAACATGGTCTTCGGCATATTCCCGTAAACCGCACCTTTGAAATTCATATTAAGATAGAAAATAACTAAAAAATACTAATTATGTAGTAAGATGTTAGCAATCAATTAAATTCTATTACTAATGACACAAGCCGCATGTTAATAATGAACAACTCTACCTGTTAATAAAAGTCGCTCATGTGTTAATAATTAAAATACAAATGCTAAACAACCATCGATCCACATCCTATTAATGACATGACAAATAATTTTGACAAACAAGGGCCATCGGTTACATGTATGTTAATAATTTGATTATAAGTGTTAACAACACAGAACATAAACATTACAAATCACAACAAATGTGTTAATAATGCTACTCTAAGTGACAAATTAATAAAGAGAAACACACGCGTTAACCATGTATCCATTTTTGTTAATACCAACTTCACAAACCGTTGAATAATTAAAACAATTTGTTGATAATTACAGTGACCAAAATTTTTGACCGACAATGAAACTTGTGGACATAAACATTTTTAAAGCATGAATGACGTTGATAATGCAAGTCTTTCATGTTAATAACATGAGCAATAATTCTTAACAACACGCAACCTACTGTTATAGAAAACCATCTAATCTTTTAAAACGGCGGATCTTTGAAAACTGCTAAACAAACAAATCATTGATATTAAACCAAACCTACGGAGAGAATACGAACTACCGTGAAGAATACGAATGACTGTGAGTTTCTGCTCAGAGGAAAGAAAATGAACGACCGAGAAGGAAAGCGATAGCTCACCGGAGGAAAGAATACGAATGGCCAAGAAGGAAACGGCTGGAGGTCGATCGTAACCGGAGCCGGACAAGTCTTGGCAACAGAAAAAATCTTCGCCGCACAAACAAGAAACTGTGTCGCCGGCAACAGAAAATCCTGGAGAGAAAAAACCTTACGCATGAACGTGAAAAATGGGTTACAATTAATAAATAATAGCACAACAATTAATTAAATTAAAACTCTAATACCATCAGTACTCTTAACTGTCTAAAAACGGCTAACTATCCACTAACTACTTATGATTGATTTATTGGCTGAAATTAACTTAAGGAGGTTCTTATCTTATGGGTGGATATTATTGTAATTTTTAAATTTTAGCTCTACAAATAGCACCTCCCTTTTCAATAGGTTGATTATGGCTGGTGAGCACACTAAAATATATGTGCATCTAATCAGTACAAAAAAAACTATTCTCGGTAACTTTTCAAAGACTACACTTTTTGTTATGGGACAATTTTCAAAGTATATGTTGAAAGCTGAAAAAACTATGTTTAGCCTCAAAGCCCTTAAAATCCATAAATATGCCCTCTTCTCAAAATGAACACTAATAAAATGGTATTCCTTAAAAATTCACGCGAATAAAAGTAAGTTTCTGCTTATTGGATGTTAGAGCAGAAAGTTACGCCCCTCCAAAGTTTGGCAAAATGGAAAAATGCACTTTTGGACGACTAAATTAGTAAATTTCGGGAAAATTGAAACCAAAATACCTTTGACTTCCCGGTTGTGTAGATCTTTAAATGTTATGCTAAGTAAGAAAAAAATATTTTACATCGATCCGATAACCAAGCGCAAAATTATGATCATCTGAAGTTTTGACGTATATTGTGTGGAAATAGTTGGTCTTCCTGCGATTTGGTTGCAAAATCGATGGCTTCCGTCTCTATTTTGATAAATCGTTTGTAATGACAACAATTTGGAAAATTCTATGGATCCCAAAGATCTTGCAACAAAATTGCTGGATGCCCCAACGATTTTGGTCGTTTGAAAAGTATTAGTGGTAATATAGTATTTTAGTAGGTTGTGTATTTTATAGCTAATTGGGTTGAAAGTATAAACACAAAATTGTTGAATTAATGACGAGAAAAATGCATTCACAAAACAGTCGATAATGAAAATGCCATTCACATCACTAGCTAAAATCGAAACCAAATGATGACTATAGATCTCTCTTCATCTTCTTAGTCGCCACAACTACTGGTACTAACTATTAACGCCCCTTTTTGAGAAGATATTTATAAAAAGTGTTCGTGTATGTGTGCTACAATTGATTGATTAAGCATGGGTTCATTATTAGCCAACCCAAAATGATTCGTTTGCCTTTAATCATTTTGGTCTTGGGGATCCGTTAACTCCATCGTCAACCACAAAATCTTACCTAAAAATCTTGTCAGCTTGCTGCTCCACCTTTAGCTAGGTAGTGCTTCATATTTGGGCATCTTTCTTAGTAGTAGTAGTAGTGTTGTTTTAAGTATATGACATTATTAGCTATTGTTATAGGCTTAGGCGCTTAGCCATAGTACTATAGGCGAAACAAGTTTATAGTTGATCTATAATACTGGGTTAGACCTTATCTGACCATCTTATTGGTTTTTGATGGACTGGTTGAATTCTATCGAAATCAATTATAGAATCATTTGATTTTGATGGACTGGTCGAGCGACCGAATCAGCCAAATCCTTCCTCTCTCTCTCTGTGCTCTTCTCCATCACGGCCCGGGTCATCCCTCTGCTTCTTTCATCACACATTTGCTCATGTCCATTGAGTTAATCCAAATTCGACCGATTGACTTAATCGGTTTAATAACCTTACTTTAAACACATATAAACATATGAGCAGTGGTGGTTGATGAAACAGAAAAATGGGTGAAAAATGGGAATGAGAAACAAGTAGCCGACCAGAATTATGTTATTTGGGAAAGAGCAATGATTATCAAAGATGCATAAAAATATAGCATGCTTGGCCTTCTTTAGCAAATAAAGCAAATCAATGGAAAGAAAAACAATTCCATTGAGACATTTGTTTTGTTCAGTCTATTGTTGGGGGGAAAGGAAAACGTGGGTCCAAATGCAAAAGAATCACTTTGCAAGAGGAAAACCAGCATAGATCATCAACATGAAGCATTTCTTCGAGTCAAATATTCTATAATTTAGTGAAATTGCGGTTAGTTATTCGGTTATGTATTTATTGTTTGCGGTTAGTTCACAAACCGTAAAATGACATGTCCTACTAGTCGCGATCGAATAAGACCTCACTTAAATAGTTATCTATATATTAACCTCAAACCGCGCTTATTAGGTGCAATTTCGGTTTAACCGCAAAACTGCAACCATTTTCTCACCCCCTACTTTCTTAAGCACGTTTATCCCTATAGATCAAAAGAAAATCATACGTAGATTAACTCGAATTTGATAAACACAATAAAAAATTAACATGTATTCGATTATATTCACCGGCTAGGTACATAGAAACAAGTTGCAACAAGGATGAGTAACATAAAATTTTGACTACACAAGATGAAAACGGTAGAAGTTTCGGATCCGGGAATGAAGATCATCATATATCCACCTTAAACCTACTTCATGGTCATCCACATACCACAATACACTTATTATTTGTAATTGGATACTTGATGATGTATATTAACTAACTAGGCATTATTATCGATACATATATCCTTATAATTATAAATGTAACCAGTTATTAGCATCTAATTGCTTTGCTCAATCATATGTCCCATTAATGAAAGCAAACCATATCATATATATAAGTTAAACATGCAAAGCATGGCGGGCACCAAGAGAGGGCAAGAACCAAACTGGAAATTCGACATTCTACAACAACGACATAAACCCACCCTAGTACCCAAATTTCCATATCCATCCCTCCCTAGTCCTCAAAATCTCCTATATAGCTACTTACTACCACAAACCCCAACAGAAACCCAAAATAAAGAGCTTTCATTCACACACAACACAAACAAGGCCTTGTTTAGTAGAACATATTTTCTTCCAATTTTTTCCCCTTCCATTTCTCTTTTGGGCCTCGTTGAAATCTGCTCATCTTTCCTTCAGCCCAGGCCCAGGCATGTAGTTAACCAGAGAAGGAAATGGTCAAACGTTCTCCGACGGAGGCAGCAGCGGCTGACTGAGACCAGACTTGACGTGGCCGTGGATCCTGCCGCTGCCGTTGTTGTTGCTTCCCTGGTCCTGCCCTGACTGGATCGCAGCCTTCTCAAGGTTCGCAAACTTCCTCTCTTCGTTCTTGCCCCACAACACGAGGTACAATCCGATTATGATCAGCACTGCCCCAATAATCCTGTGCATCCACGCCCACGCCAAACAGAAAACAACAACAAATCAGCAATCAACCAACCCAACCAACCAATAATTAAAACTCGAAAGGTAAAATCATCTTTCTCTTCTTCTTCCTCTGCCCCCACTTCCCCCTCGTGCCCTTGTCATTTCCGCAGTTCAAGCCAAACCGTTGGTAAGGTAGTGCGAAGGAACGAAGTTGCTCGACCGACAGGAAAAAAAAAAAAAAAAAAAAGGGCTTACCCTCCGAGGAAGAACTCCTCGCCGAGAGCAAGGGAGGCCATAATGGCGACGATAAGGGTCTGAACAGGCTGATACACGGCCACAAACACAGGGCCCCCTCTGTCAATGCACCATATCTGGACAGCAAACGCGATCCCAGATGCCACCACTCCCTGCAAACAAAACCAACCCTACAAAATTAAAGACCACCACCACCGCCATCAAAGCAAAAAAAGAAGCTTCTCCATCACCCATATGAAGGGACCATTTTCTATTATTGACCACCTGCCCTTAACCCATTTCTCATGTCACTTCAACCAGTCTAACTGCAGCAGCCCTACAGCAGGGCAGGTCGAATTCAATCCCGAATAGGACATTGTTTCACCTCAATTAATGTTAGCTTAATCCATTATTTGATCCGCTTAACTTAATTACTCTTTACTTGTGAACCAAATTTGACTAAGGGTCAATTGATTCATTATTGTACTGACCGCGTAGAGGATGGTGAAGAGTTCGCCGCCGGAGTGGAAGACCCAGGCCTGGGAGTCGCGCTCGACGATGCCCGCGATGACCAGGAACTGGAGGAGGCCGAAGAAGCAAGTGTAGGAAGTGACGGAGAGTCTGGCGGGGTATTTCTTCAGGATCGGGGCCTGCAAGACGAGCCAGCCAGACCAGGAAAGGCAGTGGCCGATTAGGAAGATGCAACCCAGTGTCCAGTTCCCGCTGTCGGCCTCGTCTCCCAGCTTCGAGACGTAGCTGGGCACGGATGAGGTGGCGGCGGAGGCAGAGGAAGCGAGCAGGTTCGTTAGCGGCGGAGTTGGGGTGTAGATCGCCGGACCCTTGTAGAGAGTGATGACGGTGGCTCCGGCGACGCAGCAGAGGGTCCCTAGGGCCTTCGAGATCCCGTCTTTTCTGTCGAATCGTACTTTTTCGATTCTGTGGAAAAAAAAACAGGGGAAGCTCTGTTTAGTTTTTAAAAAAGTTGGACGAATTTGGAGCGAGCAAGAGGGGGAAAATGGAAGGGAACTTGCCGGAGAATGGCGGCCATGAGGAAGGTGATCGCCGGGACGGAGTTCTGGATGGCGGAGGCGAAGGTTGGGGAAGTGTTGTTCAGACCCAACAAGTAGAAGCCTTGGTTTGCAGTGATACTGTTTGTGAAAATGCCACAGAGAATGAAAGAAAGAAAACCCTAGCAGGTCAGTAAGTTCCATTTTCATATAGCCCTTTTCAGGTTCAATTCGTATTATAAGTTGAACATTATGAACATACCCAATAAGAGCCAGGAAGAAGAACTGAACTAGGAAGTTGAGGGTGATGGCTGGTCTTTCCTTCCTGTATCAAGATCATGATCAATCAATCCATTAGAACTACGTACATGCGTGATCATAAAGCTTTCACAAAATGAACAAGCTTTGGCTGCAGAGAAATTTGCAGGAGATGTAAAGTAACGTACTTCTCAAGGAAGTAAGCAAAGGGAAGGAGTAGAAGCAGGGCGATGATGTTTCTGTAGACAGGGAAAACCAGCATGCTGATGCCCATATTAAGGGCAGCTCTGGAGACGACATGGAAGCCAGCATAACCAAACTGCAAGGCCAACATGGCCAAGTGCAGTTGCATCTTTTCAGGCACCGAGCACCACATTCTGCCTCCAGAGCCACCACTCCCACCTGAGCCGCCATTGTCAGCCATGGTTGAAGATTGGTGGAAGGTGATGAGCAAAAGGGAGGGTGGGGAAGAGAATTGGTGTGTAAGTGTGGAGAGCAATGAAGGTGGCTGATGGGTATAAATACACACAGGATTTGGCAATGGCTACTGCAAAGCCTCACTGTGAAGTGGAATTGCGAGGGAGAAGAGGGTCAATGTGGTGGGGACAGAAAAGAAAGGGTCCTCTTTCTGTCAAACTAGTAATAGCCCTTTCAAATGTGTTTTTGGGTTGTCTCCCACATTCTTCTTCCTTTTCTTCTCTCTTCTATATACATTCCATGGCCACCCTTTTTTTCTTTTATCTCTTGCTTTTGCTTCTTGGCTGACAAGACAACCCCCAATCGCACTATGGAGGGGCTATTTTTACTAAACTATGATCATCAAGAGAGGGGAAAAGTGTTCAAAGTGAAAGGTGGGATGAGATTAGATTAGTTATTAGGAGGGAATGGTGATGATCTTGCCAAATACCATCATCCTGTCAATCAAACATATTTGACAATGGCAACCGTATACATAATCGACAAGATGAAAGCTACCACGACTCATACAAATACGCATTCGCTACTTTTGTTATTCCGTATAAGTGGATGGATCAAGGTAAGTAACTGACTCATTACTGGATTTTGTTCATGATCATTTGCAGACATACTCTTGTCCATATTGCTCCTAATTAAATGGGTTTATGAAGAAAGTAAGTATAGGGATTAGGAAGTAATCATACTTGGTTTGTTGATTAGATTTGCATTAGAGGGAGCTAGGTGTGCTATTGTACAGGGTGTGTTGTTTTTTTGGCAGCATGCCATTAATGATGAAGAAGAATGGAGGGAGCCGCCATTGATAAGGAAGAGAGCACGCACGAGGGGCATCGATTATGGGTAAGGTGGGATCCCCGCGCCCATGCGCTCTCCCTCTCGAGATAATAAATCTCATTCTCATCCCTATATGCTTTCCTTCCTTCCTTCCTTCCACCTCAAGTTGGAAAATTTTCTAAAGCTAACCCTACCATCATGTAACCTAATTCTACTGCAATTCTAATACAGTAATACTCTTTGAGGTTATAATGTTCATAATTGTTAGAATCTTAGTTTTGGATGCACGCAATGAAAATTAACTATTATTGATTGCGGGCATCCAACGATTGTGAATCGGAAAATTTCTAATTCAACAACCGTTAACTAATTAGAACACCCCAATGAAAATTAGGATGGTGACCGCGTTACATCTCACTATGCATCCACCCTTCATCTCTCTCACTCATCCAACTTCTCTCGGGTTCCTAATTCCAAGTTGGTTAACCATAGTTTGGTACTACTTTGAGGTCTTGTGCTAACGATTGCATGGAATTCAATCCACAATCTCAAATACACCATTCATGGGAGCGAAAATCAGGTGAGTTAGCCTAATGAAGCACAACAGTGCCCTAGCCGAAAGCTGGCGAAGAAAACAGATAAAAAAGAGAAGCTCAACAATTCACGTAGAGAAGTAAAAGTTTCTACTTCAACACAGACACCACTTAGCTAGAGGACCATATATGGCACACATTAGGGTGGCAATTTGAACAAAATGAAGTTATGATAGATCGAAGAAGAGAATATTGGAGTATCGCCTGTACAAATTTGGTCTAGTAGTTGTAGTCTCGAATGTTGAAACCAATGAACTTAAAGATGTTAGTTTCAGTGTGTGCGGATCTATTACGACTAGATTCAAGAAGGTGATAGACGTAAGATGGGTGTTGGGGTTATACCTAGCACCTGGCGTCGTCTAAATGTGTCCAGGCGCTAAAAGGAAATATAACCGCTAATATTAAATGACGAATGAAATAGTTGTTTTACACCGCTTCCACTTTAGTTCAAATTATTAATAACTCTTACTAATTACCACCAAACAATATGAAAAATATATAGCTCTCAAGTTTATAGATTCATGTCTGAATAGCTCACAAAGTTCATTATTGAGAAGATTGAGTTTGTAGATGACTTCCTACCTCCACCTAATTACACCGACACCTAAGTGTCGCCGTACTCCATTGCCCCGTTCCGAATTCCTAACTCGATGTTGATCTCTACCTTGTTATTGCCTAGCGCCTAGGTATGGACAAACGTAAGTCTTTTTGAAGCATATGATATTATACCCAAAAATATATATATTAGAGCATCCATTACCTAGTTTGAAATTTTCTTCACTAATCAATATACGAATATAATCTTAACGAGTCTTAATCAAAATGGATTAAATTAAGAAGCTTGGGTCACTTCATTTTATTTTGAAATAGAAAAGAAATATCCAGTATATACTATGTATTTTTTATATTTTAAATTATATGTATAAAAAATATTTCCATTGTGCAGAGGAGACTGGAGGGTAATGAAGTGTTTCCACTAAGGTTCCCTCTGCCAAAGTAACTTAAAGATACTGCTGAGAAATTGTACAAAATATCAAATAGCTTTGCTTTTACCAGACAACCTGCCCCCCTTTCATCCCAATACGCACTACTGGCTAATCATCATTGTCTAATTTCAAAACTTTGAATAAACAAATTAAAAGACAAATAATTAAACCAAGAAAGAAACAACAGAATTCATAGCCTTTCCCATCTGACCACTCTCAATTACACTACGCCGCTATGTATAATTGTTTATGCATATGCTAACACAATGATGAAGCTTTGGTATTAATATAAAATCAATTTCCAGTACAAACTCGTATTGTTTAACTATACTGTAAAGGGTGTTGGAGATGGAAACCGTTAGTGGTTATCTTGTGTTGACATTTTTTTTCATCTTTTGCCTCATAGTTATTTATTTAGGTTTTACAATATAAATCCTACCGTTTTATCGATTTTTTCATTAAATTCTTCTATTTGACGGTAAGGTATAGTATATTATTTTTTTTTTATTATTACAAGGGAAATCCCTTAAGATGGCAAACCTTGACCCCTCTTAACAGTCGACAAACTCATAAAAGCAATTCAGTCTTGCACACAGTTCTATCAATGACCACCAAGAGATAACCACCTGAATCAAACATGCTCATTTACTAACTTCACCATTCCTTAGTGGTTAGTATAATATATTTCAGTAACAAAAAAATGTAAATATTATATCAAGAACCAATGAAAATATCGCGTCAAAAATTAAGTTATTGAAATGAAGTCAGAAAAATTCTAACCTTCCATATATGTGGTCCTACATATAATATAACCAACGTTCTACCCATCGTTCTCACCCCACCAGGAAAAATGCATCAAGCTCATTCATTCAAAAGAATAAGAGAAAGGCGGGCTTACCATGTGAAGGGGTTACTGAAGATGCAGGGGAAGGAAATGCTCTGGCTTATGAAACAGGGGCAGAGGTGAATGAAGAAAAAGACACAATGGAGGATGAAGAAGATGTGGAAATCCCACCAGGCTACGGACCTGGTGTTGCTGAGGTATTGGTGGCTCAATCCAAGCCACCTGAGAATCCATGAACTACTTAGCATTGAACTGTAGGGGATTTGGACAAGAACCTACAGTTCGTCAGTTGCGAAAGATGGTTAATCGACATAGACCATCGATCGTATTCATGTCCGAGACAAAGAAAAAAGACTCCTATATGGAGAAGAAAAGGAGACGATTACGGTTTGCGGAGCATCATTATGTGCCACCTGTTGGCAGGGCAGGTGGATTAGCATTATGGTGGGTGCAGGGTTTGCCACTTCATGTTTTGGACTGTAATAGCTTCTTTATTGATGCGTTTGTAGACTTAGGCGGAGGTTTCTTTGTAACTTTTGTTCATACTCCTTCAAATGCTGCTGCTAGAAGGGAAATTTGGGATAAACTTAGTTACCTAAGGGATCATATGGAGGATAGATGGTTGATTATGGGGGACATGAATGCTATCTTGTACGTGGAGGAGAAGAGGGGTGGAGGAGCCCTCAGGAATGACTCTGTAACCCCTTTCAAAGACTTTATTGAAGATACGCACTACTTGATATTGGCTATAATGGGTACCCCTTTACTTGTGTGAACAAGCAAGAGAATCAAGGAAGAATTGAAGAAAGGCTTGATAGAGTACTATGTTCAGCATCTTGGAGAACACTCTATAGTGATGCGATTTTGTTCCATGAACTTAAATTGGAATCTGATCACAGCCCCTTAAGACTGCAACTTCATGGGACCAGTGGACAAAATCGATGCCCTTTCCGATTTGATGCACGTTGGCTGCAAAGAGAAGAATGTTATGAGATTGTTAATCATACCTGGAACTCTGGTGGTTCTTGTGAGGAAAGACTTATGAAATGTGAAAAAAGAGCTGAAGGCATGGGCGAAACAAGTCTACAAGGATCAAACCCAAAGAGCTACTTCTATCCAGATTAGACTAAATGAAATCTTAGAACTCCAGCCTAATCCTATGCTCATTCAAGAAGAAAAAGACCTCATGACTGAACTTGAAGCTATATGGAAAGATGAGGAACTATTCTGGAGCCAACGATCGAGAGTTAGTTGGCTTAAGGAAGGGGACAAAAATACTAATTTTTTCCATACCTCGACTGTGCACCGCAAGCAAAGGAACAAGATTGCTTCACTCAAGGATGATCAAGGTAACATCATCATCCAACAAGAAGAGATTGCAGACCATGTCTCTAATCATTTCCAATCCCACTTCACCAAATCTACTCCAGCGCCTGACACTTGCATCCTCGAGGACTTTCCTAAGCTTGTAACAGATGAAATGAATTTTGACCTGTGCAAACCCCCTACTGAGGAAGAAATCAAGTCTGCTGTGTTTGATCTTGGACAAAATAAGTCCCCTGGCCCTGATGGTTTTGCGGGTCTCTTCTTTCGTAAATTCTGGACCAAAATCAAGGGCGATTTATGTACTGAAGTTATAGATTTTTTCTCCTCTTCCATAATGCCAGAAGGGTGGAACATTGCACTCATCCCCAAAGTCCAATCCCCAGAATCGGTGTGTCAATTTAGCCTGATCAACTGTTGCAACTTCAGGTATAAGGTGATCTCCAAAATCATGACCTCAAGATTGAAAATATGGATGTCGTCCCTTGTGTTGGATACTCAAACTGCCTTTACTGGAGGGAGAATGATCCAAGATAACATTATTTTAGTCAATGAAATCCTCCACAATTTCAAGAACAGAAGGACCAGTGGTAATTGGGATATGATGATGAAGCTTGACATGAGGAAAGCTTATGATCTTGTTGACTGGGACTGTCTGGAGGCCATCCTCCAAGCTTACAGTTTTGATGGAAAATGGAGAGGTTGGGTCAGCCAATGTATCAGTACTGTTAGCTTCTCTGTCCTGCTTAATGGTAATCCCACAGAGTACTTCTCCCCGACAAGAGGAATTCCCCAGGGAGACCCGCTTTCCCATTTCCCCTTCATCATTATGTCTAATGCCCTCTCTTTCCTCATCAAAAAAGGGGTTCAAAAGGGTGATATCCAAGGCATTAAGCTCAACCAAAATTGTCCAACCGTTTCTCATTGTCTCTTTGCGGATGACACAGTTATTTTTGGAAAAGCTAGCATGAGAGAAAACATGCTAAAGACGCCCTTAAAGGAGGAATGATCCGAGTGATCATGTCTGGCGATGATACCGACTTTCATCGAGATCCTTGGATCCCTGCCTTCCCCTCCCACTCGTTATCTTGCCTCAACCTCCTCCCGTCGCAAGTCAGTAACTGGATTCAGCTGAATGAGAGAGCATGGGATTAGGGATGGCAAAAATATCCGTAACCGTGGATATCCACCCGGGTCCGGCCTAATCGGGTAGGGTAAAACCCGAACCCGAATATTGTTGGTAATGGGTGGGCATGGGTTTCTCACTATCAAACCCAAACCCGCCCAATTATACACATACATATGTATTTTATCTATATATAATTATTATTTTTCTCTAACATATTTTATATTTAGCAAATAAATATAATATTTTCATGAAATTGTGTTGTTTTAATTAATTTTCCTCATTCTAGTGAATTATTGTTGCACTTTTCCTCTTACGTAATGTAAGAATACGTATGAATGTTAACATATTGGTTGGAGTAATGAGAAATGATTACCCATGGATAACCGTGGATACCCGAAACCCGAACGGGTATGGGCATGGTTTTGATTTTTTACCCGTTTTACATGTGGGTATGGGTAAAACCCGAACTACTTTGGATAGGGTAACGGATATGCATTATCCGGCCCCGACCCGACCCATTGCCATCACCTACATGGGATGTGGAGGCCCTTCGGAATGTTTGTTCCGAAGATGTCATGGAGGCGATCAGTCGTGTCCCGATTGGACCGACGGAGTCAAAGGACAGCTGGGCATGGAAACATACTTCTAATGATAATTTTACTTTCCGATCATCCTACCATGTTCTTCGTGAAAGCCGTGATCAACAAACTTCTACACCACCAATCATGCATAATCAACCTGCCAACAACAATTGGAAGTGGCTCTGGTCGTTGGCTCTCCCACCAAAAATTCGTTTCTTTATCTGGAAATGCTCAAAAAGAGCCATTGCTACAAGGGAAAGACTTTTCTCTAGATCTTGTGCAACAGCCCAAATTGTCCCATCTGTGACGCGCCAGAGACGATTTTGCACAACCTCTTTCATTGTCAGCATGCATCAGAGACTTGGCATCTCTCAGGATTGATTGCTCCTCCCTCTCAAGATGCCTCATTCGCCTCTTAGTTCTTCAACCTAAAGGACACCTACTCTGACGCTCATGTTTGCAAGATCGCATACCACCTTTGGAATATTCGGCTTGCCCGGAACGCTTTCATCTTCGACAACATGGCTCCTTCCCCGGCCTCATCCGCAATTAAGTCGGGTCATAACTTCATCGAATGGGAGGAATCGCGGACTTCTCTTGCTCTTTCCTCTTCTTTCCAACCGACTCTATTGCACCCTCAGCCTAGGGGTTCCCGTTCCAACACCCCACCACCGCCTTTCTCTCGAGTGATATACTGTGATGGGTCGTTTGTTTCCGACTCGAGATTGGTGGCTTATGGGATTACTATTGCCAATTCTCATGGTCAGGTGTACGACGGCAAGGCTGAGACTTTCCTGTGTTCGCACCCGATTCAGGCTGAAGCCCTTGGTCTCCTCAACGCCATCCTGCTTGCGGTTCAAGATGGGATTCCTACCTGCATCCGTACGGATTGCCAAGTGCTTTCTCTTGCTCTCAATCAGGACTCCTCGGCATGGCCATGGCATTGTCGAGCTACCATTGCTCAGATGTCTCTCCTTCTTCGGTCTGCTCCTTGGATCCGGATTGAGTTTGTTCCCCGACGGCTTAACCGACTTGCAGATTGGGTTGCTTGTCAAGTTAGGGATGCTTCGTTACCTTTGGAATGGATCTTAATTCTTAATATCATTGCACCATTGTTGTAACGAACATTTGGGTTCTTTTTGAATGGAATATAAGGATGCTCTGATTGTCAAAAAAAGTATACATAAAGTTAGCCCGCTGATAATCTAACTCATATTAGTAAAATTACACCCAAACTCTCACCATTATAAAAAAAAATTACACCCAAACTCAACTAAGCTGGTTTGCCGTGAGACCATCTTCATCCCCAATCTTTAGCAATTGCTAAAGTGGAGTGGAGGGTGAGGTGGCACTTCTCTAACAATTGCTAGGGATGTAAGAGTGATTGCTAAATTAGCAACCTTGCTATATTAGCAAGTCCTCTAGCAATGTCACCTAGGCACTTGGGACCCACTTTCATTTTCTTTGGTTTGATTTATTTAATTTCCTTTTCCTCTAAAATCGTGTTGTTGTGCATTATCATTTTTAAGTTGTTCAATAGATAGAAAAGAGTCATATATATAACTAATTAGAGAATTAATTATGAAACACATTTGTTTATTATGAATTATATATGAGATATTTATCATTCAAATATGAAATAAAAAGAAAACGCATAGCTATAATTGAACATTCGTTCATGAAACTAGAAAGAAACACTTCTAAATAAAAAACACCTACGATTATGATAATAAAAAAATACGAAAGATTGATAATAAAGCAAGAAAGGAAACAAAGTTTAGCAAAATACACATGTACAACAATTTACTAAACTCTAATTTGTGCATAAATATAAGATTGTAAAAAAAATTATGAATTATCTATTATTAACTATGAAAAAAATATTATGGACATATTCTGGATCCTACCAATAGAAATTGCTAGAGAATTACTGGAATGGAGATGGCTAGAAATTGCTAAAAATCATTTCTAGGATGGAGATTGTCTAAAATCTAAATCTAGCTAGCTGGCTTAAACATAAAAAGAAAAAAAAAGGAAATGATAAAGTTTGGTGGGAGGTGCAGCTAGGAGGATGGTTCTTCTTCTTCGGAGACTGGCCCGGCCTGCTATAAACCGGTCGGAAACCAGCCTGACCAAAGCCAGTTGTGAAGCTGGTGACAGAAGTGGCAATAGAGTTCTGTTTACAGACACGACATGCAGCCTCCAGTTGTTTAAATTTGGTTTCGCACGAGAGAATCTTCAAAGCCTGTTTTTGGTCGAGACCCTATTCAATTCAATTCAATATTCATCATCTGGCTAGCTACCCATCTGACTCTCGACTCCACTGACTTCATCTATTCATTTCACCACCATTATTTTTTTAACATGGGCTTTTTAATTACCTCCTTATTCCCTTTTGGAAATCCTTGTCTCCTTTAATGCTGATAATAATGATGCAAGAGCTCTAATTATAACATAGTACGACAAAGGTAGCCATGAAAAAGTAATTTTGAATTTCAAGGTCGATTCCTTTTAATGAAATAGATCTTCAAATAATGTAGAAATATAAATAAATAAAAAAATAAAGATAGATCTTCAAATCTATTTCATTAGTTACGCGAGAGGAGTTGTTAGTAACCTATATATGGGATCGTACAGTGTTAAAATTTAATGAAATGTGAGATTTAACTAGATTTTAAACATTTTAAATTTTGATAGAGTTGGGGACTCTTCCATACGATTTGATTGGTTAATGGGTAACTAAGTTCGATAGCAATTAAGAGGAAAAAATTGTACAAATAATGGAGGTAAATTGGTTGATTATACTGTTTTTTAATATGTTTTAAATTGTAGATATTATTCTCGTGTGTCCAATCTTATTGAACCGAACCAGATTATCACCCTAATTACATATAAATGTAGAAAACTTTGAAAGTAATTACAATGTAACACAAGACGAGTGGGTAGATGAGACTTGGTCTAGGTTGATATGACTCCAATTCAATTACACACAGACACAATAGATGAAGAAAGAGGACTGAAAGGGGAGCAACAATGGCAGAGGTGAAGAATTCCTTATTATACCTTGGTGACATATTGATTCGTTTGAAGGACAATGAACAAAGGTAAAAAAAAATGTCAGACAGGTAACATCTTCTCATGTTCCAAAACACACAGCATGATTCTGAGTTCTGACCCTTTCACCATGCGAGAGAATATCCCTTTGCCTGGGGGAGCCATTGAGTACTGGAACGTGAAAGATTCCAAACAAATTTTGGCAATTGATCGAACTTTTTATCTCGTCTTTTGGCAAGTTTAATCGTAGGCTTCGCATCTCATTCTTGGCTTTTATTTTTTGGGTTTGATTCGGTTTGAAGTTGATAAGATCACTAGGATTTTTAAAAAAAATTACGATTGAGTATAGTTGCATTTTCGAGCTTTGAATGATCATAATCCTTTGTTAAGATGGAAATTGTCTCATTTGAATACAAAATCTTCAAATTAAAAATTAACAATAATATCGTTTGGTCAAACTCATGTTAGCCATTCGAATCTGTTTTAACTACATTTCAGAGGTCGAATATTTACGTAAAGATAGAATTGCATATTCATCCTCTGATTAAAAGAGAAGTGCATATTCCTCCCGACAAAAGCATTTTTATTTACAAGAAAAAAAGGCTAATTAGTAATTATTGATGAGTTTTTTTATTTTGGTTTCGTATAGCACACGGGGGAGGGGATAAAGTTGGGGTGCGGGTGACACCAAACATTACATGTGCACAAGGAGACACGTGGCGTGTTGACAGATAGGCTGCGGTCCTGAGATCCTTTCTACTCCGCCGGATCTTAACCACGTACGTGCGTGCACACTGCTTCTCATATATTCACATAGTACATGAAACTGGGAAAAAATCCCACTGTACACACGTTCTTAAAAAAAATTCTCAAAATACATGAGTTATAAAAAAATTTTCCAAAGTACACATGTTTGAGCATCACCGTTTTAGACAAAAGCGGTGAAGGTCATCACCGCTTTTGACCAAAACGGTGAATACTTCATCGTCTTAAACAAAAACGGTGAAGTATTCACCGTTTCAAA
The DNA here is from genome assembly GCA_964030455.1 of Linum trigynum. Lineage (NCBI taxonomy): Eukaryota > Viridiplantae > Streptophyta > Magnoliopsida > Malpighiales > Linaceae > Linum > Linum trigynum. Next base: position 52,676,429 of record OZ034817.1, on the reverse strand, counting down.
CTAAAACGGTTAAGTTTTCACCGCGTTAATTAACAACGGTGAACACATCACCGTTTTGGTCAAAAACGGTGAACCCATTCATCGTTGTTAAGTAACGCGGTGATCATTTCCCACGTTTCCCACCCCTGGTAGGTCAAAATTAGGTCGCAGCTACCACCTATTCACCGTTTGAGACAAACGCGGTGATGATGTTCACCGTTTTTGACAAAAACGGTGAATAGTAGGCAGATTTTCCTATAAATTGCACACCACCAGCAGTTGTAAAAACATAACCACTCCCCTTTCTTCAAATTTCAGCAACCAAAATCGAGCATAATACACAGAACAGAAATTTTTCGGTATGTTGAGACTTTTCGTATTATAGTCTAATTATGTTTTTAGTAGTTATAGTATGATTTAATTTTCGTATTATGTTGTTGTTAGTTAGTTGAACTTATGTTCGTTAGTTATAGTATGATTTAATTTTCGTATTATGTTGTTGTTAGTTAGTTGAATTTATTTTCGTTAGTTATGGTATGATTTAATATTAGTTGTACAATATGATTTTGGTTAATTTTACTGTCTTTAAGCTAATAGATACTTATTGTAAATTGTAGATATGGGTAAATTCAAGAAGTTTCATCTTACTATTCGGTGGAATGGAAGGGTGACAAACTCTGACATAGGCATTGATTATGAGGACGGCGAATCCATTATGCTGAAAATTGATCCCCGATTCAATTTTCAAGAACTCTGTGATCTTTGTGCAGAAAGGGTTTGTACGAGCGGACAGACGAGACTTGGCAAAATTACTTACCGGTATCCAGACATGAGTGCTGGCGGGGTCGTGTTCCAAGAAGTTGTCATAAACGATGATGACGCGATTATGATGATGTTACAGTTCCTAAGCGATAACCAAGTCCGGCTTGCAGAGGTGTATGTTGAGACCGAGGCGGTCGGTAAAACTCATTCTCCGTGTTTGTCTAACGCGGTGAATACCCCGCGTTAGTCCACGTCAGCGCCTTCACCGTGGAAGTCTAAAACGGTGAAGGCTTCACCGTTTTTGTTTAAAACGGTGAGGTATTCACCGTTCTTAACAAACGCGGTGAACCCTTCACCGTTTTAGTTTGAAACGGTGAATACATCACCGTTTTAGTTTAAAACGGTGAAGTATTCACCGTTTTGGTCAAAAGCGGTGATGACCTTCACCGCTTTTGTCTAAAACGGTGATGCTCAAACATGTGCACTTTTGGAAATTTTTTTATAACTTATGTATTTTGGGAATTTTTTTTAAGAACTAGTGTACTTTGGGATTTTTTCCCATGAAACTGTACCGTACCAGCAGTTCAATTACAAAATACCAATATTGAAAGCTAAACGGTTAGGCGATATTTGACGATATTAATGGTTGAACTATGAATAAACCACGATTTTGTCATAAAATATTATACCGTTGACTTTTCCGGTACAATCTCTAGTACATTTTCATGGACCATAATTCCAAGTATCTGGGGTCGTTTGGAAGTTATGATTCTAAATGAATGATTCTTTGAATTCATGTATTCTGGAGAATCCATTGTTTTTTGTTTCAAAACTTTATTCAATATATGCATTTGAGGTGGACCCTCAAATCTCATAGCACCCACAATCACTCATTTTAAATCGACTTATGAATTATAATTAGATGCATTGTATTATAATTAGATGCATTGTCTCAATGTATGAATTTGAAAAATACATTGTTTGGAGATTGAATGATTTTGGTGGTCCCTCAAAGAATAAGGAACAAAAAGTAAGACAACAATCCCTCAAACACAATCTCTACTAAAAGTTGAGATTGACAATCATTCATAATGAATGATTCTGGTGGACCCATCTGCTGTTCAAATACAAGTATTATGTTTCATTTTAAGCCAAAAAAAACGATGAATTCTTCTGATTGCATGTATTGGCTAAATACATCATCTGAAATCCCAACTTCCAAACGAGCCCTTAATACCCCATTTTGGCCCGAAGTTTGGCGATAGTGATGATTTTGGCCCCAACTTTTCAATAAGACAGTTATGGCCAACTTTTCAAAATATTGGACAGATTTGGCCTAAAATTTATTTTGACTGTTAAAACAGACGATCAAAACTTATCCCGTTTATGACTCAACATAAAAAATGTTGAGGTGTCTCTGAAGTGACTGCCACATCATTTATTTAGAATAAAAAAATCCTAGAAAAACAAGAAAATCTAAAATTTGAAATGAATAAATCCTTCCAAACCCTTTCCCCACCCTTCCCCTGGACAAAAATTCACGACCTACCGTCTCCCTCCTCCGTCCACTCTGCCGCCTCTCTCTGATGTGTCAAGGTCGCCGGAGAACACACCACAGCGTCCTCAATCGACAATGGAAGATGTTGTGGTGGTGGGGCAAGTACTTGTTTGGAGTCCTATGTGGCGGCGGCGGGCGGTGGGTAATGGATCTCGAAATCCCTCTGCCTAGAGTGGAATCGTCTGCCCCTCCAATCTCCCTCCGTTCTTCGAGCCGTCGCCGGCAAACGCCTCGTCTTCTTCCCTGCTCAACTTGTTCTAGCTTCCTCCACCGATCCCAAAAACCCTTCATGGCATCACCCCACTATGGCCAAAAACCCATCCTTGAACTCCAAATCAAAATCGCTCATTTTCTCCAATTCACTAATCGATTCCACGAGCATAGACTCCGCCGCCGCAGCTTTCCCATCTGATTCGCCTACCGAGAGTTCGCGCCGCCACCGAGCTCGACCTTTCATTTTAGATATGGACTTCGATCTAGAAGGAAGCCCTTCTCCCCTACCTATTCTTCAATTTTATCACTTTTGTAACTGAATCTTCCCTTCCAGTTCACGTCGCCTTTTTTCTCCAGTGGAGTCAAAAATGGGAAACCCAACGCTGATTTAAGGGAGACCGAATTCACCGGTTCTGGTTCTGCTCTAGCTGTTAATGAATCGAAAATCATAGGCTGATTATCTGGCAAGGGCGGCGAGGCGAGGGCTGGCGGAGATGGCCGACGGCGAGGCGAGGGCAGGCATAGATGACGGGCGGTGAGGTTGGCGAAGAAGACAGGTGGCGGAGGCAGTACGGACTGCCGGCGGAAGAATCGCCGGACTCGCTGAGTCGGGAATGGATGGAGGCGTGAACGATGGGGAAGGGGAGGAGACCGTGGTCCTCGTGACCCCCTCGTGACCCATCCCTTCTATCTTTTTAGTTTTATTTTTTATTTGAATTTATATTTTCTTTCATTTAAGAAAAAATGTGACAAGGATAAGCCTAGTCAGCACAGCGTGCTGACTCACTGACGGAAAAAATAGTTAATAGTCAGTTTTGACGGTCAATTCAAATAGCAGGCCAAATTTGTCTATTAATTTGAAAAATTGGCCATAAATGTCTTATTGAAAACTCCGGGCCAAAAATGACACTTACGCCAAATTTCGGGCAAAACTAGGGTATTAAGCCTTTTAAATCTCAACAAAAAATGTGAGATTCTTCCTTTGAGATTGTGGGCTTTAATTTGTTGCACTTTTAGCTCATAAAGTGATTTTTTCTTTTTTTAAAAAATTTTGAATAGTTACAAAAAATACAAAACATTCTTTACAATCTTTATATTTACAATACATGTATTCATCAAATACACATTTGAAAATTTTCAACTTCCAAACCACCCTATATTGTATAACAGCAATTTAAAATTTCTTTTATTCTAAAAAGGATTTTTATCGCTCGTTTTTTTTTTTTTTTTACCCGACAATTCGGTGGCTTTTTGGGGACTTTAAGGAAGAAAAAGGTGAGTAATAACGTCGGACGAAATTAACCAATGCGACGAGACAAATCACCTGATAATCCACATTACAAAAAAAAAGTCAAATTTAAGTGTGATTTGGGGCTTGGATTAACACTAACTCCCCCCTCCCCCAATTAGAGCATGCCGGACCGTCCACGGAAGCGTGCATTACCTGATTAATTGATGCCTAATTATCATGTTTGTTTAAAGTTACTATATGGGGGGCAGGTCCTCACCAGCATGATTTGAAAGATTATGTGAATCTACCATCAATAAATTCATCTTGAAATCATTAGAAAATACTAAAAATAGAATTTTGATGGGTTTGTTGATGATCGATGGGAGTGTCAGATTTTTGCATTTCTCGTTATTGTTGTAAGGAAGTAGTTAAGCACCATACACGGACATGTATAAAATCCAACATAACCTTCTCCCAACAACTCGAATTATTGGGACCAACTGGTTTATGACATGGTATCAGAGCTGGTTATTTCCTTGAGGTCACGTGTTCAAGTTCTCATGACTTCCAATATTAATCAACTGGTTTATGACACTTGTCTCAGTCACAATGAATCAACACTCTAATAACAAGGCCAAACTGCCAAGTTTCATTAAGTTATACGTACATCTTTCAGTCAAACAAGGCGCTTTAAGCATGATTAGGACTGATTAACGAACCACTTAATTATGTGGGCACAGCGTCAAGTCGAATGATTAACAAGTTGAACCCCCATAATGATCGAGACGATGGAGCGATTAATCTTACGAACAGAACAAACTGGTTTCCTCTGAATAATGTTCCCAAAGTGAGAAGCGATCGAGTAGTGGACTGGACAACGTGAAAGCTCTCTCTTTTCCGTGCGTTGTGTTCCCTTCCCCAAAATTGATTGTGCTGCATGGACACTATCGTTACCCGTGCCTAGTAGATGATCATTTGTGTTGGCCATAGGTGACGATCAACGCCTTACATAGTTACATGAATTAGCAATTCGCGACATAAGAAAAACTTACATGATTGTGTATTAACAAAAGGGCGGGTCACAATTCGTGACAATTTAAAAAAAAAAATAACCGAAGTACAAAAAAGGTTGGCTCCGAAATAAGAATAACAAAATCTTTCATGTGAATACAATCGTCGGCGTGTTTAGATGATCTGAAAGTAAGTATCCATACATGCCCACACTCAAGGGCAGACCCACCACTAAGGTAGTAAGGTAGGTGTGTCACCCGACACATTTTGGTCCGAAATTTTTGTGAGTAACCCATATTTTCCGGTTTAAAAATTTTGAATACTGAACCTCGTCGACACACCTTCAATAATTGTAACCAACACATCTTGTTACATTACAAAAATTTTGTTGTCATAATATTATTAAGATATGTAAATATAGAAGTTATCGGACTTTAGACTAGGTAGTTAATTAGTTGGTTGTACAAGAGTAAGCAATTAATTGCTCACTTAGTATGTAGTGAGTATTTAGAGAGATAGTTATCACCTTAGAGATAACCTAGCTTGGTAATTTGAATGAGAATTAAATTGATTAATAAGCTGGTTGAGTCAAGTAATTAGATATTGAATTACATGTCGTCTTTCCCCGTAGCTTCTTCCATAGATTTTTCTTTAAGTTAATTTCCAACTTACTTTCTAATTTAGTTATTGCTTTCCACGTTGACATTTGTCGCTACCCTACAATTGTCAGCGTCGGCGACATCCTCATTCTCATTCAAACTTCCATTTTGAAGTTTGTGGCCACCTTTCCAGCTTCACATTCCAGCTTTTCCATCTTAAATTTGTGTTTATCTTACCTCTTGCAACTGCCAACTACAAAATGACATTTTTCATATTTGAGCATAATTAAGAATGATATTTTGGTATCAGTTGAGCGTGAGTGACCAATTTATTATATTGTTTAGTTGTTTACATAAAAAAAGGTTTGATTGCAACCTAATGGACAAATGTCATTAAGAAATCTTTCAGAATATGAAAACTCGTCATGATTCACAATTAAAAACAATGAATCTAGTGAAATATATGAATAAAATATTATATAATTTTTATTTAATTAATTTTTATTTTTTTAACTTATTTTTATGAGCTGACACACCTATCCCAAAATCCTCGGTCAGCCACTGCTCATACTACCTTCGAAACAATACAAACAATCAAACCTAAAATGCCTCATCCAATCACTAAGTCTTTGCTAACTTTATTATATGACCCATCTTCCGAACATTACAAAAAAATCAACCAATCTCAATCACTAAAACTACAATTATTCCTCTCAACCCCAAATATATCACATCAAAATATGAAGAATGAGCATGTGAAAGAGAAGAAGAAAATATCCATGGTATTAATTAGCTAGTATTTACTATTTAGTGGTACCACTATGATGAAACTATCCACAAAAAGAAGGGACCATATCCTCTCCTCTCCCTTTTAATATCGTTGATTTCTTTCATTCTTCTATCATTGCATTAACTTTCAACCTTTGCAACTTCATATTACGTTTACATTTTCTCATTTGGGTGTTGATTCTCACAGTAAAGAGAGTGTTTGAACGACATATATATAGTTACTGACGAAATGTTAATCTTTCATACTTCAATGGAATGACCAATATAAATATGTGTATACATATGTCGAGATCATCCTTTCTCCATCGAAACTATGTTTTGATACTTGAAAGTCGTTCTAATTTTATTCTTAGTCTTTATTGATTCTAAATCTCATCGCTTACATATATCGTGTTCCTTCTTTCGTTTTCTCGTGACTAATGGCTAAAGTTGTGACTTTCTTCGAGAGGGGGACCGCGAGAGAGATGAACATGGACAATAACTTGGAACGAATTAGTAATTGACATGTGAGAATGATGTGAATGGGGTCACTAAAAATAAGATTAGGGCAAGGTTCTTAGACAGAAGCCACTCCGGAAGAAGTCGTTGCTAATTAGTGAGTGGGGAGGAGAAAAGGAAAGGGCAACGTAAAGTCGATCGTGTCGATTTAGGTTTGAGGTTTTTTATTTAGAACTAGAAGGCGGCCATGGCCATGAGTCCTTTGGAAAGATCTTGGCATCATTTTGTGAGTTGGCTCTTTAGCTTGCTTGATCTCTTACGATCAACTCGATCGACCAATAGCTACAAGATAAACACTACGCTTTGGTAATGCAATCAATACCTTTATATGTTTTTTTCTTGTTTGGCTGTTTTGGCATGTAAAGTTATTCCCGTTCACCTCCACTCATGATTTCTGAGTCTTCTGTTATTTGGTCTCATTTGCTTTTCTTATTGATATGATCTAATATAACAAACTCGAAATATCAAAAGTTCGGGGAGTACAAAATATCATCAATTATTTTTATTCATAAAGTGTTAGAGGTTTCCTCTTTTTATGTAATAAGGATATGTACATGTATTAAACGAGAAGTGAATCAAAGATACCGAGTGGAAGTGTAACCTTACTAGCTAGGCTTATTAACGAAATCGTACATTTAGGAAAAATCAGTGTATTATTTTACCTGATCTATTAGTATTAGTGACTCAAGAAATGGATGACGGGAAAAAAAGAAGATGATGACCAAACCCCCCACGACATGATTTGATAGCAATTGGTTGTTGTTCAACGTAATTGCCTGTCATTTAGTAGTTAAGCACCAAAGATTTGGTTGTCGTTAGTCTAACCAAGCCCAAGATTTTACAAACAAATATACCGACATTTACATAGGGGTTAGTTATATATGTCCTTAATTTCCAATAATTACTTTTCGGATCAATCTTTGCTTACACAAACAAGAGGCTTATCGTTTTCCCTATATACTTTTTCACTAATTTTTACACCGCTTAATCAATTACCAGTCATCAAAATTGACTTATTTCGGGAGATTAGATGGGCATAAAACAAGACGGAGAGTTTTCCGTCTGTTTGGTCAGCTAGTGGTTTGGCCACTTCTTACTCGATCAACTTCTGGGCTTGGAATGAAAAAGCGGCTGGTGAGCCTGGCCTGATATATCAATTGTATTTTTTTTTGTTAGCGGCTCCGGTTTGCCGGCGGTTTCCCGTCGCACGAATCTCCGATTGACGCGCGGATTATTCTCCGGTGATCTTCTTCCTATTGCCTGAGTTTCTTCTGCTTGCGATGGCCTCGATAGGACAGTCTTGGGCAGATCTATTCGGTATTGCGGAAGCGAATCGTCTAGTCTACATCGAACCAGAGCTCGTTGATGGCGGTCTGAGGATTCCGGAAGAACTAGTGAAGGAAGGGGAAGCCCGATGGAAGAACAGCCTTGTAGGTCAGTTCCTCCATTCTACTCCTTCTGTGAAGCAACTTCAGAGCTGGGCGAACAGGTTATGGGGAAAATCGGGCACTGTTAGGGTTTCGAAGTTCAACGAACAGCTATTTCTCTTCCAGTTCCCCAATGCGACAGCAGCGGATTGGGTCTTCACAAGTGGTCCATGGCACTTTAACAATGACATGTGCTTTCTTCGGCAATGGTCAGCGGGCATTCGAGCGGTCAATTGTGATTCCACCATTCCCATCTGGGTCTGTTTCCAAGATCTTCCTGTTGAATACACCACAGGTAGAATCTTGACTCGATTGGCAAGCATGTTGGGGCGTCCTTTATGGTTTGATCAGTCTACTAGATTGGGAAGGAGAATGGGATTTCCAAGGGTCTGTATTGAAATGTCTGTTGATTCTCCCTTCCCTGAGTCACTCAAACTGGTCCCCGATAAGAAGCCTGCGTTTCTGGTAGGGCTGGAATACTGTAACAAACCAGTTGGCTGCTCGAAGTGTAGGGTGTTTGGGCATCAGTGTGAAGTCTTAGGGGTTGAGGGGGTTGAGGAAGTGTCTCAAGAAGATCAGGTGGTTGTAGGGCAGGAGGAACATCAGGTTGAAGCTGGGAGTGCGGGTCAGTTGATCTTAGACTCTATTCTTGCCTCTAAAGGCAAAGCTCAGGAATCCGCTGAAGTAGCCTGTCGAAACCTGAACCTTGCTGTTGCCAATCTGGTTAAATCCATAGAGCAAGGAGTCCTATCTGAGTGGCAGAGAACTAATGTGGAGCTGCCTACAGAAAAGGAATTTCAGACAGCAATGGAAAGGCACCCTGACCATTCTACTGCTTTAGCTGCTGCAGGGGGTTCTATTACTCCTGTAGCTAATCGATTTCAGAATTTAGCTGTAGAGAATTTTGCAGTTGGGGATATTATAGTGGGTAGTCCTGTTCTGAACAATCTAGAGGAATTCCCTGTGTTAGAGGCTGAAGATAAAGGTAAGGGAAAGCAGGTTAAGAAAGGCCCGGGTAGGCCTGCAAAATCCAAACAGAAGAAATGAAAGTGCTTGCTTGGAACATGAGGGGATTTAATCACCCCGACAAGCAGCAGCAGATTCTGGAAATAGTAAATAAAGAAAATGTGGATGTATTTGGGGTTATAGAGACTCGGGTAAAGGAAGAAAAATCAAAAGACATTGTGACTTCGAAGTTTGTAGATGGGAGTTTGCTCACAACTATGAGTATTCCCCATTAGGAAGGATATGGGTTTTCTGGAAAAAGGATCTGGTTTTTGATGTGATTGAGAGGTCTGAGCAGTTTGTACATGGGGTCATAAGGGGTGATAGATCAGCAAAAATCACGTTTGTATATGGTTCTAATGACGAAAATGCTAGAAGGCAACTGTATCAACATCCTGCACTTCAGCCAGAGAGCATGCCTTGGCTAGTGTTAGGAGATTTTAATGCAATTCGTGGGGTTCATGAGGCTTCGAATAGTCCAATGAGAATGCAGAGTATGTTGGAATTTGATGAGTGGATTACCAGTATGGAGTTGGAGGAAAGCAATTTTGATGGTCCTTGGTTCTCTTGGACTAATAGACAGGAAGGCAATCCAATAGCTAGGAGAATTGATCGCGTATTAGTTAATTCTGGTTGGTTGGCAACTTTTCCTAACTATGCAGTTAAACTCCTCCCCCCCCCCCCCCCCATATTATCAGATCACTGCGGCTTGCTTATGGATTCTGACATTCACATCTCATCTTTGCCAAAGCCGTTTAAATATTTTAGCAGCTGGGAATCTCATCCTCAGTACAGGCAGATTATCACAGATGCTTGGAGCAAACATTACAAAGGCACTCCTATGTTTATCGTGTATCAGAAATTGAGGGAGGTTAAAAGACAGCTACGAAAACTGAATAGATCAGCTTACTCAGAGATTTTTGAGAGGGTGAAGCTTGCAAAGAGAGAACTTGAAAAAATACAAGTGGAGGCTCTCTCTCAGCCTTCCTATGAATCATTTAAGCAAGTGACTAATTGTCAGACTCAGCTTTGGAATCTGCTCAGGGATGAAGAGATCATCTACAGGCAAAAATCCCGGATTCTTTGGGTTAAGACTGGTGATCTGAACACCTCGTTCTTTCACAATTATGTGAAATCTCATCAGGCTCGTTCTACTATCAAAAAGATCATCTCTGAGGAAGGAGCAGTTTTGACTGAGGTAAAAGATATGAGTGAGGAAGTTGTTCGATTTTACCGAAATCTACTGGGAACCAGGAACACTGAGGTCCAGAAGATAAGTAGCACTCTGCTTTCCCAGTTACTTGTCCACAAATTGAGTTCTGATCAATCAAAGCCTCTCTGTAGTACTATAACCAGAGAGGAAGTAAAAGTTGCTCTATTTTCCATGAATGGGGAGAAGTCACCTGGACCAGATGGTTTCACAGCAAGGTTTTTTCAGACTAACTGGGAGATTCTAGGTGATGACATCATTACTGCAGTATTGGATTTCTTCAGAACGGGCAAACTCCTCTCAGAGATAAATTCAACTTACCTTGCTCTTATTCCAAAGGTGCTGAATGCTGAGTGTATGAAGCAATTTAGGCCCATTTCTTGTTGCAACATACTTTACAAGTGTATTGCAAAAGTTCTTGCTAATAGGTTAAAGGAAGTTCTTCCCTTGGTTATTAGTCAGAACCAATCAGCATTCATAAAGGGCAGACTTATAAGTGACAATATCTTGCTGGCTCATGAGATGGTTAGATTATATAATAGGAAAACTATCTCTCCTAGATGTGCCCTTCAAGTAGATGTGATGAAAGCCTTTGACAGTGTTGACTGGCACTATCTAGAAACTGTAATGGAAGCTATGCAATTCCCAACTCTATTCATTTCCTGGATAAGAACCTGCCTTCATAGCACTAAACTCAGTGTCTGTTTCAATGGGGGGCTTTGTGGATACTTTTCTGCACAAAAAGGTTTGAGACAAGGAGATCCTCTATCCCCTTATCTCTTTACCATAGCTATGGAAGTCCTTTCCTGTATGCTGAATAGGGCCTATGCCATTAAAACTCTTCCCCCCCCCCCACCCACAAACACATAGAATAGGGCTGTCTCATCTGTGTTTTGCCGATGATCTGTTGATTTTCACCAAGGGTACTCCTGAGGCTGTGGGGCAAACAAAGTCTATTCTGGATGCTTTCTATATGGTCTCAGGGTTGAAGTGTAATCCTGCAAAAAGTGAGGTGTTTTGTGGGGGGGGGGGGGTAGATCCTTCTGTTCAAGCCCAAATCTCTTCCAGAACAGGGTTTGCTATAGGGCACCTTTCTGTGCGTTACCTGGGTATCCCATTGATAGCTGGGAAGTTGAATTCTGCAGACTGTGCTGCACTGGTAGACAAAATCACAGCCAGGATTAGGGGCTGGAAAGCAAAGACACTATCCTATGCTGGTAAGTTTCAGCTCATCTCTGCTGTTATATCAAGCATAACCCAATACTGGATGGGAATCCTTCAACTCCCAATAAAGGTGTTGAAAATGGTGGAGAAGGCATGCTTTGACTTCCTTTGGAGTGCAGGGGAGGAAGGGAAGAAGGCGAAGGTGATCTGGGAAGTGATAGCTAGGCCAAAAAAGGAGGGGGGATTGGGGTTTAAAGACCTCAGAAGTTGGAATATGGCCTGTTTGGTTAAACACCTCTGGGCTATTTCCTCGAATTCTTCATCTTTATGGGCTTCATGGGTTAGACAGTATCAACTTTGCTTCACCTCGATCTGGGATATCTCTGATTCTGTTCCCTGTTCTTGGGCCTGGAAGAAAGTGCTGAAGATTCGATCACTAGCAGCTCAACATCTCAGAATTCGATCAACAAGAGTGTTTTGGGATGATTCAGCCATGGACAAATTTTCTGTTAAAAAGGTCCGGGAGACACTTCGAATTAAACATGGGAGGGTTTTGTGGTATTCCTTGGTCTGGAAATCATTTGGGACTCCTAGGGATAAGATGATTGTCTGGTTGGTGATTTTGGACAGGATTAACACGCTTGATAAAGTGAAAAAGTGGAATCCTATTGTAGTAAACTCATGTCCTCTTTGCTTCTCTGCGGAGGAATCTAGAGATCACCTCTTCTTTAACTGCTCATATTCAAAAACTGTGATCAGGGCTCTGTTTGGTGGTTGTGATATAGTTGGTGCTAGCTGGGAAGAGTCTCTGGTAAGGGCTGTGACTTTATTTCGATTGAACTGTAATGCCTCTGATCGTGGCAGGCTGCTGTGGGTTATGGTGATAGCTGAATTATGGCGAGAAAGATGTAGAAGAGTTATGGCAGGTGAAGTTCTGGATGCTGGTCAATTAGTTAGAAGGATTAAAGGCTTGCTGCAGCTGCTAAGGAATGGCTATCCTCAAGTAGCTAGTGCAATTTCTGAAGATTTTGTTAGTAGTTAGGGCTGTTGACACTTAGTTAGAAGCTTGTTCGTTTGGTTTCCTTGTGTACCTTTTGAGAATGGTGTATTTGGTTGCTACTGAGTTTCCAGTTAGGGGGGCTCCTATACACAGGACCTTCCCCTTTCTTGATGAATAAAACACCTTATTCATCAAAAAAAAATTGACTTATTTCTGGCTGCTGGTCACGAACGGCTGCCTCTTTTAATTGCTTTCCGGCTAGCTGATAGAAACCCGATTGATGATAGAAACCCGATTCTCCTGGTTCTACCTGATGATGATATAAGGAGAATTGAAATGGGAATGGGGGGTCTAGGGTGGCGGCAGTAGGTGGGAAAGTGATTAGAAGGGAAAAGGGAAGTGGTTTGGCGAAGAGAAGAAGAAGAAGAAGAAGGAAGGGGAAGGAGGCAGCAGTGGCAGCCGAGGGGAAGAGGGGGAAGTGTTGGGTCGGCAGAGGGAAGGAAAGGAGGAAGAGGAGAAGTGTTATTAGGTTTAGGTTTCAATTATTCCATAATCTCATTCAACGTAGAAAATAGTTTAAATAACAATTCCCAATTACCGACAACTACCCTAACTTATTAAACCCCCAATCTAATCCCCAAATAGCCAATAAATCCCTAAACATTCATAAACTATCAAATAAGTGCAATTGCTAATTAAATAGAAATGCGGGTTTCTATCATCCCCGCCTCCTTCGAATCAACCTTGTCCTCAAGGTTGTCAGTCCTCCACCTGCCCTTCGCCTCTGTCGTTCGCTGCATCTTCCTCGGCCTCATCCTCCCATCTTCCCACCAACATCATCAACTCCGGCTTTGCGCACTTGTGCCCGATGGTGAACTGCTCGTCGCAGTTGAAGCATTTGCCTTCCCTCCTCTTCTGATCTATTTCCGCTGAACTCAGCCTGACGAAGCCCTTCGGTGGAGCCCTAGGCCCAAGCCGTGCTGCCAGGGCCACTGCTCCTGGTGTCGCGCCCGCCCCGCCGCTAGCAGTGATAGCGGTGCTGCCACCCCCGCTACTCCCCGCACCGGCATGGCCTCCTCCTCCAGTCTTGGGGTAACGTCCTATGACGTTCCTCCAACTTTCCAGCTCCTCTTCTTTATGACCTGCAAGATGAAAAACAGCCCGCAAGGTATCTGGTACGAAAATCTTGACTGCAGCAGCAAACTCTGGGTTAAGACCTGCCATGCACAGGCCCACCAGGGTCTCCTCTGGAACTCCCTTACACTGGTTTCCCAGCTTAAGGAACTCTGCCCGATAATCAGCTACCGAGCCGGTCTTTCTGAGCTTGGCTAACTGCTCTGGCGCCCATCCTTCAGATTTTCCGAACTGGTAGCGAAGCTCCTCCTGGAATATCGGCCAAGTAATCAGCGTCTGCGCGGCCGCATAGGATCGCTCCAACCACTCCCACCAATGCAGCGCGTCTCCCTCCAGATAAAAGGACGCTAGTTGCGCCTTCCTTTCCTCCCGGGTTGGGTGATTTTTAAACCACCTGTCAGCTGCATACAACCACAAACCTGCATCCTCCTGGCCATTGAATTTCGGAAACTCAATGGTCGGGGGCTTGGCCCTAAACACCAATCCATACTCATCATCATAACGATCATAGCCGCCATACCTGCCCGCACTGGGGTAGCCCCTGTAATACCCCGGGGGTCCGCGTGCGTCGTCCCCTATGCTCCAGCCCGGTCCATTCCCGCCTGCGTAGTCTTCGTACCCACCCAGCTGACCCCCTGGGTCTCCTGCTGGTGCCAACGGGGGCCCGTATGCACTTGAACCCTCCAGCTGTGCACGCCATTCAGCCACTGGTCGGCCATCCGGAGTCAACCCGAACCGGTGGGGTTCGCTTGCAAATCGGCCCACCCCGGTTCGGCCATTGGTGGTCCACCCGGCCCTGGTTCGGCCACTGTCGGTCCACCCAGCTCCGGTCCGACCGGCCTCGATCCACCCAGGCCCGGTCCGACCACCATCGGCCCAGCCCGGTCCGGTCCGGCTCTCTGGGCCCGGTCGGTTCACCATGGCCCGCTCTGCTCCACCTGCCCGATCGGGCCCGTCTCCGGTCCGCTGTCCCCGACCCGTCTCACCCTCCATTGGGCTCGGGCCCATGGGCTTGAAACAGGGGTTTTGGACCACATTGTCGTAGCCCGGCATCTTTGCCTTTCCGCGTAGTGCCGCGATCTCTTCCGCCGTCGGGGTCGGTAGCAGCCCGGGTCCGCCCCGAGGCCCATCAGTCACTGGGCCCACCCGATCAGTTCCCGCCTGCCCTAGGGTTGCCGTCGTCGCCGTCGCCTCTCCTCCGGGCCCAGCCACCGCGTCGACAGCAGCTGGGACAGCCGCCGCCGAGCTCACCGCTGAGGATGCCGTCGGCTTCCCTCCTCCGGCGCCCGCGGGTTGGCCAGCCGCCGCTGCGTTGCTCGCCTTGGCCGCCGCCTCCTCGCATCGATCACCTCCGCCGAGGCCCAACGCCGCCACCAACCGCCTCTGCTCCTCCTGCATGCCGGTGAGGATCTGCATGATCATGTCACGATCACGCTTGGCCTCATCAACCTCGGCCCTCACCTCTTCCATGTTGGCGTCGGTCCTCAGTTGCATTGCCATGATGGTGCGCATCGAGGCTTGGAGATCGTCGCTCTCCGTCTCGTCCACCACCACTCCTTCACGCCGATTGTCTGCCTGCGGCGAGGGAACCCTGGTCTGGGCTGCCTTGGATCCAGCATCAGACTTCTCCGCAGGTGATTTAGTGATCGCCATAGCTCCGTTTTCCGTGCCAATGTAGAGTTGCGATAAACTCGATAGTCAGAACCTGAGCTCTGATACCAGATGATAGAAACCCGATTCTCCGGGTTCTACCTGATGATGATATAAGGAGAATTGAAATGGGAATGGGGGGGTCTAGGGTGGCGGCAGTAGGTGGGAAAGTGATTAGAAGGGAAAAGGGAAGTGGTTTGGCGAAGAGAAGAAGAAGAAGAAGAAGGAAGGGGAAGGAGGCAGCAGTGGCTGCCGAGGGGAAGAGGGGGAAGTGTTGGGTCGGCAGAGGGAAGGAAAGGAGGAAGAGGAGAAGTGCTATTAGGTTTAGGTTTCAATTATTCCATAATCTCATTCAACGTAGAAAATAGTTTAAATAACAATTCCCAATTACTGACAACTACCCTAACTTATTAACCCCCAATCTAATCCCCAAATAGCCAATAAATCCCTAAACATTCATAAACTATCAAATAAGTGCAATTGCTAATTAAATAGAAATGCGGGTTTCTATCACTAGCTTAGCTGGTACTTGATTAATTTATTTAATTCTTTTATGATCCGTTAATTAATTAATAAGTGTTGCACATTAAAATCCAAAGTAAGGATATAGTATCATGTTCTCTATTAATGAGGATGTAATCTTGTTTTCACTTTACAAATTACAATTCTTGCCTATGTTTTGTTTGTTTGGTTTTTTTTTTTTTTTTTTGTCTTCAAATTTACGAACTAGCAATCGACTCCTACGAGCAAATAAGTATCTCCTATTTTTAATACTTTTGGATCTTATAATCTTTGAAACTAATCTTAATAAGCAAATCAAATAAAATCTTCAGCACTCACTTAAGGTGAGCACGATGGTTCTTTCAAATACTTTGCGGCTAGTGCGTAATTAAGTTATTTTAATTAATTAGCTTTAGATGTGTAGCTTTCATTCTGTGAATCAAATCCTGGAAATTCTTCTTCCTCAAAAAGCACTTGTTTATCTGTAAGTTATTACTTTTGTCTCCTGGATCACTAACATATATATCCTCCCACCTTTCTCACTTCTTCTTTTTCAGTGGGAGGAAAACTAACTACACCATTTTGGAGAAGATTTAATGATAATCTATTATTAGTATTCATTAAATAAATTTTTAATATTATAAAATTTTAATTAGTTAATGGGTGGGATTCTACCCGTTAGTTGCAGCAAACATGGAGTAGATTCCGAATCAAAAAGCTTAAAAGGAGGCCTGCTAGCGCTATCAGCTAGCTTGCTCACAAATGAAAGATTGTAAATGGTGTATGTCTATGGAGTACCTAAACTTAACGAATACTATCATATAAAATTTATGGGTAAATGGTTTTCAGTGACACTATAAACATGTACTATCTAAAATTTATGGGGCAAGTTGGGACAGGTATCTCAATCCTTATATCGGCTTCTTGATAGGTTGAGTATTCTATTTTTTTAGCGGGTCATGACGGGTTGATTTTTATGAGTGTGTATTTTAAATAAAATACTAAGAACATTGATTTTTATTCAACATTTGAGAAACAAACTTTGACATTATAAAAGTTAAATTATTGAAGAAGTTGAAGCCATTAGCTATTTACAACTAATTATAGCTAAAATATTATGTAATAAAAAAATTCTAATTAGTCTGAGTAAAATACATATAATTTAGAAAATCGGGTCGATAATGAGGTAGGTGAGATCGGAAAAAGTATTCATTCCCCTCCCCGCCTACGAGACGAGTATTACTCATCCAAAACAAGTCAAACAAATCAAATAGGACAGATCATATTGAAATTGTCATTCATATTTAGCAGTTTATTAATTAATTAGTTATATGTGCAGAATCATCGTATCCATCGTACACGTTGAGGGAGGTGCATCTAAGCAAGTGCAAAAAGTTTTTTTTTTTTTCCTACAACGCAACTCTTCCTCGGCATATTTGACTTCATAGCTTGTTGAGCATGAAATCGCTCCCAAAAATTTCTAGTTGTTGAAATTCTATCTTTTTATATATTCTCTCAAACAATTCGTGTATTCCACACTTTGAAGATGATGGAGATATATATTTTATGAGATGGGAATATAACTCATTCCTAACCGGAGGCAATACATAGTTGCACGACCTTTTCCTATTTCGATCAAAACCATCCTTGACTATCTCACTCTCCTTCCCTTCATTTTCTCGAATTATTGGCCTCTGTTTCTCCAAAGATCCTTTATTCTTCTTCATGGGAGAGTGACAAGTCTCCACTACCATATCACCCGCTTCAATCATGTCTCTTTGCTTTGCACTTGTGAGTTGTTGTGAGCCATCCCCATGGTTTGTGGAAAAGGGACTCCTCACTCTCCCACAAAGGTACTTAGCCTAACATAAAGCCAAAAACGCGCCACCTAGGGTTTTCGACATGTGTAGTCATTGTCAAGTTAAACTCGTGCTATGATTAACGTTCTCAAAAGGGTAGTAACTACTAACATTCGATGGTATCGGAATCTTAGAGCAAATGTGCTATATACCAATGAGGGGAAGCTATAGCTAGCTACCTATGTAAAATACCACCTTAGGGTGACTGATATTAGAAGATTCCTAGTGGGTCATTTTCAGAGGACTTGCATCTTCCATGGCCAGCGCACTTGAGAATGTTGGTCCGTTATGTGACAACAAAAGCACCACGGCACAGTTAGTGGACAGCAAGATACATCCAATGGGCTGGTGACCAAATTTCTCACGCTAGGGCTAATTGGCCTTGTTGTTTGATGTTCTTGGTTGTATATATTCAAGATACCTACTCATGAAGGGAAAGCACTACGTATAGTTGCTGTTGAATTTGGCGATGGAATCAAATTTGTTGATGTGGCTTCAATTTTCAGGGAGAGTTGTTTTGTGCTCTTTTTCTTTTCTCTTTATCACTTTATTCATTTCATTATGTGATCTACGTGAGCGATCTTACGAAAATGATGAGTGTTCGGCACACAGATTAAATCTCTTGTCATACAATTAAGGGTAAAACTACCATTGGTCACTGATACGACATTCATCACTCCTGTGAGTATCTATCTAACACGCTCATAATCATGTGGACTCGGAGATAACTATGGTAACGTAGCAAATTTGTGGCAATTCGTAGCTATCTCCACGACATCATGGTTATAGCGGTGTTGGACGGATGCTCATGGGAGTGATGGATGGCATACTTTTAGTTATGAGTACAATGGTTTAGCTATATTAAAAATGGGTTCGGTTTATTTAATGACCTCGTACTCTCCCACGCTATTATCGATTTGTCTATTCTCGATGTTCGCGTGGCAAAAGTGATGGGAATTACAATGCAGTGGAAAAAGCAAGTGAAAAATTATTGAAAATGAGATGGTGAATGGATATAAGTTGAGAAATGATTTGAGAATTCGAGGAACAGTTTGCAACTTTGCATGCCACTACCAACTTTGATTGACTGGTGCAATGATGATAATTGAGATAACGGGAGCCATAGATGTCAAAAAGCCAGATGGACGTAACAAAAATCTTAATCCCCAGACAGCACCGGAAGACTATTTAGTATTTACACTACTAGCTACCAGTATTACAGTAAACCAACTCCTTTGAGGAAGCTGAAATCGATCGAAGGGCGCGAAAGGTAATTACAATTTACAACAGCATATGGTATACTTCATTTTCATGGCCACAATCAAGAACTGGAACCGAAGATAATGGCGAAAATACAACAATCACAGGCTGGGATGGTACTTGTGTTGTGAGTTAAGAGTACTGATGTCTGGTAAGCAACAATATCCTTCTGATAAGGGGTTGTGTAATAATTGTTACCCCTACATTACACTCTGAAGGTGGCCTTTTCCACATTTGCAGCTGTGAAAAGGTATTTCGCAGCACACCTGCACAGATGGTTACTCTCACTTACTCAGCACCTGGCTCGGGAACAGCAGTTTTCTTGTATTCGGGCTTAAGCTCGTAGGTCCCTTGATTCGAACCTCTTTTGTTGTATACGCAGAGCTCATTAAGGATCTCTTTCAAAAATTGCTAGCATCCAAAATCAGATCCCAAAGTTCAGCACACAAGTATGAACTAGAAGGATTGGAACAACCAAAAGCTTTGGCTAGTTAACAACACAGGTTTAAGAAATGGAGTGGGGGAGAGAAGCTTACTGCGGGTTGATCTGTCTCTTGTACAAGCTGCTTCAGGGCCCAGTTAGGTTGTTTCTCAAATAGTTTGAACATTATATCCTCTAGTTCACCACGGTCCCTCCTGGTTCTCTTCACCTCAGTTTGCTTCACCGGTTGAGGCTTCTTTTTCTCCTGCTAACATATTGATCGCATTGGAGATTTTGATGTTGATCATTGATTTTTTTAGAACATTAGCTTGGAACATTTAACTTAGCAAAAGGATGAGATAAATGGTTCTGTAGACAGCACGAAGAAAACATTTATACCTTGGAGTTCGATGACATCAAGCCCACCATTCCAGGCATAGGTCTCATATGCATTCCGCGGTTATCATCTATCACCTTATTGTACAAAGCACAAGTATCACATTCATAAGCAGCCAAATTAATGAGAAGATGAAGCCTCGCTTCCAGTTTAAGGGGGAGATGCTATGATACCTGTATTTGCCTAGTCCTAATCATTGATTTATTTGTCCTCTCACGACATAACCGGCCATACTCTTCAATGTTCTCATTATGTGGCTTCAGGTCAAATTTATGATCCACTTTGCCTTCAACAGCAACCTTCCCCCCTACACCAAATTCCGAAGATTGAACTCTGAAGTACTTACCAGAATCCAACCACTTACATTATCTCTGCTATCTACAGCACTCCAAAATACAAAATACGCACAGAAAGCCCGATGCAATCGTCCAATTCAACAGAAGAAAAATATTTCAACATTCGAAAAGAGAGGTTCACCTGTATTTGGCTCAGAAAATATACACATAGGGACAAAGTCTTTAGTCATATTCAAAGAGTAGCTCTTTGGTATGTTCTCATTCTCACTCGCGGCCATCTCCATCTTGAACTACACATGAGATAGTATCAACGTATTTCAGTGAAACTTTAAATCAATCCGTAAAGTAAAAGCACAGAACAGAACTGCTGAAACTAATAGGAAAAGGATAAACTTGTGCAGTCAACACAGCCATATATAAGAATAAGACACATGCTACCCATATCCGAGTCTATTACAACCAGCAGACAGTCTAGCAACCGGCTTAGATTACATCCCCGTACATCACCACCTAATTGCAGCCGCTCTTAGATAGCAGGGTCATGGAACAATAGTGTGACGCAATACAAATGACTGAGCTACTGATACCACAATAGATAACCAAAGAAAGAAAACTTCTTAGATAACCAAATGACCTGAGCAACTGTACAGAGATCGGTGAATGTCAATTGCCAAATGATAGGCAGGAAACATCTCGAATTGTCACAAATCATAAGCCTAAACAAGAACCAAACATTATCAGCCTAATTCTGCAGCAATTGTAACTCCTTCAACAGAAATAAACCCTCAGAAGTTCCAAAACAGTAACCTAGCACTAATAATAGCAAGGCAAAAGCGACATCGCCAGAGATGCAAGCAAGCAACCTAACTTCAGCTAAATAGCTAGGGTTTCCAGATGAAGAATAAGCTCGAGCTCCAGTACTCGAACGCAAAAGCCTAATTTCAACAGATCTACAAAAACCCGCAGCAGCAGCTGCCGGCAAAAAGAAACCTCCAAAATCAAAAGAAGTACCAGAGAAGGCTCGTCGGGCTGAAGAGGATCGAGAGAGACGACGACTTTCGCCACCGGCTGCGAATCGGAAGCAGCGGCGTGAGCTTGCCATGACTTCGCCACCACCAACGGGCACTTCATCAGCCACACCGCTCTATCCGCTTTCGCCGTCTCCAACACGCCGCCTATCGTTGCAGCGTTTGCGCCGTCGTCCACCGTCTCCGTATAATCTCGCTTCCTGTACCGCGACGAATGATGTCGTTCTTTCTCCATTTTACTGAATTCAAGTTCTCTCCCCGCTTCGTCGCAAAGCTTCTCCCTTCCGCCAAGTCGCTCCCCCGGTCTTCTCCAGTCTCCACTGCTTTGAATTGACGGTGTCTGAATTTCGCTTCTCTTCAGGAGACTATAATAGTCTAACACTCTAAAATACGCATAACGGCAAATATAAAATAAAATTCAATTAATATTGGGCCGAACTCGGAAGCCGCTTCAAGTTAACAGTAGATATACGGCCCAAAATAACCAAGCTCAAGGCCTGCAAACGCAATCTAATGATACGGCGTCGCTTAGACGCTTCATTTTAATTCAATTATGCGAACCAAATTAGATTAATTAAACAAGATGAAGAATTGTTAGGCTAATTAAATTGAAATGGAAATAGATCTGAACGGAAATTGAGGGGTTTTCCATTGAAATTTGCGATTACGATTACAACTTCTCCACTACTAATCAATACACAGCCATAACCACAACCGCTAATTCTGAAACCGAATCAAACAGAGCGATACAATAGAAAGGAAGCCTAAGCCCTTTCGCCTCTGATGCGGCGGGCGAGCTGGATGTCCTTGGGCATGATGGTGACTCTCTTGGCGTGAATGGCGCAGAGATTGGTGTCCTCAAACAGCCCGACGAGGTAAGCCTCGGCGGCCTCCTGGAGAGCGGAGACGGCGCTGCTCTGGAAGCGGAGGTCGGTCTTGAAGTCCTGGGCGATTTCCCTGACGAGCCTCTGGAAGGGAAGCTTGCGGATGAGAAGCTCGGTGCTCTTCTGGTACTTCCTGATCTCCCTCAGAGCGACGGTTCCAGGCCTGAAGCGGTGGGGCTTCTTCACGCCGCCGGTGGCGGGGGCAGACTTGCGGGCGGCCTTCGTCGCCAGCTGCTTCCTCGGGGCCTTGCCTCCGGTGGACTTGCGGGCAGTCTGCTTCGTGCGGGCCATTGCAGATTCAGAGGATCGAGGGAGAGTAGAAGAACTAGATCTGGAATTTGGGGGGATTTAGGGTTTGAGAATTTGAAAGCTTGCTCGTGGTGAGGGAACGATGATGGAACTGGGGATGGATTTATAGTTAGATTGGATTGGGAGAAGCGGGGATTTGAAAATTTTCCGCCTTCGTGTTTTTTTTGGGTGTGTAAAAAGGCGGGATCTGTGGAGAATTCTGGAGCGTTGATTAATGAGGAATCGACGGTCAGGAACGATTAAATGCGAGTGACGCGGATCGCTAACTGCGAGCGGGAAATTGAAATTTTGTGGGCGGTGAGGGAATGGGGGATCTGGACCGTAGATGGATAGTGTATGGACGGCTGAGAGTGAATTGAAACTTGTGACACGGATCGTCTCATTTTGAACGAGACTCGCTTGATTGGGTTTAATTAGTGAGAGTCCAATAGGTAGCCATCTGTCCGTCAGCTTTCTGTCTGAGATCGGAAGCCCATTTTTATTTTAGGATTTGTTGGACCAGCCCAAAAATAGCTCTACAATTCTTTTGTAATATGTTGGTAAAATGCATCTCTAGAGTGAAAACTTTGGCTCATGTGATAGTCATAGCATTTTTTTCATAATGCTAAATTTGGTTAGTTGTTTCGTGCATAAAACAAAAATATATAAGGAAAATATGGAATAAATTTTGTATATAAATATAATTCTCAAAAATTTATTTGTGAAATGGTTTTTTTTATTTGTCTTAATATAACATGGTAGGCAGATAGTCGATTTGAAACTAATGTGACAGTTACTTGAACTTTTCGTTAACGAAGTTATTGTAACTTATAACGTCGTTAATATATCCGCCAAATAAAAATCTCCAACAAAAAACAATTGGTATTTCTCTCCCTTTTATTCCTTGTTGCAACATATTTATATGCTGACAACTGATGATACAATATCATATGACACCATTATTAATACCCAAGAGATGGAGGATTGGTGATTTGGTGCGACGTATTAACAGTGACATTGTTAACATTAACATCATCAGCACAAACACACTTGTGTTTTTTACAATCACAAACTTTGCACTTTCCAAAATCCCAACATATCGAGGTACAATCATGCAACTTCTTACACTTAATCGAAATTATGGGTCCTCTTCCTTCGATAACTCGCATCTCCAAACCTTGAAACCACAATCCACATTATCAATTGTGAGTCTAATAATAAACCAATATAAAAGTAACAAATTATAACAATGTTAAATCTAAGATATCAGATCCAACTGATACATACCAATTGTGAGAAATAAGAGAGCAACAGAGAAAGCCAGCTTCATTGCACTATTTTTCATGTCTTCTATTACGATATTTTTATCTCCTTCTTAGTTCTTACACCCCACAAGTTTTATGTCAGTAGTTTTGTAATGTTTAATATACCTTGATGTCATTGTCTTATGCTTATTTATACATATTATAAAGAAACCAAGCCCCAATTATATTATTTCCTTTTATATGGTATCACTCAATTGTAATTATATACTTTCCTTCTGTATTTTTATAATAAATGCTGATGCCTCTAAAATTCACATACAAATATGTACTTTCCTTATATATTTTTGTAATAAATGTATGAGATATTTTTTTTTTGTATTGAGGATGAGGACATGAGGCCGGTGAAAGCTAGTGATTGCAATTTGAACCCGCCTCGCGGGTATTACCTTATCTGATTCGCGATGGGGCGGGTATTATCCGACCCGTAGCAGCGTGGGGCGGGGCATGAGTATCTACTTTCGAGCCGCAATGCCCCGCCCCGCCTCGTTCTAGACACATTTTATCTCAAATTCTTACGGTATCTATACATATTTCTCTTATTTTGACTCTTATTCAACTAGTTAGAGTCAATATTTCAACTTGTTAGACTTACTTGCTCATTCTATTATCAACATTTTTCTTTAATAAAGTGTTTTCCTTTGTTTTATCGTAAAAAGTAAAACTTGCATATATCTTTTTCAAATAACATGTAAGAGTGGGTCGATTCGTCCCACCCTGTACGCGCGCGGGTTTTACCCGCCCCGACCCGTAATAGCGTGGAGCGGGGCATGGGAATTGAGGTATCCGCTCCGCCCCATTGCCATCACTAGTGAAGGCATAATCAAGTAGGGTATGGGTGTTTAGAAGATTATAGGAAATTAAAATGGTATTTTCTAGTAGTTGTTAAAATGGGGTGGAACACTTGAAATTATAAAAAAATTATTTTTCAGTTGTCATGCCACATATTTAATGATCAACTATGAGAGTTAAATGCTACATCACACAAAGTTAATGCAATTGAACGGTCAGTGACCAAGCTTGGATTATTGAACTAATCTTTTTTTAGTAAGGATTATTGAACTAATTTTAGTGTTCAGTGATGGAATAAATATTTGTAGCGGCAAATGTGAAATAATTCAGTAAATCTAGTGATCATACATTCAATTTACCCATAACACGATTCACACTTCTCTGAGCAGTGTAACGAGGGTGTTTGATGATTTTTATGAACAAGCTACGTTAAATTACTCTACTCCTATAATGGTTCAACGACAACTAAAAAAACTAACATATGGCTACTTTGCAGGTAAAATGTTAAACTTGACATGTGTGTCAAAGTTGCGATTTTGCAAACCCTTGCTTCATATTCGTTTCTCTTATTTATAGTCATTAGGTGTAACCACCTTAGTAACCACTAGCTTGTCGGTTGCTCCAACGGTATCGGGGTCTTCATCACCACCTTGGTAACTACTAGGTTTTCCACCACTCTAACCGCCTCAGGGACCCTCATTACCACCCATGTGACCTGTTGGAGTGGCCTCGGAGTTAGACTGGTGGCCTCGGAGTTGGGTCGGGGCCTTCATCACCCCTTGGTAACTGCTAGCCTTTCCACCGCTTTAACTGTCTCGGGGATCCTCATCACCGCCTTGGTGACCTGGTGGTGTCAGTTTGGAGGCCACGACGTTGGGCCGGTTGGTGTTAAGTTAAACTTCAACCGTCTTGCCTCTATCACATTGCCTTTGTCACCGTGCCTCTTTTATGGGTCGGGTGACTCCACACTTACTATCCTCTACTCTCGTCTTACTGGTCTCTTATTGAAACTACCTTGTTATCTTAAGCATTGGTTGATGAGATAAGAACTTAACCCCTCCTAGTTAAGAACATTGCCCCTTACCATCAAGATTTGAGCTCAACATGGTCGTCAACTTGTCACTTATATGACTTAGCACCAAGCTCAGCTTTCCAGTTTGTGACAAATTCTGCCTCATCAGTTTGGTACATGCGAGCTTATCATCAAACCAGTATTATTGGTAGATCGTACCGCCTTGTCAACTTGTTAGCGTGTCTATCTTGTCGGTTTGGTACCTTGCCTTACAAGTCTCCGTCGTCGAGGCTCCAATAGTTTTTGGAAGCTAAGTTTTCGCACCATTTGCTTATCACACGTCCTTCTTGTCACCTCTATGGCTCAAAGCCTAGTTTTTGGAAGCTAAATATCATGCCCATTTTTTTTTTTGGGGTGTTACTAAATCTACCGCAAACAACCTAAGTACAAAGGCACCGGCTAAAGGTGTTACCTGTGACGCCAACCAAGGAGTTTGACGCTTGATTCTCGACATAAGTATATCAAGGTGTTCAAGTCTTCAAAGGAGGGGGCTCTTCTTCTTCTCTTTCCTCACTTTTCACCTTTGATTATCTCTCTACATTATTCTCTCAACTCACTTAAACATAAATTGACTTGATCGTCGGAGCTTAACCCGGGGGGCATCCCCGACTTTCCACAGATTCCTTTCCTCCTAACGAGATCAGACGAATGGATTGCGAGTCAAGTCCCACTATTAACCAGTCAGCCAACATCGCAACTCGAGGCCCTCCACACACCAAGGCCGCCACGACGGACACCAACCTGCACCGCTTCACCAACTCGCAGCCAGCTCCTATGCCAATTGGGCACGCATCAATCCCATCCCCGCCCAAATGTGCCCGCCTCCATAAGCCATTTCGCACCGCGCCCCTGCCAGCCTTCCACCTCAAAACTCGCACGGCCCACGTCGCCTCACATTTAAGTGTCAACAACAAGTAAAAATTATTTCGCTGCCACCATTGTCTTGAACCAGCATCCGTGCAACCATATATTAGCTTGCAAACCATCGCACTAAAGGATCACTTATGCATCCACAACGCCAAAGTATGATGTTATTCCAGGTGCGCTTTAGATCCACGCAGCGTCACTGACTCGCGGCTCATTTCTCGTCTGGCCCACCTCACACTAAGCCTGCCTAGGTGGTGGTCAACACGCCTCCTAAACTCTACAACGCGAACCGACCCTACTCACTCCTTAATATCTCCAATCCTGCTCTGGATCCAGGTCGTGTCACTTACTCTCGGCCCGCTTGACATCATTTGCCACCATTCGGCCCTCACATAAGCCCGCCCGCAACGCCAAGTCCTAAGCTCGCCACAATGCGCAGCCCAAACCATACTGATGCGTCACGCTTTGTGCACCATCAACTTGCGGCCCAACGAGGCACGCCCGCGACGCCAAGCCCATGTATGGCATCCAAGCTCACTCACAGCCCAACATCATGCTACCGGTCCCGCTCCGACTCAAGTTTTGCTTCACGGACCACGCGAAGGTACCAACTCGCGGATTGGCCCCAAACTATCGTCGCCGCCAGTATTTGAACCGCACCACTCCTTAACCAAACAAGTATCTTGACCAATAGACTACATACCCACATATCATTAGGCGCAACACTCTTATTTTAAAGACTCTTCCCGCCGCTTCGCCAACATAAAGCTAAGTACTCTATCCCATTATCATTATTAAAATTTTAAATATTTTACTTTCATGAGTGTTAATGGCTCTAATGGGGGAAAGACGTACCAAACAACATGGGAGATGAGAAACACAATCACGCGACATATGGATATGATCATGGTGCGCGCCTCGACTAGTCAACGCAATGAAGAATCTACAATGGGCGAGGGCTAATAATCACGGCTCGCGCTTCGACTAGTCAATGCCATGAAGAATCTACAATGAGTGAGGGCTATTAATCATGGCTCACGCCTCGACTAGTCAACGCCTTGAAGAATCTACAATGGGTGAGGGCTAATAATGCCGTCACCAAGTGTTCAACACCTTGAAGACTCCAAACTGAGGGTACATAGACCCCGACGAGGAGAGCGTACGACGCCTTGAAAAAATCTACAATATGGGAGCGCTCAACCACCTCCGTTCGTGTAAGACTCAGTAGTAAGCACAAAAATAAGACTTCGATAAGTGCATTGGTGAATCTACAATATGAGAGCACTCGACTACCTCCGTTCATGTAAAACTCAATTGTAAGCACACAAATAAGACTTCGATAAGAGAATTGGTAAATCTACAATATGGGAGCGCTCGACTACCTCCATTCATGTAAGACTCAATAGTAAGCACACAAATAAGACTTCGATAAGAGCATTGGTGAATCTACAATATGGGAGCGTCAACTACCTCCATTAATGTAAGACTCGACGGAATCACACAAATAAGACTTCGATAAGAGCATTGGTAAATCTCCAATATGAGTGCGTTCAACTACCTCTATCTCCAATAAAGGGCAATAACCGTGCACGGTAACCCCGTTAATTAATCGTGTGGCTATCACAAGCGCACCAATGAAAGAGGGCACACTTGTGTTCGCTTGAAGAATCTCCAACAAGCAATTTCTCGGTGCAATGAAGAATTTCAACTAAAGAGCGCTCAATGCGTTAATAAAATCCACTAACTGGGGGGGGGGGCAAAATCCATGAAGCTGGCACCGCGTCAGCTAAGCGCACCACAAACTGGGGGGCAACTAGGGGTACATAGGGCTCCATCCAAGATGATCGGCGAACTTTTAAAAATATAATATTAATCTATAGGTGAGTTCAGCTTGTGAGGCAATTGTTGAGGGTGTTACTAAATCTACCGCAAACAGACTACATAATAAGGCACTGGCTAAAGGTGTTACCTATGACGCCAACCAGGGAGCTTGTCGCTTGATGCTCGCCACAAGTATACAAGGGTGTTCAAATATTGGAAGAAGCAAAATGTGGTTCGAGTGCAGTCAGGTTAGTCCAATGTTTTAGAAACTCTACCGTCCTGTTTGGTTCAATCGGAAATACCAGGGACCAACACCCAAATCGGTAGACAATTTTAACGATAGGAAACTGTTTAACTACAATTGTAGTTAGGACGGCAAATGAGCAGAGTCAAGCCGAGTTTTACCACAGCTTGAGCTCGGCTCGTTAATAAACTCGAGTTCGAGCTAGTTTGGTTACTAAAATCTTGACTCTTATTTGATATATTCATTTTGTATATCATTGTGATACATGTGATTAATATCAAGATGATAACAATAATAATGATAGTTAAATGTTCAAAATTAACTAATCTCATGTTATACTTTGTGATATCATATTATTTAGTTGCCAAAGTTATATTATTTCAAAGTATCGAAGCAATATATAATGCATAATTTATTTTTTAAAATTAAATAAGATATATTTTCTCACATAATCTACGTGTTAAACTTTATAAAAGGTGAGATATATTATTTAACAATACGATGAATTATCAATATCAAAATCATATAGATCGATTAGCTCATAAGTCGGTAATCGAGTTGGCTCTCTAGCCACAATATTGAGAGTTGAGACATCTCATGAGCTCTAAACGAGCCAGTTCACGAGTTGAGCTCAACAAGCCACCGAGTCAAGCTAGTTCACGGTCTCCACAAGGTGCAGAAGGCTTAGCTCAAGCTCAGCTCATCTATAAACGGGCCGAGTTTCGAATGAGTTTTTCCCG
The DNA here is from genome assembly GCA_964030455.1 of Linum trigynum. Classification (NCBI taxonomy): domain Eukaryota; kingdom Viridiplantae; phylum Streptophyta; class Magnoliopsida; order Malpighiales; family Linaceae; genus Linum; species Linum trigynum. The sequence goes on along the minus strand of OZ034817.1, from coordinate 52,647,407 downwards.
AGTCGAACGTCGAGCCGCTCATGAGCAGCTCGACTCATTTGCAACCCTAATTGTAGTACTACAAAACATCAATCTCTAACTTTTTTCGGTATAAACTCCGATATGATTTCACAATCCTTTATTAGTGCATGTGGAAGTTTGGCCGAGTCATAATTAGCCGACCATAATCAACTCACTACAAAGTTTATGTGTCAAGATCCATATTTCCTCCCTCCATTAATCGAGCTAACAATTTGTAAAACAGAATTGTGGAGAAGAAGCTCAGCTCACTCTGAGACTTCCTTCAGCTTATATAGCTGGAATTTGATTAATCAAACTACGACAGTTGTCCATACAGGATTGGTTCAAATTAAACAAAACAGTGAACTTAACGGCTAAGTGGAAAGTAAACCAAACGCTGCCGCTCTCATAGAACACATCAGCTTAAAACAAAACACAATCGTTTTACTTCTCTTCTTCTTCCTTTGTATTGCGAATCCTTCCCCAATCTGGATTGGCACTTCTGCAACTCTTCTCTTATGCTTTCTTCCTGCAACTCTTCAATTCTGTCAGCCCCCCTCAAATTGGCGGTATCGGCTTGATCCCCAACTTGACAAGCAACTCCTTCAGCCTGAAGCGATCCAGCCCCTTAGTGAAGATGTCTGCAAGTTGTTCAACAGTGTTAATGTACTTCAAATTAATCAAACCAATCTTGATCCTCCCCCTTGTGACATGCATATCAATTTCGATATGCTTGGTCCTCTCATGGAAGACAGGATTCTCTGCTATGTGTATAGCAGACTTGTTGTCACAATATACTGTGATAGGTAGATGCACTTCTACTATCAATTCACTCAACAGTCTCTTCATCCATTCAACTTCACACACAAGATGAGCTAAGGCTCTATATTCTGCCTCAGAAGAAGATCTTGAGACAGTGGTATGTTTCTTCATTTCCAAGTTACCAAGGAAGAACCAAGCATAGTGCAATATCCAGTAATGGATCTTCTAGTGTCAGGGAAGCTTGCCCAGTCTGAGTCACTATAACCAGTCAACTTTAACTCAGCCTCATTGCTAAAATGAATCCCCTGATCAGGTGAAGACTTCAAATACCTGAGCACTCTGTAAGCTGCTTGCATGTTCTGCACAAGGGGTTTTTTTATACTGACATAGCTGCTGGACAGCAAATGCTATGTCAGGTCTGGTGATGGTTAAATAATGCAGCCTCCCAACCAAACGCTATAGCCTTCTGCATCTTCTAACAAAGTGCCCTGTGATGATAGTTTCACCTTTGTGTCAATTGGTGTCTTACATCCCTTAGACTCCAGGTATCATGTGTCCTTCAACAACTCAATACAGTATTTCCTTTGACATTGACTCACTTCTACTGTCACTCCAGGAATTGGCCAAGTGAAACCACTTCCTAAAGCGTAGTATAGCAGGTTTGGGTTTAATTATCAACCCGGGTCATACATTTGATGACTACTCAGTGAATTCTTGTTATCTAGCAATGAAACTTTAATGCAAGTCTAAACTAACAAACTAACAAAGCAAGTAAACAGTTGTATTCAGGTTAAGAGAGGTCACCCGGATATGGTTCCCCCTAGACTGCAATTAAGCTGGATTGTAATTACCAAGTTCAGTTTCTATGATAGTTATACTGCGGAAGGTTCTTAAACAACCTGAAGTCTCGACTAAAGGTCTTCAGACCCTCTCAATCCGAGTCTCTTAGCGGGCGACTAACCTCCACCGGAGTAAACAGATTGAGGCTTAACAAACAAAACCTCCACTACCGGAGTAAAACCGGTACAGAATAGTGAGTTGGCTCCTCGACTAAAGTCACCAACTCCCTACCTTCAATCAAGGACGCTCTATCAACCTAGGCAGATATTCTCATTCTAGGTTAAAGCAGAAACAACAGGAATTTGATCAGGATTCAAGTCATTCAATCATTCAAACCTCAATCGAATATAATCAAATCATAGAATCAGTACTTGGGTTTATACAATCAAACCTAACATACAAATCTAGGGTTCTCCATACCCAGATGAATGGGAGAACTACTCCATGGAGAAAGAAGCAAAAGCAGAATCAGACGCGAAATTCATACTGTGAAGGATGGATTCCTGCTCCTGGACGTTGATCGGCACTTCTCCAAGCTCAAACTGACCTCCAATGGTGATGAAGATCAAGCTAGGGCACTTGGAGACTCTTGTTCGTCGCTTTCTCTCTCTAGGAATCTCTCTGTCTCTCTAAAACTCGAATCCCCCCGACTTGTGGCTGAAAATCTGCTTAAAAGTCGAAAATCCCGACTCGCACGGGCAGGCCGCACGGCCGTGCAGCTCACCCAGTTGCCCGTGCGAGTCAAAACGCAGCGTATCAATTAGTTGAATTCCAGGCTTCTTACACGGCCAGGGTCGCACGGCCGTGCAGCTCACCTTGCACGGCCGTGTGGATTTTCTGCTCTGCCCGTGTTTGCTCTCGCACAATCCCACACGGCCAAAATGGTCACTTGCACGGCCGTGCGGGTTGTGGGTGTGCCCGTGCGACTTCCTTTGTGACTTGCCTCGCGCCCGATCTTCGCCCAATCGACCCCGAACTCGCTCCTAAACCTTCATTCACTTGCCAGGACCTGAAATATCACAAACAAGCACAACCTAGCGTGAAATCGGTCTAAAACACGAGAGACCACATCTTAAACGGTGTAAGAACAGGGGTGAAAACATGTGTAATTAACGGTCTATCAAACTCCCCCACACTTAACCGTTTGCTTGTCCCCAAGCAAACCTAACTCAAACCAATGCAACTCTCCAGACCTCTATAGCAACAAACAACCCAGCTCGTAGGTAGAGGACTTCCTAAATCATTTAGCAGCTTACGAGGTCAACCGACGCACAAGTTGTAACACCCTACCCTATACGTTTTGCCTAATCATATTGTTCATACGATTGCAGCGGAATTAATCTCGGGTGTTACATTAATTATCAAAATTTACCTAAATAAAATTTCGACATGAATTACTCGCGTAATGGGCTAACAGTTCTTGTAACTAAAACCTGCAAAATAATTTATCTGAATCCATGCATTCAATGACAAACATATACTAACAACCATATACATGGACTTTCATAGCCATAGTCACAGTTTCATACTACACAACTGCATACCAAACTTATACATACCATAATCGTCACAACTTACACAGTTACACAACATATACACATATCATCAACTTTCCACATCTGTGGATATCTCACACTACATCAGAAGCTAGTATGCACATGAAAAACGTTCTCAAAACATTTTTACAAAAAGGTGTGGATCACTGGCCAAAATCCCGAGTAGTATTCCAAGCACAGAGTAGTTGAAGACCATACCTCATCTTGCCTTCAACTCTTGCTCAGCTCCCACCTATACACCTATCTACTGCTGCTGCTGATGATATGCTTACACATAGCATAAGCAGAGAAGAAGAATAAAGAGGGTCAGCTCATAGCTGAGTGAGATAATCATAGCATTGTGAGTTCATAACATAGCATACCACTACCATACATCTAGCAAACAAGCCAAAGCACTAGGATCAGATCTCAGCCCTCCGACATCCCAATAGGCAAAAGACTCAACCACCTTGACTTATGCATATGCATCTTATCATGTTTTAATCATAGGCGCCTGGCTACTCCCATGCTAATAACTCTCCCGGGAAACATACCCCACATCCCGTCGGATGTAGTCATACATACCCCACACCACTATGGGTGTAGTCATACCCCGACACCGCTCTGGGTGTGGTCATATCTTATAAGAATTCTTTAGTCACTACCACATGAGAGGTGTGACTATCATACATATCATAATAGAGTAATAGCATAGGGAGCCCTAATTACTATGTAGTTGACCGTGAGACCACAACACTCATATTTGGTATCCTTATACATGATTCATATCTCATCTTGCTTAATCATAATTCATTACTTGCACATGTAGTTGACCTGGCCATAATTGGCTCGACATAGGTAAATCAGGAGTCGTATAATTGCACTTCCTCAGGATAAACCCTCGTGCAAGTCATCCTCCTTAAACATCATAATATCACCAGGGAATATATATTTTCCCACTTGTGCATCCAAAAACAACAATCATGAAAAATCATACCTAATCACCTTCTCGAACCATCGTAAAGCATATTAACAGTCAAGCCCACAATTTGCAACATATACACAATCATCAGCATAAACAAGGTTCATATCGATTAGGGCAAGTCAATAATATCATACAGCAATCCAGGGTTCAACATATAGCACAAAAGCTCATACACCCCTAATCATGCCATTCTAGTTCACCTAGATCAATTCTAAGCATCAATATAATTATCGTGATACGACAAACCCGGTATGCCGTGCTAATCCCTCACCAGTTCTGGCCGTTCAAACACCGGCTTAACCTTCCCGTACTAAAACGTCACTTTCACGAACGAACCCCGAATTAAAATCCGAGACCGTCCTAATATCCCCTGCAGTATCCCCGTAAATATTAGTTCTAGGCTTCGGGTCAAATTCTTGATAAAAACATATCAAACCCTGGCCGGAGCTAAATTCAGCGGTTCGGACCCCGGCCTAAATAATTGCCGAAATTCAGGGATTAGAATTAGAGGATTGATTACCTCGCTGCAGGAAGCTCGTATATGAAATTTGGGCTCAATCCGGCTTCCGGATACTCCGAAACCCTAATTTGGCTTATCGGGAATTCAAGAAATTCCTGAACCAAAAACTCGTTTTAAAGCTCTAAATCGATAAACTACGATGAATGGATGGATTAGGCATTACTTACGGGATTTTTGGATCAGTAGAGCTCAAGAATCGAGCTATGAAAATTTCCCCCGAGCTCCCCTGTTCTGCGTTCGATTCCTTCTTCTCTCGGTAATGAAATGATGATGGAAAGATAATGACGGGAAAAGAGGAAGTTTTAATATATATGGCCTCGGCCGATTATATATATTATATAATATATATATTTAATACGTATACTTATCCGATCGATCGATAATCCGATTTTCGTCGAAATAGTGTCGAAATGCTCGATTTTAAATCGCGAACTTTCTAGCGATCGAAATACGATTTTAGCCGAAACGGGATGTTACACAAGTCATCTCAAAGCTTCTTCGGCGAGAGCACTAATATCGAGTCGGCATCATGGAAAATAGTGAACAGAGGACAAATGAATTGTGGATGAAGAGATTCTAAAAAACAAAGGATCATGGACTCACATTTTTCAAGGTGCTCTATTTTCTTTGAAGATGGTTGGAACCCCTTTTCTTTCTGTTTTGCTTGTTTTCTGTTATTTTTTCTTTACTTTTTTTTCAAGAGTCCCAACCTGCTCTTACCAGCCATGCCAGGAGCGGATGTCTCGAGCCTCGTGCGGGGGAAAGACATGTAAGGGGGCTGGAGGTAGTAGGTGGAAATTGGGAACGAATTCCCGTCTCCCCTTACACACTTTCGCCCTATTCGCACGGGAGACGTTATTCTAAAGCACATTTTCGAGCACCTGTTATTTTCAAGACATGATACAAGAGTCCATGACAGGTAGAGAATCCACAATACCACGCAATTCAAGGGTCCTAAGATCACTAATTCACTCAATCAACCAACACCATATGAAGAAGAAATGAGACTTCTTAAATGCATCAACATCCTCCATAGTGCTACACTACCTCCCTAGGTTGCATATTACTATAAAGACTGTCAATTCAAAGCACACTGAGCAGGCAATTGCATGGAAACACGTACTTGGAGCCCTCAAATTTAAAAATTTGGACAGTGGACTAGGCTCCAAGCACACAAACAGATCTAATGCAGTCAAAAGATAAACACCCCCCCCCCCCCCCCCCACACACTTAAGATCGACATTGCCCTCAATGGAGAAGAGGGAAGGAAAAGGGGAACGATGTTACCGGTATGCACGGACTGCAGGAGACTGGAAGCGGACTGGAGAGAGTACCAGTCAAGACAAGCACAGCCAAAGGAAACCAAAGAGCTCAAACACAATATGTTAGGTCCAATGGTCAGCCCAATAAAACATCATCCAAAACAGAAGAAAACACCAAAACCAACTGGTTTACAATCCGACTCAAAACACAAGAAAGAAAATCAAACCGTGGTGGGGTTGCCTCCCCACAAGCGCTTCTTTACCGTCTTTTAGCTAGACGCCCATGGTGGATACTCAGGGAGGTGCAGGAACAGGTGCCTCCAAGAGCGGATCCACGTCGCTCTTGAGGTACAGCTTCAGGTTGTGGCCATGCACCCGACGGATGCGACCACCATCATCGGTCAGCTCGACCTGGCCATCCGGTAAGATGCAGGCGAGTGAGTACCCGGACGGCCAGGGTGGTCGTGGTGCAGGAGGTGGGACCAGCTCATAGTGGTCTCCACTCTTCTTCCGTGCAGGCTTGGCAACCTGCTGCTTCGGCCGCCACTCCTCCTTGAGCTTTTTGTTCGGAGGCGAGGCTGGATGGAGTGGCGGCGAAGGAATGATAGAAGGGTCCTGCAAAATAAGAGGTGCAGAAGGATACACGACATGCTCGTGTACCTGATCAGAAATGGCCTATACAAGCGTGACAACAATCATAGCACAGTGATCAAATTCAGTCACAGAAAAAGTAGCATGTTCATTCCCAGCACGCAGGATCAGTTTACCATCATGCACATCAATAAGTGCCTTGGCGGTGGCAAGAAATGGTCTCCCCAGAATCAAAGGCACATCCACATCCTCATGTATATCCAGAATAACAAAATCAACAGGATATGTGAATGCACCGACCTTGACAAGCAGATCCTCTATGATTCCCCTAGGATGCACAATGGAACGATCAGCTAGCTGAATGCTCATCCTAGTAGGGCTAAGTTCACCTAGGTCTAGCTTTTTATACAACTTATATGGCATGACATTTATGCTAGCGCCTAGATCCGCCAAGGACTTGCCTGCATGCATGCTGCCAATAGTAAGAGGGATAGTAAAACTCCCTGGATCCTTGCGCTTTTCGGGCAGCTTGTTCTGCAGGATAGCAGAACACTCCTCACTAAGCATCACTGTCGAAAGATCCCCAAGTTTCTTCTTGTCGGTGAGGAGGTCTTTCATGAACTTGGCATACTTGGGCATCTTCGACAGTGCCTCCACGAACGGTATGCTGATGTTGAGCTGCTTCAACATTGCCATAAACTTGGCAAACTCAGTCTCCAGCTTGTCTTTGTGTAGGCGAGTGGGGAAGGGAAGCTGGGGCATATGCTCCTTAACCACTGGTTGTGGCTTGGGAGCAGGGGCTTCCTTCTCCACCCGCACTTCTGCATTGTCGGCTGGAAGTGCTGAAGCAGGTAGTGGTTCCTCCTGTCTGGCCGGAATAGGACCAGCAGATATGGTCTTACCGCTCCTGGTAAAAATGGCATCCAACTGCTAGAGCTGGTGAGGATCCCGAGGATTCGGAATAGTGGTGGCAGGTAGAGTCCCCGGTGCCCTGGTAGTGTTTTGGCGGGCCAAGATACCCACCTGGGTCTGCAGATCTTGCAAAATGGCACCCTGGTTCCGCTGACCTGCCTCCAGTGACGTGATAGCAGCCTGAGTGCTAGTCATGAATGAAGCTAGAATATTTTCCAGCTTTGTCATCCGGTCATCTGGGGCCGGAGCTGCTGCTGGCTCGGCGAACTGGCGCTGGGGCTGCTGGAATGGTTGCCCCTGCCTAGGCTGGTAGGGCTGCTGCTGTGGGGCTGGCCCCTGTCGAGCCTGGAAGGGCTGCCTCTACTGAAAACCACCTGCTGGTGCTGGGAAACCAGGTGGCTTAGTGGTGTTGCTGCCCCAAGAGAAGTTGGGATGCTGGCGCCACCCCTCATTATAGGTGTTGCTGTACGGGTCGAGGCGCCGAGCATTGGCGATGAAGTCCAACTGCTCTTGGGGAGTAGTAGACTCCCTCATAGCCTGGCAGTCTTCCACTAAGTGGTTCGAGCTCTCACACCACTGACATTGAGCAACTGGAGGTGTAGCCAAACCTCTGCCCGGAATAAGACTGTTGGGCTGCTTCAATGTCTGCACTAGCTCAGCTACCTGCTGCTCGAGCCCGGATCTGGTCTCCATGGCGTGCACACCACGGTCCTGGGAATGTCTGCCTCTACTACTTTGTCCCCAAGAATGATCTCTGGCAGCCAAGGTATTGATCATCTGGTTCAGCTCGGGTGGAGTCTTAGTAAGAATATCCCCTCCTGGGCATAGAGACTCAATCACCCTCTGGCTATCTGGGGAGAGAGCACTGTAGAAGTTCCCCACTGTGAAAGCATCACTAAAGCCATGATGGGGACACTGCCAGAAGTATCCCATGTACCGCTCCCATGCATCACGAAGTGACTCATCTGGCTCTTGGCGGAAGTGAGTGATCTCCCGCTGGATCTCTGTTGTCTTCGATGCCGGATAGTACCTGTGCACGAATTTGTCAGCCAGATCGTCCCAAGAGGTGATGGACAATGGGGGCTGGGTCTCCAACCACCTCTTAGCATTCCCCGCCAGAGAATGGGGGAAAAGGTGAAGGCGGATTGCATCATCAGGAACACCATTCAGCTTGAACCGTTCGTCAGCTGCAGAAAACGGGAAAGATGCACCCTGGCCTCCTCATCCTTCAAGCCATGGAACTGGATAGAAGATGTAATGAGCTGAATCCAGCATGGCTTGATCTCGAAGTTGTTTGCTGGAATAGGCGGGTAGAGGATGACCGGGCGGATGTCAGCAATCCGTGGAGTGTAGTAGTACTCCAAGGTGGGAACCGGCGGCGGGTGATGATGATGAACCCCATGATCCTGGGGTATGGGGTTGTTCCCCAGGACCTGATTCACCGGGGGAGCCTGCTGAGGATTCCCCTGGTGCTGATTGTAGTCTCCGTCCATCCCGTACTCTTCTTCAGAATCGCTACTCAGGTGGCCGTCTATGCGCTCTTCCGTAGCCAGTCTAGCTCGCTGTTGTCTCCTGAGCTGGAGACAGGTGCGGTCAATCTCTGGATTCAACGGCAGTAAACCTCCTAACTGGCTATGGGTCATGCACTACCTGCACACACTCAAGCAAGCAAACCCGTGAAGGCACAAGTGGGACAAAGCAAACAAAGCAAAAAGAAAAGCTAAATTAACAGAAATCACTTTTCTTCAACAACCTAACCGTCCCCGGCAACGGCGCCAAAAACTTGACTCACTTCTACTGTCACTCCAGGAATTGGCCAAGTGAAACCACTTCCTAAAGCGTAGTATAGCGGGTTTGGGTTTAATTATCAACCCGGGTCCTAGATTTGATGACTACTCAGTGAATTCTTGTTATCTAGCAATGAAACTTTAATGCAAGTCTAAACTAACAAACAAAACAAAGCAAGTAAACAGTTGTATTCAGGTTAAGAGAGGTCACCCGGATATGGTTCCCCCTAAACTGTAGTTAAGCCGGATTGTAATTACCAAGTTCAGTTTCTATGATAGTTATACTACGGAAGGTTCTTAAACAGCCTGAAGTCTCGACTAAAGGTCTTCAGACCCTCTCAATCTGAGTCTCTAGCGGGCGACTAACCTCCACCGGAGTAAACAGATTGAGGCCTTAACAAACAAAACCTCCACTACCGGAGTAAAACCGGTACAGAATAGTGAGTTGGCTCCTCGACTAAAGTCACCAACTCCCTACCTTCAATCAAGGACGCTCTATCAACCTAGGCAGATATTCTCATTCTAGGTTAAAGCAGAAACAACAGGAATTTGATCAGGATTCAAGTCATTCAATCATTCAAACCTCAATCGAATATAATCAAATCATAGAATCAGTACTTGGGTTCATACAATCAAACCTAACATACAAATCTAGGGTTCTCCATACCCAGATGTATGGGAGAACTACTCCATGGAGAAAGAAGCAAAAGCAGAATCAGACGCGGAATTCATACTGTGAAGGATGGATTCCTGCTCCTGGACGTTGATTGGCACTTCTCCAAGCTCAAACTGACCTCCAATGGTGATGAAGATCAAGCTAGGGCACTTGGAGACTCTTGTTCGTCGCTTTCTCTCTCTAGGAATCGCTCTGTCTCTCTAAAACTCGAATCCCCCCGACTTGTGGCTGAAAATCTGCTTAAAAGCAGAAAATCCCGACTCGCACGGGCAGGCCGCACGGCCGTGCAGCTCACCCAGTTGCCTCGCGCCCGTGCGACTTCCTTTGTGACTTGCCTCGCGCCCGATCTTCGCCCAATCGACCCCGAACTCGCTCCTAAACCTTCATTCACTTGCCAGGACCTGAAATATCACAAACAAGCACAACCTAGCGTGAAATTGGTCTAAAACACGAGAGACCACATCTTAAACGGTGTAAGAACAGGGGTGAAAACATGTGTAATTAACGGTCTATCAGACATACATCTAATCCATTCTCAGTTCTGCTTACTTCTAAACTGATGACTCGATATTTGCACATGTTTTCCCCTTTGTTTCTTGATCGTTTAAGCTTTAATTATCGCGTCTTTGGCCTATTTTACGCTAGGTTGTGTTCCTTTGTCACATTTCAAGTCCTATCACATAAAGTGAAGCATAGGCGCAAGTTTCAAGTTAATCAGAGATCAATTGGCGATTAGGGAGAAGAAACTCGGGCATGACCTGAAGAAGAATGGATTTATACCTCACTTTATGGACAAATAATCATGCAAGCTTGTAATGAAAAGAAGAGGACGAGACTACGAGCGTCTGGGATCAAACAACGACTGATTCGGAGTCCGGACGAGGGAGAAACGAAGCATTGAATATAGGGGAACAGGTTCGGCAGTAAAAACACGGGCGCGCCTAAATCAAAACATGGCCGTGTCCATATTTAGGCACGACCGTGTTTGGCCGAGGCGCGCGGACGTGTTTTTAACACGGGGCAAAACACGGGCGGGCAAAAGCAAAACACGGCCGTGTCCTTGACAGTGTTTTGCCCAGAATCGGGTTTTTAAAGCCAATTTCGAGCCAAAGGAGAGGTAGAGCTGGGTTTTGGATCCCAAACACCCAAGGGACAAACCAGAGAGAGGGCGATTTGAGGGCATTCTTGGAGTGGAATTGGAGGATTTCTTTGCCTTGGAAGCTCGAGGAACAAGCTCGGACTTGAAGACTGATCATCTGAAGATTCTTACTGCAGTCTCTCTCTTCTCTATGGAGTAACTTCCCTTCACTTAGGTTTTGAGGAACCCTAGCTATGTTTGTTTGATTGGATGATTGTATGAGTATTCTGACTTGATAACCTTGAGTTCATATTCAATCTATGCATGTTTTCATGATTCAATTCTGCTTTAGTCGAGATTATTGATTATGCTTTGATCCTATGAGAGCGAATACCTAATTAGGTCAATAGAGCACCATAGATTGGTAGTAATCGATTGCTTTAGTCGAGGGTCGATTCACTGCTTTGTATTGATTGAGAACTTCTTTTGATAGAGGGAGTCTAGTTCAGAACGCCTTGACCGGTTGTTCTAGAGAAGGATACGTCCCTCTAGGCAATTGACTCAAGAGGGCCTTGTTCCTTTAGTCGAGACTCAAGGTCTAGTTAAGGATTCTCCGCATTGTGAATGAAAGTGAAACATGTTAGATCATCAATCATTAATCTGGCTAGTGGCTAGGGGGAATCATACCTAAGTGAGTTCCCAACCTGTAATTAGATTAACTTTAACTGTAGTTTGTTAGAGTAGTTTTAATTCTTACATCTTAATATGGTTTGCTAGATAATGAACAGGAGATGAGTAATAGTAACTCTAGAGACCCGTGGATTCGATATTTATTACTTGAGCCACTATATTGCAGTCCCTTCCATTGGTTACACTTGGCCATTGTTAGGAGTTGTGTCATAGCGAGTCATAAACCCAAAAAGTACTTCAGTGGTCCAAGGATTTTAATATTAAACTCCTTACTTATGGCTACTTTAACCTGCTCAATGTCTTTCCTTGAGTCTCCTCCCAAGATGATGTCATCAACATAAACCAATAGTACTGTGATCTTACCACGAGTCCACTTAGTGAAAAGGGAATAGTCTGATGCAAATTGTGAGAATCCAAACTTCAATAGGAAACCTGTCAATTTTGCAAACCATTGTCTTGATGCCTGCTTTAGGCCATATAATGACTTCTTCAATCTACAAGTCATTTTCTGATTGCTCCATGATGGCACTTCCAATCCCAGAGGCAATTTCATATAGACTACCTCCTCTAAATCCCCATGTAAGAAAGCATTGTATACATCCAACTGCTACAGCACCCAGTGCTTCACACTTGCCACAGCTAGGAAAGTTTTTACAGTGTTGATCTTAGCTACAGGTGAGTATGTGTCTAAAAAGTCAATGCCATAGACCTGTGTATACCCCTTAGCTACCAACCTGGCTTTGTTTCTCTCTAGTGAACCATCCTGATGGAGCTTAATTTTATAAACCCACTTGTTCCCTATCTCTTTAACTCTTGGTGGTAATGGGACTATATCCCAGGTTTGATTATCTTATAAAGCATACATTTCATCCTTCATAGCCCTATTTAAGACATTTGACTTTACTGCTTCATAGTAGGACTTAGGCTCCAATAGATTCATGACATTCAGTGCATTACATCTATCTTCTTTGCTTAAAGCATTGACATTCAAACAAACAGGGTACCTGTTGCAAGAATTAGCACCACCAAATGATCCAAACTTGAGAGAAGAATCCAGTTCATAATCTCCATACTTAGTTGGCAGTTTTATGTTCCTGGGATGCCTTTTGTTCACTTATGTTCTGGGATCATCAGGGTCAACATCAGCTTGAGGATGAAGTTCTTACTCATCAGAGTCAAAGTAAGTATAGTGGTCATTCCTTACTTCAGTACTTGGGACAGGAGACATCTCATGCTCAGGTTGCCCCCTTCATCTGTGGATGAATGAAACTGAGCAGGAGATGCATCAAGAGAGAAGGGGAGTGTGAGGGATGGGGCTGTGGCAGGAGTTGGAGCAGAGGAGTTGGAATTGGGGAGAGGAGTTTGGGGAAAGGATGTGTGCTGAGATTTGAAAGGAATAATATTTTCATAGAATGAGACATTTATGGAGCAAAACACTTGTTTGGTATGAATGTCCAGAACCTTGTACCCTTTAAGACCTGAGGGAATTCCTATGAATGCACACTGTTTAGCACGTGGAGCAAATTTTGTTCAGCCATGAACCAGGGTATTAGCATAGCAGAAGCATCCAAATACTTTCAAATGCCCCAAAAATGGCACTTGCTTGTGTAGTACTTCATAGGGTGTTTTGTTTTGTAAGATAGGGGTTGGCATGTGGTTTATCAGATAGACAGCATGCAAGATGAAGTCACTCCAATAGGTTAGAGGCAACCCTGACTGAAATTTCAAACACCTAGCAACATTAAGGATGTGCTGGTGTTTCCTCTCCACCCTACCATTTTGTTCAGGAGTTTCAACTTTCAACACAGGAGACTTGATGTTCAATCCCTGCTGAAGTGAAATACTCACACATTTCAGACTCTTTGCCCTGGTCTGTTCTAATTATTTTGACAGATGTATTGAAATGAGTTTTAACTAGGTTGCAATACCCCTTAATCAACTCCCTTACTTCACTTTTGCGTTTCATCAGATACACCCACACACAGCGAGAGTAATCATCCACAACAGTTAAAAATACGAGAAACCATCATAGGAAACTGTAGAAAGAGGACCCCAAATATCCATGTGTACTACATGAAATGCCTCAGGTGCCATACTGGTGCTAACATGAAATGGAAGTTTGCGTTGTTTGGACAAGTGACACACATCACAGTGAGTGGTCTTAGTGCTAGCAACTGAGGGAATTACACGGCTAAGTAAAGTCTGTCTATCATGGCTTGGGTGCCCTAGTCTCTAGTGCCACAGGTTCATGTCTTGAGGAGTGAAGTTGAAAATGGTGGTTGCTTGGTGTTGAGGAACTGATGAAGTGGAAGGCTTGGGTTGTCTTGAAGGAAGGACAAGATGATAGAGGCCTCTAGTTGTGTGAGCTAAAACAATCCTCTTCTGGTTTAAGAGGTCTTGGATTTCACATTTATCAGAATGGAAGTGTAAGGAAAAAGGGTTATCAAGGGTAAGCTTGCTAACATAAATAAGAAAGGAAAACTGTGGCACTAAGAGGACATCATGCAAGGTTAATCCACAATCAAATTTTATTGTTCCTATGCATGTGACAGTGACCTTAGTGCTATTAGGGAGATAAACAAATGCATTCTGGATTGGTGTATAGCTGGAGAATAAAGTGAGACTACATGCAATATGGTCAGATGCTCCTGTGTCCACTATCCAAAGGTTCAAGTCTTGTGTTTTAGAGTTTTGGGAAGAGGATAGAACATGTTTACCTGAGAAGTGAGGAAAAGAAGTAGGATATTGAGTGGATGAATAGGCTTGGTGATTGATGGACGGGGAAGTAGGTGGGGAAGGTTGTGTGTTAGCACCAGTCTGCAAAAGATATATGAGGCGAGTCATTTCTTCTGCTGTGAATCCAAGTGGTGCAGCTGACTTACTCTCATTGACTACACTCTCTTCTAATGCATTCTCATTCCCACCACCTTGAGAAATAGAACCAGCAAACCTTGGTGTGCTAGAACTTGAGCCAGAACTGGAAGAAGAACCCCCATTACCACCACCTTCTCTCTGCATTTCTTGCTTCCTTTTCAGCTTCCAACAGTCCTCAATATTGTGATTGTTCATCTTGCAAAAACGACAAAACTTCCTTCCTCTAATTTCAGTATTCTCCTTTGAACTATTACCACCAACAGCTAAAGCAGGCTTTGACCTTTCTTTCCTCCCACAACACTGTCTGCTTTCAACTTCTGCTCGTGTTGCAGCAGATCATCCACTGCTGTTGGCACATTAGGCAGTGGCTTTTGCAAGAGAAGCTGTGTTTTAATTACATCATACTCAGAGTTGAGTCCTCTCGGGAATCTAACCAGATAATCAGTCTCCTCCTTCTGTACGAAAGCAGCTACAGCTGCACATGGCATGGGATTCCCAGGTGCACAAGCACATGGAACAATTGGACTAAACTCCACATACTCGTCCCAAAGCCCTTTGATAGCTGTATAATACCGAGTTATAGATCTGGTTCCCTGCTTCCATGCCTGTATTTCATCTTCCAAGTTCAAGATTCCAAGAGCATTAGGTTGATCAAATCGCCTCTTCAATTCATCCCATAAAGCTCTAGCATTCGTATGATTCAACACTGACCTCCTAATTTCCTTAATCATCGAGTTCTGTAACCAACAAATGACTACAATATTACACGCATCCCACAAACTAAACATATCTGCTTCACGAGGAGGCATGGGTACTGACACATCAATGAATCCTAATTTGTTCTTTGTCTTCAACACTACTTGTATAGATCTACTCCAAATCACGTAGTTTGTCCCATCAAAGGACTCAGCAACAAGGGATTGAGACATATTCTCATTAGGGTTGAGGTAGTAGGGGTTACTAAAAACAACTATCTCTGATTGCATCTGGCAATGCAGTTAAAAGCGCGATTCTACCTAGAAGCGAAAAGTGGGTAAAATCGTAAAACATAGAATCAAAGCGTAAAAGCGTAAGTTTTTGACGCACCCTCTAAAATAACTAAAATATATCAAGTACAACATATAGTATGTAAAATGTGAGTGTGTAGATTTTAGATAAGTGAATAACTACATGAAATTCATAATTAAAATGTAATATCTAACACATAAAGTAATTTGTGTTGACTCAAAAGTAGAGAACACTCATAACATCTTAATAATAAGCTCATAAACGTAGATCGAAACCCGTAAACGAGCTTGAGAATCCAAATTCTCATAAGCTGGTTTCAGTTTACATAATTACATACGATCAATTACCCATAAACTTTTATCGTAACCCAAGTAAGAGCCACATGTGAAGATTAAGGGAGAAGACTGATAGAAGGTCAGCGGCTGTTGAGAATACCATTAGGTGTCTTTTCAACCTAATATGAAGCCCCTATCTCGACACTAGTTGTAGAACGAGTGATGAATCATGTTTTTATTTTTTGCTGATATGTCTCCAAAATTACATCATTTTGGGCCAATTAGCACATTTTTATGAGATGATCAAAATCGTATAAAAACGCTTCAGAATCGCGATTTTACCCATTTTAAGCGATTTTACCGATTTTACCCATGTTTTTACCAGTTTTTGAGACTAAGCGACTTTAGGTAGAAACTGAAATGTTTTGGTGGGCGAGATACGTAAAAACGTAAGTTTTACGTTTTAATGTGCGATATTGACTGCACTGGCAGCTGGTTCTGGTTGAAAGTCCCAAAACGGAAACCTGCTGCACCTGTGGTTGTCCTCGACGTGCTGCCGCCGGTGCCATTGTTCGGCGATGTGTTAGGTGGAGTCTGTGTCCCCGACATTCTGTCGTTGGCGGCGGAAAAACCCTAGAGCTCGCTGAGCTCTGATACCATAACAATTTGTAAAACAGAATTGTGGAGAAGAAGCTCAGCTCACTCTGAGACTTCCTTCAGCTTATATAGCTGGAATTTGATTAATCAAACTATGACAGTTGTCCATACATGATTGGTTCAAATTAAACAAAACAGTGAACTTAACGGCTAAGTGGAAAGTAAACCAAACGCTGTCGTTCTCATAGAACACATCAGCTTAAAACAAAACACAGTCGTTTTACTTCTCTTCTTCTTCCTTTGTATTGCGAATCCTTCCCCAATCTGGATTGGCACTTCTGCAACTCTTCTCTTCTGCTTTCTTCCTGCAACTCTTCAATTCTGTCACGAGCTGTGTTGATTTGCCCACTTTAAATACAAATTTAGATCGAAAATGATCATTCAATTTTTAATATAATATGTGCAAAGATAAAACAACGAATTTACTAAAAATATTAATTGAACGACCACCTTATCAGTAACCCAAGAATTAAGTGACTGTTTACATAATTTACCCAACTTTTAACTCGTCCCGAAATATCTTTAACCCAAATAAAATCATTTTTTTATCGTATCCGGCACGAAGACCTAGTGCACGCTGAAAATTCAAAGCCCGGGCCCAACCGTCGTAGTCGCCGATAAATACGACAACGTAGTAAAGTCCCTTCTCACACACTCTATCCACTGAGCTCCACTTACGTGTACAAATTTCCTTCTTTTCCTCCCAGGGTGTTTCCAGTAATTTCACCCCGCTCCCAATCCCACTTGCTTGCAGAAATATCAGGCAACACGTGTCGCCTCGAGACTCGCTGATGCCAAACCAACCACCGTCCGTCGCTGAATTCTCTGAATAGCAAACTCTACAAATATCTTCCGTCCATCTTTCCTCCTCTCACTGGCTCACACTCCACACATTTCTGATTTCCTCACTCTCTCTCCCGGCAACCATGGATAAACTCTCTCTCCTCGCCATCACCACCGTCCTCCTCATCTCCGCCGTCACCGCCGCCGTGGAGGATCCGATTATCCGGCAGGTCGTGTCCGGGATCGAGGACCAGCTCTTGAACGCCGACCACCACTTCGCCAGCTTCAAGTCCAAGTTCGGCAAGTCGTACGCGACTCAGGAGGAGCATGACTACCGATTCACCGTCTTCAAGGCCAATCTCCGCCGCGCCAAGCGCCACCAGGCCATGGATCCCGACGCCGTCCACGGCGTCACCAAGTTCATGGACCTCACCCCCAAGGAGTTCCGCCGACAGTACCTCGGCATGAGAAAGCCGAAGAACAAGCTCGGCCTCCCGGCCGACGCCAACAAGGCTCCCATCCTCCCTACCAGCGATCTCCCCGACGACTTCGACTGGCGCGATCACGGCGCCGTTGGCAAGGTCAAAGACCAGGTACAAATCCGATTCCAAGAAAAAAAATTAGGTCGTGGAAAATAGAAAAAGAGAACTGATCCGTTTCGATGAATCGATTTCGTTGCTGATGGTTTTCAATTGGAACCGATTCAACACAGGGCGGTTGTGGATCTTGCTGGGCGTTCAGCACCGCAGGAGCTCTTGAAGGAGCTCATTTCCTCGCCACTGGAGAGCTTGTGAGCCTTAGCGAACAACAGCTCGTGGATTGCGATCACGAGGTTCGTTGACTCTTTGAACCAATCGAACTTTTGATCTGCCTCTGTGAATTGATCTTCAATTAAAAGTTAGATCTCGATTGTGTGACAATCGCTTGCGCAGTGCGATCCGTCGGAGTACGGAGCTTGCGACGCCGGCTGCAATGGCGGACTGATGACCTCAGCCTACGAGTACACTCTCAAGGCCGGCGGGCTGGAGCGGGAGGAGGCTTATCCCTACACCGGAACGGACGGAACCTGCAAATTCGACAAGAGCAAGGTCGTGGCGTCCGTGTCGAACTTCAGCGTGATAACAAGCGATGAGGATCAGATCGCTGCCAATTTGGTCAAGCACGGCCCTCTCTCAAGTTCGTAACCCCCATACTCACACTCACACTCACAGCCATATCCATTTCCTATTTCACCATGATTAGTATTACCAAGCTGAGTTGTTCGTTTGGATTTCAGTCGGGATCAACGCCATCTTCATGCAGACATACGTTGGTGGAGTATCCTGCCCTTACCTCTGCCCGAAGAGCCAGGACCACGGCGTGCTGCTGGTGGGATACGGTGCAGCCGGATTTGCGCCGATCCGGCTGAAGAACAAGCCTTACTGGATCATCAAGAACTCATGGGGGGAGAGCTGGGGAGAGGAAGGGTACTATAAGATCTGCAGGGGAACTGGGAAGAACCTCTGCGGGATGGATACCATGGTGTCTTCTGTTGCTGCCATTAGCGTAGTTCCTCAGTAATTTCATTGTGAGTTGTGAATGAATCTGCTGAAGGTTGTGGACGCGTGTGTTCGAACTCGCTTCCTGCATAATTTATGTAAGGCAAAATGGAGCCCTGTGTGTATATAAGAAGAAAAGCTCTGTAGGCATAAACTGCTGTCTTTAGGTAATGGGTTTGTAAGGCATAACCGTGGTACTTAAGCTTTGATGCTATGTAATTTGAATTCAGGTAAACGATACTATGTTAATGCTTAATGTTTAGTTATATCCTGATTGCTTGTGATTGTTCGAAGACCGTGCGCAGGATTATCAGATGAATGTGCTTTAGATAGTGTCTTGCATTTTGAATTTGATTCTAATAGCAGGGTACAAAAATCGGTTTTTCTTATTATTCACAACACGAATATTACATTACATTTCAAAGTATAACCTAGGAAGTAACCAATGGATGATACAATGTAGGAGGCCGAACAAATTTAACGAACTGTGGCAGAGAAATGAATCGGGTTAGAGGCAACGATGTACCAATTGCCACTGCAATGAATTTAGTTCATAGTCGGCAGGGGACAGCCAAGATATCCAGCCAGAGTGTTCGTCCTGCCAACAGCCAGGAGCCTGAAGAATTAGTTACTATAACGTGCATTCTCAATTGTTGAGTTCAAAAGAATTGCTTGTAGCCTCTGTACCATAAGTTCAGAACAATTCGAACTTACGAGTTACTATATTCATGCTGCTTCATCCTCTTCACTCAGCAGGAGAGTAAATGAGAAGGGGGAGAACTTGTATCCATCTCCCTCGTAGAACTTGTTCTGGAATTCAATCCAATGAAGCCGCATTGCATGGAGGAATGCACTCAGGGTTTCCATGACGAGTAAAACACCAACAGTTGCACATACAAACACGATAATGCCGATGATAAGAACGACCCTATTGTTCAACCTGCAAGGATTATTAAGTATAGACTTCTTATACGCCGTGGAAGAGAATCTGGCTGTTGAGAGTTGAAGTTAAATGATAGCAAAGAAAGAACACTTACTCCCATGAAAAGAGCAGAACCTTGTCATAGAAGACACTTGAAAGCTCCGAGTGGGCTAGACTGGAAATATTAGAGACTCGGGTGTTAGAGAATTATCGATGATCCTGATGTAAGCTTACTACAGGTAAAAAATGCAGAAGCAACCGACCTGAGGGCCCAGAGGCGCAAGTATGATGCTGTGTTAGACACCGATCCGAGCACAAACTCTATGGTGTGTATAAGCTGATGGACGAAGACCTCGCTGAATTCAAACTCTTCATGACCATGGGAGCTGGAATGATGCTCGGTTTCAAGGTTGTCATCCGCGTTATAGAGTAGGGCATAGGATTGACCTTGGTGCCTCTAAACATGAGAATTAGAGAAAATGAGTGGAAGTTCTTTCTAGAGAAGTGGCAAGTAATTAGACTGAGAAGTTTTTTTTATGAATGATTTTGTATTTGGAGACTGTGAAGTTGAGAGCATACTTCCTCGTGTTGCTTCTTCAACAAGAAAGGCTTAGGAAATAACATCCATGGTACTGCAACAAGGGCTAATACGAGCAGCAGCATCTGGCAGTGAAGATGTGGAGAAGTAATGATTTAGGCCTTGTGTTTGAAGGGGAAACTTCATTAATAAATAGAAAAATATTAAAAAACAGGCAAGAGAGAGAGACCTGAAGATATTTTTGGCCGAAAAAGAGCTGATTCTCTCCCAGATCATCGGTAGGACTGAGGAACATGTATATCATCACATGGTACAGATCAGCTTGTGAGCCCGAGCACCATTTCACTATAATGAGGAGAGCGAGGTAGCCGAATAAGCTGTTTAAGAAAATCATTTGGGGTACAAACTGATATCTGCAACAAACTTCGCAGGTTAAAACAATGCCAACAAAGAAAAATATACGAAGAGAAAGAAACTGATATATGAAAATGCGTATAAAAGCTTCATTTAGAGTTAGTTTTCCACTGCAACTGATATAGGAACCTTGCTGGAGTCTAATTCAACAATATTACTCACCGGACATTGAGGTTATTGGAAAAGAACTTTGCATTGAAGTAGCTCAGTATTATTCCAAGGTTCATCTGTGCTACTCCAAAGAGAATCGACATCTTCATTTTCATTGAGTTGAGAAAAGGTAACTCGCTCCGCGTTCCATGCCACACAGGATCCACACCAAATGGATAAGTGTCACGCACCTTAACTAGACCAGCCTTATATGCATCCCTGCAAATTGCAATGCAATTTTAGTTTGATAAGAAGTGAATAGATGTGAAGTAGAATAATCAGAGAAGACTACTTCTGTAAGAAGTAAAGTTCAAGTGCCATACTTGCAAGATGAGTCACGGCAAGAGTAGGCAGATGGGCCAAAGAGTTCAAAAGGGACAGAAAAGAATTCATTGTATATGAGTCCAGTGTATATTGAGAAGATTGACATCATCAAGATAAGATAACGCCCGCCGAATGTCATTTCCAGGATGTCGCCAAGCTTCTGCTTAAGAAATCCAATTCAGCTCTAACTAGCAGAAACTGAGCAAGAGTAGCAGATAACGCAATAGTTTCCCAGAAAACAAAGAATTACCTGGTTAGAGTACTTCTTTTCCATAGCAATTAAATATAAGGAGGCCAGCAGTAAGCAAATACCGTGGCCCCAGTCACCGAACATCACAGCAAAAAGGAATGGGAATGTCACGATTGTAAAAACACCAGGATTTGCTTCACGGTACTTTGCAACCCTGGCAAAAAATGTTTGTTAGTTCCTGAATGACGTGTCACAATGGTTATGTCAATAGTACACCACCAGATAAAATATGTGCACTGGTAATCAGCAGAGAACATATTGCAAAGCTTCTTATAAAAAAAATGTTGCATTAGCCTAGCAGAAGCTACATCTTTATTTAGTTTACACATGACTGGCTCACCCATAAGCATCAACAATCTCTTGAAACGGCGTCGTGAATTTATTTGTACGGAAATAAGTAGGCGGTGATTCCTTTGTCTGCAAAACTTGGAATATGCCTCCTATCTGTGAGTTGCTGTCCAGTCTTGCCTGCTGCAGTGTATCCTGGAACTGAAGAGAAAATTCCCAATTGTATTTGGACATAACTATACTGCTTCAAGAAAAATAAGGCGATGTTTAACCATGAACTACTGTACTAGGCATCACAAATCACACAGCGCACCTTATGGGCTGCATAAACAGGGCACCAACCTTCAGCAACAAGGCACTTCTTTGTGACATCTATACTCAGCATGTTTAAAGTGTGATAGACAGATTTTTCCTGCTTTACCTACACATTTAGGAATAAAATAGAATTACTAAGTGCTAAACACTTCTAGGAACACTAAGAAAGAGGCAACACTTGGGGCAATGAAAGAAACAAGTCAAAACATACCAGGGCGGTCCATTGCTCAATCTGAAAGCCGATTCTCTGTAATAGATTGCTCTGGTGTGCCTTTCCAACATCTATGGTAGTCTTGAGTTCTGAAAGTCTTCCAGAAACCTAGAAATCAGCTAATTTTTACCACATTAATTACCAAGCAACAACCAACCACCAGGTCAAGTGAACTGAAAAGATGTAGTCTAAAGAATTTGCGATAAGTTAACAGTAAGGTTGACATAAAAATGTTGGTGTTTGGCAGTTCTTTGTAATGAAGATCTTGGAAGTTCATGGAAAATCAAATGTAAGCATTATGTACCTCAGTAATCATCTGAAACTGTTTGCCAAGGTCCTCTGTGAATGGGTAGCGGTTTGCTCCATAAGCTTCACAAATTTTCAGAATTTTGTTTTTGGCTCGTTCACCAGAATAGAAAACTATGAATACATTTTTCTCAACCTGCAGAATGGTAAGTTTCAGTTTCTCAAATGCAACTTATGTGCTCTGTTAGTATTCAAACTGAAGATAGAAAAACGCAAATTGTGGACATCCACCTTCTCTCCCGATGCTGGATCAACGACCAGATTTTCGACAACAGATTGCTTCAGAAACACATTGCCTCTGGTTGCACGGAACAGAATCCTCTCAAAAGCCATAGCTTTATCTCTAGGAACAAGGCCACTAATAAATCCCAACTTAACATGTTTTGATGGATCGGTTGTCATTTCCTGCATTCAGCTCTAACATATTACTCTCACAAGTCCAAAAGTGCGACCACAGAAAATATTGAAGCACTTACCTGTTCCAATAGTAATGGACTGTCAATGGAACCTTCTCCACCACTTTGTGCTTCAAACTCTCTCTGGTGAGCAGCAGCAGTGCTTTGAGCTGAGTTAAAAAATTCACCAGCCTGAAATGATATTAAAAACAACACTGAACATCCAGTCGTTGATACAAGTCCTCCGACTTCAGCAAAAAAACTACACTTCTAGTAAATTGGCCAAACAGCAGAATCAGTTATACCTTCTGCAGAACAAGCTTGTACTCTAACAGTTCATTATAAGTGTGCCTCAGCTTCTCATCATTTGCATTGATTTCCATTAACTCAGATTCTAGTTCTCCAAGCTTCACCTGATGATAACAACATCATTTTTCAACTAACAAGAAATATATGAACTTCATTCATATAATTTTCTATGATCAATCGCATAATTTCAATCAACAGATACCTCCAAACTGTCTAAATCAATCTCAGTGTTTATAGTCCTTGTTGAAGGTGACAAACCAGTCTTCTTCATCTGGTCCTTGAAGAAACG
Source organism: Linum trigynum (assembly GCA_964030455.1). NCBI lineage: Eukaryota > Viridiplantae > Streptophyta > Magnoliopsida > Malpighiales > Linaceae > Linum > Linum trigynum. The sequence goes on along the minus strand of OZ034817.1, from coordinate 52,623,923 downwards.
TAGCTTGCGTGCCATTTCTGCACATCTTTTGATCTGTATGTTGGATAACACTCGCATAAGGAGCCGAGTTTCGGTCTATCCTACTTTGCAAACTGATGTAAACCTTCACTAGAACCAAGATATCCATTCAAAGGGGAAGTAGAACAAAACTCACCTGACCAGCATAAGTCCTCTGGAATGGGCTCTTCTCAGGATTCAGCTGCAAGAAGAAGTACCGAGGGGTTAGCAGCACTAGCAGTGAAAACAGCATGCACAAGACAGAACAGGCACAACATCTGCATTTCATCTCACTGCCTAAACTCCAAGTAATATGTTCAGAATTGAGCTAAGCTCGCCGATATCTAAATGTATATCCTTCTCCGAACTGAAAATTCCTAAAATCTAGCGCCGCAACTCACTGCCTCCGTATCAAACATAATATTATTTCACTGGAAGCCTATTTACAATCTACAACTGTTCATCTAATGAAGTTTCTGGAAAACTGTTTTCTACTGTCAGATTATGATTGCCACGGCCACCGTGCATAGAGAAACGCCATGGAAGCGCATTAAGAGCAGGCTTCTTCTTCTACATTGTGAAAATAGTTTCAACAACTGCATTTTCAAGATTCAGCAATCTGGAATTCATCCAAACCAAAAAGAAAAATTCCTAAACGTGAACACTTCATTTACTACTTCGGCAAGTGACTGATCTTTGCAGTCAAGGTAATCCAATAGGCAATATCATAGCAGGAATTGAAAGATCTGAACTAACTGAAAGGCGATTTCTAATATGCTTAAGAAGAAAATTTCGCTTTAGCGGAAGTCTTACGTCTTTGAATTGGAAGAGGCCGAGGTCGCCGAGATAAGAGATAGTGCGGTGAGCCGATTCCATCGGAATGATGAGCTGAACCAACTGCATTGGCTCCGACCGCAACAGATCCATCGCCGGCCAAAAGCTTCCTTCCGCCATACTCTACCGGCTTTCTTTTCAGATCCACAATCTAAACAAAAGTCGTACCGTCTTCTCAAGGATCGAGGGAGAGAAACATCAGAATCCGCACACAGAGGAGAATCCAAATGTGAATCGGAACGCCAATCGGAGAGAATCGAGCGGTAGTTGAAATGGCAGGAATCGTGTGTTTTGATTTTTTTGACGACTGCTGACTTTTTTGGTAGGAAGCTTCACCGTCGCTTTCGCGCGGGGAATTTTTTCATTTTATATGAGCGCCACCGTCGCTTTTTAGCTGGCTATCGCCGCCGACAGCTGCCAAACGCTCCGTTTCAGTGGTCGGCATTTACTCGTCTGCCCAGATTATGGTTTATCGTGGCTTGGGCCCAGCCCAGCCCAACTTATAAAAACAGTAAACAGATTCAAGATCGAGTGGGCTTCTTCTATCTTTCGGAAGAATATATTCGTTCTTTTGTTTTTTCAGACTGTCATGTTGTTCGTCCAGTGACCAGTAGGGTCGGCTGGTGTTCTGATTTTTTCTATATTTCCATGGGAATTCGTGTTCATATGTTCTTGTGTTTGTCTATTTGAATTGTGATGAGAAAGGTCAACGTGTTCAGTTTCATCGCCTATTTGATTTTACAAGTTGTTTCTCTATTGTGGCGAATTTGAAAGAACCGTTGCATGGTTCTATTTTAGGCCAACAATCTACAACCATAGACTTTAGCATCCCAATGGTTCTTCCATGTGAATGAGGACGTTCCAGGATGTTTGTCACTCAGCTCTAGACATTCAAACCAGAGCCCGACCTAACATACCCAACAACCTCTTCTCCAAGAATCAATTTCAGTTACGTCGTAGTTATTGGAGAAGGGTCACATGGATACGTTCATTGACATTCCGTTGGTGGTTGAGCTGTTTGCCTTGCGAGATGAAATTTCTACGTATAATAGCAAGAGTCTTACGCATGTTATTTTCAAGTGGGATGCCAAAGTGGTGATTGATAAATGTTTGGATCCCGCTTCAGTATACGTAGACGCTAAGGGTGGTTCTATACTTTTTGAAATTCGCTCACTGATGGAGCTTCCTCTGAATTGAAGTCTTTTGTTCATCAGTAACAATCGAAATAGGGTGACTCATTTGGTAGTCTGTCATGTCCAATTTACGTCATCTCATTCAGTTAAGGGATTTGATTTTGTTGCTTCGTTACGGTGTCACGTGCCCGTTTAGTTATTGTTTTGAGTGGTGCTCACTTTGATTTTGTATTTGCTATCCGGTATGGCTTACCTCTTGACGGAGGGATCAAATGTAAAAAAAATTAAATTAAATAGGGTGTGTCATGAACTTTTGATGTGTTGGTGCTTGAGGACTTAGGTAAAAACAAGTATTGTTTGGGTGTTGAAAAAATTGTTGTTCCAAACGATTGAATACTCGACATACGACACGAGGAAATACCAGTTTCTTTTCAATTAAATTTGATTCATTCGAGTTTGGGTTCAAAGACAGAAGAACATTTTTTTGAGTATATTCGTTGTTTTTTATAATATTTATTCGTATTATCGAACGACATATGATAATATAAACATAATAAATGCCCCCTTCACATTCTCTCACTGATTAATTAGATACTAAATTAATTTCAAAGACAGAAGTGGATGTTGGTGGTGAGTTATATTCCAACCAAAACAGCAAACCATCCGTTACATGGAACCGACAGCCCTCGCTAAACACGTTTTCGACTACTATCAGCTTCTGTTTTTTCAGGACTCATCCCCATATGTCGACCACATGCACAATAATCGTTTTCCTCGGGCCTCCCAACAGGAGATGATCTGCCTCCTTCGCCCTTTTACTGCGGCGGATATCTATCGGGCGATCATGGATATGAAACCCTTGCAAGCCCCTGGCCCGGATGGATTCCAAGCTTTGTTCTACCAAAGTAACTGGGTTATGGTGGGTAAGACTTTGACTAAAATGGCTTTGGAGTTTTTTGATACGGGACAGCTCGCAGAATCAATCACGGAGTACCTTGGTCCTCATTCCCAAAGTGGACAGACCCTAAATGGTAACGCAGCTTAGACCAATCTCGCTCAACAATGTGAGTCTGAAAACCATTACCAAGGCGATGACTCACCGCCTCAAGCCCGTTATGCGGAAGTGGATTTCTCCAAGGCAAAGCAGCTTCATCCCAGGACGACAAACGACAGAAAATATCATCGTGGTCTAAGAGATTCTGCACTCCCTCAGGAAGCGAAAAGGGCGAAGAGGTGGAGTGGTAATAAAGATTGACATGGAGAAGGCGTACGACAGACTTCGATGAGACTTTCTCCGAGACACCTTGATGGAGATCGGTCTTCCCAGCTCCTGGATCAACTGCATCATGTTCTGTGTTGAAAAGAATAAGATGCGCATAGCCTGGAATAAAGAGCTCTCAAATGCTCTCACCCCCAGCAGAGGTGTTCGACAGGGAGATCCTCTTTCCCCCTATCTCTTTGTTTTGTGCATGAAACGTCTTTCTCATAGAATTGATCAGGCCATCGAGGAGAAACGATGGAAACCCTTGACGCTCTCCCCCGATGGCCCAAAACTCTCCCATCTGTTTTTTGCAGGTGATCTTATGCTCTTTGCGGAGGCGGGGCTTGGTCAGATAGCAACTATTAAGGAGTGCATGGAGGAGTTTTGTTCTAGCTCGGGACAACGAGTGAACCTTCAGAAATCGCTGATCTTTGTCTCGCCTAATGTGTCGATAGACACCGCTGCTGCCTACAGCAATAGGGCAGAGATTTCTCTCACCTCAGATATAGGGAGATAGCTGGGTGTCATGGCCATTAATTCTAGAGTCACCAAAGACCGATACAGAGAGCTAATCCCGAAGGTTCAGAAGAAGCTCTCATCCTGGAAAGCTAAGAAACTCTCTCTTGCTGCTCGTTTAACTCTTGTACGTTCAGTCTCTACCTCCATCTCTGTTTATTCCATGCAGACAGAGATGCTCCCATCCTCAGTATGCAAGAAGATTGACAAGATCAACAGGAATTTCCTTTGGGGCGACACAGAGGACAAAAAACACTCTCACCTCGTGGGATGGAAGAAGCTCCTCGAACCGAAAGAGAATGGAGGAGCTGGTCTTCGTTCGCTAAGACATTCAAATACAACGCTCCTGGCAAAAAGCGGATGGAGGGTTCTGCAAGAGAAAGATACTTTGTGGACTCAAGTCGTGCAGGGGAAGTACGGACGGAATAGAGAAGGATGTGCTTGGAACATTTCAAATGGGAAGAACACCAAATTCTGGACTGACATTTGGGCTTTGCAGGTACCACTGAAGGATGTTGCAGTGTCGCCGATCTCGGAGATGGAGACTCAGAAACCAGTAGCTGCTTACATGAATGACGACGACCAATGGCGGGTGGAGCTCTTCCAACAATGGCTGCCAACGGATGTCATGGATAAGAGCACGACGATAGCTACAGATCCGCTCTCTACAGAAGAAGACAGATTATACTGGCAGCCCACCTCTACCGGGGATTTCACAGCTAAATCTGCTTACCGGATTGCCTTTCCTGCGCCCCAGACTACGGATCGGCAGACCTGGAAAGCAGTGTGGAACCTTCAAGTTCCGAAGCGCGTTAGACACTTCATCTGGCTGGGTCTTCTCCATCGCATCAACACAAACAAAAGGAGGTTCGAAAGGCACATAGCTCCTAATCCTTTTTGTCCCAGGTGTGTTAATGTGCCAGAGACCGAGCTTTATATCCTGAGGGACTGCCCGACCTCCCTCTTCTATTGGACAAGGGAGGTGTCAGCAAACAACATGGTGGATTTCCTGACAGCAGACCTTGATAAGTGGGTTCGCACGAATATCCTTAACACGAAGACAGACAGTAATGGCGTCCCCTGGGCCTCAAGCTTCAGCATTGCTCTGTGGACTCTTTGGAAGAACCGGAACGAAGGTGTCTTCAACGATGGTAGCAAGTTTTTGTCTCCCCACTCTCTGCGGCATGCTATCCACCTTAAGGTTAATCTTTGGCACTATGCCTGGATGGCTCCCTCACCGTTGCAGCTTCGTGGTAATCGAAAGCCGGACAGGGTCGAGGCGGATGTTGGCTGGAGTGCACCACCTAGGGGTTGGTGTAAACTTAACGTTGATGGAGCTTCTCAAGAAAACCCCGGGAAGGCGGCAACATGAGGAGTCTTCAGGGATGATCAACGACGATGGCTGGGGGGGTTCTACTACTCCATTGGTGACTGTTCGCCGGCTTGTGCAGAGCTTTGGGCTATTAAGCAGGGTCTTGAGATGGCGTGGAGGAGAGGATTCAGGCCCCTCATTGTTGAGTCTGATTCCTGGCTAGCTATTGACTTCATTCAGCATAGATTCGACCATGTTCACCCCTTTGCCTCTCTTTTGAGATCTATCCGCAGGTTGCTTGCGCAAGACTGGTTGGTCAATATAGTACATACTTACCGTGAAGGGAATAGAGTCGCGGACTGGCTCTCGAAGCACGGTCTCGTCTATCCCCATGGTATGTATGAACTAGTTGACGCGCCAACCCCTTTAATGCACATTCTCCAGGATGATGAACGAGGTGTGGTTTTACCTCGAAACATTGTCCATTTCTCCCAAACCCCATGTAACCCTTTCTTTGTTCTTGGCGTTTGCCTACAATCGATCCAAAAAGAAAAACCATCCGTTACATGGATCGCAGTTCCTCAAAGCCCACAAATTAAGGTTGGTTGAGAATTAGACACCTAGAGTATACTATAGGTGTTTTAGTCCTGGCTAGTGTTGACAATCAGCACGCGATGGCATCAAAAAACTTGTCATTTTCCTTTCCGTTTGCTCCCCAATAGCATGCATAAAAAAATAAACACGAAAATGAGTTTGGGTTTTGGGCACAAGATTAAGCCGCACCACACATCCTTAATTTCCCAACAAACTCTGCCTCTCATACTGGCTAGCTACTTACTACTACTTTCACCATAACCCTAGCTAGCTAGTCTATAATTGTCGCCGAAATTGATGTTATCGATACTCTGCTATAGCTACTCAACTTGGTTGATGGAGCGATGCAGTGGCCGGGCGGCGGACTGCAGTGCAGGTGGCTCCGCGGCCTGCGGTCGGGGCGTTAATGGATAGTTAGTTTAGTTGCATTGGGACCGCAAATTATTATCGAAATTATAAAACGCGGCTGCGGCCGGCGAGTACTGATCGATCAGTATTTAATCAGGCGCCAATGGAAGCAGAGAGGAGGAGAGGAGAGAGGGAGAGAGAGAGAACAGAAAGAAAGAAAGAATGAAAAATGTGCATGCGCGCCTTCGATCTGCTGGGTCTGGTCTGGTCCCTTTGCTAGTTTCACGGCCATAACCCAATACGTACAGCTCTCTAGCTCTGCAGAACGTACATATACAAGATACATTCCATGCCAAATAAAACTCAAAAATCGAGATTAGTCAATTCTCATGATGCAAATAATGACAAATGATATATAGAAGGGTAATACGGTGATTTGGAGAAAACGGTGGACCGCTCCTGAAAAAATGGTCGATCGAACGACGTAACTACATCATAAAGGGAAATTACGGTCAATTAATGAAACACAATGGTCGACTTTTAGGCCATTACTTTATCGGTCTTAGATAGGGATTTAATGATCACTTCACTATAAAGGTTTTCGGTACTGTAAACATGGACTTTGCTATCACTTCATATGAGTCGATAGCAGTACAAACCTCTATGAATAACCATCAAGTTATTAGTTTGTCACTCCAATCATTGTGGCTCTTGAACTAGCTCAAGAAGAAAAGATGTAAGAACATCGAAAGTAGTTATTTGTGCAATACATGTTGACAAGAACACGAGTAGCACAACATTGATTTTTATTTTTCACAATGAGAATGTAAAAAACAGTAAGAAAATCAACGAGATTCATAAAAGTCATATGAAATCCGAAAAGAAGAATTTCCACTCGATGATGCATCGTGAACGAAAATCACATCATAGCAACTAGGGTGGGCAGTGGGCAACGATCCTGTTCACCCCATATGGAATCGTTCCGATTGATATTTGGAACGAAACTGACCGAATCGGATATATTTTGATTTGATTTTGGTCTTATAAATTATTTTACGTATGAAGAATAAATGGAGGACCAAATTTAATTTGAGCAAGACTGAATCAAATCAAATAAACCAGAAATTCTTTTGATCCAATTTTAATACTTATTTTTCCTTTCTTTTTGGTCCGGTACTTGCTCAATTCGATAGGCTTTTGCATCAAATCGGCCGATGTCCATCCCTAATGGCAATGATAAATAAAACAATTTAACCTAGGATTCTAACCAATATCAAACGAGCTCCAACCTTCGTTGTGTGAAATGAGAGATCATATTTGTAGGTATGTGGGGGAACAAAACAAATATATATAATTTCAAGGGATTATGTTTGTTGAATTAATTAATTGCCATACGGCGTGTGTGATTAGGATTCTGTTTGACCATTTCTGCCGAAATTAGGGAGGAGGAAATCAAATGAATTTTAACTTGACTAATTATACCCCTAATAATAAATCCGAAACTCAAACCAGAAAACGTAAAAGCAAGGGAGAAGCCAGAAGCGAGAAACGTCGTTTCTGCTTTCTTCTTCTTCTTCTTCTTCTTCTTCTTCTTCTTCTTTCCGCGTGGGTTTTTGTGGGCCGGGGAGCCCTCTTTTGCTCCTAAAATATAAATATTATGTCTCTTGCCATACGCAAAACGTCTAATCTATTCGTCAATCTTTTTTGGAAATAAAAAATAAGACGACGTCCAATCAACCAGCAGGGGTTAAGGTAGTACCAGGTGCGTAGCATATATATCTAAAGGTCGTTTGGAAGTTGCGAATGTTAAATCGTTGAATTGTAATGAATCACAACAAAATAAATACATGTATTGGTACAATGGATGCATTGCAATAATACATTGTTTGGTTGTTGAGGTTCTACTTTATGTATTGACTTGCATAAAGTTACTTTATGAGGAAATGTCACATTTATCCTCAACTTTTAGTATAAGACAAAAACTAATAGGGATATAAATGGAAAGAAAAAATGGACACAAATATAAAATCAACAATCACAACAATCTCAACTTTTAGTTGAGATTGTATAATGCATGATTTTTTGTGATTGTTGGTGGGACCTATCTAAAACAATACATGCATTGTTTTACACTTTGATACTTCCAAACATTGTATTTGTGCACAATGCATGTATTCAATAAACACAACTATAACAATCACAACTACCAAACCACCCCTAACTATCCATCCATTTGCCATTCCATGGAAATATCGTTGATCTATTATAAATTAATGGTGTGGTTATTGGTAGACTAAAATGATTTTCCATGTAATTTGTAGTTGAATATTCAGTTGGTGATCAATATGCAATACTGGAATATAAATATTTCTATTTTTCTATTCAAAACGATTATGTCGCTCTCATAAAATTATCGAACTTCGAGCAAACAATCTCCTCCATGTCCAACCATCTTCTACTTTCCCCAATTTAATTCTCTCAGTCTCAATACGAATAAGCAAAACTCAAATCAATGATAAAAAATGGAAAATGAACACATACATGCGTAACGTAGGGAAAATATACAAAATGGCACAATTGAAAAAAAAAAGAGGGGGTGTCAACTGTTGGTTCGGTTGTCGATCGGTTAAGTTAATATAATCTTGCAGAATCACTTGCTAAGCGGTTAGTTGGTTAACCGTTATAATAACCAATAACCAATTCTACGATTACGCTTAACCGACTAATATAACAATGCGGGCGTGATTCAAAAATTACCCACCGATAACCAAATAAGCAATTACAAATACAACCGAACCTGTTAGAAACTTCTACGCGGCCATTGAAATACACTAATTACACTACTCCAAGCTGGTGTTACTGCAATCAACCTATGTTATCTATAATAATTATGTTGTTCAGAAAAAATTAAAAAAACTGTGGATTGAGCAAAAGAGTTGGTAGGCATATATATCCACGATGCTAGTTGTTTTGCCGTCTAGCTAGCTAATTATTTTACGATAATGTCCATCATTTTGGGCCCCTGTGTGGAGATTAAAGAGACTAATTTGACGACTAAGAAAATACTTATTTTCGTAAACTAGAATCAAAGTTGTAATTAGTCGGAACAATGCTACTAAACACAAATGACAAAATACTTCGTGACAGAGCTGAAGTCGTAAGCTTCGGCTCAGTAGTTGGTTAATAATCAACACTTAAGGCGGTCATACAGAATATACACACGTAATCAGAAAAAAAGCAATATGTGATTATCGATAATGACAATTCAATGAAGATCCCTAATGGGGAAAAGCTGTATTCTTTGTGCTTGGATCGTACCAAGCGGTTTTGTGAGTCCCGACGGCCTCGAGCGGTTTTGATGATCGAAGGCGGGCTCCGAATCCCAGCAAAAAAGGTTCTCAGGGGGATCTTGGGACCTCCTCCGATGCCTAAGTTAGAGAGAGGATTGAGAGAATAGTAAATAAGAAAGAGAATGAGTAGTTGGAGTTACCATAAATGTGATCTATTGATGGTTATTTATACTAGTGGGCATAGGAGTGATGACAACTAATGAACTGTCGGGCGGCCGAGGGGCCTCTTGCCTCAATCAAATGCATGGTCAGATTCGTACTGGGTTTGTCAGGGCGCCGTACATGCCTGTTGTCGGGCGCCCTGACATGTTTCCGTTGAATACATGTCGGGCGGTTTCCATTGTGTCAAGGAAGACCGCCTCCGGGCTGAGTTTGTTTGTCTAATGGGCCTTTAGTGATCATGGGCTTGGGGGCCCATATGTCTTAATGATTAGCCCAACATTTGCCCCTTAGGCGTGAGAGGCTTTAGGTTCTCGCGGCTACTAGATTACCTGGGTATCATTAAGCGGTTAGGGGTCGCCTTACCCATGATTACCCGCCTGCCCCTGACCGGGAGGGGATGAGGCGGGAACGTCTGAGGGCGGCCTAGGGCGCATGTGCCTACTCCCTCGGCTTTGCTGATGCCACGTGGCGCACATCGATTGTGGTGCCCTGACGTGGTCAGGTGAAACGTCACCCTTGGATTTTGAAACCCCTCCACTTTACTTTAAATGGCCATGAAGGGAGCTTTTTCCGCCATTTTTGCTTCTTCTTTGGGAAAACAGCTAGTCCTCTTCCTTTCTTCCTCAGCGACAGACTTGGAGTTGCCGCCGCCGCCGAACTTTATAAACCCGACCTATTCCAGGTAAGCTTCCTCGTCCTGTTTATGTTGTGTTCATGCATCTTCTTCTTTCCTCTTACTTTTTGTGTTGTTTTTATTTTGGGCGATTCGTTCCGGCGCGACGCTTTAGTGATTGTTGCGTCGAATCCGGCGATAGTGCTTGTGTTTGCATATGTCAAGTGACGATCGAACCCCCTCCGCCGCCTCTGGTAGCGATTTTGCCGCCCCCACGGGCGAAGCTTCCGTCATCAACCTCGTTGGAGAGGCGGTTCCCGAGAAGAATCCAACCGCCGCGCTGGTTCCTCTGTCGCCACCTGCCCCTGCGAAGAAAAATGTGGGGCCCTCTGGAGGAGCTGCTCCTGTGTCACAAGGTATGACCCACTTTTCTCCCACGTGAACCGCCTCTGAGTGCGTGTGGGATTTATCCGAGCTAGAATTCTACGTTGGGAGTGGTTCTGAATTGGACGATTGTCTTTTCTGAATCAATTTAGACTTAGATAACTCTTTTGCTAACATCCGCCCTGTACCAGCTGGGGTTATGTGTACTTCATCCGCGGTTGGGGATAACATGGGTGATTTTGAGCGGGTAGGTTTAGATAGTATATCTTTGGACGAGGATGAGGCGGTTGACAGTGATGGTGTGCGCTTGGAGGCGCTTCCCAGTACTTCCTCTTCTTTAGATAGTGGATCATAGGGCGTAGAACCGCTTCCGCTTGCGATCAAGTATTTGGTTTATACGGTTCTTCGCAACGAGAGGATGTGGGGCGGTCAACCTGTTCCCTCCCGATGTGTTTGCACTGGGGCCGAGTTATGAGGCGTTCTTTAAGCCTGAGCAGGTGCTTTACCGCCTGAAGTCGCTCCACCTACCTCCTGACTGGTATTATGCGACCCCCTCGGAGGTGAGCCGCTCTGAGTCTTGTCCGGTTGGTTGGATTCCTATCCATGTGGAGCAGGTGAAGTTGGGGTTGCGTTTCCCGCTTGACCCCATTCTAACTAAGGTCTTGCATTGGCTTGGTTGCACCCTAGGGCGCTTGTCGTCTACAATCATTTTTCATTCAGTGATGTACCGGCTGGCGTGTGGCCGCCTTAAGGAGGAGCCTTCTTTTGACGCCTTTCGCTTGATCTACTATATTCGTGATTCGACCAACATGGAAGTGGTATGCAGGAGAGTCAAAGCCGCTCACAGGTTACGTGGTTGGTTCCAAGGATGCTTGGTGCGCTTCCCATCAGTTCCCTAAGTATGTGAAGGACCACGTGACCCGCATCGTAGAGGGTTTTCAGCTGCGTGTGCAGCACATCTGTCCTGAGAGTGCATACCAGCACGTTCGTGGTTTTTATGGTTAGTAGAATTTTGTCTGACTGTTTACACTCTTCCTTTTCTCATGTCATTTTACTTATGCGTCTTTTTTCCTGGTTTGAGGGAGCTTGCCGATGCTAACCGGCCGAAGGCGAAGAGGAGAGTTGTTAAGGGGGTGAAGACTGGTGGTGCGTCCTCATCAGCGGCGGCACAGGGGAAGTCTGTTCCCGTGGTTGCTCTGACGTTAGCGTCCAACGTTCCTGTGACGGTGGCCGCTTCATCTATCCCCTTGACACGGGGTGCTGGGGAAGAGGCTCCAAGAGCCCAACGTTCCACTGGCGGCTGTTAAACGTGCGAAGGCAGGAGCGTCTTAGGCCATGGGGGGGGGGGGGAGGGGGGGATCGCGGCAAACCCGCTCAACATTCTAACCAACCGCACAATCTGGAAGTATCTCCTCTGGCCGCCACCGACACTGAGGCTGCCGAGATGCCGTTCCATACCGTGAGCGATCGGTTGGTCATGCCTTCGGAGTATACTTCTTCTCATCAAGGGTGCAACCGGCGGCTTACGGGATTTGCCTCTCAATTTTCTTCTCGGTGAGTGTTTTCGGGTAACTCGTGTTTGGTTCTTTTGGCGAGTTGCGCCTTGTTTCTTGACACTGTTGTCTTTCTTTTTCGAGCGCAGATCGGGTTTTCGCAGATCATCATGTTGAATGACCGCTTGACAAAGACCGTGGACGAGAACACGGTGGAGATCGCCAAGTTGAAAAAGAGTGTGGCTGAAGGGCGAGACGCGCTGATGGAGGAGGTGCGTCCAGAGCTGGAGCGTGGTTTTGAGGAGAAGCTGGCCAAACAAAGGGAGGAACTGGTTGCAGAGAAGGAAGCCCACCAGGAGGTTATTGAAGAGTGAGATAGGCTTCAAGCTAAACTTCAGCAATCTAAGGAGATTGAGAAGACCCTGCTAGAGGAGCAGGAGTCGCTTAGCAAGGAGGTGGCCGCTCTAAAACTAGACAAGACTGCGTTGCTGGAGAGCCGCGAGTCAGACTTAACGGCAGCTCAGGCTGAAGCGGGTCTTGCTTACGTAGGGTCGGCTGAGTTTCAAGCACTGGATAAGGTGAAGTATTAGAAGATCGTCGGCGACGTCGTGGCCGCCATCCGTCACTTGTTCCGTCAGGAGCTGCCTGACATGGTTTGGGACACGAACCTGGTTTGGGACGCGATTAGCGATTGGACAACGCCGATTTGAACTCAGAGGCTGATGATGGGGAAGAGGAAGAAGGAGGTGTTGCAGAAGATGATGGTGAAGGGAGCGAAAGGTCGCCAAGTGTTTGAGGTCGCCTTTAATTATTCCTTTGCCCCTATGTTTTGCGAAATACCATTTTAACGGTCTTTTATTGGGATATAAACATTTGCAGACTCTTAATCTTTTGAGCTAGAATGTTGCTAAGTGTTTGTGACTTATTTGCGGGGCGATGAGCGCCTTTCACTGTTGTGTGTCTTGCTCATCTATTTTGTGATAGTGGGCTTTATATTATTCTGGACAATGTGTTGTGCGTCCGAAGATCGCATTCTGAGTGAGTGCCCCTTTGGACTTTGTTGTCCTGTCATAAGGCGGTTTTCGCGCATTTGTGGGGTTTTGTTAGCATGGCCCGTTGATTTAGCTAAAGACGCGCGGTGCGTCTGGGGACGCCTTTGATTGTTTCTTTGCCCCCGCATTTTGTGATAGCGTTCCTTACATTATTTTAAGCAATGTGTTGCTTTCTTTTAGTGAGTGGCAAAAGTGCCTTCCGGGTAAGCCCCTGGCGATTTTTTTCGCACTTGCGGGGTACTGTTTGTGCGGCCCGCGGATTTTGTTAAGGACGCACGATGAACAGTATTTTTGGCCGAAAACATGAAGTGTATCACTAGAGCAAAAGTGTAGGCATAGTAGCGACCAATATACTTCTACAAATGGCGGATGTGATACCCAGGCCATCAAAATAACTTTGCATAAACCTAACGTACTCTAGACCGTGTTAGAGTAGTACTCTCTGAGGTGCATGTCGTTCCACGTCTTGGAGACCGGGGTACCCTCCATGGTTGCGAGATGGAAGGTGTTTGGACCTGTCTTCTCGCCGATGAGGAAGGGGCCTTCCCAATTTGCCGCGAGCTTGCCATGTTCCTCTTTCTTCTGAAAATCACGTTTGAGGACCAAGTCTCCCTCTTTGAGGATCCGCAACCGCACTCTCTTGTTGTAGGAAAAGGCCACCTTCGCTTTCTCGCTTATGATGCGTTCGAGAGCCGCATCTCGTATTTTCTCTATCATGTCCAATTGTTGCAGTAGCTTCTTGTGATTGGCTTCCGGATCATATGCTTGGACACGAAGGGATGGTAAGTTCAGTTCCCTCGAGCGACTGCCTCGGAACCATATGTCAGAGCAAATGGAGTTTCACCCCTGGCTGTCTTGTGTGTCGTGCGATGCGCCCACAGGATATGCGGGAGTTCAGTGGTCCATGCCCCTTTCGTGTCCTGTAGACGCTTCTTCAACCCTTGGAGGATCAGCTTGTTGGACGCTTCGACTTGGCCGTTGGTCTGGGGATACGCCACTGATGCCATGGTGCATGTGATGCGGTTTGTCGCACAAAAGTTTTCGAACGGCCGGCAATCGAACTGCGTGCCATGGTTAGTGACGATCGACTATCGGATGCCAAAGCGAATCATGATGTTGTTGAACACAAATTTTTGAACCCTTGATTGTCTTTAGTGGCTCGACCTCGATCCACTTGATGAAATAGTCGACAACGACCACTAGATACTTTTTTCCCAGTGAAGCGGTGGGGAAAGGTCCCAACAGGTCGAGCCCCACCTGGTGAACGGCCATGGGCCGACCACCCCTTGAAGCTCAGTGCTGGGGAGATGGTTCTTGGAGGCATGCACTTGGCAGGCGTGACACCTTCGTACGACGTTTGATGCGTCTCTCTTGATTGTTGGTCAATAGTAGCCCTGTAAGAGGATTGTTCTTTCGAGCGATCTCAGGCCGACATGTGTTGCGCAAGTCCCTTCATGTATCGTTCTCAGAGTCCACTTTGCTTTTTCTGGACCGAGGCAGTTTAGGTACGTTCCTGAAAACGACCTTTTGCATAGGTGGCCGTCCACTATGGTGTATCTGGACGCCTTTCCCTTGAGCGCCTTCAGTTCGGTCGGATGCAGGGGAGCTATGTCGTGCCCCAAATACTGGAACAGAGGGGTTCTCCAATCTGAGGCGTCGCCGATATTCCTCATTTCTTCAGCGGGGTCGGCCTCCTTTGTGACGATAAAACGCCGGTCCCCCTCGAAGTCTAGGGCGGTTGCCAGCTTGGACATCGCATCGGCGTGTTGATTGTCATCACCCCGAACATGCTCAAACTTCCAAGAGTTCAGTTGCGCAAGGCGCTTCTGACTTTGCTAGCGAGACTGCCAATGTTTCGTCCTTGATTTCGAACGTCTCTTGCACTTGTTTCACCACCAAGAGTGAGTCCGAGAAGATGTGCACATCCGACGCACCCATATTTGCTAGTAGTCTAAGCCCATTTATGATGGCTTCATATTTCGCGACATTATTGGTTTTGATGTCCGTGAATCTCAGGGAGATTACTTGGACGACCCCGTCGGGAGATTCTATCACCTATCCCTGCCCCTGAGGCGGCTTTTCCGGCTGCTCCGTCGATAAATAGGCGCCAGACCTGATGGCGCTCTTCCGTGGAGGTTGCCGCTAAGGAGAACCCTTCGGCAATGAAATATGCTAAAACCTGACCCTTGATGGCGGGCCTTTGGGCGTACTCAACGTCGTACTCGCTGTGCTCGATTGCCCACTTGGTTAGTCTTCCGGAGGCGTCCATTCCTCGCATAACACTCTTTAGTGGGAGGTTGGATAGCACAGTGACTGGGTGCCCCTGGAAATACGGTCTTAACTTCCTAGTCGCGGAAGCCACTGCTAGCACCACCTTCTCAATTGGCATGTACCTTTAGGGGTGGGCAACGGGACGAACGCGATACCTGTCCCGTTTAGAGACCAAAGTCCTTCCCATATCCAAAACCTATATGGGAAACGGGTACCCATTACCCTTGCGTGACGGATAACGGGTACCCATACTACCCATAAATACCCAAAGTTTAAACCACTAAAATTTTAACAAAAGTTTAAACTTGAATTGTACTTGCTTAACAATCACAAGACACAAAATCCATCCCAATCACAAATACTTGGTTTGCAAATTACACATTCATGAACAATCACAACGCATAGAAATGAATCATTCTAAGCACCAAATTATCAAGTAAAAGTTTCATTCAACACAACCAAAATATCAAATAAGAAGTTTCTGCTTCTGCAAGCTGCTGCTACTATTCCTTCTTCAAGTTATTGTGCTACTCGTCCTTCTACAAGCTGCTGGAGGGCTGGAACTGGTCGCCTTCTGTTGCGGTTCTCCCTTCTCCTGCAGGCTGCCAGCTGCTGCAGTTCTGCCTTCTGCTGGCTGCTGCAGACTGTTGAAACAATCAATTAATTCTAGAGTTGCCAGCCATTAAATGAGTTGAAAAAGAAGAAACTGCCAATACATTATTTTTCATTCACTTACCCTCAAATCATTAGTACCAAACTGCTACAAGTAAGCTTTCATGCTGGTTAGAAGAGCTGAAACTTTATTCAAAGGATAAATATTGATACATGCTTTTGAAGCGTACAAGCATGCTTTGTAAATTAAATTAAAGGCACCAGAGACGTTTTCACCCTTCCCTTCTTTATGTGATGATGATAACCATGAGAAAGTTATCCAGACAGAATATGCCAATATAGGAACAACAAACTTGAATCATAGTTTGTTCGTTTCCTTCCTGAATTACTACAATGGCCCCTGCAAACCCTAACACTACCTGTTAATTAGGTTGGCATCCCAAATTTTAATCTGAAACTCAAGATAGCTCATTGACGCGTGATGAACATAGGAAATCACCAATAAAGCAGCAACACAGGAAATCGTCATGAAAGCAGTAACAACAATATAACATTCCTTATCAAAATAAGTTACAATCACAAACAAAAATAAAAGGAGCAGTTAGCCTTTACCTTCTACTGACTTGTGCAATCACAAACCTAACTAGTAATTGAGTCCTTGAGCAGTTGAGCAGAGCTGCCGCCAGGTGAGTGCTGCTGAAATTTTGCGGACTCATGGTGCTCCTGGTCTGCTATAGTGCTATTGAATGGATTATAGGCGGCGCAGCAGAGTGAGAAGAAGGAAGCCACGACCCTCGGCAGTGAATGAAGGATGAAGTGGAGGCACGGAGGCGGAGCTAGCCAGCTAGGTCTCGCTGTCGGGCTCTCGCTGAGGCGCTGGTCGCTGAGTGTCTGAAAGTGAAAGGGAATTGAAAGGGTAAGGGTAAGTGGGTAACTAACTGGGTAAGGGCCGAAATGGCCAAGGCGAATTAGTGAATTGGGCTGGGGCACTGGGCTGTGGGCTATTTCTGCTTTGTATTGAATGGGTATAACGGGTACCCACATTACCCAAACTTGTATTTGCGGGTACCCATATTAGGAATGTACAATCCCAATCTCCATCCGTTTGTAATATTACGGGTAATATGAGTACCCGTAACCCTTAAAAAAACGATACGTGTATACCCAAATACCCGTTTCCCGTTGCCCACCCCTATGTACCTTGTTTCGGCGGGGGAGGAGTGCCTTGCTCACGTAGTGGACGGGTCTGTCTGTGCCGTCTTGCTCTTCTCACCAGGGCTGAACTCATGGTCTTTTTAGAAATAGCTAGGTAGAGGTAGAGACGCTCTCCGGGGACGGGGGCGCTCAAGACAGGTGGGGAGCTGAGGTGGCTGGTGAGCAATGCGAATGCTTTGTCGCATCCAGCGCCCCACTGAAGCCTAGACGCCGATTTCTTTAGCATCTAGAAGAAAGGAGAGCATTTATCGGCGGATAGCGGGATGAACCTTCTAAGTGCGGCCATTTTTCTGTTGAACGCTTGGATCTCCTTGATCATTTTCGGCAGCTTCAGGTTGAGCACAGCCTCGATTTGCTTGGGGTTTGCTTCAATTCCCCTCTTGGTGATCATGAACCCTAGGAACTTCCTTGCCTCTGCTGCGAAGACACATTTTAGGGGGTTGAGCCTCAACTTCCTCCTTCGCAAGGTTTCGAAGGTTTCTCGTTGGTCTAATAGGTGGTCGTTGGCCTTCTTGATTTTGACTAGGACGCCATCGACGTATGCTTCCACGTTCCTTCCCATTTGTTCCTCGAAGACCGCATCCACCATCCTTTGATAGGTTGCTCCCGCATTCTTCTACCCAAAGGGCATGACTACGTAGCAGAAGTTTCCCATGGGTGTCATGAATGCGGTCAGCTCTTGGTCGCATTCCGCCATTTTGATTTGATGGTAGCCGGAGAACATGTCTAGGAAGCCGAGTGCTTCATGGTTAGCGGTCCCATCAATGAGCTGGTCGATGTGGTGAAGGGGGTACGCATCCTTTGGGCACGCTGAATTGAGACTTGTGAAGTCGATACACATCCTCCAAGCGCCTCCGAATTTGCGTACAAAGACCGGGTTTGAGAGCCAGGTGGGGTATCTCACATCCCGAATGAAGCCGACTTTAAGTAGACGCCGCACTTCCTCTTCTAGAGCCATTTGCTTCTCGAGAGACAAGTGTCTCCTTCGTTGTTGAATAGGTCGAACCTTGGTCTTGCATAGAGTCGGTGTTTGGAAACCGTACGGGGGACGCTGGGCTTGTCCTCCGGCCCCCATGCGATGAGGTCTTGAAACTCTCTGAGGAGCGCAAGTAGATTTTGAGCCTCTTCGATGGCGAGAAGCGCACTATTCTGTCCGGTCGCTCCTCATCCAAGGCAACTGCTACGTCTCCTTCGACCGCCTCAGGGCGCGGTATGTCTCCTCTCGCATCCACTAGATCTACTTCGAGGTGTTCAACGGTTGCTTGGTAGCACTCCTTGACTTCCTTTATGTTGCCCCGGACATGGCCTGTGTGCACCCCACTAGGGAATTTCAACATTTGGTGGCATGTGGATGCAACCACCTCAAAGGACGCGAGAAAGCTGCGTCCCAAGATGGCATTGTAGGCTGAGGGGTAGTCTATTATGGGGAATTCAACTGGCCTAGTCTTCGTGATTCCCCCTTCTCCTATGTTGACCTTGAGCGTGATTGATCCGAGGACCTGAACCTTGGTTCTAGAGAACCTTACCAGGATGGTGTTGGAGGGGTTGAGGTCTTGCACGCTCTTCTTCATTCCCTTGAGTGCTGAGTAGAAGAGGATGTCGGCTGAGCTTTCGTTGTCCACGAGGGCGCGGGTGACTTTAAACTTGGCGGTACTGAAAGAGATGATCAAGGGGTTTTCCGAATTTTCTTCTTTGGCTAGCTCGGATGGGAGGAACGTGACATCAGTTGGAACTCTGCGTTGGACGTTTAGGCAATGAGAAATGCTATCTCCTTCGGTCCTTGGGCGTTTCCTGCCCCTGCGATGGTTATGACTCTCATTCCGTCGTCGTCATTGCGCTGGGTTCATTAGGCGGGGGACTCCCTCTGAGGAGAGGCGGCCTTATTCCTGGTCGAGGACCGCGACCTATCCTTGCTCGGCCTTCTTGTTTTGTCCATTCCCTGGCTGCGAGATCCTTCCCGTGTTTTAGCGGAGTGGTCTTGATGGGAACACCAAGTTTCGAGGCGGCTCCGCAGTTCGCCCGGAGCTAAGTATCTCAGGATGGCTTTGAACTCCCTACACTCAGCGGTGTCGTGACTAGTGATTTGGTGCCAGTCGTACCACTTCTTTCCTTCCTGAGGTTCCTGATTGGAAGGCGGTTCTTGTCTCCTCCCACCTCTTCCTCTTCCTCTTTCTCAGTCGGCGGAGAATACTTCTCTTTTTCCTTCGCGCTCCGCGTATCGACTGCGGTATGACTTCCTTTCTGGTAAGCGCCTTCCCCGTCGTGCGTCAGAGCGCTCTGAGGGATCGTTCCTGGGGCGCCCCTGTTGGCCACAGTCATCTGTGGCAAGCGCTTCCTCAAGCAAAATTGCTCGGCGCACCAACTGATCCAAGTCTGACCACGACGTCAGCATGGCTTCCTTTTTTATCAAGGTTCTCTTGAGCTCGATGCAGGTCATGGATATTCTGAGATTTCTGGCGGCTACGATCGAGGAGATGCCTTCCACTTCACATGCGATCGCGTGCCATCGGTCGTAGAACTCCGCGAGCGACTCTTCCTTCCTTTGCCATGTTCGACATTGACCGCTGAAGGTGACGGAGAACGCCCGGCACAAATCTGAGTCTGACGCATTGATGCGTTGCATCTTTAACATGAAGGCGCAAAGGTGGTCCGCAGGATATGAGGTCCCGCTGTAGGTTGGTAGTACGAGGGAGGAGAAGTTTGGCGGAACCGGCATTTTGAAGAGTTCCTTCGACAGGGGGTTTTGGAGAACGTTCGGACTCTTGTGCTTCCCACAAGTTGAGCGTAGATGTTCTTCGAGGAAGCCGAGATCCAAGTCTTCTGCGTCCGGTCCCACGCCTTCTGTCGGAGCAGGGCTGCCTAGGACATGGACGGCTTTTTGCTTCTCCTCGCGCGCCCTTCCCCTTGAACCCTCGGGGGGGGGGGGGGGGGGGGGGGGGGGGGGCTTCCTTGGCCTTTAGAAGTTGGAGGATTTGAGAGAGGTTGTCTTGCATGCTTGCGATTTGTAAGCCCTGACTTTTGACCACTTCTTCAAGCTCGACTTCATCCTCGCCTCTCGGCGATAGGCCTCGGAGGGTGTTGTTCTCGGTCATTCCTTTGAGAGGTGTTTCGAAATCGTCTCCCATCTTTTCCGCAACTAAGTCGTAGGGCCCCACGGTGGGCGCCAAAATGTTTGTGCTTGGATCATACCAAGCGGTTTTGTGAGTCCCGACAGCCTCGAGCGGCTTCGATGGTCGAAGGCGGTCTCCGAATCCCTGCAAGAAAGGTCCTCAGAGGGATCCTGGGACCTCCTCCGATGCCTAAGTTAGAGAGAGGATTGAGAGAATAGTAAATAAGAGAGAGAATGGAGTAGTTAGAGTTACCATAAATGTGATCCATTGATGGGTATTTATACTAGTGGGCATAGGAGTGAGGACAATTGATGAACTGTCGGGCGGCCGAGGGGAGCCTCTGACCTCAATTAAATGCATGGTCAGATTCGTACCTTGGTCAGTATCCATACTGGGTTTGTCAGGGCACTGTACATGCCTGTTGTCGGGCGCCCTGACATGTTTCTGTTGAATACGTGTCGGGAGGTTTCCATCGTGTTAAGGAAGACCGCCTCCGGGCTGAATTTGTTTGTCTAATGGGCCTTTAGTGATCATGGGCTTGGGGGCCATGTGTCTTAATGATTAGCCCAACATGTATAAACAAGATGTAAATTTTTGAGGTTGCCAACTAATTGCGTGCATCACAATCGGCATTAAAATTGTAGAACACAATGGTATTGTTATTAATATAATTCACTTATTCAAACATGACTGCCATGCATGATTATTTACATCCTACCCACTAGTTCTTTTTTGTATGGGTTGCATTTATTATTTTATTATTATTATTATTATTAGGTGCTGCATAGAGACCCTGTTGGTAGCATCACTAAACCAAAATTTTATTAGCGAAATAATAATCTTATTATATATTAATCGTAGCGTGTTAATAGGAGCTTTTCCACCAAAATCAATTTTAAGAGTATTCTTGAGAATTCCTAGGGGTCGTTTGGATTAGGGAATGTGTAAATGAGGGATTTGGATTAAAATCTCTCAATTAAAAACCCAGGTATTTCAAACGTGGGATTTGATCCAAATAACATGTTTGGGAATAGATGAAGGATTTTAATTAAAAACTAAAGTTACAGTTATACCCATCCCTAATCACTAAGGAAGAATAAGAAAGGAAGAACAAAAGGAGGGGCAGAGTTTGGAAAAGCATGAGAAAAAATGAGTGATTGTGAAATAGCTGATCCCCATCAGGTATTTTAAAAACTCTCATATGAGGGATTTAGAATTTCCTCATTCCCACAATCTCTCACCTTTCCAAACGCAGAATTGTTTTAAAATCCTGCACAACGAGAGATTGTTTTAAAATCACTCATAAATCCCTCATCACATTCACTAATCCAAACCACCCCCTAATGTATTCCAGAAATACACAGATAAATTATTCCAACAAAGTAAAAAATATATATATATATAAAAAATCATGCATTTTCAAATTACACGAAACATCTTAAACATGAAAAAAGACCTCTAAATCAGCAGCATAGTTATAGTAGATGATGACTAAATAGAAACATTGTTATTCCTTGTGAATTTCTGAAACAATGGAGACGAGTTATGTTGTCTTAGCTGAAACCCTCGTTGTTGCAGCCTCTAAAGGAAATGATTCCTGCAACCAAACTCCCTCCCTAATGCATCACCATGAATATCCATCCAATATCACATGCATGATCTGTTCATTCGTCTCCATCACATTGAACATTCTCAAAACTCCATAAATGTGCAATAATGATGTGAATTTACATATATGTGAATTCACAATGAAAGCCCCATGCAATTATTCTTTCTAGCTTTACTGAATAATCTCGATCTTCTCCCCAAACACCCCTCCTCTCTTGTATTAGGTCACATCCATGCACGTCAATTCTATTGCCTAAAACTTGTATTGTCTGCAGATAAGTAGTTTTGAGATGGACAACTCATCCACATTCTTCTTTTGGGTCATATAGCATATATATATATGCCATCTCCATTTCTACGTTTTCCCACACCATAAAACAGCTTTTAAGCAAGCGAACCGCGAAAACAAAGAAATGCTCTAATCAAGAGACAACGGTCGAAATCACGAAGTTTCAAACAATGGAAGTCTGAAAACTATAATCAAGCATACGAGTTCATTTCGCTCAACACTCTTTTAACACATAGAAAAATGAGAACAAGAGTGTCGTCCATATGATAGGCCATGTTGCACTTCGCATACCAGCAGCTAGCAAGCTTTATAGTAATTAACATGCATGTAATGAAATCTGGTTTGTGGGTTTGGAGTGCCGACTTCTGCCATCTTTTTTTTTCTCATGTGTTGTTAGTGGAAGGCAATCTCTATAAAGCTGCCGCTATGTCTCTTTTTAAAAAATTCCCCAAATCTCCCTTCTTCGAAGAACATTCAATATGAACTTTTTCTGCAATATTATTTTTTGGGTTGGGCAAAAAATTCTTTGGTTAACCAAACACGGAACCAACAATTTCTCTCCCTCTCGCAAGGAAACCCGGTTACCGGGGGGAAAGCAGGCATCGAGTTCAACACCAACCAGAATTCAGAAAGCACATCTCAGAACCAGCCACACAAAAAATTCCTTTTCAAATTAATAAATCCCCAGAAATACTCCAATTAATTAATTAATTAATTAATCATATGGGTTTAAACTTTAAACGATTGAAAGAAGGAAAAAAAACAAGCTATAGCCCTAGCACGCATCCACAAGGCAACACAAACGAGGAATTAGGGTTGTCATTAACCCAAATCCAACAATTATAAAGCATCACAGAATCTCAACGCTATTAACCTATACTATAATCATCATCTCTAGCTTCTTCCTTCTCCAACTTTAGCTACCATCAGCCTAATATTCTTATACCCATCCAGTAATGCATTACCGACGGGTTATGAATACTCGACAAATTTATAATAGAATGAGAATGAAGACAAACCGAATTTTAAGATTCACGAGATAAGTGGTGTTTCAGTGTTGTGTTAAGAATTGCACCAATGCAACATTAATATTACACTAACGTACTCTCGCTAGCTAACTAGCTAAAGCTAAAGAGGTCATTTTTAAAGAAGAGAAACCCTGCTCTAAACAATTATCCGCCTGCCTCACAACAAATTTGCGTTTCATCTCTTCCACATTTTTTTCTACCTTGGGGGCGGGAAGAATTGCGTACCGGCAATGAACGCATTGAGCGGAGCCGGGTATAGAGAAGCCGGATCCATCATCGACCCAGAAGCAGCCGGGTTGACGGCCTGATCAACACCGCCACCGCTCGTTCCCGCCCCGGCTGTGCCTCCTCCTCCTCCTCCGCCGCTCGTCCCCGCCGTTATCAGATGCAAAGGCTGCCCTCCTCCTCCTCCGCCGCCGGAAGAGCTCTCTCCACCGTAACGAGATGAATGGTGATGATGATGATGATCAGGGCCTTGATCGTACAGAATTCCCTTGAATAAGTGTCCACCTATGTTCACAGCCGTCTGATACGCCGTCTGCTCTTCCGCATCGTCGATGGAGCTCACCTTCACGCACCGGAACACCGCCGACGAGTTCACCTCGCTCGGAAAATGCCCTCCCACTTCCAACCCTAAACCATAAGCCCCAAAATTTCATGTCAAAACATTTTTTTTTTTTGTTCCGTCACTCTTACTAACGAATAGTAAACAGACATTTCAGTTATGTTTAGTCAACTCATCAGTCACTCATTCAGTCAAACCCTTCACAATCAGAAACAAATCAATTTATGATACTGAGAAATCTTCTGAATTTTTTTTTTACCTGAACCAGTGCCCGTCGCCAAGCGCGACGAGCTGCTCTCTCTCAGCCGCTTCGGAACCTCGCCGCGGAACGGCTGAACCGGATCCTGCTGCTGGAGCGCCGCGAGCTGGTGCTGGCGCTCGCGGCGCTTCGCAGCAGGGACCCACGTGGATTTCACGTGGGTCGAGCACTGGAACCCGCGGCTCTTGCAGCAGGTTCGGCATCTCATGTGCGTGCAATCCTTCTTGGCCTGATTACCACAATCCTGACAGTTAATCCCTCCTCCAGATCCTCCGCCGCCGCCTGACCGCATCATGATCCCTCCGCCGCCGCCCGATCTAGAAGAATCATCAGAGCTCCGGCTCGTGCCGGCCCCAAACGTGGACGCCGCCGCTGCGTAGATTCCGGCCTGGTGCTGCTGCTGGTAGTACTGCGGCCATATCTCGAACCCGAACCCTCTGTGTCCTCCCCCGCCGCCGCCTGCCGTGGCTGCGTTTGCGCCGCTGCTGCTGTTGTTGTGGATCTCTTCGTCTCGAAACAGAAACAAGCTGTTGTCGTCTCTATCCTCTTCTCTTTTATTACTTGCCGCTGCCGCTGCTGCCGCCGCTGCTGATGATATGACTGTGTCTCTTCCGCTTAGATAGAACCACCCTGCCATCTCTTACCTAAATCCAAACCCAAATTTCTCCCCAAATCCATAGCAGATGGAAACGGCGCCGTTTCTGAATCAGAATTCACACTATCATCCTAATTTCTCACCCAAAATAAAATGGAAAACCTAATCAAGCTGGCTCTACTTGCGAATTTCAGGTTATTAGGGTAGATAGAGAGAAACAGAGAAAGAAGTTGCAGAACTAACAGTTGAAGTAGTAGTAGTAGTGATAGAGAGAAGGAAGGACTGAAGAGGAGGAGAGGAGAAATTGATTTTTTTTTTTTTTTGGGGAGAGTGTGAGTGAGTTGAATTGTGGTAGCAGGGAGCAATAATGGCACGGAATTAGAGCTGCTCTGCAAACGCCGCCATGGAAACTGCAACTCTTTCCCTGCTTCCCGCGCGGCTCTTACTGCTGCTGCTGCTGCTGCCTGCTCATGCTGTCGATCTCCATTTAATAAATGGCCACCACCACCAGACCTACTTTTCTCTCATGAATTCCTTCCTTTCTTTCGTCTCCTCTCCCCGAGACAGAGAAGGCGAAAGCCAGAGAGAGAAGAAAGCAAAGCAGAAACAAGGAATGAAAGAGAAAAGGAAAGGAGAGGGGGAGGAAAGGAGGAAGACAAGGAAATCTATCTCTGGGCACTTCTCTACAGTTTTCTTCCAGTCTCGATGCATTTCCTTTCCTTTATCTCTCTCTCTCTTATTTATCGAGCGAACGGCGATGGGGCGTGATCGGACGGCTGGAGGGGTGTACGCGTGGCGTGGCGCCAGCTTTTCCTTATTCGTCCTCTGCACCGGAAAACCCGCTCAGTACTTTTATCTGACCCCTCTCTTTTACTGTGATTTAAGATTTTGCTTCGCTCTAGGAAAAATGGAAGAGGGAAAAAACAATTCATTAATCGAAATTATAAATGCGACGCGTGATTTGGATCGAACGGCTGAGAGGATGTCTCTGTGATGAGACCGCTGGTTGGGTGATTGTGATAATTCCATAATTAAAGAGATATTTATTTACAATTGGGAAATTCTTTGGGCTATCATTTTATGGATTGACTGTGACTGAGTGTGAGAATGGCCACAGAAAATAATTAGACAGGGTTTTTTTTTTATATTTTTAGTTTTTTACAACTTGCTGGCTGCATGGGATTTTTATTTATTTGATTTTAAGAAGGAATTTTAAAAAATTAATTAATTCGAGAGAGGATTACTGCTGTCAAGTCAACACGTTTTTTTCTTTTTAAGTTGGGGAGAAAAATGTGTCCCGCCGTTTCCTATAATAGGAAAATTGCGGTGGTTTAATTTAATTCTTGGTCGTTATTATTAATTATTCTTTCGGCCGTAAGCATGGAATCATCTAATCGAAGTGTGATTACAATCTAAACACGTACAGTAGTAGGGCAAAACTGTACCAAGCTGGTTCACTAATCACAAACTTAATTAACTTATTAATTAATTGAACTTTCGAAGTGTGACATATTGTGGTACATAGTGCATTATCATCATCCAAATTAGTACACTTATTTACGAGTTTGAACCTGCCTACCCTTATTCAATAACACAGTAGACTTATTAATGACAATATTACGTGAGAAATGATATTGTCTTTGGATTGGAGATCAACATATGACTCAATAACTAGTCCATATGATGCGTTATTCGTTCAGACTTTAGAGTTTGCATGTTCATTTGTATGTTATTAAGTCACTTTACTCTGTATATCGGAAGCAAACGGATTATAAGCAGAAAAAAGAACATTATGTGACCATTTAAACAACATTCAATAAATGTTTTCGTATTTACATACAATTAAATTCATTATTTTCCCGCACCGACATTCCTCTGGTTGAAGCAGAAGCACCATAAGCATAATCGACTCAAATGATTGGACTGATCGCATTAGTGTGATACTCGCGATCAATGTTTTCGACAGTAATGTCGGAGATCAAACTAAAAATCAACTTCAATCAACGCATTGCACGTATTTTCGTCTAGTCATTTTTCCACCTGAATGTGATGTGTTTTCTTAACTCCAATATAATTTATCTGCTCGAAAACATCATATTATTATCATTATCCAAGTACACTCAGAGATTAAGGTGAAGACCAAGAAGAAGAAGAAAAAAGAGAACAGTGACATTCCCTCTCTTTTTCTTGTGATAGATCATTACGGACCCTACTACCTCACATGAACAAAACGAAAAATGCGGACGAGATGATGAATGAACGTTGTTGTATCCATCCACTTGGTAAAACCGAGTCTCATATTGTAAAACGGAGCACCAATAAATATTTGGATTTTTCCTTTATTTAGGCCTTTCATAATTGGAGTCTAGCTAGTAACTATAGAGGCCCATCATTGGTGTTAATTAGCATCCACTAAACCCACAATATATGTATATGATTTTATAACAAATTTATCAGTTTTTTCCCCATTATAAATTAGGGGGAAAAAACGGGTAACTGATGTGATCAAGCACGACGACATTGGTCGCTGAGTTAGCAACAGTCAACAGATGACAAGTATTGACAATCGTATTATTCTTATATATTTTTTGTTACTGGTTGTCGGTTTCGAGTTTCGAATCTCATGACATTAGTCTATGGGTGAAACTCGTTTTTATTTATTTATTAAAATTATGTTAAGTAAAGGCAGCTAACAAAGCATCTTAATCATCTTTGAAGTACTGGTGTGCGAATGCGATCCATTCACTACATAGAAAGGGAAGTACCAGTTGATCTGTGAACCAACAACTTAACGGGATTACCCCGAATTTAGATATTGATAAATAAGTCTTATATCATTCATTTAACACAAGTCTTTCATCTTATTGTGCTTAACTAAATCAAAAAGTAATATTGAGATTATCCAAATTGAAACACCAATACCTTTAATGCATCCAAAGGATCTATATTATGCTCAAAAACCAATTCGTCAGTCCATGATGAAAAAAATTCGTTGTTTCCCCCTAAATATTTAGGGATGGGAAGTATTTTAAAGCTATTTAGAAAGTATATTTTTGACTTTTTGTACAAAGAACGTATGAATGTGTGGGTGTTGTCAAGCTTAACTCTGATGTAGGTGTTTTCCAAAATGGCGGAATGGGTTTGGGTTGTGTGTTTAGAGATTGGAGGGGAGCTTTTGTTGGAGCTACTTTGAAGAAGGAAAAGGGATCTTGCAGACCGATCGAGGCGGAGGCTAGGGCGTTGGTGATGGGATTGGTGGAAGCAAATCGGAGGAATTTCAGCCCCCTAATTATAGAGTCAGACTGTCAAGTGCTCATCAACAAGCTAAAGAAGAAGGAAGCGGATTTCACTGAGCTGGGAAACTGGTGTGATGGAATTTTGAGGTTGGCGAAGGTAAACGAAGATTTGTTTGGTTCCCAGGTGGTTTGGTCGTTTGCTGGTAGAAAGAAGAACAAGGTTGCTCATTGGTTGGCCCATTCGGGGTCGGTTTGGGACCGTCAAGTGGTGTGGACCGACAGTCCACCCCTTTCTTTGTTAGCTCTTTTGGATGATGTTCAGGGCCGCGACCCTTGTAACGGAGGATGATTTTCTGAATCGAATATAGGTTCCCATAATATATATATATATATAATTTTATTTGGATTAACGAAGAAGTTTCATTTCCGGCGTCGCACCGAAGCTAAGAAATTAATCACCAACAATGATGACGAATTATGAATCCAAAACAAATGCGCCAGTCATCGACTGTGCACTATCTAAAATGACTCCAAAAGATCCCGAACGGGACAGTTAAATAATTAAAAATAAAAGCTTAATCTGTCGTTAACTGAGAATTAACGCTCAAATAATTACATAATTTTAGTGAGATTCCATATAAAATGGTGTTATGTTTTTTTAGAAATCGTTATTGTAGAATGATAAATAAGGCTAGGGTGATGATTCTAATTCTGAAAAGTATAATTCTCTTAAAACAATCTAGAAATTGGGTCTTAATCCCATTAAAACCATGTAACGGCAATAGGGTGATGATTGGAACTAAATACTTTGCATTGAGATTACATGACCACTGGTAAAAAAAAAGAGAAAGAAGAAAAAGGGAGGGCAAATCCCATACCCAGGCTTCGCAGAAGCCAAAATATAAAGAGACATAGACGGAACTTACATAGATAAAGTAGATTATTTTGATTACTCGGCAGGAAGGTTGTTTGGGCAGTCGCAAATCGCAATGACACTATGGAGGGGATGAACTTGTCGAATATGCTGTGTAAACTGATGACGAAAGAGATATGCGATTCCGGAGGGGCAGGGAAATAGGCGCGCGAGAGAGAGTGAGAGGCGACGAAGATCTTCGCCGGGAGAGTTTGGCAGACAAACTGCAAGAGAGAGACGAGGTGAGTTTCCTGCGGCATAAGACAGATGGCGAGAGCGAAAGACAGGCGGCCGAGATTTCTTTCGGAGGGGTCGGAAAAAGACGCGAGAGAAAGAGAGGCGTCGTGGGTCTCTTCCGGGAGGGGTTGGGGGACATGGGGAGAGAGCGCGAGAGGAGGGCTGACCTTTTCGGGAGGGTTTCAGCGAGAGGAGTGTGCGATTACAGAAAACCCCCTCCGCAGTGTGCGGGTTGTTGATGGTATGCTGACGTGGCAGAACACATATATTGACATTGCTTTATAGTATTTTGTAGAGTTAGAATCGTTAATTATTATTTTTAGATTAGAAGAAGCTTATAACTTGAGTTTAGAGAATTAGGGACGACTAAAGTTCACTCATTGAAGATTATGGCATATTATCATGTCTCAAAATTTAATTAATTTTTTTGACAAATAATAATTATATATTGATACTCAAAAATACATCATACAATAAGGTCGGAATGCTAGCATAAACTATTGATCAAAATCCCTCCCATAATTTATCCCCCAAGAAAAAACCTCAACTTCAATTTCAAACGATACAAAGAGAGACGACTAAATACTAAATAGTCGATTGCGAAACTGAGTGTCGCAGTATCAATAGCTTGGTTGTTAGCTAGCTAGGCTTTTGCCAAGAAAGAAAAAAGATAAAGGAGAATAATATGATTCTTTAGCCCTAAACGATCACGTGAACTGCAGATTTGGCTCTCTAATTTTTGTGATTTAACTCAGCTAAACGTAATTATCAAAGCAAACCCTTCATTGTACGGATTCCTGCCTTCTTCGATCGACAGGCTTTCATCATATAATAATAACAATTTGGTGACAGTACGTATTCTGTAGACTCCTAAATACAAGTGTGTGCATGTTCTTCTTTATATGCAGGACAATCAGAAATACCTCGAATCCGTATGCAATGGATAATATTAATTAGTTTATATAAAGTTGAAGTGCTAAATTATTACATTTTGATATCACAAATTTAATTAAATTACAATTTAGTCACTATAATGTACATTTTGATATCACAAATTTAATTTTAATGTAAAATCATTGAACAATTATGTTTTGGTATCTAAATTTTATGAGATTTTAGTACCTACAATTTTTTACATTTACATATTAGTCTAATGTATAGATTTCACTTGAATCCATGAATCCAATACACCAATCCTTTTGAACCAATCCATGGATCCAATCCACGATAATATAAAAGTATAAATTTAGTTTGTACCATACAAGATGTTGTATCAGTCAAGTGTAGGAGAAGGTTCGACCAATTTATATTTGCTCATTACGTAAAATATTGAAAAAATGATATAAGAAAGACGATTTTAAAACATTGCAAGAGCGAATTTATAAACTCATTAAGTACATTTACAGGGTACTAAATTAAACAAACGTCAACTAACTACATGTAACAAAATATGCGACATCTACATATAAGCAAGTGTGAATAAATTGCTATGGTGAAAAGGGTTGTCTATTGTATTGAAGGCCAACTAAGCGAATTGATCAAAACCTTTTCATCATCTACTTCCTTTTTGTTTCATTTTTCATTCGCATTTAACCCTTTCTTTACTTCTTTCTTTGCCTTCTTCGTGTAACCCCAATTAGTATACTATTTGTATGTATTCTAATCACAAGTATGAACGGGTTCATACACCATTGACCAACAGTCCAGACAATTAATAATTGAACAATAAATCACTAACTTTCTCAGCTAAATGTCGAGTCCAATTAGAAACAGATATATATAATTATTTCTTATTAGAAAGCCGTCATTTTCCACTATGGGATTTGAAGACGTGAAACATATATATATTATTATTTCTTCTTAGAAAGTCGTCATTTTCCACTATGGGATTTTAAGTGAGTTTCAGTTTGTATTTCTTTTGCTTCTCTCTAGAGTTTTTCTTTTTCACCCGGGCTAAAATTTTCAACAACGATACCTATCAAATAAATAGTTTTCTATTTTCTATAAAAAATAAATAATTATCATATTAAATACATCACCATAAAAGGAATTAAGCCTCAACTATGCAAATTATAGTTGGGTACCTAAACTTAATATTTTTAACCTAAATTTATTTTTTTGGCATATAAGTCCTCAAAATATTGATAAAATATTACATTTGAGTACCTAAAATATTTGAGTATTACATTTAAGTACCTGAACTTTTGAAGTTCTACAAACAGGTATAATTTTTGTATGTGTAATTAAAACACCATCGAATAAATGAGTATCTATACCCAACTCATATACATTTGGATTATGAGAGTAAATATCCATACACTACCCAAACTCATCTACAAACTTCCAAACACATATATACATCACCCATACCCTACCCATAATCAATGAGTCTACTTGAGTTTAGGTAAATATAATTTATTAGCCAGAAATTTTAAATTTTTAAAATTGAATGTTGACCGCCATATATCTCTTCTCAGTCAATATCATATTGTCAAGTCAATATTACTAACAAAACTGCTAATAAAAAATTAATATTAGGCTAATAATACGAACAAAACACTATAATTGGTCATATAATACATGCCCATAGGCCATCTCCGCCAGCGACAAGGCGCGGCATCGCTACCTAGTATGTTATAAAATAGATGAGACATACATATGACTAAAATATGTATTATATTTCTTGATCGCATTAAGAACCATACTCGCTTATGTACTTGCTAAAGAACTACGTACTTTTAGTGGAGCAGGTACGAGTATGAGACGAGAGCCAAGAGAGTCTACAACCATACTCGCTTCATTCTCATGAAACGCTATACGGGTTTACTCATACATGTCCCATATCCAATCCAGTGGCTTAGCCATACCTTGAATGGATTGGAATTCTTAAATTTTTTTAGTTAATTGGAGTCTTTTACGTGAGATAGGGATATCAACCAAATCCATGGCTGCGGATGCCTTACCGCCTCTGACCCAGTTAACGCGGGGAATCTCCGCTTTGACTGGGTATGGGGCGGGTGTGGGTAAAACCTACAAAAAGGTTGATGGGTATGGGACGGGTATGGTTTTGGACACCCCCGCCACATACCCATATTCAAACCCGCCACAACAAGGATATTATGTTATATGCATACAATATAAGGAGTCTATTGTAACTTGTCAATTGAATGAAGAGTAATTAAAAGGTAAAGCAAAGTGTAAAATGTCATTGATGACAACCAAACCAAAATTTCATCCTCTTATGTATTAGTTCCATAATTTTGGGCGGGTAATACAATATTTGTCACCGTATTCTTTTATTAATGATGAGTAGTTGATGGGCAGGTATTATCCATGGGTATCCGAAAACCTAGGGTATGGGGATGGGTTTGTAACACCTTCTACCGCATGGGTATGGGGTGGGTATTGATTTAGGCATTTGGAAATGCGGATTGGGTTGGTTTAGGCAAACCCACCCCATTGTCATCCCTAACGTGAGGTAGTATCGGCATAAGTATGGGGTCCTACCTTTCAAGAATACTGCTAAAACACATATATTTAAAGTTTTTTGGTACCCATTTTTTGCTAACTGGGGTCCTAGGACCCCTCTCCTCAAATGCTCCCTCCGCTACCGACCCAATCAATGTGAAGATTCACCGAGTTGACTGACTCGGGAACAGTCAAGTACCCACGATTGTGAATTTGATTGTCATCCTTAATCTCAATCGTTGCAAGCCTTCTTTAAGCGTTATGGTTGATCGGCTTTTTGGTTCCGTAACTAGGAACGTAACTCTCTTCCGACATATTAGATCAGATCATTGTTAGAATTCAACATTATTTTCGTAGCTAATAATGAACCCAAACTAGTGGTCGATCACATTGCTTGATTTCACAAGACATGAATGTTATTGCGAATCAAGTGATGGTTTTCTGTAAAACCTTAATCTCAAAACATAAAGTAGGCTACTAAGACCTAAAAAAGTTAATTAATCCGACTACTAATTATAGGGCCGTCCCCACGGCACAGTACACACACGGGGACACACTGCCGTTGACAGTCACATGCTTACCATTTTGATTTCCCCGCTAATCATGATGATTAACATTATAGTTAGTACTTTAATAATCATAACCGGCGTACAAAAAATTGTTTATCGCCGAAAAACAACGTTGAAAAGTGTGGAAGACTTTTGCTAATTAGGGGCCCGAGGCAAGGTATTGTCTGATCAACGTGGGTGGGTTCGCTTCGCCGCCGGCCAAGCTTTTTTAATTATTATTATTATTTTGGTAGAAAGCTTTTTAATTAGATTATAAAGAAGAAGGGCCTAATTGAATTTCCTAATTGCTTTAGGGTGAAATGAGGTTGCCTAAGTTTGATGATTTTATTGGTTGCCTCTCTATTTAGTGGACGGTTGAGTGAGGCTCCAAACCAAGAGGGAAAGTCTTAATTCTGATCTCATCCAAATCCTTACTGTAAAAGGATTATATTCTCCCTTAAGGTTGTTCTTAACAATCTAAGCAAGGCGTTTACTGTTTAGGTTTATCCGAGTAAGTAGTAGGCAAGTCACCAACAACAGGTTTTATTACGACAAATTTCATGACATTTCTATCTATATATTATGCGCATCTGCATTTAGCATTGGGTAGACCTCATACAATAGCTGTGCTATACATTCGTAGAGTTACAAATTAGGCATAATATCGTATTATTCTCGTCTAGAAATTCGTGTTTTAAAGTATTGTTCACCATGTTATCTTTGAATCGTCCTCGTACATGGATCGCGTGTTATACCTTGCGCTCTGAATGAAATTTACATAAAATGTCAACTTTCGTTTTTGTTGGCTTACAAGTTTCAAGCGCTGAATATGTGAATCAGATAGTGATAAACCTCCCATCAACCCGAAAGAGCGACAACAACTATTATTTATTGCAAGTGTAATACCCAAAACAATTTTTATCTACTATTTTTTTCCAAAGTAGTTTAATTTAATTTATTGAAAGTATTCTATTATATATTATATTATGTAGGCAATATAAAGCCGAAATTCGCAAAATCTTTTGTGACTTTGGTGTCACTTCATAGCTTGGTTTAAAAGTATATATGGACTAATATCTTGACTCTTTGACCCTTGACTCATGACTGCAATTCGCTCCCTCCCATATTGGGTCTGGAATGGAAAATATGGAATGGGTAAACAAAACCCCAGAAAATCAGGCCTTCAACATCAATGCTTTTCCCCCAACTGTTGTCCAATATGGAGGATCCTGGGAAACCCTCTTTATTACCTGTGTGTTTTTTTAATGGTCTCCATTACTTGCATGAAAAGCAAGATTAAGAGGTTACTATGAACCCCCCAAAATGTTTTCAAGGTTAAAATAGGAAACTAAATGAGTCATTATAGGTCTAGAAAATCGTTGGAAGGCGATGGTTCTCTGAGTTATCCATTGTCTTTATCAAATTCGGGTTTAATCCATCCATATAAAACTGCTCATTCAATTTGGTTTTAAGTATGACAAGAGGGGAAATATAACTAGACTTGTCTAGTGACCAGACAAGACATTGTATCAAAGTGTTAGTGAACATACCTAGTTGGGGAAGACAAAACATTATCATTTGGTTCATGAAGTTAAAAAGGCCGGAAAAATCAGACTAGTATTGATATCATACGTACCAGAAGCACATGATAACTATCTATATCTTCATTATCATTAAACTGTAATGATTTTTTCAAAATATATTTTGTACTTATTATAATAATAATTTCATAAGTTGAAATCCAACTGTTGACTAGATCATCTCGAACCATCATATAATTTTTCTCTTTTTTTTCCTATAAACCAAAGGAATAAAGGGAATTATTTTTTGATGTTTGAACCAGCAAAAGATGCATATGATTGTCCTGTGTTGTCTTTTTGTGCTTATGCAACTAATAGATTTTTGCAGCCTAACTTTAGCTTCGATTTGGATTTAACTAAGCAGAACTCGAAAAGAAGGGAAACAAAGGAGAATCGGCAAAGAAGAGAACTAAAGAAAGCTACCACTGTCTCAATTTTAGTGAAAGACAAATATACGGTGATGAGCAAAGGCAGATATAATTTGTTGTATAGTGTTTGCCTTTCCTCTCCTTTCCAGTTTTCATTTCCGTGCCCAGCGCGACAAAAGTTCAGCTGTGTTTTCTTTGCTTTTCATCTTTTTATTTTTATTTTTTATGTTGTTGTGAAAACTAACTACATACGTAGATTCAATCAAAATGTAACATAATCCTATCCACCCTCAATCCAACAACAATGTATAAGTGGTGTAGATTGTATTCACCGACAGTTTTACATTTGTTTATTTTATATAGTGTATAGGCAAACAAAGGCAATCAAGCCACTTAGATGATGTGGAAAGGGTAGGGTGCTAACATTCAATGATGATTCGCTGCAATGAGTAAATTTTAAACGACTACCAGACGATGGGTGATGGCGTTGTGATCATTAAACACCATGAACAAGTATGTGATAGGCGAGCTGATACATTCCTTTTGTTCTAGTTCTTAAACGAATATCCTTCTAGAAGGTCTAAAATCAGCACAAGAATGTGAAACAAAATGTGCGATCCAATCAAATTTTCAAGTGTTGATTCAATTAGATTTTCAAGGGATTGTCTACCCTCTATTTATATATATATAACAAAGCACAATGTAAACCTCCAAACAATGTATTTGTTAAATTCATACATTTCATCAATACATCAAATTACAATACACAAATTGATTAAATATTTCAATTTGGAGAATCTAAATCTCCAAACAACCCCTAAATCAATATTCTACGTGAATTCCCCTTGTTGTAGCCTCATTATTAGGGGTGTTCAAATGGTTACCATGGTTATTACCAAACCAAATAAGGCTAAAT
This sequence comes from Linum trigynum, assembly GCA_964030455.1. Lineage (NCBI taxonomy): Eukaryota > Viridiplantae > Streptophyta > Magnoliopsida > Malpighiales > Linaceae > Linum > Linum trigynum. The sequence goes on along the minus strand of OZ034817.1, from coordinate 52,588,056 downwards.
TTCATTAACCATGAAATGCAATATCATAACCAAACCGTCCAAACTAATACAACAACCAAATTAACCAAACTAAAGTTTAATCGGTTTGGTTAATTAGTTAACCAGATTAACCAATATAAAATCATATTATTATCAAGTGAGAAAATTTTCGGTTAATTTATCAATTCACAATTTATATAATGAATAAAACATAACAATCAACACATAGTTATAGTTGACCCTTAACATAAATACATGCAACTAAGAAAATTATCTTACGGTTAGTATAGAAGTATTCACCTAACAAAAATTTATCACAATGGTAGGGATTAATGAATTGTTGTGTTTGTTTGAATTGACTTAGTCTTTTAGCAATTTTCATAGGTTGAAAAAGACCTTGCTTTCAAGTTTTCATCCAGCATAATGTATGATATTTATCTAAATTAGGCGGTCATATGTTGTGGTCTACACTCTACATATACAAATATACATTATAGGAACAATATCAAGCTTTATATTTTATGAGTCTAAAAGGATGAACGTTTAACTCTTGAGTGGTTATTCAAAGTATTAAGTATGTGTATATATTAGATATATAACTAATTATTTATCTGGTTAATTTGGTTTGGCTGGTTAGGAGTGTCTGAAACCAAACAAGCTAAAAAATTTAACCTAACCAAACCAATTATCTAAGTTAACCAAACTAAATTATCCAAATAGTACTGGTTAAAACTGTTACCATGGTAACCACACCGTTTAAACACTCTACTCGTTATCCTGCTCCTCTGGTGGAACTGAACCGTAACAAACCGTAACAAAAAAAAAAAAAAAAAGAAGTGAAATGGAAAGGAATGGATTGGTGGAAGTGTGGTGTGTGGGTTGTGAATATTTGGGAGAGAAAGGGAGAATTGAATGAGGTGTGGGCAATAATTGTGTTTGTGTCCCTTCACTCCCCTCCTCGAGCCTTGCGCTCTATTCCTTTCCTTTCTCCTTTTTCCGCTGCTGGTTGACCCCGTCCTCTCCCTCTCCCATCTTCCCTGCCCTCATTCTCTCTCTCTTTCTTTCTGCAACATTAATATTCTTTCTTTCTATTCTCCCAAGTTCGCTGTTTCTGTCTGTCTTCCTTTTCCCACTCCTCCAGCTTCCACCATCGCCATTCCTCTGTCTCATTGGTAGCTTCTCGTCAATCTATCACCAACTAATCCAATCGCACCAACACCAACACCCTTTTACCCTTTACCCTTTACCCAACCCTCTCTCCAAATTCATACACATATATGTTACCTCCATTTTAGACCATATAGTTTATGAGGTTTCTTTTTGTTTCTTCCAATGTTAGTATCCTGCTACCTAGTTGGTCGAATCCTAAAGTTTTTGTTGGCTTGTGATCACAATTCACAAGATCGTAGTAAACAGGACAATGATAAAATTGGGGCCTTTTGGTGAGTATAATGACCAGCAAACCCCAACACACAACAACAATGGATGTATTTAAACCCTAGATTACTAGTTTGCAACTAGTGGCGGAGCCACGTTGATGGTAGAGGAGACATATCTTGTCAATTTAGATTCTCTTAACGTAAATTTTTAATCATTCTCAATTTAGATTGTCTGACTTGTTCGTCGTTAATCACCACATAAAGAGTAGCAAACCAGCGTTTAGGTTGCATCAGATGGTTCGAAACTGACTGAGCTTTGTACTAAGTGGACTAAGACTGGAACTGTTTGATTTTGAGTAAGTTTAATATTCACGTTTCTAAAGGGGAAATGATTGAGAGATGGAGTTGAGCGGCTCAACAAAAACCATCATACCTTTCCTTTTTGTGAATACAATGACAATCATACTTACCCATTGAATTCTGAACCCTTCCCCAACATATAATTATACATTTTGCTCATCCCTCCCACAAAAGATATAAGATTTAAAGTAGTTAAAATAGTTGCTTATAGTTTTGTTTTACACTCGACTTCCATCCTCCTTGTACATTCATAGATAAACTAGAGAACGTAAAGCGAGTCAACACACACCTTACATGAACAAATAAATTGGATTAATCGAAAAACGAAGGACATGATCTTCAATTCTATTAATCATTACAAGCTAGCTCTACAAACTATAATGTCAAATTCGTTATACATCATATATATCGCGAACTAACCAACTTATTAGTAACCCGACAATAATCAAAACCTCAACCAGCTAGTTGTGGGGTGTGGGATTAGGGCACTAGGTAGATCGACCGGGATGTGTGGGCACAACATGGCCATCCGAAAGGTCAACAAACCCTTGTGTACTTTTGCATGGCCAAAGCTATTGCCCTTGTAATTGGTTTTGCCCTTTGCCTCGAGACTTTACTCCGATAATACAAAAAAAAACTAGCTCCAATAAGACGAGAGTACTATTCTAAAAGCCACACCACCCGGCCCCCGACCCCCCAAAAAACAAGCCCTTTTCCTTTCTTTTTCCCTCTTTGCAAAACTCCAGTTGCTACTTTCTTGTAACTTACTGTCCAGTTCCAAAAATAAAGCCACACCCAGGTTTCCTCTTTTCCCTTCCTCCCTCCATCATAAAACTTGATGATTCTGGCATCACAAGAACAAGTGCACAACGAAAGGCAAAAGGGAAACCTCCACATCCACTAAAAGAGAAGAGAAGGTAGTACCTGCACCACTTAATTAGGTTAAAGCCAGGTGGTTTCAAATTTCACCAAGTTGCAAAGTGCCTCCACCTCAACACTTAGATCTACTCACGTAAAGCAATGCGAGTCGAGCGTCAACATATACATGTAATTCGTATTAGTCTAATGAAGTCACCATCCTATCCATCCAAACTATCATAATTGAGCAACCCATTAGTACGATATTGTCCGATTTGGGTCAAGCCCACACGGTTTTACTCTTGGATGTCCTCTCCAAAAGACCTCGTACTAATGAGCTTGGTGGACACTAATATACAAGGGTTCCTTCTCTTGTATTACCGATGTGATAGTTGGATTGTCCGTAACACAAACCATTCATATAATGGGTTGCCTCCACCCAATCCCTCCTCCAACAAAACGGAAAGTACATGACCTAGATAGACCGGACCCCTCCCTCATATATAAGAGAAACTTATAAGCAAAACTAACTACCCATCACGGCTCCTCCATGCACATTGATATCGACATATAGCTATAGCTAGATCTCACAACGAAATATTTCCATCACATTATAAACCTATCATGTGTTCATCTTCCAACCCAATTGCGTACTTCCTCCCCTCTTGCTTCCACATATCCAATATAAAACCCTAACCCTAGCTTAGCTAGGGGCCATGAAAGTTGAAAATACGTTCACATGCCAAAACAACCTCCCGGCCACGACATAACACAACGGTTGAGCTAGCTTATCTTTCCACGCATAATAACTAATCGAATACGTATGCATGGTCCCAAAAAAAAAAAAAAAAACCAATTCCCAATCCCAATCCCGATTCAAGGTTTTAGTTTTTGGTTTCATAGGATATGTTTTTATAAACATAGAGTGGGGTACGTTCCTAATCCTAGCTAGAGCTTTGGAAATTTAGGGCATCGAGAGGGCAACAAGCAGGCGCAACATAGAGTACTGTGGATTTTAAGATTTGGATCTGGGCCGATAAACAACGGGTGTGGGCCCGTGGAAACGGGCCATGCATGTGAGCGACATGATGATGATGATGATGATGAGAGGAAAAGTAAGACATCGACGGATACGTAGCTGCTGCTTCGATTAAATTATTATTACTAGACCTCAAAGTTGTGTGTACTTAAATTAATAGGCCATTAGGCTTCCCTTTTATGCATATTATTTTAGCAGAGGTAGCTAGGGTTTTATTAGCCAAAAAGCCCACACACGCAGAGCAGCCCATATGTCGCCAGCCAAGGATACAAAGACTCTCATCTCACTCAATCACGTGCCTATCGGCTATGTCGATTTCTCTAGCAGTACTACTGCACTTCCTATGTGGCTATACTTCAATCCCAAGCCAGAAAAAGACAGCTTCTTGATTTTCCATTCTGGGTTTTTTTTTTTTTTTTTTTTAGGGTAGCCCTAAGGAAGCAGTAAGTAGAAGAAGAAGTGGAGAAGGAGGTGGTCGAAGGAGGAGATGAAGGGCTAGCTAGGTAGAAGAGGAAGCTGCAGGTGGGTAGGAGAAGTAGAAGAAGGAGACTGGCTATGCAGAGATTTAAAGCCTTTCAAATTTAACCAATTCTTATTTTAGGTTAGCTTTGATGGGTCCTGGTTTTGCTAGTTTTCCATTTTGGGTTTTCTTAATTAGTCGGCAGAAATGGTAAATATGCCATTTTTCTCTTTGTGAAAAAGAAACAAGCTCCATTAACTAGGCCAAAATTAGCAGAATGCAGGTTCAGTTGCAGGATCAGTCTTTTACATCAGTATATCCATGTAAGAAAAAAGTAATTTGAAGATTTGCCAAGGAAATAGATAATGGAGGGCTGAATCGGGGTAGGCTTCTCGTTCATTTGGAGCTTCCTTTTCTGGCCAAAAGTTGCCTTTTTTACTGTTTACATGATTACTAGCTAATATGACAACTTGCAATTGTTGCAACCTATGAACAAGTAATGAAACAAAGCCAACTTTCTTAGTCCTTGTATCATTCGGTTCTACAACATTTTAGTGTCTTCCTTGCTTGACCAGACTCTCAACTACTCTCTTGGGCTTGTTTTTGTTGGAGCTCCAAATATGTTGAAGCAAGTATTCTCCTGCAATTTTTTTTTCAAAATCAAATTTTCAAAATCTACTTATCGTGATACAATAACTATTGCGATTTAGATATGGTATGATCATAAGAAATTATTCATACCTATTTTCTTAGGTGACTTTCAAAACCAAACCAAGAACAAGTCTTGCATGTCCCTCCTCGGAAAAGCTCCACATTCGACTTGAAGTTTGATAAATCTAGTGAATATCCAACGAGAAGAGGCTATGCATGTCATACTTTGCTTATGCACCATCAAATCAATGAATAAAATGTTGGGAAATTTATTGTGGGCCACACATTTTTGTAAACAATTATATTTGCTATTTGATTATATGGGCTAATTCAAGTGATCCAAATAAGGAGCCCATAGATGTCTTGCATGGATATGGACTAAAATGGGTGGAAACCCTATACTAACTCACCTTGGGTTTTATGGGAGCCCATGTTGATTAGTATATAAGGAACCACTTAGAGGTTGTGGTTCCCAATACACCAAGACCAAACAATCTCATCTTCTACCCATCAGGAAGATGAGAGCTCTCCCGTGTAGGAACTAAGGAGGATTGGTTGAGGAAAGTCACAAAACCTCCTGGATCGTGCTCTAGGAGTATCGTCCAGTTTCAGATCGTCTTCCAGATTCCGCATCAAGCTCTTGGCGATCATCAACATGACTTCTGCAGGTATTCCAAAAAACCTTTGATACCTGACAAGATGAATTTTCTAAGAAATTACATATGTGAAGTGTAATTCTAACATAAAATTCAAAATGGGGAATTCCCCTCTAAAGTCGAAGATATATATTATTAAAAAGACGTGCCAATCACATCGATCCCTAGCAAATGAATACTTGACCATGCTCGACCAAACTGGCCTTAAGAACACAAACTTCTTTTGCCTTTTGTTCTCAAGAATGGAGACTTTGGTGGGCCTTCCATTTTCTGTCCACCGCCGAAGGGAGAGGGCTAAAGTAGGGGGCCTGCAATTGTCTTTGGGATTCTGTTGGAATTAATTTTTATTCATTTCTTTATCCTTCTTTGATCTTTCTTTTGGGTGTTAATTGATTGCAGACAGGAGTGGATAGCAATAGAATAGATAGTTTTTGTTTGACCCTATTATGTGGGTCGAGTGGCTATTTGTTCAGCATATGGATACTTTATTATATAGGACACTATAATTATAAAGAGAGGGTGATTTTTTAAGGTTGTCCAAAAACAAAAACTAATTCAGGGTTTCTAATAGCTCAATCATTGGTGTGTATGTATGTATGTATTTAAAGAAAATTAGCAGAGTGTCCGGCCTGTTAGCGGATAATTTTGTCGAGAAATATGGTATATAATAATAGATCTAATAGATAATTTAAAATGCATGAAATGATTGTTTTTTACTTTAGTTATGCACATATAACATTTTTAAAAGTGATCCAACTATGGATAATGTGTTAAGACCTTCATGAAAACAGAAAAAATATAATATAAGCATTACATATAATTATGAAATGAAAAAAATAAATATAACTAATTCTCATTCATTACTTATATAAACCATATAGTTGAATATTAGAGCTGCTTCTCATAATACATACATTATACATAATCAACCTTTAGGATGAAAGAAAATGTCTCATAGAGTTTAGTACGTCATTTAAGTTTTTCGCAATAGAGAGCATTCTTTTTTACCACACTATTGGTAACGAATCTGAAGTTGCTTGATTTGAAATATATAGGACATGATGTTAAGTTGTCGCTAATAGTTAGTTGGACAATGTGTTGTGTATGGACTTCCCAAATTATTCTCAGATCGCAGACATGTCTAGCAACAATGTAATAATTTTCATACAACAAATATTTATTCATGAAATAATTCAATAAAAAAAAACGTATGAAAACAATATTACATGAAATATATGTTACTCATTAAGTTGATGAATGAGCGAGGGTATGAGTAACATACATTGATTTTAAAAAGATAGAAGTTGCAAAGTGTCTTTTGGGTTGCATGAGATCGCATATTCTGATTACCGCAAACTTACTTATGCTTTTTTTGCAATAGATAGTTCAAAATGTGCCTTAAAACTTTTATTTCCACCAGTGTAAAAGTAATGTTTGAACCAAAGGATTGTAAATCGTATCGAAAAAGTTGGTAGTAGAATAGTTTATACTGAAGTCATAATTTAACTGTGGTTCAACCGTTTCATATTGTTAAATATCACCTATCGATTTAGCCTATGATGTGGAGTTTTATGTTCTAACCACCGGTACGTACGATCTTTAATACAAACTTTAAATAAAATAACACTAAAGTATTGACATTATCAAATACCTCTTAAATCTCGGAAATTACAATAACCGTATTAAGGGGAAAAAAATCTTTCAAATGATAATATTGATTCAGGATTTTAAATTGAAATGAGAAAAATATGTCAAATATAATGTCATCTCCTAAAATAAAGCAAAACTCAACAGAATATGACCAAGAATATCCACTAATCAAAGCATAATGACATTTATTTCACACTACCTCATTTTCCTCCCCTTTTAAATGTGTCCTCTCACTTTCTCTTTGCCTTCCTCTTTGTTTTCAAATTTGTTATTCCATCTCTCTCTCTCTCAGTTTTGTATCTCGCCACTCTCCCCCTTTTCACTTCCTCTTTCTTCCCACTGTCTGGAATCGAGAGAAACCTAGAAATATCCCAACTACTTCTCCAATTTTGCGTTCGAAATGCTTTTTCTCCATTCACAGTCGATGTGTGAATCAGAGCACCTGAAACTGGCAAATAGATGGTCGCTTATTCATCGACGGAGCAAAATTTGATAGCTTGTGAATAAACTAATTATTAAAAGTGATAAAAAGTAGAACTCGTTAAACCAATCGAGTAAGTGTATAGTTAGTTCATCGCTTAAAGCCTTAAACCTTTGTATTTATCTAAAGAATCAAAATGCATAGTCAGTTCATCTTCACTTTACATGTATTTGCCGTACAAATTCATTACACATAAAAAAATGGTTTTGAACCGATGCCATATCAAGCTAAATCTCGTCTTATGATTATTGGGTTCATGTCATATTAGCAAAAAGTCTAAGGCTAAAAATTAATACTAATTTGAGAATTATATATCACTTTCAAAATGTTCAGTACTCCAATTCAATATGCAATATTCAATATTCAAACAAATTATATATGATCAATTTTAACCCTTCCTCAAATTTTTTAGACAAAAAAAATCTCCCCCCTCACACACATTTGCAAAGAAATACTAAATCTCAATTTCTTCTTCACTTTACTTGCTTCTAAAGTTATTGTTGACGTCGTTTGTTATTACTGCAAGCGATAAAAAGACTTTTCAACTATGAAGTTAATAAAAAATGATTTTATAAATGAATTTTTAGTTGTATACATTGAAAAAAGTTTGAGTCTCAAAATAAACAATGGATGTATTTTATAAACCTCTTAGAATATGAGCCGTCACACGTTGATGTGAGAAACTACTCATTAATTCAAATTTTATATGTTATTTTTAGAATATTTTATTTTTATCAAATGACGCATTTCTCCATAAAACATGAGTTCACCAATATAGACTGTGTGGTGCTCGCACTTGTGCGCGAGCCCTTGAAGTTTAAGTTTGGTATGACCCATGAAGCATTCATGCTTGTACATGGCTGATCCATATACATTATCTTCATGGTATGCTCTAATTGTGTCTAGGCATAATTATATGCATAATAATAATAATTAAGTTTCTACCAATCACAACATCAAGATAAAAATAGTCATAAATGCACTTATGCACCCAATATTCGATTTTGACTACTTGATAAAATACTACATTTGAATAAACTACAAATTATGTCACAAATAATATTTGTACTTCTAAATCTTACATAAAATATTTCAAACATCACAAATATTAACATTAAATTAATTATTATAACGAGTAAAAATTGTATAATGAGGTTAATTATAACTCATTTATATGTTAATACCCTATAAATTGATCAACACATCCGATCCAAAACTGATGAAATGAACATCACATTAAACTCGATATCGTCTCATTATTGTCGGGTCCATTCATGCCCGATTAGCAAGAGTTTAACGTTTAGTAGTTAACCAAACTAAAATTTTAGAGAACCAATCACCTATAGTTAGTAGAAAATATTACTGTTTCGTATTAGTTCTGAAAATTTATATTAATTTAAAGAATTCTACATCGCTTTTGCATATTCAACACTACAGTTCGATGTGCAATATTTCAAGCAATGAAATTTGTGTTGCAATTTTAAGATTATCCGTCATTTTATAGGTTATAAAAATTATAAATCACTTATTAAACTTTGCTTTTTAGAGGATTTAATAGGCTAGCTAACCATGAAAAGTCCTCTGCTTTTCAAATCTTCACTTAGTGCATGTTTACAATTTAAGAAGATAAAACAAATTTGTTAGTGTAATTGGTTGTGATTATTGTTTTTGTTTGAAGAGACCATGGTTCAAATCTTGATATTGATACTTTTCAGATGAAGTAGATAATAATATTGATGAAAAAAATACTCTTTCCACTTTCGCTCTCGCTTCACGAAATTTGAAATAGATCTTAACACATTGAATATATATCTTATAGAAAGAGCTTCTTCAACCAAGTAGAAAATATATTTTACCTGAAATGAATATATCTTATTAAAAGTGATTAATTGTGAAATTGAAACTCAAGTAACAATGATTCAAACATTAAATAATAAATTGTATGTGTGGTTCAGTTTAGACAAAATACATATGTGTAGCCAAAACATGAATCTTTGTGACAAATATAGTATTTTTTTGTCACAATTATACACATAATATAAAGATAAATTGGGCAATATGACGAAAAAGAGCTTCCTAGAATCACTCTCAGACCACGAAATTTGAAATGAGACCTCATTTTTCAATTTTATCATTATATTATGTGTAGATTTGTCACAAAAAAATGATTATACTCGTCACAAAGGTCCATGTTTTGGTTACACTTCTGTATTTCGTCTAAAAACTAAACAACACATACAATTTAATATTAATGTTTGAATCAATATAATTTAATATTAATGTTTGAATCAATACTACTTGAGTTCCGATTTCATAACTAATCTCTTTCTATAAAATATAAATAACTTAAGATAAAATAAAAACATAGAAGCATCATCACCAAACATATTCCTTGGGTTTAATCAAAAAAATTAAAATAAATAAAATGTAGCCTAGTTGGTTAGAATGATCTTTCTTCATTTAAGTAACTAAGGTTCAAACTCCAATCATAATTTTTTTTTTATATATAAACATGAACTGGGTGAAATGACAAAAATGACCTTCATAGAATCACTCTCAGACCACGAAATTTGAAATAGGAGAATTCCAACCCATGTTTTGCCTTTATATATTTTGTAGATATCAGGAAAGAAATCCTCCAATAATATATAGTAGAGTTTTGTCTACTTTTCTTTATTTCAAATTTTCTGCAACGAGAGTGAAAGTAGGAAGGACATTTTTGTCTTTACAATTAATTATTTATTCCATATAAAAAATGTCAATATCAGGATTTGAACCCAGGTCTCTTCAAACAAAGTCAATAATCGCAACCAATTACATTAAACAAATTTTTTGTATCTTTTTAATACAGAACATACACAAAGTGTCACTATGAAAATCAAAGGACTTTTTCATCATGATTAGCAGGTCCGCTAAGTCTACCGTATGTATTTTTATGGTGCTTGATACTACAATTTTCATAACAGAGTTTCATGTAGTTTCTCAGTTCTAAAATCACTGCTCTCTCCTTAATTTTCGCTAAAGGTGAATTGGTAATTAGCCAACATAGAATAAATTAATTCTATTACTAAGTTTTTTGTCCTTTTATTTTCAATTTATATTAAAATTGTACTTTTTTTTTATCTTTGTTCTTATCTCTTTCTAACTTACTCTGAAATTCCTTCCATCGTGCAATAGTTTCCGCCCCTTTCACTTCATTGTACAAAACCGCCTTTGAAAATCAATCTTCTGGTCTCTTGGCACTATGATTTTATTCTTGGGGATTTAAACTGGGCAAGTAAAAAATATCAACTCCGATATCAATTCATGGCGAATAAAATGGAGTTCAATAAATGGAGGTGCAGAAGGAGGATTAAAAAGTGAATTTTTCGCTGAAACATATGCCTCTTGAGATTGAAGATAAAGTAGATAAAAATTTTATTGTACAATGGAGAGTGGTGGCTATTGAATCTTTAGGTTTATGGTTTTTTAAGCTATCGCTGTAACGTCCCGACCTTTTTCGAAAATCAAACCACAACTCAAACCCAAAAACCGGTTACTCCGGAGCAGCCAAACCATTTTTTTTTAAATAAACAATCTGACATTATATTAGGAAGTTCAAATGAAAAGCCCTAACACTTGGGCAATCAAAATCCAAATACTTAAACGACTTAACCCAACATCTTGAACCTTGAATCTCCAGTACATATACTCATAATCATAATCATAAAATAACTTTCAAGTTTTAACTCCAACCCTTCACCCAGCTTCTTGACTTCTCACTAGTACTGGCATACTCCTGAACCTTATTCTGATCAGTTCGCATCCCGGTTGGATATAAGCTGCCTTGAACCTCCTCTTCTCACTCATGAAAAGCTTTCGACTAAACGATCATCTGCTCTTTCTCCTTCCCGGGATGTATCATAACCCCGTGGGCATCCTAAAGTTATTTCCTTTTCATGAATAGAGTATACTGGAGATTCTAAAAATTCTCGAAAGACTCTTTAACAGACACTCCCTTTTTCCTTTCCTTTTAAAAAACTGAAACCTTGAAAAACGCAGATCGTCACTCCAGTATTCCTTGGAGACCAAGAAACAGAGGAGTGCCGGCTGTGATACCAAAATGTAACGTCCCGACCTTTTTCGAAAATCAAACCACAACTCAAACCCAAAAAACGGTTACTCCGGAGCAGCCAAACCATTTTTTTTTTAAATAAACAATCTGACATTATATTAGGAAGTTCAAATGAAAAGCCCTAACACTTGGGCAATCAAAATCCAAATACTTAAACGACTTAACCCAACATCTTGAACCTTGAATCTCCAGTACATATACTCATAATCATAATCATAAAATAACTTTCAAGTTTTAACTCCAACCCTTCACCCAGCTTCTTGACTTCTCACTAGTACTGGCACGGCCGGTCACCTCATCTTACTTCTTCTCGGGATGCACTTCCGCTAACCCAACCTCAACCTGGTGAGTGAGAAGGGGTCAGTCTCGTCGTTACTTTCTAAGGTCTCTGCACTTAGAAATCTCCTTACTAAAACACGTTATGAGCGTTTCCTTTCCTTAGATGAAAGTCATTCTCACTTTCATCCTTCACAACTCATTTCAACTTTAACTCATAGAATTTCTCAACTTTTAACCTTAAATCTTAGAAGTTCTCTACTACTACCTTAACTTATATACTTATTACTGGGAAATCACCGCGTTACGTATCGCCGTCTGGTGTCCCTATCCTCAAGGCAATGGTACTGCGTTACGTATCGCCGTCCAGTCCATGCCCGGTCAACTACTGCGTTACGTATCGCCGTCCAGTAGTGACCCGACCATCTACCGCGTCCAGTAGTGGCCCAACCGCCCGGGGGTTCAATTACCATCATCCATACATCACAAACACACACATACATAGCACAACGCGTGCCTCCACTTTAAGTAGGCGGTGGGATGCCTCACACACATAATCGCGCTTACTTGAAAATTAAATAACATAACTGAATTAAATAGGCATAAACTAAAAGACCTCGACGGAGATTTTACCCCCTTTACACTCACCTTATAAATGGTTGCACTCCGCAGTCGATATGAACTCCTTAATCCTCCAAGCCATGCTCATGCTAGTTTCCCGTGATTTGCATGCTTCACAACCTACGTAATATCCCATGATCAATTTCCGATTTCGATAGCATCCCTCCTCCTACCTCTTAAAACTCTTCATGTATATTTCCTCAAATTTCTACAATTTACCAACAATCCCTTCACGATCCTTACTATCAATCATGAATTAAGTAATTAAAAGCAAATCTCCCTTGACTATTCGATTCACTCCCTAAGAATTAACAGATGGACACTTGAAAGTCATAGCCACATGATCTTTCCATTATGCACAAGAACTAGATAGCTTTATCAAATCGATTATTGTGAAAGAATCCAACCATGCTCCATCACCACTTTTCATAACCCAACACTACATCCACTAAAGGACGATTAACCCACCAACCTTCCCAAGGTTAATTCTTAGTTCACGGAAGGAAAAATATATATATATCAAAATATTATGTTTCCCAATTCTTTTTTATACTCCAACCCTTCCCATTATCTTCATAATCCTTGCACGCACATATGGACAAGGTAGATAAGTGCTTACCTCATCTTCCTCCCTGCACTACTTCTCAGCAACGATGACACATGAACCTGGCATTGAGCGGCAATGATGATTTTTGGAGGCTGCTGGTCGGTTGCCGCCTTACTTCCTTTAGATCGAGGGTCTCTCCCTCTTTACCGGACACTCCCTATCTCCCTTTTGCGACGCCTCTGGTTTCCATGAAACCCTCTGAGAGCCGAGAGTTGTAAGGAAAATGAAAAGGCGTCTAGGGGTTATGGGCTGCAAGGGTTTTATTAGTTTTTAGGTTGAGGCGAGAGGGGGTAGCGGGTCTAGGGTTTATGTGGTTCAAGGGTATTTTGGGAATTTCAACGGGTGAGTTTAATCTGAAACTCAATTAACGGATGTAACTTTTGTGTTTTATGACAAAACTCGACACCGCTTAAACCGAGAGTTTACATTTTAGTCCTCATCGATAATACGGTGGAACTTGACCCAAGGGTAAAATAGTCATTTTGACTTTTGGGAAGAGCGGGGTGTAACAATCGCAACCTAATTCTATCTTAAAACGAGGAATCATCAATTGATTTACTAAAGTAGGTCGGTCGATTCTTTGTTCAATCTGCTGGAACTGATAGGGAAGGAGTGTCTAATTTTGTTCCTTATTACTTTGATCGATCTATTAGTATATTGGAGATAACCCTAATTTTGGCGTTTGCTCTCAAGTTGTGATGGTCCCCTCTTAGGTGACTTGTTAGCATATAGTTGACTTGAATCAACAACTCTTTATTCCTTTTTGATTAGTGGCATATTGTTCCTAAAAGGAGAGCATCGAACCTTTATGTAGGATTGCGAGGTTTAAGATCTAGTTTTAAACTATCTATGGTTCGTGAGAGAATTTCAATGAGCTTTTATACTATATCTTTCTTAACAATTAACTAACTAATAGAATTTTACCGGGGATTTAATTATCATTTTGAAAATGAGATCAAGAATACATTTTTATATTTCTCCAAATGTTCGATCTATATATTCTTTCTTTATATATCATCTTGATCGAAGGATTGTCAATAAAATTAAGCGAGTTGATAGATTTAAACGTAACATGAAAATATAAATAATCAAATATAAATATTTCGACCAACGAGTCGGGTTATAAGCTAGTGAGAAAACGGAAAACGGAAGCAATAAAAGTTATCCCACGGAGAAGAAGGGCTACGTTGTGAATTGTGATGGGTGGACCAGGGTGGTTGAGGCGAACATGAGCTCGGCCCAGGCCCAATAGCACAGTAAATGTGGCATAATGGATTTATCAGACTTTGCAGGCCTTATGGGCCTTAATTATCTGCTCGTTTGCTCCAGTATTGCATTGTAATTTGATGGCTGTTTAATCTGAATATATCTGATTCCACATACCACAAGCTGTGGGTTGGATGGTTATCTCTTTTTATAAGCTATTTGCGGTCATTATTTTGATGAGTAGATTGGGTCAAATGAAACCGTTGTTTGGATGAACAAACTTCAGGTGATATTTCGGACCTGAATTTATTGAATGAACTGGTAATTGAAAGGAAGGGGAGTTAATTTTAATTAACATGGTTGGGTCTATTTTCCTTTAGATAACCAAATTTCGCCTCTTGCTTTTTGGTTGAAATGTGAATGTCTTTCTTTGAATAAAAAATGGATCGAGATTCAATTTGAACTGATTCAAACCGAATCAAACAAATCAAACATGCTTTTCTATAAGTTTCTAATATAGAACCGTTCCTTAACCCTGGGGAGTGTAATTTGGAGCCCAAAAGAAAAGCGGATGGGAGAGGTCAGAGGATCCCATCACGGGCAGAAGATCCAGGGATGCCTCGCGCGTACCAGTTGTGTCATAGGCCCGAAGAGTCCATCATGCGTTAAGCCCATTAAGCTTTCGATAATGTTTTGGAGGATTGGGAATCAATAATTAGGGGTGGGCAACGGGTACCCATTCTCATTTGATGAGAAAATTCTATCCCATGTTTCAAACCCGTACGAGTTAACGGATACCCGTTCCCATTTGATGAGAAAACTCTATTATATGTCTCAAACCCGTATGAGTTAACGGGTACCCATTACTCGTACGAGACAGATAACGAGTACCCGCGGGCCGCGGGTAATCCATAGAAGGAGTGGTTTGGGAATTTCGCTAATGTGGTTTGAAAATTTTGATTGATCATGCAAATGTATAAATGTATTGGCCCATCCACTGCAGCTAGCCTTGCAAGCATATATTGGTCGACCTTAAACAACATAATAAGACCACTAAATCAGCAATATCCCTAACCAAGAGAACAGGGAATCCACGTCTATACATTGGCCATTTCAGGGATTGTTTAATCCCAAACAAGGACGAGAAATGACAGAGTTGTATACTAAATAGATTTCCTACTCCTCTTCGTGCTATATATACCAGCAAGCAACCAGCATATTAGTCCGCAGCGGATCGAAGACATAAGAGAGCACTGGCCACATTTGAATAGAATATTAGATACCATAAATAAAAATATATAAAATATAGTTTAATTACAATGCCAATTGTACAAGAAGATCTTTAATTACAATGCCAACGGTTAGAATCTAGTGCCCCACTCAATTGAGGCAATCTAAAAGATAACTCAGCAAGTTTGTAAATATTTTCTTAATCAAAAGAGTGGAAAGAAAACCAACTCGACGGGCTGGCGGATTTGGGTCTGCTCGTCTCCTCGTTCTTGTTTTGTTTTGGGGGGATTGTGAATTTTTTGAATTTTGCAAGGAAGGGTGTGCTTTAGTTTAGAGTTTTTATTTTATTTTAATGAAACTTTACACTTTTATGTTTTCATGTCTTTTTTCAAATAAAATCATTTGGGATATAAAAATTTAGTATAAATTTAGAGTGATGGTTTAGATATGTTCATCTGAACCATTTTCCTAGTTACACAAAATCCTATTATCAAGTAAAACTAGACAAGATTTTAAATATCACTGAGCCAAATACCTAAATCGAAAAATTTATAAGCACTAAACTAACTCTGAATTGGAGGAGGGCTGGGCCGGGGCCTGGGTTAGTCCAGCCCTGGATCCGCCACTGATATTAGTTCTCATCCGTCTGCATACCAAACGAAGGGATGGGAGGGTTGAACAGGTAAAATGGGTACCCGTAATATACCTAAACGAATATTAACGGGTAACCCATAAATATACCCAAATACCCGTTTCCTTGCCCACCCCTATCAATAATTGCAAAACAAACCTGATTTCCCGTTGCCACCCCTATTAATAATTGCAAGACAAACCTGATCGTTTGTTATTGTTAGAGGTGGCAATAGCAGGATGGGTAGGAGAGCGGGAGAGCGGGAGAGCTAGTAGAATTTGAGTTTGGATTCGGTATGCTCTAATAACATTTGTTGAATTTGATAAGTTAAATAAACTTTTTTGGAACTTCAATTATTATATTCTGATTTGAAAATACAAGCTCACATTGTAATTGAAACCCACCACACTCTAATATTTCTCTCATTAGTCATTACACCCTCGGCCCTCCCTACACCACTCACTTCCTTTTCCACTTTGATCACTCTTATTGTTTGTTAAAATAGTTTTTAGATGAGTCATTTGAATGTTATCGCTTTGTCTTTACATGTTACACATTTTATTTTTCTTGTTTCCTATTGTAATAAAGCCAACCACGAAAATTTTCAACTAGCATATACCACATCATTTGATTATTAGTCATATATAACACTAATATTTATTTTTTAATTATAATTTTAGCTTAAGTTTCTTTACAAATCGTAACAGACTAAAGGGTTCAAAGTATATAATTTTACAAAGAAATATAACCTATATTTGAAATTGGTTTCCAAAATAACAGCTACTTTACTAAAAAAATAATTGAAAAGTAGTATTGGAATGCAAATAATTGAAAAATATTGGACTTATCAAGGCACAATAGAGAAGGGTTAGTATAGGTTTCATGGAAAAAAAGGAAAGGTTGAAACTGAAAATCAGTGACAAAATGACGAGTCATTTGTTGATAAATCGCGGGATGAAATTCATTTGTAAATGACTCAATTGAGTCATTTGAGATTTTCGATGCAATAAAATGATTCATTTTCTTTCTCTTCAACAAATGAATCATTTGGTCCTAAATAAATCAATTGAATCTTTTATATCGAATGACTCGTCAAAATACGAATTCTGAAAGTTGAATCTAGAAAATCATAAACGATAGCAAAGTCAAATTCCGAAAGGGATTCGGGAGGGCAATTTAGATTTCAGGGACGAAAGCTGAAGTGAAAGCTTTGATTTGGTGTTTGGTTGATGTTATTTCCTTTGAAACCCATTTTCTGTTGGTGGTTTCGCAATACAGGCTTGCATTCATTTGAGTAGATTATATGTATATTTGCTGGTAGTAGCGGAAAGTGTTGTTTGCGAACGAGAAAGGAGGAAGAAGATGAGAATGGTGATTAATTGAAGGGTGATATTGTATTTCAAGTATTTATCATGAGATGATAAATGAAAAGTGTCACATTTAAAGTTTTCATCCAAACATGATATTTTCAACAAAAGCCTTTCATAAAATGTGTGTTTTTGTTAAAGAATCATTTGGATTTAAGTGTCTAGTTTGAGAAATTTTTGATTCAACCGACCACTCAAACTAATGTAGTTAAGAGGGGAAAAAACTCAATTCTTGATATTATTGTTCCATCCATCACCGTCTCTGTTTTCGTTATGAATTAAGGTCTATGTTCTTGATCTATTATATATTTGAAATCACCTAATTCAAAAATCTGAAATGTTAGGATCTTTGCCTACACTAACAACTTCAAACTCACCTAACTCTTTTCTTCTTCTTCAAATCACTAATCACTACTTAACTAATTGATTGCATATACTTAGGGGTCTGGATGGGCTGATCATGGATTCTGGCAAATTGGGTCCAGTTTGATGTAAATGATGATCCCACGATGGTTGAGTTGTTGGTACTTCGGGAGACTATCCAGTGGCGGTTTGGATTTGAGGTTTTGCTAGGAGGTTAGGTTTGAAGGCGATGCCAAGGTTGTGGTTGATGAACTGAATTCCGCCAATGGTAGCGATGGTCGGGCCGGCGCCAACTTTCAAGAGGTTTTGCAGCTTCTGGCAATGCATCAAGGTTTTACCGTGCGATTTGTAGGACGAAGTAGCAATAGGGTAGTCCATGTGGTGGCTCGTAAAGCTCTTTCATTGTACTCAACTACATGTTGCTTTTTTTTATTTTTATTTTATGGCTTCATCGTGTGACAGGATATACTAATATGTTCTCAATCAATATAATGACTATTTTTTGTCAATTTTTTTTATTCCATATACTTCGCATTTTTTTTTTTTGGTGTTCTAGGGGAGCTGGTGATTGGTGAAGCATAGCAATTATCAAGGAGCTAAACAAGAAAGCCGGCCGAAATCCAAGGATAGGTAGCCCTGTCGTGAAATGACTTTACTTTCGGGGATCAACAACGTTAAACATACGTTGACTGAAGTGATAACACATTCAGAAGATTTCAAAACTTGCACACAGAGAGAATCAGTGCAGCATGCCATTATTCCCATCTGTAGGGTTGAGGGCAATGATTTAAATGATGGGCCAACGACCGCAACCACCGTGTCCACGCCTCGGCAAACCACTGTTTGCGCACAAACATGACGTGATGGTCGAAAATGCACATCAGTCGTTCGACGGATTGCCTAGGAGAGTAGAGACACCCTCTTGACCGCCTCCAATCTAATAAAACTGAAACCCTAAACCTAACCTAAGCTAAAATCTGGCCCGTGCCTGCCAGTTCTTGAGGCGCGCGAAATATGCAGTTACAAGCAATCAAAGGTTTCAGCAAATTGCTCCAGCTCCGCCAGAGTGTGTCCCATCTCCTAGCTATACATATAATCTATCTGTTACAAACAGGCCGTTAATGAACCAATCCGCTTATGAATGACTTGACGTTCGACTTGAGAAAAATTTCTTCGAAGTTCGACCCCATTTTTTGATTGAGCCGGCTCGCGAACAAGCTCGTCGATTAATGAGCGCTTGAGTCATGACATGTTCAGCTCGATAGACTCGCGAACAAATAGTCAGATAGCTCGATAGCTATACTTTAGAATGTGAGCCAAGTTCGAGTATGAGTTTGAGCTACAATCGACATTTTGTTAGATAACTCGATGTTTATTTGTTAATCTCATCCGGGGACTTCGTTAAATAAAATATGATAGAACTGCTTCTAATAATATCTTCTTGGTATTTTATTTTCGCAATATGGAGACTTCATTTTATTTTTATTCTTGGACGTTGATTTGATGTAATATAAGAGGATAGGGTTTGGAAGCATGTAGGAAGAAGAGAAATTTGGAGAAAAGGCCAACAAATGCTCCTCCCTCAAACCAAAGTACTCTCTTCCCAAAAGGCGTATTTAGTATTTACCTCCGTTTCGCCCAATCACCGATTCACCGTCCCCGTCTATTCTTTTCCGTCAATGTCATAACGATAAAGGTAAAGGCTCAATTTTTTTTGACGAATAGAAGGTAAAGGCTCAATTGATCCCTAAACTATAGGGCCAGAACAAATCTGTCTCTAACTTTAATATCTCACAGAATTCCGATGGAATAATAGGATTGATTTGGACTAGTAATTTCTCACAGAATCCCTACTTAATTTGTCTGATTAGTCATGAGTTGGCTCAATTTGGGGACTCATTGAGCTATTTACAGCTCAACGAGCTACTTGATCATCGGAATTCATGTTTGTGTTTTTACCGTTTTCAATGTTTACTTTTTATTACTATTTGGTAGGGTGTTCAAATGGTTACCGTGGTAATAACCAAACCAATTAAGTCTAAATTTTATTAACCATGGAATAAAATGTCTTAACCAAATCGTCCAAATTAACATGAAAACCAAATTAACCAAACTAAAGTTTAATGGGTTTGGTTAATCGGATAATCGGATAAACCAAATAACATAACATTACATGAAAACAAACATAAATTGACATTTTATATAAGCAATAATAATAAGACTAACCATCCATAATTATCATAAATTCATCATCATTCGAGTTAATACATCATTCATAATCTCTGCATCTAATATAGGTAGCTTACAACAAAACGCTTAACATAAATACATACCAATACCCCTCATTAGGAAGTTAAAGCTCTCATACAAAACACTTAACTATACATAGTTTGTGGTGGTTGTCATGGTATTGTATGTAATCCTAAAGTCTAGTAGTTGTCCAAAATGTTTTGGTTTAGTAAATATAGACAAACCCATTTAATTTTTTTATCCATAATGTTTTGGTTTGTTGTGCACATGGAAATAAAATAGGGAATCACGAAAGTTTGGGTTGGTTGGTTGCATGAAAGTATAAATAATTTTGTATATTAGGTGTATCATTAATTGGTTAATTGGTTAGCGTTGTTGAAACCAAACCAAACCACTTAAACCAAATAAGCTAAATTGTTTAACCAAACCAAACCAATTATCCAAATTAATCAAACCAAATTAACCAAATGCTACCGATTAATATGGTTACGGGTTACCACGATAACCAATAAGTTTGAACACCCCTACTATTTGGAACTTATGATAATATTACCATTTTCTTAGCAAAAAAACCAACTAGTGCTTAGCTCGACAAACTTTATTCATGAGCATTCATTAAGTCAAAGTTGAGCTGGATTATTTTAATCCAGGCTGAATTGAGTTGATCATATCATGTAAAAATCTGACTCGACTAAGCTGGATTGCAACCTTATAAAGTATGCGAGAATTTTTTTAGTTTCTAAATCATTTAGCTATACCTTCGAATTGATAATTGGCCTAAAATGTTTTGAACTCGAAGGAAAATGCCTACCGAACTCTGTAAGTGCTGCCACGTCACTTGTCCAATTAGTTTGGTAATCAAAACAAACAGGTATATACTGCAAAGTTTAGAGGGCAATATGGGTAATTGGGCCGAACCCTAACGCCGTCATAAACTCCTCAACCCTAGTAACGGAGGACGCCCCAGTCGACGGAGACGGACGGCAAGTCCTGCGTGGTCCCCTCCCCATCCTTCCGTGCTGCTGCTCCTCTTCGAAATTCGTTTCACATCAAAGACCTCACTTCCAGAAAAGAGGAAATCAATTGGCTTTCACCATTTGGCACCGCCCCTTTCTATTTCCGGACCAAAACAAAAAAACCGCATTCCCACAGTTTTCTCTTCTCCTCCTCCTCCGCTCCTAAACAAACCGAGAGAAGAAGCAGATTCGATTCGAGCAAGCTGGCGATGGCGAGGGGCAAGATCCAGATCAAGAGGATCGAGAACTCGACGAACCGGCAGGTCACCTACTCCAAGCGCCGCAACGGACTCTTCAAGAAGGCCAACGAGCTCACCGTCCTCTGCGACGCCAAGGTCTCCATCATCATGTTCTCCAGCACCGGCAAGCTCCACGAGTTCATCAGCCCCGCCGCCACGTCAGTCTACCTACCTAGCTACTTCTATTTCCATTCAATCCCTCCCTCTCTCTCTCTCTCTCTCCAATCCGAAACCCTAGATTTCCGATTCCAGTTGAGAGCGAGCTGAATCTGAGTCGATTAGTTTCAAACCGAGCTTTTTTTTTTTGTGGATCCAACAACTTTTCAATCTCGTTGAGCTGAGCTGAGCTTCGGATTTTTGTTTTTTGTTTTGTTTTGTTTGTGTGGTTTGGTTATCCGGCGCGAGCGCAGAACTAAGGGGATGCTGGATCAGTACCAGAGAGCTCTCGGCGTCGACATCTGGACTACTCACTATGAGGTCTGTTCTCTCTTCTTTCATCCATGTTTGCGTTAACTCAAGGAGAAGACGAAGCTCTCTTTCTCTCTCTCTCTTAATCAATCTGTTTGTTTGAGTGCAGAAGATGCAAGATCACTTGAAGAAGCTGAAGGAAATCAACAGGAATCTGCAGAAGCAGATAATGTGCGAGAAACAACTTTCCAGATCTGGTTCAGATTCGGTTTGGATTTCGGTTTTATTGACTAAGATGAATGGATTGATTAATCCCACAGGCAAAGGATGGGAGAATGCTTGAACGATCTGGAGTTCGAGCAGATGCGCGCTCTTGACGATGAGATGGACAACGCTGTTAGGATCATCCGCGAGCGCAAGGTTGATCTCTTAACAGCGACAGTTAATCTCATTAATTATCATGTTGTTTATTGCTTGATGTTTATTGTGGGTTAGGAATTAGGACAATGTCATGCCAATTGATTTGGCTAATCATTGACTTAGATTTATAGATTAATGGTAAGTTAATAGTAATTAAAAGTGGTTTTAGTTAACCTAATTTAATTAAGTCAGAACCCACAGTGAATAAAATAATGTGCTAATAAATGATAATTTATTTACTTGGAACAGAACCCTAGCTGTAATTTTGAGTAGGAATTAGGGAATGATTGCATTTTCACTTTTTTGCACGCATGCTTCATGTTAACAATGATTACTACTCCCCCTCCTAATCAGCTCATGTAATCCCCTAACTGCTGACTTTTGGTTTTATGATGGTCCACAGAATCAGGTGATCTCCAATCAGATTGAGAGGCACAAGAAAAAGGTAATAATAATAATAATAATCATAATCGTGATTACTGAAATGACTAGCGATTGATGGGTCATTTACTAGCACTAAATTAAAATCTTATTCCTTTTTTTAACAGGTCAGGAACGTGGAGGAGATACATAGAAATCTTCTGCATGCATTTGTAAGCATCCCAAAAAGGACTCCCTCTTTTTATCTTGTCATTTCATAATCAAGCTATAGATAAGGCTCGATTTGACCATATTTATAGGGCTATTAACGTTGTTGGTTGGCTGCTATTTTTGGGTTTGTGAATGAATTAAAGCAAGAGAGAGAGGAAGATCCACAGTATGGTTTAGTGGATAATGGAGGGGATTACGAGTCTCCAGCTGTGATTGGCTTCCCAACGGGCGGCTCTCGCATCTTCGCTCTGAGGCTGCAGCCCAACTACCACAATCTCCACAGTGGGACTGGATCCGATCTCACCACTTTCCACTTGCTCGAGTGAAGATTGGAGCATTTGAGGGAGCAGATCATCTGCATCTTCTTCTCTGTGGATGTTCAATGTGTTGTTGTCCAATATCAACCTTGTCTACTTACTACTACTACTGCTACTGCTAGTCTCCTCCTACTGCTACTACAAAGAATGGATGGAAAGCTGGATGCTGTAAGGTATTGTAATGTGTACTTGTACTAGAGACTAGGCATCTTTGATGGAAAACTCTGGCTCCTGATTTCCTTGCCTTGGTCTCCAAACTATAAAAAAATGTATCATGTATCTGTGTGTGTGTATGTTATCTGCGGTGAACTCAATTGTGGTTGTGTCTTGAACTGTTACATGTCAGGTTTTGTTGACTTGTCTATGTAATTTGTATCTTGACCAAGAAATTGAAGTGTTCCTTATCGGTTTTTATTTGTAAGTATTCGTGTGACTGAAGGCTAATTCAAACCTATGTGGCTATGATGGAAACAACATAGGTTTGTTGTTCATAGCCACGTTTAAGATATGCAATATCGTTTAGCTTATTGAATTTTTACTTTAATGTTCCATTATTCCTATCATATAGTTTGTCATCTTTGTTTAGAATAAAATTGGTATATTTGTTATTTTACGCGGTATGTAGCTAGGGCTTCTATACCTACTTTGAACAATACTAGTTATCTATATGCAATATATTCTATATGAGGTAATGTTGTACTCTTTCTAACTCGTTGATCATAAATAGCTTCCTAACAAATCTTTGATGAATTAAAGTTAGACTGAAATTCTCCAATCTTCTTCAGAAAAGACAAAATTAGACTAGTTAGTCCCAATAACTCGAGTTGTTGGAAGAGGTTCAATTGTGGATCATATACCACAACACTAACACGCCCCCAATCATAAGGGTTTGAAGTTTGCACAGGTTTGAAGACAAGAATACCATGTGTTTAACAAATGGAGGTCACCGTGAATCGAACACAAGACCTCTCGGTCACAGAAGGCTCTGATACCATGTCATAAACCAGTTGGTCCCAATAACTCGAGTTGTCAGGAGAAGGTTATGCTGAATTTTATACCACTCTCTAACAAATATATTGTCAGATACATAAGAGCAGGATATTTGAACAAGTATACTTAAGAGAAACGAGTTCCAAATATCTTTTCTAAACTTTTTCTTAAACATGATTCATCATACAAATGATTTAGATTGCTCGAATGCGCTTTCTTGATTTATCACGAAAAAAGAAAACATAATCCGATCACACATATATACAAAGAACTAATAATTTATGAGTATATCATGGTCAGTAACATGCAAAACGAAGATAAATACGATACGCAACTTGTACATGTATGTCGAACTAGAGGCCCCTACATAACATTACCTCTTTGCCACGTACAATAGACATGATTAATTAATCCCATAGCTTTGACAAGAGGTTCTTTAATTATATTGTTTGTAACCAACGAGCTAGCTACATATATTAGATCAGCCGTTGTCCGTTGATGCTATCTATAGGGATAGGGCCTAGGGGAGGTTTGCTGGTGGTGGGCTTTCCGAAGGCAATCTATCGTACGTATAGAGTTGGAGAATAATGGATGCTTCTCCATTTTAAGCTTTCTTTCCCTTGACGGGCATCGCCTTCATGAAACAAACACCACATCACAGATGCCGATTTTACACCTCAACACACAAGTTATTCGCCACTCGTCCTTTCTTCCGTTTGGATGTGGTTTTTGTTTTGGTTCCATCTTAGCTACCATGTGCAAAACTTTCGCTGTGGAGGGTAGGGGAGGCCATAGATTAAATCATAAAATTAATTGGTCATCCATAGTTAACGCGGTTATATCATTTACCGATTATAAGTTTAGTACGGCAACCAGTAATCTCGGTTAACCGACGGCTCTACGGAATATAAATATTTATGCGTTTCTTTCTTTCTTTTAAAATTGTCACCTTCGAACAAACAAATTCTGCCCCTGACTTCGACCCTCTTTGCCATTTCTCAGTTTTCCTCCCCAAAATTCAAAGAGACAAACAATAACGTTGACTCCACAATTAAAATGCAGGCGTCAGGATTGAAATTGAGAAGATAAGATGGCTGATGTTGAGGAAAGATTGCTGCGAAGATTCTGTCAATAGCGCTTCCCTGTCCTCGACCAGTTCGCACTCATCACTCGTCTCCTTCCTCTCTTTGTTTTCTTCTCGTACTGCCGCTAACATGAACTACAAGCCAAACCCAATCCACTAATCTTATCGCTCCCAAATACTATGCTACCAACCAAATCCTAACCCACTCCACATCGGTACCCCTCCCAGAACCAAGTTGGGTTTGCATACCCAAAATAGAGCCCATTTTTTGTGTTTGCTTGTCGGAGGTGTTAGAGCAAATGGAGCTCATGTTCCTGATAACCGATTAACATGTTATCAATTAACCGATTATATAAAATGCATGGTTAGCGGTAAACACAAATTGAAAAATGATCCAGATAACCAGAATAACAGTTAGGATTATAATCGAATCTACTAACAAGTCTAGTTGTTGGGAATCTTCCTTTCTAGGAAAACAAGCTCATGGACCTTTTTGTACAATTTTTTTTCTTTTTTTTTTATAGAATGAAGCAGCTGGAAGCTTCGCATAAATTCAAATACAATTTTGATCCGTGGCTTGAAAGTTACACCAAGACAATTTTTTGTACAAAGTTTCTTTAGCATGTACAAGATTCTTTCTGAGGTGGACTCCAATCACGTACATGTTTATGCAAAAATCTCACAGGAGCAACTGTATTGATGCGTTTAATAAATTCCTTACTAAAAAATTTCCCAGTTCCCCTTCTGTTGTTTATCGCCATAATCCAAATTCTCAATAAAAAGTCTAAAATAAATTTAAATAGACTATTCAGCAAGTTTGTCAACCTGCGGGTCGACCTGCGGGTTGACCCACTTTGATTCTGACCCGGTAAGAAAAACGGGCCGTACCCACCCGCCAGGTCGACCGCTATAAGGTACCGGGTTGGAGGTCAAATTGTGTCATTTTTTTCTTTGTTTTGCGAAATGCGCCTATTTTCCGATTTTTCTTTTCGCCTAACTCAATCTTTGGAATCCTAAGTTGAACATTTGAATATTAATGTTATATAAGTGTGAGTGAATTTTAACTATATGTTGAATCTAAGTACGAAATGTTATTTTGGTGTAATATTATATGTTATAGCTCATATGTTAGATGAGATTTGATATAATTTATCAGGATAAGTACAATATAATGACTCTTTCCATATTTTCGGGCTAAACCGGGCTAAAACGGGTGACCCATTAACCCTTGACCCACTATAACCCTTGATCCACTAGTTTAACCGGGTCCGGGTCAACCCGCGGGTTGACAACCTTGCTATTCAGTCAAAGGTCAACAAGAAGCAACTCCTCCGCCCAGCCCACCCAGTATTCAGGCCTTTATCCCCGGGGCCCAGGCCCAGTATCAGCAACTCCCGGTTTCCCCGTCACCGTCATCACTCATAAGTTGAAAACCGAATCCCCGTAGAAAATGAACTGCTTCGCACGTGCCCCACTCCGTCCCGACAGCGATTTCACATTGGATTCGCGCACTCGCCGGCCCGCTGACCGCCGCCGCCTCCCTCCGCCAACGAAACCGTTCTCCGCCGCTCCACTCCTCAACAAATCAAAAAAAATATTAAAAAAAAATATTACAAAAAAGGAAGCCCACTCTCTCTCTTCTCTCTTTCCCTTCCCCGCAGCGCGCCGTGCCGTTATTTCCCCCTTTTCTTTCTCTGTTCCTGTTTCTTTTTCGCGGCGCTTTCTCAGAGCACAATCACTCCCTTTGGAGAAAAGGGGTCGAAAATAAAGAAAACCAAGGCCACTGAAGAGCGAGGACGACGAAGGTAAATTTTCACGGACAGCGGCGGCTTCTTCTTGTTGTTTCTGCGGTTTGCTGTGGTGTTTAGTAGCCGCCATGGGAGCTATGTCTCCTCTCGCTGCTCCTTGGGTGCCAGAGGACGATCTTCTCTTGAAGAATGCCGTCGAGGTGATTTCTTCTTCCTCTTCTTTTACTTCTCGAGTAAGTTTTTTTTCTCGTTGTTGCCCGTTTGTTTGTGTGTACCTTTTGATTAGGAGGTGTTTTTAGTTCAGAACCAGTGCACATGGGGTTAAATTCACCTGTTCTGTGGAGGAATCTTGAACTCGTTGCTGAAAAATGGTGTCGCCTTTGGTAGGCTGGGTTTGAATTTAGAGTTGAGAGGCTATTTTTTCGTTATGCTGCATGCCTGTTTTTCAAATGCCATTCTCAAGAGTTAGTTCTGTTTGTTGAATCAGGGTTTTAGTTTCTTACTGGTTAGGTTGGCTTTGAAACTTTGAGTGAGACAACTGTAGAAGCATTTGCCTGTCAGGTTCAGGGCAGGGAAGATGGTGGTGGATGGGAAGGTTGGTGAGGAAAGAGGGAAGGATGGTGCTGTGGGCTTTTCACTTGTCTTGTACTGGTTTAGATGGAAGATTCTCAATCAGGGGTATCAATATCTGGCATTGTAGGGTTTAATGCAGTCGAACAGCTTAGAAGCACCATGAAAGTTCTACTATCCTAGCTGGTGGTTTTATTTGTTGTGGAAGGATTACTAGCAACAACCCTGAAAACTGTATACACCTCCTCAAGTACTGACAATGTAACGGTTGTGCTTTGGCGACGAAGGAATATATCCTCTCTGGCAATGGACAACTTATCCCATCTCAGCCTAGGATATAAGCCCTTAAAGTACTTGTGTATATCAATAGAATGTTTAAATCTAGTCAATAGGCTCCAAGTTCTGTGCTTCATCTCCAGTGTAGGTATCTTTGTGTTCTGTTGTCCCTTATTCGTTTGTCAACCACATTGCTTTTCCATTTGACTGTATTGCTGAGTGTTGATGGACGGATAGACCCCTTTCGTTCTTGGTACATTTTCATTTAAATGAATACAAAGAATCATGTTTGGTTTTTCTTAAGTTGGTTTCTAGATAATTTGAATTTTCATTATAAAAATCCTATTGATTGGTTTATTTCCTTTGATGGTTTTAGGCAGGTGCTTCCTTGGAGTCACTTGCTAAAGGCGCTGTGCAGTTTTCGAGAAAATTCACAATTCGTGAACTGCAAGACCGCTGGCATTCTCTCCTATACGATCCAATCGTGTCTGAGAAAGCTGCTTTAAGGATGATTGAGTTTGAGTGCGCTTCATCAGCTCTTCCATCGAAATTTACCAGGTGTGGGAATTCAAAGGATAACAAATGTATTACTGGAAAAAGGGGAGCTGAAAGTATCCGTTCTAGTTACTATGCTTTGCGTAAAAGGATCCGTAATCACCCATTTGAATCCATTGATCTGGATTTTCTTATGGGCCCCTGTGATAACAATTATGTTGGAAGTGAAGATGTCCCTTTACATGGACACTGCATGCTAGGAGGTCCAGTTCAAGGTCTTGCACTTCAGGAATCCAACATGGATGTCCTGCGCCATACGTTGACTGAAATTGAGGTTGGTAATGGTGATCCAGTCTTTCATTCGCACTTTGAGAATACAGTTCAAGGAGATTTTCTAATGCAGCAAGATAATCTTCCTAGCGAGATGGCAAGTATGATGGGGGAGAATTTGTCTCACTCTGTCAATGGAACAGTAGTGGACGAATTTTGCATGCCAGATAGATTACCCTTGAACGGTGACCAGGTACAAGGATGCCCAAATTTTAATGGAGACCAAGGGTTTAGTTCAGAGGCTCTGGAATGTGGGTCACAATTTGAAACTTTGGAGTACTCGTGTCCACTTACTGAGATCACGCATTGGGCTTCTGGTGAAGGCATGACGACGATGCCTGCTGAACCTGCTGACAATGGTTTGAGAGGAAAAGAGCTTCGTGCGGGGGATGGGTTTTCTCTTCACATCGATGCTGCTGCTGCTAAAGATGCGGATCAATCAGGATATAATGGTATGGCGCACATGGACTCTGATTTGAGGTTAGAGATACCAAGTGAGGAGGAGCTAAAAGATGCTACTATTGGAACAGAGGGTTATCTGGCTGAACTTTCACACTCTCTATTGAACCTTACAAATGACGATGAGCTTCTATTCATGGATGTCGATGGGAAAGATACAATCATTGATAAGTCTTACTATGATGGCCTCAGTTCCCTGTTGTTGAGTTCACCCAGTAGCGAGGCCAGTCAAGATCATCTGACTCCGAGTGTTGATCATCCTGAAAATCAGTTGAACACAAGTCCTGTTCAAGTGTTGGATGAAGATATCAGAATGCACCATGGGAGAGATTCTGTTTGCACTGATGAGGTCCAGTGCCTTGACACTCCATCAACTTCATACTCTGACTTATCTGAACTCAATTGTGAAGTTGTTTGCTGTGTGCTGAGCACAGAAGATCCTGAGGTACCATGCAATGATCATGTTGTCTTTACCAACAATCACTCACGTCGCAAGACAGTTGCAACTGTACCAAAACGACCTCTACAACCTTCTGGCAAATTGAATTCTTCCATAAAAGCAACGACCAACAATCAACAAAGAAGTAGCAAAGGGGGAAAACCATTGTTGCAGACGGATTTGGGAAATCCAGGGAAACCTCCCAAGTCTTCTCAGTTAATAAGTTCACAAAAAGCGACACCAGAGGTTACCGTTCATCGTTCAGTTGGTCATCCTGGAGTTAGAGTTGAGTTTGCCAGGAATGATTCCACTGAAAGGGCTGCCGCCAGTGTTGTCGTTAATGATGATTCAACCATTCAAGTAAAGTCACCAAAGGATAGAAATAGTGCAAGTCACATGCCTGCGCATATGAGCCACAGTAACACTGGCTTGTTAATGGAAAGGCCAGCAGCTGCCGTTTCTAACGAACATGATAAGTCTTGTCGCGTGACAAATGCCGGTGGTGTTAAACAAGAAATAGATCCTTCATCATCAGGTTTTCCGGTTCATCAAGGTTCAGTTGATGCTGTCGTGCCTGTCAATAATTCTGCCTTGGAACAAGGAGCAAAGAGTACTTCGGATCAAGAAGACGTACTGCTAGAAAGTGAAGATGATGTCCCATATTTTTCAGATATTGAAACAATGGTATGCCCGTGGTTTATATACTTTGTTGATTATTTTGTTTGTCATCTTGGAATCTCTCTTGATCTTGGTCTGATTTTCCATTTCAACTTGGTCTTTCTGAAACAGATACTTGATATGGACTTAGATCCAGAAGAGCAGGACTTATTCTCCAACGACCAAGGTAGTGCACATATCTGTTTTCTACCGATTCATCACTTTTCAGTCTTGGTCGTCACTCACTTACTATCAAATTGATTTCAGAAACCCAACGGGTCACCTTTCTCCCAATCATTAACCGATTCCATCACTTTTCATTCATGGTCTTCACTCACTTGCTATCAAATTGATGTCAGAAACCCAACGGGGTCACCTTTCTCCCAATCATTAACCGATTCTTAACATGGTGCTTACATCTAATCAACTGGTGCAGTGTTGAGATACCAGCAAGAGGAAACAAAGACTGCAATCTTGAGGATGGAGCAGAGCGCACATGCGTATACGCAAAGAGCCATTGCTTCACATGGAGCTTTTGCTGTTTTATATGGTCGTTATTCAAAGCATTATATCAAGAAGTCCGAGGTACAAGGAAATGCAACAAACTTCTGCTAAACAGATTCTTTGGGTTTGTTTTTCCTTCTAAGCTTTCGCAACTGTGCAGGTTTTGCTTGGTCGGGGGACAGAAGACACTTCCGTCGACATTGACTTGAGTAGAGAAGGACGCGCGAACAAAATATCCAGACGACAGGTTTGTTTTACTTTCTGGATCATATATTCAAACAGTTATGAGATCTCCACTCTTTGGTTCCCCTAATATCGTCCCGAACCCATAACCAACTATGCTAAATGCTTACAGGCGATCATTAGTCTGGACGAAAGTGGATGTTTCCATCTGAAGAACGTAGGCAAATTTTCCATCTCAGTCAATGACAAGGAAATAACCCATGGACAGAGTCTAAACCTTACTCCCAGTTGTCTAATCGAGGTTCGTTCCCTACAAAAATCTTCTTTCCATTGCACTATCTACCAGATGCCTTGAAATCCTTATTTATCGACGATTTGCAGATAAGAGGGAAGCCTTTCGTGTTCGAGATAAACCAAAGCTGTGTGAAGAAGCATCTCAACCGCGCAACGACCAAAGAGCTGAAGTGAAGCAGGCAGAACATCTAGCCGCGTTATTATGAGAAGGTGCTCATATATTTTCTTACACCAGCTGCACTTTCTGGGTTTCCCTTCTCCATTCCTACTAATGCCTTCTGTAAATTTCTTCTCATGTGAATGAATCCCTTTCCGACAAGGATAGTCTAGAAAATCAAATGTCTAATCCCCATAGTAGTTAGTCCCCGACAACTTGATTTGCAAATCTATGCAATACGAGCCCAGTTCTCATTAATGGAGAGCCCTTTACTTGAACCAGAAGATTCCATGCTCTATCTCTTCTTCTTCATGCTACAATCTCTCTAGTCTTCCTCGAAGTCGATTCCAGAACTTACTCAGCCGACATTGAAGGTCTGAAGAATCTGAAAAATGGATTGAAACCCAAATCCATAGTTCCAGGACCTTGCCTGAGCTCATGGGACTTCGCCGTCGATCCCTGCGACCGGCTCTTCACCGACAAGTTCACCTGCTGCCTCAGGTGTGACCGGGCCGGGCCGTCCACGTTCTCTTCTGGATCACCAAGATCGCCCTCGACTCGGTTGGTTACTCCGGTTCTGTCTTTCACCAATTGGACCACCTTGTCTTACTTGCAGTCCCTTGATCACTCCGACAACTCGTTTTCCGGTTCCCTACCTGACTCAATCTCCGATCTGGTCCAGCTCCGGCGACTTGCTCTCTCCCGGAACTTACTCTACGGGGAAATACCACCTGTATTGTCCTCCCTCCCTCGCCTCGAGGAGTTCTACCTCGACGACAACATGTTCTCGGGTCGGGTTCCAGGGAGCTTCAGCTCGCTGACGCCCCTGAAACGGATCGAAATGCAAGGCAACAATCTTTCGGGCGCGCTCCCTGATCTGAGTTCCATGCACAGTCTCGATTAACTCGATGCCAGTGACAACAAATTCTCCGGCGAATTCGGAGACTCCACTTTCGTCCCGCCCTCCCTCGTCGAGCTCTCGATGCGTAACAACAGCATTTCCGGCCACCTGCCGAGGAGGCGAGGACCATCGCCGATTTTGAGTTTCTACAAGTTCTGGATCTCATTCAGAACCGGGTAACCGGCCCCATCGTATCCGTTCTCTTCGACCACCCTTCTCTCCCGCAATTAACTCTCTCCCACAGAGAATTCACCTCCCTGTAAGCTCCGGCGACAATGGGGCTCCACAGCGAGCTGTTCGCCGTCAACCTGAGTGGCAACGGCCTCGGGGGACTGCTGCCGGCGTTCCTCTGTTCGATGCCGATGTTGTCGGCTCTGTCTCTGGAGAACAATAGGTTCACGGGGATGATTCCGGCGGCGTATGGGGTTTAGGCGACAGCCGTGGAAATATCTGGTGGGGAAGATTCCGGGGGCGATAATGGGGATGAAACCCGGGTCGGGTAATGTGAGCTTGGTGATAGTTGCCTGTATAGGTGTCTTGATGATCTCTTCTTTTGCCGCGGTGGGTATCAGAAGCCGGTTGTGGAATGTAAGAGATTCTGGCCGGCGAGGATGATTCCATGATCGAAGGATATACTATAAGTATTATAAGTAGAATTATACAGAAATGAATGATTAAGGAAAATGAGAATGGAGTGGTTATCTCTATGATAGACAATAAAACCCGAACCCATGTGTATCCTGTCCGATCCAACCTGGTCAACACGGGCAAAACCCACTACACTATCATTGGGTTGGGTTTGGGTTTAGGCAAACTCGCCTCATGGGTACCCGCCCACACTCATATAATTAATTTTTTTCCCGGTATATTTAATATTCTAAACAATATACCTTCTTAAACAACTAATCTTCTTTATGTTTGTGGAGACATGTTTAATTTGTTCTTTCTAATTGTGTACGATGAAGTTGATATTATGGAGTGGAGAGTGAAGAAGCTTAGTTGACAAAGAGGAAGGAGCTGTCAATTAATTATGTTGTTTATAGATGTTTATCTTTAATTTTGAACAATCTGTATTGATAATTTGCAGTTTGCTTGTATGCTCTAGATTGATATTTTTTTGTATGGATAATTTTTATGTGAAAATTGATGTAAGACTTTTATTTGGAAGAAACTTGTTATTGTAAATTTTTTACCGCAAAAATCCACGTGAACCCATGAACCCGTGGATACCCAACGGGTTTTACCCCGGATTTTTAGGATTGCTAAAGTTCGCCCTAATCGCCCTAACCTAAAAGGTGAAAATTACTTCTTTGTCCTTTATCTTTTTATTATTAACAGGGCTCTAATTCGCAATCGCCCTAATCAAATAAAAATACCTTATTCTTTTCTTTTCCGGCTGCCTCATTTCGATCTTTTCTGAATTGGAAAATTTCGATTATCTGGGGATACAATGATGTCCAATCCCTTGGAGTGCCTCACTAGACATTAGACATTGGGGAACGACGAAAGGATAGGCCATCAGCTTGGGAGAATTCAGTGGAGACGAGAGAGTTGCTTCTGATATGAATATGAAACATGGGAAAGATTCGTTCGCTTGCTCAAGCTCTTCCATAACATATATTTCAAGATTGGGATTTAATTTGATATTGGTGGATGAAAGGAACTTTCTTTCCAGCTTTCCCAAAAAGTTGATGAATTAATTTTCCCATTTGCAGGCACATCCCTTGCTATCTAAGATATAAACTAAAGGGGGAAGTCTGTAACATCATTGACTACCACAACCCTTGCTCGATGCTTGTGCTCATGCTTTGCGGAGCAGAACGGTTATCACTTTGGACAGTTCTCTCAGTTGTCCTCATTTGGTTGCCAGGAGAATCGTATGTAAGTTACACCTCTCGATCTTCAGATGCACAGGCTTTGATGAAGCACCGGGGAGAAGGACGCCGACAAAGGGGTTTGGAGAGGACTCAGAGAAGTAGGTCGGCGATGTTAAGGAGGATTTTAGGAGATTTATTTTGTTTCATTGAAATGATTAGAGAAGGATAATTTAGTCGTATTATGTTTTAAAGTAGGGCGATAATTGTAAAACTAGGGCGGCATTTAGCCGTCCAGGGTTTTTTTGGTGGATAAACTCATGGATTTGAGTTTGGATTTGGCAAAATCCGTCCCAACCCGACCCATTGCCATCCCTAGTTATCTCGACAAAACATGATTTTGTACACGGGTTGAGATGGATAATTTGATTAATGAGAGTGAGAGAGAAATTATTTCTCTCGTAAATTGGTCAATTCATAAATTGTTGAAAATATATAATGGAGTACCTATATTTTGTATTTATAGAATTTGATATTTGAATTTTTAACTTTTGATGAAAATATCATTGAAAAATGAAAAAGGCATGGTAAAATACCTCCGGTATCACTAAAGTTTGAGAATTGGGGCAGACATACCACTTAAGTTTGAATAGGGCGTCAGGTACCATTAAAGTCACCAAAATGTGCATCCGTCTAGTTTTCCATCCAACCCAAAATTGTAATTAATTTTTGGCCCCCAAAACTTTTAAAAACATCAAAAACTATATTTCAACAAGTTTTTATCTAATATAGAAATTAAAAAACCTTCTAAACATAATATTAATAAAATGACTAATCAAAATTTTCAATAAAATAGATAAGTTAGTAAAATAGACAAGTTTTTATCTAATATAGAAATTAAAAAACCTTCTAAACATAATATTACTAAAATGACTAATAAAAATTTTCAATAAAATAGATAAGTTAGTAAAAATAATAAACAAATATTAAGAAGAAGAATAAATATATAGAATATAATAATAATTATTTAAAATAAATATTATAATATCTATTTAAATCACTAATCCGATAAGAAGTACCATTAAAAATAGTTAAGATAAAATCTAATCGATCATCAATACATCAAGACCAAAGAATAATAAATGGAACATAGTTAGAAAGAATTAAACATATTACAGTAATAGAAGAAAATTTAGAACGAAAATAGAACGAAAGTAACCAAGAAAATTATACAACATCCAGATGATGTACGAGAATTAAATATAACATCCTCATATTATCTATATCGATATAGAATTCATAGAATGTATTTGCTTAAGCAAATTATTCAATTATTATAACACATAATGGTAATTTAAAGTACTTATAATGATAATTGATTCTACATTTCCTATTCAAAAATTGGTTTGGTATCAAAATCTTTAAAAAAAAAAATAATTCAATTATTAGAAAACATAATGATAATTAAAAATACTTATAATAACAATTTATTTTAAATTTTCTATTCAAAAATTAATTTGGTATCAAGTTTTCAAAAGAGGATACCAATTAAATAATAAAAATTGATGTTTTTCATAAGTCAAAAATGATTTTTTACAATAAGAAAAGTAGAAGGACCAATTAAGAAATTTAGAAAACAAAATATTCCAAGAATATTCTGTTAACTTTAACGGAATGCACTTAACATTAAACTTAAGTGGTACCGGGTGCACAAATAATATAGTTCAGTGGTACCCGACGCCCTGTTCAAACTTAAGTGGTATGCATGCCCCAATTCTGAAACTTAAGTGGTATCCGAGATATTTTACCCTAAAATATTTCTGTCTTAAGACTTCTCCTCTCCAGAAATTTATACTTGTAGGTAGAGGTGGCAATTGGATCGGATTCGTGGATTCGTGGATTGGATTGGTGGATCCATGGATCAAATGGATTGGATCCAATGGATTGATGAATTCATGGATTGGATCAAATGGATTGGTGGATTGATCCATGAATCCAAATGACATCCAAGCCTTGGACCAAAATGTAAATTTTGAAAAGTTTAGGTACTAAAATGTCATAATAAAAATTTTTAGGTACCAAAATTTAATTTTCCAATGATATTTTTGTATAAAAATATAAATTTTAGGTACCAAAATATAAAATATAGAAAATATACGTACCAAATCGTAATTTGCCATTTGGATCCATGGATTGATCCATGAATCAACCAATCCAATTGGATTTAGATTAAATGGATTGGATTAAGTAGATAATTTGGTGGATGGATTGGATTCATAGATTTGGATCCTCTTCTACTTGTAGGGGTAACAGCCTCATACTCGTCGAATACCCGTTGAATACCGGTAGAATACCCGCAGAATTTACTCATAAGCCCCGGTGTAACCCCGAAAAAAGCACAATTCAGTCTTTGTCGATTCCAATTTTGGTCGAGCCGGTCCAACTTAACCAAGCCCAATCTGCTTTATATCTGGCCCATGTTCGTGGGTCATCAATCGCAGGCCCAAATATTCTCGTTGGGCCAAGTTTTGGAACATTAGCCGCATAAACATTTGAAACTGGGCCGGCCCACTGTACATTTTGTTTTTTCTAGCATGGTTTGGTGTGTTATGCTGGGGATAATGGATATGCCCCCTTCTTTGGTTCATTAGTGATTTGTTATAGCATAAAAGCATCCTTGTTTTCTTTTCCCCAAAAATATTTTTATATGATTGAAAAAATATAAAGTTGGGTGCAATATCTATGCACCAAATGACACTAATTTTAATGCATGTATCGATAGTGTCTTACACGTATTGTATGGGCAATCCAATTTATAATTTGAGGAACTATTCTAAACTCAACACCACGTTTAATAAAAAATTCGACTCTTGACAGTCGCAGAGAAAAATACTGTCTATCACATCAGACATAACTTTTGCTACTAAAGCTGTAGAACTACGCCTTCCAAGTCACCTCTTCGTTTAGAACGAACTCATATTCTCAATCTTGTATCAATATTGCAAATGTGACTCTCTCTCTATTATTTCAAAACAGACGAAAGATAAATTCACAGGATATATGGAGACAAATACCATGCATTCCTTTAATTCATTTTATTTGTCAAATTCGTCCGTTTTATTTTTTTCTTTTCTTTAACTATTCTTAAAAAAAATTAATTTACATAGTTTTGGATTCAGTGTATCCGACTAAGTCTTAATGGCTTGTTTAAGTCCATTTGGTGGAGCTTAGTTGTCCTACAGTGGGGACGCTTGTGTATTTGTTTGTTTGTTTTTTTTTTTTTGTAGGGGCACGCAGAAGAGCTCCCGTTATCGGAGAGACTTCCTCAGATAGGTGACTTGGCTCATGATCATGGTGGAACTATCTTGCAAGATGCTCAGAGCTCGGCTTCTCTCTGTAGTTGGGTTTCTTGCTATTTTGTTTTCCGCTGTCTCAATAGGGCTGCCCATCATGTGGCATAAAAGGTCATCTCATCTGGAGTTCGACTATTGGTCGACTCCCACGCTCTTTTTATTTTCTCTGTATGTCTGATTTTATAACAACTCACTAAAAAAACTCCGAACCAAAAACAACCAGAAACAAGTTACAGAAAACGTCAAAGAGGGAATAAATAGGGTGGAATAGTAGAAAGGGAATCTGATATGGCACCCATACCATACCTTATCCAACGAATCCGATGTTCATCAAATTATTATTCTTACTGGTTTTCAATGGATACCTTGTTTTTCTTTTGTCCTTCTAAAAATTTATCATCATGCTATTTCTCCTACTTCTTAAATATTACTATTATTTATTTATTTATTTATCCTGTTCACGATACATTATCTATCATGATGTATTCTTTATCACTATCAGCTTTGTCTACATCCACGAGATTTTCAATTTTTCCAACATTACAGGAAAAAAATTATCAATTATCTCTTGTTTGCCCATTTTAAGTGTTATAAAGAGATATGCCATGGTGATCCTAGGGAATGCTATTACAGACTTAGTTAAGGAAATATGTCAATATGTATAGCTTATACTGATATGCTCTTGAACGTCTATGTCTGCTACTACGATTCTAATATTTGATTCCCCACTTAACAACGAAGCCACAATGTGAGTGACCGACACATGATGTTAGACGAGCAATTGAGAAAAATAAAATAATAAATAAATAGATATGATTAATAAAACACACAATTTTATTATTTTTACAGTGAGACGCAATGAATTTTTTACATTATGAAAATTTTGTGAAATGTCACTTATTTTGCAACTCGAATTTTTTCAATATATACAACCAAAAAATCATTAATCAATTGATCACTAATTAGATTTCAAATAGTGTTATTGAATAACTCCATAGTCTATTTCGCAGCTCGTAGTTACAACTTACAATAAATATATCAATAAATTTTTTAGACACCGAGTGTTTCAAAGATTATGATTTCAAATTTTGTAACGAAATAATTTTTCACCAAAATTTCGAAAAAAAAGTATGTAGCTTGACGCACCTCCCTTCACCTAGGTCCGCCAATGACGAACGTACATATGATGTGCATTGTGGTCAAGCATGTGATGAAAAATGTGTCCATCCTAACTACAAAGGTTATTTACCTATGAATCCTCCATCCCCAAGGAGTACAAATAGGGATGGCAATGGGTCGGGTCGGGGACGGATAGTGCATATTCGTTACCCTACCCAAAGTAGTTCGGGTTTTACCCATACCCATACCCACATATAACACGGGTAGAAAGTTAAAATCATGCCCATACCCGTTCGGGTTTCGGGTATCCACGGTTATCCATGGGTAATGATTTCTCTTCATAACTCCAACCAATATGTTAACATTCACACGTATTCTCACATTACGCAAGAGGAAAAGTATGACAATAATTCACTAGAATGAAGAAAATTAATTAAAACAACACAATTTCATGAAAATATTATATTTATATGCTAAATATAAAATATGTTAGAGAAAAATAATGACTATTTCTAGACAAAATACATATGTATGTGTATAATCGGGCGGGTTCGGGTTGGATACTGAGAAACCCATGCCCACCCATTACCCGCAATATTCGGGTTTGAGTTTTACCCGTACCCACTAAATGTCCTTCGGGTTCGGGTTTTACCCTACCCGATTAGACCGGGTTCGGGTGGATATCCACGGTTACGGATATTTTTGCCATCCCTAAGTACAAACATATATAATCGATTAATTATCGCGAGAGTAAGTACGTAGGTTTTAAGCAGTGTTATCAAAGCCGAGCCGAGCCGGCCGGCCGGACCGTCAAAACCGCCACCCGCCCGCAAAACCGGCTCGACTCAGCTATTTAGCCGGAACGGTTTCTTAGAGCGGTCGGCGAGCGGCCGAAGCGGTTAACCGCTCAGGCCGCTCGAGCCGTTCGTCCGGCTTTTTCCTTTGGGCCGGTGAGTTTAATTAAAAAATGAAAAAAAAATGAAAGGGGTGGGTCGGGTTGTCTGAAACCCGCAACCCTTATTCAAAAACAAAATCGTCTTCGTGCAGATTGAAGGAGGCGCCGCTTCCATCGCCAGTCCAAATCGTCGTTTCCCGCCGCCGTTCCCCGCCGCCATCGCCTGCGCCAGTCCCCCGTCACATGTCGCCATTGTCGTCCTTCCCCGTAGGCCGCTCCCCACTCGTCGATTTGGGGAAACCAACGACAAAGCCAGTCTCCCGTCTCAAGTGAGTCGCCGCTGGGGTGGGTGGAAGAAGGGGCGCTGCTGCTGGGTTGAAGGAAAGAAGAAGAAAGAAAAGAAAGAATTGGAGAGATAGAGGGGAAGTGACGGCCGCTAAGGGTGTAGGTGGGGTGGGAGTAGGGTTTTTTTTTTGTTAGTTAATATATATATGAAATGTAGTATTACAAAATGGTACCTAGTAAATTTTATTTTAGTCATTATATTGTTAAATTATTATCTTTATGTGTCTTATACTTATGATTTTATCATTTATATAAGGTATCGGTTCTCTAACGGTTTTATAACGGCTCAATGTCGGTTGTACCACTAAAGACCGAGCCGTTCAGATTATCGGGTCATGCTCCGGTTCGGCTCTGACAACATTGGTTTTAAGAATTGGACAAGTGGCCGGGAGACTGGTCAAGGTCAATTACTCTTGGCATGGGCTTCTGCTTCTGCACATGATGGTCATTAGTATTTTACGGCAACGGCCATCTTTTTGCATTTTCCCAAAAAGGGGAACAAATCTAGCAGTTTGAGATTTTTATGATCACATACTTGATTATTACTGCATGTGGTAAGAGGGATGTTTCCTCTTCTAGACACTCCACGTTCAGATGGCTCATAATTCTTTTGATGGTGTACTTAGACCTTCTAATTTTAGTTATGTCTATATTTCCCCTCAATATCACCGCATGCACATATATTAATAAGTCAACAAGGAAACCATCGATATATAGCTAAAAAGTGAATGATGCGGATGAGAAACGGCAAAACCAAAACCAACAATAGTAGTAGTAAGCTTTATGTACCAATTTGTTTTTTTACGCTTGTCGCAACCTATAGAGAGATTTGCGAATAGGGGTGGGAATCGGTCGGTAAACGGTAAATTGGTTACCGAATTTACCGGTTTCGGTATACCGAACTGGCCAAAACTGTTTACCGTTACCGTTACCGGTTTGTAACCGGTTTACCGATTACCAAATTACCGGTAAACCGGTTACAAACCGGTTTACCGAATTACCGTAAAGCGCGACGTGGGACGGTTTTTCGGTTCGGTTTACCGAAAATTTACCGAACCGAAATTCTGTTTGTGGGGGAAGATGTTGTAATATTTTGATTTTATTAGTTTTTTTCTTCATTTTTGTAATTAATAATTTATAACATTTTTGCTATTAGAGAAGAAATCTGTAGCAGCTAATATGCAGTCCAATTCAAAGAATGGCACGTCTCTATGTCTTTCTTGTCATCTTCCCCAAACTGGCCAGAGTTCATGAACTCTTTCACTCGCTTCTCACTGTCATATAATCTGAATGTCAGATTCTCCTCTTTCCCATCTTTGCTTCCTATCAAATTAAACAAACTAATTAACTGGCCAATCGCTTCCTGAAAAGTTCAAGAAAAGGCAAAAGAAAGAGGAACTACTTACCTATCAATCGCCGAGGGAAGGGAGACTGGGAGGCAGAGAGGGTGAGGGATTCGGGCCAGGTGGCGGAGCTGTGAGCTGGAAGCTCGTCGGTGGAAGCTCGTCGCCGTCGTCGGTGGGGAAGCGGGAAGGTGGCGTTGCGGTCAGTCGGCGAGGGAATCGCTGCTCGTCCGTGGGAATCGCTGCTGAGCGGGAAGGAGCGGCGTCCGTCGTCGCCGTCGTGGCCCGTGGGAAGAAGAAGTGGCCGGCGAATACGAGAAGAAGAAGTGGCCGGCGAATACGAGAAGAAGAAGTGGCTCGCCTCTCTGCGATTTTCGATTGAAGAAGGAAAGTAGAAAACAGAAGGGTGGCACCGCTAGGTTTTTTTGTTTAGGGCATATATTTGGTCCATACTTAAAACGACGTCGTTTTGATTTCGGTAAACGGTTTACCGATTTACCGTCGGTATTTACCGGTACCGATTTCGGTAAACCGAAACACCCCAGCCCGTGTTCGGTCGCCGATACCGTCGGTAAACGGTTTACCGTTTACCGTCGGTAAACAGTTAGGTAAAACGGTAAACCGTTTACCGAAAAACCGAATCCCACCCCTATTTGCGAATATCACACACCTGGTTGGTTGTTCCCCGAATGAGCAAATTAGACCTATGTTAAATCACCCTGAAGAAAAGTTTTGTTGACGCAGTGGTGGATTTAGGTTAGCCCCCGGCTTGTTAATTGACAAACCTTGTTTTCATTTTTTGACCAAAATACCGTTGTAAAATTTTATTTTTGCGATGGTAGTATTTGAACTCAAGGCTATTTGACAATTTTTGGTGATTTATTTCATCGTTGAATACCCTTGATGTAATTCCTGGTTCCACCACATCCAATTGACGGATAAGCCAACCAGTCTGAGCCTCAAGAGCGATGACACAATATTGAATAGTCACCAATTCGAGGAATTTTACAATGCTATATAGTATTGGTGCTATAGGTTTTTGCATTTATGGTACAACTTGAAATGTTATGGTACAACTTAAACTTGTACCTTATGTGATGGAACAACTTCAAGTTGTAAAGTTGTACCATAACATAATGCTACAAATTCCTTTATGGTACAACCTTAACTTATACATTTAATGTTATGGTACAACTTCAAGTTGTACATTAAAGCACCAATGCTATATAGTATAGTAGAAGTGCTCCACCAATTCGGCTGCTGGAACAAAGATGACATGAAAATCTACGCTGTTTATCTCAGTAAAGCCCTCTCTTGGAAACTTTCTCCCAATTCAATTTCATGCAGTGTAAAGCCATATGCTTGACTTAAGACTGTTCAATATTACCTTCAGGGACGTCGTGAGGAATTAGGGGTTGTTTGGTTTTGGTGATTGTTTGGTTGGGATAGTTATAATCCATTTATTGTTCACAATGCATAGTTTTTTTTTTGAATTTTCTGCACAAACAATACATGCATTGTTTGCTTGATTTGACGCAAACTATCACTCAAAATGAGTGATAGTTAAATCTCAAGTTTTTGGTGAGATTGTTTGATTGAGATTGTTGTGCTTTATTTTCTTCCAACTATGTCCCTACCTTTTTATGTGTGTTGCTTTCTTATATTAAAAACAAAGGGTAAAAGTGACATTTTACCCAAAAAGTAATATAACTTATTTAAATAACACAATAACTATCACAAAAAATAAACGATGTAAACTACAATACACCAATTTTCGTATATACATGTATATTATTATGCATGCATTGATGACAATACATCTATTTAACTATCATCAAAACCAAACGATTCATAAGTTAAAGTGGGTTTGACT
Organism: Linum trigynum; assembly: GCA_964030455.1. Classification (NCBI taxonomy): domain Eukaryota; kingdom Viridiplantae; phylum Streptophyta; class Magnoliopsida; order Malpighiales; family Linaceae; genus Linum; species Linum trigynum. The sequence goes on along the minus strand of OZ034817.1, from coordinate 52,545,058 downwards.
TTATGAAAAGAATCATAAGGAGATTTTGTTTAAATCTTATACAATGACCCACCACTTGTTTTCACATAAAGAAAACTCATAAAAATATTAAAAACCACTACTAATCTATCATATGAAAATATTAAAAACCCTAACATTCCAAGCTGCTCCCAATGTCCCCAGTGACGGAGTCAAAGGGGTTTGGCTCCGTCACGGGACACGAGTAAGTTGTAGTAAAACGATTATAAATTCCTTTGTATGTATATGAAAAGGATTGAACTCGCCGATTTAAACTTTAAAGCGACGTAAATGTATTTTGCCACTAAAGCTCACTTATTGTCATTTGATTGTTATAACTTTATTTAGTACACTATAAGTAAAATCGCAAATCAAAATAATTTATATTCTGAAAAAAAGGACACATGTTTACACCTAAAAATAATTTGACTTTAAATACAAGTGACGTGGCAAGATTAACGACGCCGCGAGTTCAGCAATATCGTGGTATGTACTTGTGAATTTTAACAATGTCGCGAGCTAAACAACATCGTGGTGGTCGGCGGTGCTGTGAAGTTAGTGGGTTCAACAACGTCATGGATCCAACGACTTCGTGACCAAGTTTGACAATGTCGTGGAGTTCAACGAGGCTGCAAGCTCAACGGCGTCGCGATTCCCACGACCTCGTGAGTTCAACAACGTCGCGAGGTCAACGACGCCGCGGTGGGTGACAACGCCGCAGAGCTCAACGATGTCGCAGTTGCAATGAGGTTATGACGTCGATGGTGCCGCGACATTGTTTATTCAATACTATGGGGAGCAGGTCAAGTCTAGCGGTGTTGCGAGTCTAAATTCAACAAGGCCGCGAGCAACGCCGCGAGATAAACAATTTCTACGGCCTTACAAGTTCAAAGATGCTGAGTGGTTGGCGATGTTGCAAGTTCGATGAGGTCGTGGGGTAAATAACGAAGTTGTTTTAAAATAGCTAACAGTAGTGACCCTTTTGGAGTCTCACGTGAGATTCACGCAAGGAGGAGCGGGATCGAAATCGAGACGGTTGAGTCATATGGAGAGTTCTTGGACAACTCGGCAGTTGCGAAGACAGTTTCACGGAGGAGTTTTCGTGAAGGCTACGCAGATAATTTCAAATAAAAGCATTGGAGCAAGGAGAGAGAAGGACAACCAAATCAACAAAGAAACCAACTTTGTCAAATTTACTTTTTTCTCTGTAACTTCTTCGGGGAGCTCTCCTTCCAGGAAGGATCTCCGTAGTCGTACTGTCGTAGTTACAAAGCTGTCCACAAGAATCTCCATAAGAGTAGTTTAACGTAGATTCCTCCCAAAACTCAAACACTCTCGTTCGTACATTGTTCGGAGAGGTGAGAACCATAGTAACGATCGTCTTGGTTAAAAAGTCAGTGACGCATCGATCTAATTAAGACCGCCCGAAATAATTTGGCACACCCGGCGGTGGATACTTGACAATTCCACAAAAATTTTCACCGTGAAACAATCAAACCAACATCATCGCTTGGCACACCGGTGGTGGTATTTGGTTTCTCGCGAAACAACACCCTTAATTTTACTTCTGGCTCCGCCGCTGAGTGTCCTAGAGGGTTGTGATGATCTAGTGAGGGGAGTCCTGTCCAAGTGAAGTGAACCCGATCGAATAATTTGGTGGCAAAATATCCATCCAGCCAAATATTCCAGTTATGTTCAGAGGAAATGCCGACAAACTCTCAGCCAGTAACCTGCAGGTCGTGTCATTATCTTCATATATTGCACACAAATAATTCTCTTCGAGCTGCACAGAAATAATTCTAGGTCTGTTATTATACACGGAGAAAATTCCAAACAATTGTGCTTAATCTCAATCTTAATAACAGTACGCTGGAATTGGTACAGCGAACATATCTATCTTACTAGTACGGTGTCGACGTTAATTAATTATCCTTTTTAATCATCCATTTGCTTATCTCAAACGAAAATAACGGAAAAAGTATTGTTTTGTCGTGTTGTGCTTATTATATTTATGCCCTTCCCAGCCCAAATTGTTGACGAGAAATATTGAATACTTTCTCGAGAATCCTTCCTTCTACTTGTTTGGCTTTACGGGGAATCGTATGATCTTTCCCTGTTAGAACGTAATTGTCACGCCGGTTATGTTACGAAATTGATTGGGCTTATAAATGATCTGAAAATTGACAATGCAAGAAAGTAAATAACGTATATATTGATTTATTTGGTTTACTAATACAATACGAATTAGCTAATTCCCGTGATTTTCAGTCGACGGCTGATAATATGATTCAAGTCATACCAATAGGCAGAAACAAAGCAGACGGAGGGAGTGAATTCCATCATTCTCCTTATTATAATCACTCGTAGGATTAGTCAAATAATCTCCAAACGCTACTTCAACCAAAATCTGAAGCAACGACTTGATTTTTGTATTATGAATTATGATACAAAGAAGGAAAAGGAGAAAAAGAAGATGATAGAGGATTTTTGGCGGCACCACCATTTTATGTTGTGAAATTGGCATTTTCCTTTTTAGGGTTCCAACGTTCCTATAAAAATTACGAAGCTTCCAGAAAATTTGAAGCCATAGTTAATAGCATGGGTATTGAGGAAAAATTGATAATATAAAAATAAGATGAGTATATGACTCATTTAACATCATGTATTTATCTTCCTTTTTCAAATCTCACCTCGTGATTAGTATTTTGTAAATTTATAGAACTCTCGAATTTGGTACCTCTAAATTTTTTTCAACAAAGATAAGTGTCTCATCAAATCAGATTCACGAAAATTTGATTAATAAACATGTTTAGAGTGATTCAACGGAACATAATGAATGGGTGGATCTTAGTAGATTTGGTTGCTGTGCTGTAGATGAAATGTACAATAAAATGAACTATATTGAACTACGTGCTTAATTATACAAGTCCAATAATCCATGTTTCCAGTAAAGGCAAGCACGTGGGAGGTTCGTGATTGATCCTTTGCCATATAAGGATTTAATTTGTTTGGAAATTGGTATTCTGCAAGGTTGTCAATCCCCGTTTTGCTTTTCACTTCACATGGATATTAAGTGAAGGATCAATCGGTTGAATCCTAGTCCATTTGAGGTTAGCCCAATCAATGTGGTTTTATCACTTCAGTCCGTGCAAGTTTTTGTTTGAGGTTTGCACCTATCCACAACTATCTCATCCTAGACCAAGATTAACATAGAACGGCATTGTCGTATAGTGGTAATTAAGGTCGTATTCTACTCGAGTCCCGGTACCCTAGTCTACTTCTCACCTAGTTGCTAATTAGTTAATCGGGTTTTGAGGTTTTGGATAGATGATATGAGGAAACTCTAGTATAAGGATTGATCAAAGCTAAACGCATGTACTTCAGGGACTAATCTTCCCCCTAGTTTAGGGTCATTATGCATATATAGATATCTAGGGTCATCGAATATGGTCAGTGAGCTCTTTTCCTTGGGCCTTCATCATTATCCACACGCCTCCGAGTACGCTGCCCCTAAACCCATGTTCCAGTCACCTCGATCTAGGCTATCATATCTGGGACATTAAGTATATGGCTCATTTCAATGCACACTATCCACCGTCCACAACGAGGTTTCATCACGAGTTTCACCTAGGAAAGCCACCTATAGCAGGGGTACGGTCCCCTCGACCACTATAGGCCCCCATTCACACATCTAACCTAAACTCGCCAAATGGCGCATACCCGTCTAACCCTAGAACTCTGTACCCAGCGTGGTAGCATAAAGCAGGCTAAGAGGGAAGATTGTGGTCAGTTGCCTTAGCATCATCATTTAGGAAAGAGTGACATTAAAATCAACTAGGCAAACACATTCATTCATTCAAACCCTAAAACATCTATATATACAAAGTAAATCTTAAAACTAGGGTTTGAGGTTTAGAACCCCTAGTACCTTAGAGGACTACTCCATAAAGGAGGGAAGAAGATACATGGTAGAAATAGAATAAGACTTGAAGTTGGGGAAGATCCTCCTTGCTCCTAGCTCCTCCTTCTTCTCCTTCCTTCAACTTCTCTCTTCTCTCTATAGAACCATAAAATTTATCTCAAAATCAACTCTCTTAAAATGGGTAAAGGGGTCTTTTATTTATAGGCATTTTGGACTCGGGGAAGTTCGCGGTATGAGGATGTGAGATCGCAGGCGGGATCTTCTGAGGATAGGCCGCGATCTCAAGACGATGTCGTCATGGCCTTCTGAAGGGGAAGATAACGGGTTGACTTCACGGTCGTGATCTGCGAGTCGCAACCATGATATTTCTCGCGGGAAAGATAAGCGTTGGTCGTGATGCGACTGGGGAAAATCTATGTTTCTTCAAGACTCCCTCCATGCGAAGTTCGCCCTAAGCCTCCAAGATCGCGATCCTTAGCTTTCGGACCGCGATCTTCAGTTGGCCTTCGCGGCTTGTGAACCCGACCGTGATCTTTGGCTTCTTGGCCACGATCTTCAATTTCTGCCCCTTCTCTACACTTGTGACCTTGTTTTGTACCTAATTCGCACATATCGACTCATACACCCTAAAATCACATCGAAATCAAATAGGAACGCAATAGGGATGTATTTGACGATGTTCGAGCATTTAAAAACATGAATTGGCACAAAACACACCTAAATATGTAGGGTAAATAGCAGTGTTATTAAAGTCGAACCGGACCGGTCGGTCCGACCGGTGAAACCGTCACCCGGTCACCAATCCGGTCCGGTTAAGTTATTTAGCCGCCACGGCTGAAACACCCCATTTACAAGCGAACCGACCGGTTCAACCGCCGAACCGTTTCATCGGTTTTACCGGTCAGAATCTTCGTGACAAAAATATCCAGGAAACGGTTCGGCGGTTGAACCGGTCAGAATCTTCGTGACAAAAATATCCAGCCAGGTGGAGAGAACTGGGATTCGAACCCTGCAGCTCTTGGTGAGAAGTCAAAATTTATCCAGTTGCACTACTACCAACCAACTTGTGTAATAGAAGCTACAAGTCTCCTTATTATACACTTTCGCACAGTTTAGTTTTGAAACTAATCATTAAATAATGTTCATAACTATTAAAAATCACTCGTATTATACTTAAATAATTTATATTTCTGTACAATAATATTCTTTACTTGTTATATATAATTTTTTGTTTGAATATATTAGAATAAATATATAATTATAATAACATTAATGGTTTCTATTTATAATAATTCTATTTCTTAGACACCGGTTTGATAACGGATTTATAACGGCTTGATAGCGGTTAAACCAATAAAGTGCGAGCCGCTTATAATACCGGTTCATATGACGGTTCGGTTCTGACAACATTGGTAAATAGTACCAAGTTTGGTGTTATCAGTTTTATTTATATTTTTTTATAAGAATAAGATATATGGATTTTTATAGTTAAGTGTTGCTGAAAGGATTTGAACATGAAAGATGGAGGGATGAGGGAAAAATCGAGTTAGGTCGGATCTGATCACTGGTTTGGATCTGAATCGTGCAGGCCCCAGGCGGAGGAAAATGGAGTAGACCAGAACTGGTCACAGGTTTGGAAGGGTTGGTTTATGGGCTGGGTTGGGGAAACTGAGGTGGTTGGTTGAGTGACGTGGAGGGTTAAAATTGGGTGAGTCAGCACTTCTGTTAGCCACATCGGCAATTGAATGATGGTGTTAACGGAGATTAACAGAGACTAACGGAGAGTAACTGAAAGTGGACCATTTTACTAATTCGAGTGACCAATATTGAAATTAAATATTTTGAATGACTAAACATGAAATTTTTTAGTAAACTCAGTGAGCAAAGTTGCAATTTACCCATAATTTTCTTTTGATCAAACAAATATCAAGATCTAGAAAATTACTAATCCTCGCAATTAGCATCAGTAATACACAATTGCACCAAACAAAAGAATCACTAACACACTGCTTTGTGGGAAGCAAGAAAAGGTGGGACGATGGGTGGGACAATGAATAATTGACCACTTGTATACTATTTATGGATAAAAGAGCTAGTTGATGGATTTCATAATTACACACCTTTTCAAAGGCATCTAGCATCTTTAGGCAAATCTAGCTATCCCATCCTCTAAAACTTATATTTGGTTTTTATTTTGTTTAGGATTTTGCGGTATGTTTCCAATAAGGTATTTAATGGTGCTTGTGAAACCGTATAAGGGAGATTGAATTGAAACAGCGCAGTTAACTATTCAAGGCCAAATAGTAAATCCCGAAAGAAGGGAACAAAATCATGCACATGACCTAATTACAGCATGGTAGATGTCTTCATTACACAATTTAACCAATATGAATAAAAGCCGATCCAATACCAATTTACCATTTCACAAGCATTTGGTATGAAACATAATTAATCTTTTGGAATTAGCTAAAACAGCTAAAATAACGTATGATTCTAGCTAGTAGTATCTAACAAAGATTATGTTCTGAAAGTGGGAGAAGGATATTAGGAAACCACCTTGCTAGGCAATAAGAAATGAATATGGAACCCTATAATTGGGGGCATGACCCTCAAACATGTTTATTAAAAGCATAAACCTTTCTATTAAGTATAGATTATAAGTTAATTAAGCTGCCACTATAGAGACCCAACTTAATTAATAGAAAATTCCTTTTGATTTCATAGCTGTATTTCCTACTCCCCTTTTGTCTACCTCACTAGCTAATAGCTAGTAGTTAGTAGAACCCTTAGATCTAGGATCATCAAATGTGGTTTCATTCATATAAAGTATTAAGAATCGTCAACGATTCAGTCAAAGCAAATATTGAATCGGTTTCAAACAAATATAATTCGACTGAAGTTTATTCTCATTCGTTTTAACGAGATAATCAAATAATGAGATAATCTAATTTATAACACCCTTAACATTTTATCTAAGTTTTTTTTTTTGCCTAAGAAATGTCAAGAGAATATAACATTAGAAAAGAAATAACACATCCTTACACCCTCCAAAACAAAAACTTGCACTAACCAGACTACAAATGACTATCTTGAAAAAAAGGAAATCAATAGAGCTTCACGTATGCCTCTACGGGAAGTCTAGAATGTGGCTAGACGAACCGCCCTAAAGACTAAAGAACCTACTACTACTACTACTACCAAAGAACCAAAGATTGCAGCCAAATTGGCATCATTGACTGCAAGAAGTGTTGCACGGAAGAGCGGAAAATGCACCAAGGATGGAAACCTGACATCAATCTCACATGCTCGTTTGAGTCACTAAGAGCCAAACATGACGAGCATTTAGAAAGTGGTAGGATGAGAATTTGCAATCCCCCTCCTCAAACATTAAATTCAAACTAAAAAAAATTATTAGAGTATGCTATTTTCAATCCCTACTCACTATAAACCCTGACCTCACCATCGAATGTAATCCGAATCGACTTGATTTCATACCACCTTTTCTTAACTTATGTAGCATTCCAAACCCTCTCTTGGAATTAGACACATTACTCGACCACTTCTTCATTAGCTAAGTTGGCCTTTCACAACTGAAAAACAAACATTTCTCATATATATGTATTGTTTTTCCATTTTTGTTACCATGATCATTATCTTCCTTCTCGTAGCATCAAATCCTATTTCCCATATTGTTTATTCACATCTAATCCTTTGTACCTTCACATTATTTAAATTATTTTATGTATTTTGTATTTTGTTTTTTAATTTATTATTTTATGTAATTGCCAAATCTTTTCCCCACCTTTTATTATATTCCCATACATCTAATTAAGGGAAAGCCACCAAACAATAAAATAGAAAAAATAATATATATAAATACATAAAGAATTATTTTTAAAAACCCACCACCATTTCCCTTCTCATCCCACCATCCCATCATTTCCTTTTCCCCTCTTCTGACTTCCGTCCATGGCCGCCATCTCCATTTCTTCACCTCCTCTCTTCGCTTCCTTCTCCTTGTAACCCCCAACCACCAATCCGCCGCCGCAGCTGCCACCGCGGCAGCGATCAATAAATTCAACCCCCTTTCCTCTCTGTCATACCACCGGCGCAAGATGAAAATCCAGTGCGACGTCTGCAACAAGGAGGAAGCGGCGGTGTTCTGCACCGCCGACGAGGCGGCGCTATGCGACGGGTGCGATCGCCGGGTCCACCACGCAAACAAGCTCGCCTCCAAGCACCTCCGTTTCTCCCTCCACGTTCCTTCTTCCCCGAAATCCTTCCCTCTTTGCGACGTCTGCCAGGTGTTCGTCGATTGCCGCTGTGAAAAAGAAAACAAAAACGCTCTTTTCCTTGTTATTAGAGTGAAAAGTATACTGATTTCGATTTGGGTTTTCTCGATCTTTGCAGGATAAACGGGGGTTCCTGTTCTGCCAGCAGGACAGGGCGATCTTGTGTCAGGATTGCGACGTCCCAATCCACACGGCCAACGAGTTCACAAAGCAGCACAGCCGGTTTCTCCTCACCGGAGTGAAGCTCTCCGCCACTTCCGCTCTCTACACCTCCCCTGCCTCCTCCGACACCGTAGATCACTTCCCCTGCACTAAGACTACCACGACTAAGCCTCACCCTCCGCCTACTGTGCCGCCACAGCCTGCGAAAAAGCCAGTGTCACTGTCGACCAACCCTGGTCCTAATTCAATCGCCAAGACCTTATATTCTTCGAGCAACAACGTACCCATCAAAGTCGGGGGTAACAGTTCTAACAACAATAACAACAACAATAGCTGGAGCAATAATATGTTGGTGGCAGGGGAAGGGTTTGGTGCACCGGCTACGAGCAGTATTTCAGAGTATTTGATCGAGATGCTCCCTGGTTGGCACGTTGAGGATTTTCTCGAGAACCCATCAACCCCTTTTGGTTTCTGCAAGGTTCGAATGATAAAAGTTCACAACTTTTTGCTGATCTGTCACAGATATTTTGTGGGTTTTGTTTGTACTCAATCGGGTTTGTTTTGTTCTATTGTTGTGTTCAGCCTGGTGATCATGAAGCTCTACCTCCTTTTACCGCCGGCAGCGATCTGATGAGCTCCTTCTCATCTGAAAGCTCGGGGATTTGGGTTCCGCAGGCGCCACCAACTCCTCATCAATACCCATCTCTTCAAAATCAGGAGCATTATCAGCAATTCGGGATGCAGAATGGGTACTTCAACAAGGAATCAAAGGATCATAATCAGGCAGGGAACGGCAAAGCAAACAGAAGGTGGACTATGGAAGATGTATTCACTGTTCCTCAGATCAGCCCACAGTCCACCGGTTCCAAGAGATCAAGACCCTTATGGTAGTAGAGAACTGCAAACAAAACTTCAGCAGCAAGCTTTCCGCTTTTGTAGTGGTTTCTTTTTCGTTTGATCATTTGGGGTTTTCAAAAGTATGAGTGGGTGCCTTTTTCTCGAGTCTTGTTGTTCTTTTGGGTCAGTTTTGTTCTTTCTTTCTCTTTTTCTTGTTGAGGTGCAGGGCTTTCATTTTAAGATCGATCATTTGGTGTTGTTGTAGCAGTGAAGTAGTACAGTTAGTTGCATAAAAGATCTGTAAATACACGGGGAATGGAGGTGGAGACCTTTTGTTGTTACTTTTCTATTACAGCAACCAATTTGTTGGGGTGGAGAATCCCAGAATCTTTGGCTGAGATGAACTTCCACTAAACCCACTAAGCCAGGGGAACAAAAGAGGAGATGCAAGTTGTCCTAAGGGGTGTGTGTTTCGATCCAATTCAGAACAGACAGGTGATGGTTGTGGACAGTGAATACAATAAAGGTGAAGCTAATGAGAGAGACAGAGTGATGGGTGGTTTTGTTTGGTAGTGGAAGGGAGCACAACTTCCATGGTGGCAGAGTGGGCAAAGAAAGAAAGAAGAAAGCTATATATTAAGCGTTTTTGTTAAAGCTAGCCCAAGGTGGCAGAGTGGGCACTCCAAGGTCCCAAATCTATCAGTTGAGATCGAATTCATCCAAGTATGGGAGTTCTGCAGGCCTGTAGTTTGTTCCCATCTTTTGCTGGTTGTCATTTTTCAGTGATGAAGATATTGTAGTTTAGTGATGGGATGTTTCCTTAATCCTATGTTTCTTGAGGAAAAAAGTGGGTATGTTACTTTTGAGGAAAATATTTGAGGAGTGGAAAGTAAATCATTTTAGGTACTATCAAGTAGGAATGTGTAAATGGTTATATTTATCTAAATTAGGATAAATATGTTCTTAAGGTTCATTTCTTCATCTCTTATCTCGAAACTCTTTTCAATCTTGAATACACATTTTTTTACCTCTCAAATTATGAGTTGTTTGTAACTTGTTTTGTCACATTATTCTGGCAATGTTAAAAGCACCTAAACATCCTAAGAATAAAGAAACTTCAATATTACAGCTTCGACAAAGCTTGTAAAGGAGATCATGGATTGTAAGCATATGTGGCTAGATCCCGAATCTTCATTAAGATTTAGTGGATTAAGATTTTCGAGTTAAGAGCATTTAAGCCCTCATATTGACCCAAGAAAATAAGGCTGAAACACATCTTATCGTTCCAAGCCAATCCCCCCACAAGTTGGTCCCCTCGTAGAAGAGGCGGACATTATTTTTCAAAACCCTAATATCTCTGTTCTTCGAGTCTAATTCTTCACTAATTTGAGCATCAAAATTTCAATATCGAAAAACATCAATATTTGCCTTGTTTTGCAAAGAGGATCACTTAGGTATCCGAAGAGAAATTGGAGAAGGTTGATTCAAGAATTATGGAGATTCGAAGCAAACCATAAATTAAAACCCGTGCCCTAATGGCAACCAACCCCACATCAATAGATACATTAACGAATCTATTGTTGTCAAAAGTGATCTAGGGTGAAATTCTATTCACATTTTCATTTGCTTTATTCATTGTTGATTATTGATTATTATGTGAAACATCAGTTAGTCTTATAATTCTAATTATTGAGTAAATTCTAACTATAAATCTTATACGAGTTTCTTATATGTACCCTTAACATAAAAAGAAACCACGATATTAAAGTTTACACAAGCCTATGCATGCTCCAATGAGGGAAAAAGTTGTTCTAATTTCATGTTCTTTTGCTCTCAAATTCAAGTATGGAATTTCAATTGAGTTGGACTAAGTTGTACTTGTGTGTCACATTATTAATTGGTGTGGTACAAGTTGCTCATTTATTTGGTAGAGATCGTGTTCTTGTTGTGGACATGGTGGTGGTTGGCACTTGCCGTGGGACTGCCCGACAATTGGCAAACCATGGAAGAGCTCAAGAGGGTAATCATTTTTATCATTATGTTGGAATGATTGGATTTCTTTTTTGGTAACCATAATGATGATTATTGGTCAACCGGATGCCCTGTATTTGTTGCAAAGAATTTGACAAGTTCCCTTTCGTTTCATTTCATTTCATTTCATTTCATTCCCCACTTTCTTTTCAGCAGATAATTAATTTCAACGAACGCAAGGAATTATCCTCTTCTAAGGTGGAAAACCATAATTAAACAGAACATTTTGGGAGGAAAGTGTAGAAAATTGAAAAGGCCACAAGGCAACGTTTTGTGAAATTGATGTGCTTATAGTTCGTACAGTCTTCTACTACTGAAGGGATTCGAAACTAGGACCTCCAGATTCAAAACAAGATATGTTTTCTTTTACAATGTTGATAGCTGAAGATGGTTTTATAAATATGAATTTTTAACATGTCATATACCATTGGATCTCCCTGAAACATAAATATCCTACACATACAATGGCGGAGGCAGAAATCTGAGTGAGGAGGGGGGCTAAAAATTTGCGTTCAAGCGATTGGAACCCAAGAGGGGGCTAAAGGGCAAAAGGATTACCACCTACTCTATTATCCAAATTTGTTATAAACCTTACACGCAAATTTACACAATTTTAAGAGTTGAGGTGGACTATAGCCCCTCCTGGCTATAACGTGCTCCACCACTGTACACCATATGGATATAACCCAATTCTTTCATTTAACTGAAAGTTGTTCTTTAACATCAACCCCATATTATAGTAAAAAGGCTTCTCTAAAAAAAATTTATATGTACGTAAATGGCTGTTGATGAATGTTTTTATAAGGCCAAACAAACAGCCCATATGTCTTGGGGGAGAAGTACCTGGAAATGGCAAACTAAGTACTGGGCCAACGGCTGACAGTTAGCTATGCCTGCACTTGATTCACTGTCGAAGTAATACACGACCCCAAGAAACATGAGTGGACTTGGTGTTTTGATGGGAAAATCAACAAGTGAAGTGGAAGTGATGGCTCGTAGTACAAACATTAATAAGGTGAAAGGATCTCTTCATCATTCCCAACCCAACCCAACCCAACCCATCAAACTTTTGGGACTTTCAGCTTTGTGGCCACCGGAAAGTGCCAACGACTGACTCAGTGTGAGAGTGAGAGTCTCTTAAATTCATATATGTACTTACGTTTGCATGGCATTCATTGATTCATGGTCACGTACATGTACCCCGTACCTGTACTACATATTGTGGTGAGTGGCGGAACCACGTTGGTGGTAGCATGAGAATGTGTTCATAAGGTGCTTCTATGAGAATGTGTCCAGTGGCGGATCCAGAAATTTTACATAGGGATGTCCTCTCCTAAAAATTAAATTAAATTAATAATTAAATAAAAATATCCGATTTGTATGAAATACAACAAAACACATGAAGTGTTCGTATTTTGAAAAAATTATAAAATACTATTGTTGTCTAACAACTCTCGACAGATCCTACTAGACAAGGAGACTAGAGCAGTCCTTGATTGGGTTTAATCGTTAGCTTTTGAAAATAATTACAGATAATAAATATATTTTTACTATTATATTAGGATTTTTCCCCCAAGTAATGACAAGAGAAAAAATAGTTAGAAACCTCTACCCAAAACCCCACCCAAAGCAACACTTAGTGAAGCCATCCTACAAAATCAAAGGACGCTACCTCTAAAGAGGACAGCAACAGAGCTTTAGGTGCCACTCTATGGGCAGCTCAGTTGGCAGTCCGCAGAATCACACTAAAAACTATACAAAGAGAGCATGAAACTAGGAGCCGATGACACTCTTGGAGCAGTGAGCCGCCTATCGAATCTTCCACTATTCTACGGTCCAGATGCCGAATCACCACTTCAGGATCACCTAGCAACAAGGTGCTTTGCTAGAAAGGGATCGAAAACTCCTTGGTGTTGAGATCCCAGGCCAGTAGAACTTGCCCGTCGGTCCCATGTATGACGAGGCCAGATGAGCAACCGGAACGACAAACAGCAGCATCAAAGATGATCTTCACAAAGTCTGGAGGCGGGCGATGTAAAACAGAAGGATGAGAGGGCACAAGACTGAGAGAGAGGTCCTGGGGGCTGAAAGGCTAAGGAACATACAATGACTTGGAAATGGAATTGACGGGCAAGAGAATGGGCGTGTGGCTGAGTATATTCAAAAACCACTTTGTTAAGAGATTTCCAGATTCTCCAAAAAAGGCAAACGCATGGGAGAATGTGGGTTTGGAAGTTTACTGAAAACATAACATTGTCGCCACCATATACTAAAGTTCGAAGTTTGGGTGGAAGCAAGCAAATCACTTAATCCCACTAAAAGTCCATAGCATGATGACAAGAGGGCAATGAAAGAACAAATGTTCAATAATCTCTTGATATTCCCAACAATCAAGATATTTGAGAAAGCAATTTACTTCATGAAATTGAAGAACCACCATAGATTGCAATGTCGTTGAACATAATACAAATACAATTTAAAATAATACAATCCATTGTTAGTGGAAAGCCATATCTGCTAATCACCCACTCTTCAACTTTGTCGTGATTTATTAACCCTAATTAATTTTCTAACAAAAAAATTTGTCATACCATTTGGCAAGAAACCAAAAATTGAGTTTTAGAATTCACATTCTACTGCCGATGGGCCTCAAATTTAAATGAATTGAAGGAAATGTCATCAATTCTAATAAATTGAGCTAATGACTCATTAAGTTAATTGTTGGCTAAACACAAAAGGAATTGGAATTAATTATTAATTAATGACGTTTTTAACCACAACCCGAAATAATGGGCGTCTTTCAATCGGACAAGTAAATGCTCATAAAATTCCAATGGAAGCTTTACCGATGAGGATGAAGTTTGCGCCACTGATACTTTGAAAGCCAGAAATTAATTCTGAAAGTCATAAATTAATTCTTTCTATTCCATAATTGAGATATAAACCAACCATAAAGGTCGTAGAGCGCCATAAAAGGATCACTTTAGTGACTCATTAATCACTTGTAACATATCATTAAAGACCCAATAACATCAAATAACATAACTAATGTATTAAAACCAAATAGGACGAAACGGACCAATGGGGCCATTAATTGGTTCTTTACTTCTCGCCTGAGGAAAATTGATTGCAGGGACCGCCGGAGGCAAGTGTTTCCAGCTTTATCGCCACCGCCGCCTCCTGAACCAATCTTCTCCGCCGCGGAGGCCTTCCTCTTCTTACGCGGCAGCAACGTAGCTCTTCCAATGGAAATCAACAAAAAGCGCCAGAAGCGAAGCATCGAAAACGACATTGAAGCACCACCCCCACATACCAGAGCACCTGCCGCTGACGAAATGGTAGTACAACATCAGCCCGAAGACCACGTGCACTGTCGCGATGGTCACGAGCGCCACCGGGAACAGGGAGTGGGCCGTGCTGAGCCAGAGGTAGCACATGATGACGACGGTGGCGTGGTGGTACACGTGAAGGAGCGTGAGCCATTGGTTCGACTTGCTGAGGATGATGAGGAGCGTGTCCCCGAATTCTAGGTATTTGGAGAGGTCATCTTCCATCGAAAAAAAACAATAACACAAACACAACACCAATATGCGCCAATCCCAAGGTAAAAGGTGGGGAAAGTCTAAAATCCTATCTAGAGTATATATACAGTAGATCCTGCAACCCACAGGACTAATGAGTTATGGCTGCATCCAGGGGCGGATACATGGAGGTTTAGGGGTGTCCCGAGACACCCCTAAAATTTGGAAAAATGATTATCCAACTTTTGATAGTAGTTTGTGTATGGCTAAAAAAAAAATAGTGATAGTGGAACACCCTTCATAAAAATTTAGTGATAGTGTATGGATAAAATATTAGGATTTAAAATATTAGGATTTAGTGATAGTCTAATGAAAAATATGTCTAGTTATAGTAAGTAATAACAATGACCCAAGCTCATATCACATATACTAACATTTAAATATTTTTATTTATTCATACGCAAACTACTATTGGGATTTGGATAATCATTTTTGCAAATTTTATCAGTGTCACGCTATCATTTAAATATTTTTTTTATAGATATGTAAACTACTATCGGGGGTTGAATAATTGTGTTCCCAAATTTTAGGGGTGTCCAAAGCTCCATGGATCCGCCACTGAATGTGCCCACAAGGGACCCAGTTAGGAAATTTTGCGTTGAGCGTTTTGTGACGGATGTGTGAAAATAGCGGTGACAATTTTGTGAGCAGGATACTGTACCTGAATTCCTAACGCCCTAAATTTTTAAAATTTAACGCCCTAACCTTACCAAATAGACGAAAACTACCCCTAATCACTAAAATGGCAGCAACTGCCTCCAGCAACCTCCTCTACTGTCACCCACCTCTTCATCTCCCTCCATCTTCAATACAACCTCCGACACCAAAAGGCGGCCATCTCTTCGTCTCCCTCCATCTTCAATCCCACTTGCCAGCGCAACCTCCATCGCCCTACCCCTTGCACTGCTACGCCCGTCGACGACGCGGGGATTCTGCTACTGCTGGGTTCTTCGCGGTCGAGGAAGGAGCCGGAAGGTCGCCCCGGTTGAGGAGGAAGGAGGGTGAGAAATCGAAAACCAGAAAGTGATGGGAATTGAAGCTTGATCGAGAAGGGAAGAAGATGAAGTGAAGGAAGTTGTGACCACAGCGACTCCCAGGGTGAACGACGGCGACTCTCGAGGCGAACGGCAACGACAGAAAAAAATCCTAGAGTGAAATTTGTTACAGATTGGAATTATTTTAGGGGCAAAAATGTCAAATTATCTAAGGGGTCGTTTGGAAGTTGTGATTGTTAGAGTTGTGTTTGTTGAATACATGTATTATGCACAATACAATGTTTCGAAGTGCCAAAGTGTAAAACAATATTCATGCATTGTTTTAGGTAGGTCCCATCAACAATCACAAAAAATGATGCATTATTCAATCTCAACTAAAAGTTGAGATTGTTGTGATTGTTGCTTTTAGATTTATGTCAACTTTTTATTTTCATTTATATCCCTAATAGTTTTTGTCTTATACTAAAAGTTGAGGGTAAATATGATATTTCTCCATAAAAGTAACTTTATATAAATCAATGCATAAAGTAGAATCTCAACAACCAAACAATGTGTTGTTAAAATGCATCCATTGTATCAATACATGTATTTATATTATGGTGATTCATTACAATGCAACGATTTAACATTCGCAACTTCCAAACGACCCCTAAGTTAGTGCGACAAATTTTAAAAAGTTTAGGGTGTAAATTAATACCTCTCACATACAGTTAACAATGATTGGCACCATTAGAGAGAAATCAAACAATATCAGCCTAGATTGGAAGACGGATCTAAAAAAGCAGCCAATGAAAAATGGAAACTACCCGAAATCATCAACTAGTGTTGCAGATGGTAGACGAGGAAGATTATAGCATCTATCATTGGCAGTCCAGTGATGCTACTTTAGATCAGTCACAAATAATATAATGATAGTTACCGTGCGGGTTGGCCGTATGATATAATGTAAAATTATAAGGTGCAAATATTGTCAGGGAAACAGTACGAAGAAAATGGATTGAAGGCGTGATTTTGATCACTTTGCTTAGAGTGTTTATTTGCCCCCACTACGTTGTTGTTGGAAGGATTTAGGCAAACCACCTCCAGGAGTCCCTCCAATCAAAGTCAGAAAGCAGCACCTTTCGTGACTTCTGTGTTTGTGTTTTTGGAGAAGAAAAAATGAGGAGAAGAAGAAAAACATTGGACGAGAAATCTGGCTGCAGAAGACTTTTACAGTGAAAACGACAGTTCCCTTCCGAAGGGTACATCGTTTCATAAAAGTCAAACATCAAATAATTATCTGGATTAATTAATTAAAACTAATTCCGGTAATTAACTAGCCAAAAATTCAAATCCGATTTAATATGTCAAATTAAATAGCCCACACTTTTTCCAAAATCCCACTAACCACTTTATCCAATAACAAAAGTGGAAAGCAAACTTAAAAACAACTTGCACTTTCCTTCTCCCACCAATGTGATATTTCCTTTATTCTTTTGGCTACTCAAACAAATATGTTGTGTAGTGGGATCAAACATGAAAACAAAACGAGAAAATGAATACAAAGGAATTTCATACATAGAAGATATGTAACTAAATGGCATTTCGGAAAAATCGATCCTGAAATCTGTGTGAATGTACCCCGTCGGAATCTGTAAAAACCCAAAAAAAATCCACCAAAATAGGTGCTTAATGGACGTAATCATCGTTGAAGAATAGGCTCAGGAGGAATTCGTGATCTGTAGCCTTAAATATCCAGAGAAAATGGCCTTTCGAAAAAAAATTGCCCAAAGAATTAAGAAAATGTCATCCCAAAATAAATTGGCCCAATTCGGTGCTTAATGTGCTTAATCATCGCTGGGGAATAGGATCAATATAGTTCATTATCGGTGGCGAATAGGCTCGGGCCGAATCCGTGATCTGTAGCCTTCGAAATTGAAAGAAAATGACATTTCTGAAAAATCGCCCGAAATCTGTGATGGTACCCCTTTGGAATCTACCAAAAATGGACCCGGAAGAAATCCACCGAAATCGGTGCATAATGGACTTAATCATCGTTGAAGAATAGCCTCGAGCCGAATCCGTGATCTGTAGCCTCCAAAAGACAAGGAAAATGGCATTTCGAAAAATAATTGCCCAAAGAAATACGAAAATGCCATTCGAAAATAATTTGGCCCAATTCGGTGCATAGTGGGCTTACTCATCTATGGGGAATAGGATCAATATAGTTCATTATCAGTGGAGAATAGCCTTGTGTCAAATCCGTGAGCAATAGCCTCCGAAATCAGAAGAAAATGACATTTCGAAAAAAAATTGTCTGAAATCTGTGATGGTACCCCTTTGGAATCTACCAAAAATGGACTCGGAAGAAATTCACTCGAATCGGTGCTTAATGGACTTAATAATCATTGAAGAATAGCCTTAGGCCGAATCCGTGATGTGCAGCCTTCAAAATCAAAGGAAAACCGCCTATCGAAAAAAAATCCCTCAAAGAATTACGAAAATGGCATCACAAAATAACTTGGCCCAATTCGGTGCTTAGTGGGCTTAATCATCGATGGTGAATAGGATCAATATAATTAATTAACAGTGGAGAATATCCTCGAGCCGAACCCGTGATCTGTAGCCTCCGAAATTGAAAGAAAATGACATTTCCAAAAAATCGCCCGAAATCTGTGATGGTACCCCTTTGGAATCTGCAAAAAATGGACCTGAAAGAAATCCACCCGAATCGGTGCTTAATGGACTTAATCATCATTGAAGAATAGCCTCAGGCCGAATCCGTAATATGTAGCCTTCAAAATCCAAGGAAAATGGACTTTCGAAAAAAAATCACCCAAAGAATGACGAAAATGCCCTCCCAAAATAATTTGGCCCAATTCGGTGCTTAATGGGTTTAATCATCGATGGGGAATAGGATCAATATAGTTAATTATAAGTGGAGAATAGCCTCGGGCCTAATCCGTGATCTGTAGCCTCTGAAATCGAAAGAAATTGGCATTTTGAAAAAATCGCCCGAAATCTGTGATGGTGCACCTTTGGAATCTACCAAAAAATGGACCCGAAAGAAATCCACCCGAATCGATGCTTAATGGACTTAATCATCATTGAAGAATAGCATCAGGCCGAATCCGTAATGTGTAGCCTTCAAAATCCAAGGAAAATGGACTTTCGAAAAAAAATCACCCAAAGAATGACGAAAATGCCTTCCCAAAATAGTTTGGCCCAATTCTGTGCTTAATGGGTTTAATCATCGATGAGGAATATGATCAATATAGTTAATTATCAGTGGAGAATAGCCTCGGGCCTAATCCGTGATCTGTAGCCTCTGGAATCGAAAGAAATTGGCATTTTGAAAAAATCGCCCAAAATCTGTGATGGTACCCCTTTGGAATCTACCAAAAATGGACCCGAAAGAAATTCACCTGAATCGGTGCTTCGTGGGCTTAATCATCATTGAAGAATAGCCTCAGGATGGATTCGTGATCTGTAGCCTTCAAAATCCAAGGAAAATGGCATTTCGAAAGAAAAGCGCACAAAGAATTGCGAAAATGCCATCCCAAAATAAATTGGCCCAATTCGGTGCTTAATGGGCTTAATCATCGCTGGGGAATAGGATCAATATAGTTCATTATTGGTGGCGAATAGCCTATGGCTGAATCTGTGATCAGTAGCCTACGAAATAGAAAGAAAATGTCATTTCTGAAATATCATCCGAAATCTGTGATGGTACCCTTTTCGAATATACCAAAATTGGACCCGGAAGAAATCCACCAAAATCGGTGCATAATGGACTTAATCGTCGTTGAAGAATAGCCTCAGGCCGAATTCGTGATCTGTAGCCTTCAAAATCAAAGGAAAATGTCCTTTAAAAAAAATCACCAAAAGAACTACGAAAATGCCATCCCAAATTAATTTGGCCCAATTCGGTGCTTAATGGGCTTAATCATCGATGGGGAATAGGATCAATATGGTTAATTATCAGTGGAGAATAGCCTCAAGCCGAATCCGTGATCTGTAGCCTCCGAAATCTAAAGAAAATGGCTTTTCAGAAAAATCGCCCGAAATTTGTGATGGTACCCCTTTGGAATCCGCCAAAAATGGACCCGGAAGAAATCCACCTGAATCGGTGCTTAATGAACTTAATCATCGTTGAAGAATAGCCTCAGGCCGAATATGTGATTTGTAGCCTTCAAAATCCAAGAAAAATGGTATTTCGAAAAAAAATCGCCCACGAAATACGAAAATATCATCACAAAATAATTTGGTCCAATTCGATGCTTAATGGGCTTAATCATCGATGGTGAATAGGATCAATATAGTTAATTAAAAATGGAGAATATCCTTGAGCCGAACCCGTGATCTGTAGCCTCCGAAATCGAAAGAAAATGACATTTCGCAAAAATTGCCCGAAATCTGTGATGGTACCCCTTTGGAATCTGCCAAAAAATGAACCCGAAAGAAATCAACATGAATCGGTACTTAATGGACTTAATCATCATTGAAGAATAGCCTTAGTTCGAAACTGTGATATGTAGCCTTCAAAATCCAAGGAAAATGGTCTTTCAAAAAAAATCACCCAAAGAATGACGAAAATGCCTTCCCAAATTAATTTGGCCTAATTCGGCACATAATGGGTTTAATCATCGATGGGGAATAGGATCAATATAGTTAATTATCAGTGGAGAATAGCCTCGGGCCTAATCCGTGATCTGTAACCTCTGAAATCAAAAGAAATTGGCATTTCAAAAAAATCGCCCGAAATCTGTAATGGTACCCCTTTGGAATCTACCAAAAATGGACCCGGAATAAATTCACCCTCATTGGTGCTTAATGGGCTTAATCATCGTTGAAGAATAGCCTCAGGCCGGATTGATGATCTGTAGTCTTCAAAATCCAAGTAAAATGGCCTTGCGAAAAAAAATCGCCCAAAGAATTACGAAAATGCAATCCCAAAATAATTTGGCCGAATTCGGTCCTTAATGGGCTTAATCATCGATGTGGAATAGGATCAATATAGTTCATTATCAGTGGAAAATAGTCTCGGGACGAATCCATGAGTTGCAGTCTCCGAAATCATAAGAAAATGACATTTCAGAAAAATTGCCCGACATCTGTGATGGTACCCCTTCGGAATCTACCAAAAATGGACATGGAAGAAATTCACTCGAATAATTTCTTAATGGACTTAATCATCGTTGAAAAATAGCCTCAGGCCGAATGTGTGATCTGTAGCCTTCAAAATCTAAGAAAAATGGCCTTTCGAAAAAAATCGCCCAAAGAATTACGAAAATACCATCCCAAATTAATTTGGCCCTAGACTGTGCTTAATGGCCTTAATCATCGATGGAGAATATGATCAATATAGTTAATTATCAGTTGAGAATAGCCTTTGGCCAAATCCGTGATTTGTAGCCTTCGAAATCGAAAAAGGCATTTTGAAAAATTCGTCCGAAATCTGTGATGGTACCCCTTTGGAATCTGCCAAAAATGGACCCGGAAGAAATCAACCCAAATCGATGCTTAATGGACTTAATCATCGTTGAAGAATAGCCTCGGGCCGAATCCGTGATCTGTAGCCTCCAAAAGACAAGGAAAATGGCATTTCGAAAAAAAATTGCCCAAAGAAATACGAAAATGCCATTCGAAAATAATTTGGCCCAATTTGGTGCATAGTGGGCTTAATCATCTATGGGGAATAGGATCAATATAGTTCATTATCAGTGTAGAATAGCCTTGTGCCAAATCCGTGAGCAATAGCCTCTGAAATTAGAAGAAAATGACATTTCGAAAAAAATTGTCTGAAATCTGTGATGGTACTCCTTTGGAATCTACCAAAAATGGACCCGGAATAAATTCACTCAAATCGGTGCTTAATGGACTTAATAATCATTGAAGAATAGCCTCAGGCCGAATCCGTGATCTGTACCCTTCAAAATCCAAGGAAAACCGCCTTTCGAAAAAAAATCGCCCAAAGAATTACGAAAAATGGCATCCCAAAATAATTTGACCCAATTCGATGCTTAGTGGGCTTAATCATCGATGGGGAATATGATCAATATAGGTAATTATCAGTGGAGAATAGCCTCGGGCCGAATCCGTGATTTGTAGCCTCCGAAATCGAAAGAAAATGGCATTTTGAAAAAATCGTCCGAAATCTGTGATGCTACCCCTTGGGAATCTGCCAAAAATGGCCCCGGAAGAAATCCACCTAAATCGGTGCTTAATGGACTTAATCATCGTTGAAAAATAGCCTTTGGCCGAATCCGTGCTCTGTAGCCTTCAAAATCCAAGGAAAACCGCCTTTCGAAACAAATCGCCCAAACAATTACAAAAATGTCATTCAGAAATAATTTTGGCCAATTCGGTGCTTAATGGGCTTAATCATCGATGGGGAATAGGATCAATATAGTTCATTATCAGTGGAGAATAGCCTCGGGCAGAATCCATGAGCTGTATCCTCCGAAATCAAAAGAAAATGAAATTTCGGAAAAATTGCTCGAAATCTGTGATGGTTCCCCTTTGGAATCTGCCAAAAATGAATCCGGAAGAAATCACCCCGAATCGGTGCTTAATGGACTTAATCATCGTTGAAGAATAGCCTCAGGCCGAATATGTGATCTGTAGTCTTCAAGTCCAAGCAAAATGGCCTTTCGAAAAAAAATCGCCCAAGAATTACGAAAATGTCATCCCAAAATAATTTCGCCTAATTCAGTGCTTAATGGGTTTAATCATCGATGGTGAATAGGATCAATATAGTTAATTATCAGTGGAGAATATTCTCGGTCTGAATCCGTGATCTGTAGCCTCCGAAATCGAAAGAAAATGGCATTTCGGAAGAATCGCCCGAAATCTGTGATGGTACCCCTTTGGAATATGCCAAAAATGTACCCAGAAAAAATCCACCCGAAACAGTGCTTAATTTACTTAATCATCGTTGAAGAATAGCCTCAAGCCGAATCCATGATCTGTAGCTTTCAAAATCCAAAGAAAATGGTCTTCGAAAAAAATGGCCCAAAGAATTACGAAAATGCCATCCCAAAATAATTTGGCCCAATTCGGTGCTTAATGGGCTTAATCATCGATGGGGAATATCATCAATATAGTTCATTATCAGTGGAGAATAGTCTCGGGTCGAATCCGTGAGCTGTAGCCTCCGAAATTGAAAGAAATTGACATTTCGGAAAAATTGTGCGAAAACTGTGATGTACCCCTTTGAAATCTACCGAAAATAGACCCAGAAGAAATTCACCCGAATCGGTGCTTAATGGACTTAATAATCGTTGAAGAATAGAATCAGGCCAAATATGTGATCTGTAGTCTTCAAAATCCAAGCAAAGTGGCCTTTCGAAAAAAAAAATTCCCAAGAATTACGAAAATGCCATCCTAAAATAATTTGGCCCAATTCGGTGCTTAATCAGCTTAATCGTCGATGGGGAATAGGATCAATTTACTTAATTATCAGTGGAGAATAGCCTCAGGCCTTATACATGATCTGTAGCCTCTAGAATCGAAAGAAAATGGCATTTCGGAAAAATCGCATGAAATCTGTGATGGTACCCCTTTGCAATCTACCAAAAATGGACCAGGAAGAAATACACTCGAATTGGTGCTTAATTGACTTAATTATCGTTGAAAAATAGCCTCATGCCGGATACGTGATCTGTAGCCTTCAAAATCCATGCAAACTGGCCTTTCGAAAAAAAAATCGCCCAAGAATTACGAAAATGCAATCCCAAAATAATTTGGCCCAATTCGATGCTTAATGGGCTTAATCATCGATGAGGAATAGGATTAGGGATGGTAACAAAACCCGAACCCACGAGTACCCACCCGACCCAACCCGGTCAACGCGGGTCAAATCCGTGTTGACGGGTTTTGGGTCGGGTTTGGGTTTAAACATGTTCACTATTCACCGGATTGGGTTTGGATTTAAATAAACCCACCCCATGGGTACCGCCCACACTCATATAATTAATTTTCTCAGTATATTTAATATTCTATACAACTAATCTTATTTAGTTTGTGGAGACATGTCTAATTTTTTCTTTCTAATTGTGTAGAATGAAGTTGATGTTATCGAATGGAGAGTGAAGAAACTTAATTGAAAGGAAGAAGTTTTCAATTAATCATGTTATTTATGGATAATTTGTGATTTGCTTCAATTTTCTTGAGTTTTCTAGATTGGTGTTGAACAATTTGTATAGTTAATTTGTGATTTGCTTGAATTTTCTAGAATGGTGTTTTATATATGGATAATTTGTATTGAGAGATTGATATTTGACTTTTATTTAGATAGGAACTTATTATTGTAAAATATTTACGACAAAAACTCATGGATGCCCATGAATCCACGGATACCAAGCGGGTTAGGTTGGGTTTGAGTTTTTCAAACCCAATGGGTTTTACCCAGGATTTTTTTCACGGATAAACCCATGGGTTTAGGTTTGGGTTTGGCAAAACCCGACCCAACCCGACCCATTGCCATCCCTAAATAGGATCAATATAGTTAATTATCAGTGGAGAATAGCCTCGGGTCGAATCTGTGATCTGTAGCCTCCGAAATCGAAAGAAAATGGAATTTCGTAAAAATCGCGTGAAATCTGTGATGGTACACCTTTGAAATCTGTCTAAAATGGACTCGGAAGAAATCCACCCGAATCGATGCTTAATGGACTTAATCATCGTTGAAGAATAGTCTCAGGCCGATTCCGTGATTTGAGCCTTTAAAATCCAAGTCAAATGGCCTTTCAAAAAAAAATCGCCCAAAGAATAACGAAAATACCATTCAAAAATAATTTTGGCCAATTCGGTGCTTAATGGGCTTAATCATCGATGGGGAATAGGATCAATATAGTTCATTATCAGTGGAGAATAGCCTTGGGCCGAATCCGTGAGCTGTAGCTCCGAAATCGAAAGAGAATGACATTTCGGAAAAATTGCCCGAAATTTGTGATGGTAGCCCTTTGGAATATACAAAAAATGGACACGGAAGAAATTCAACCGAATCGGTGCTTAATGGAATTAATAATCGTTGAAGAATAGCCTCAAGACGAATACGTGATAGACCGTTAATTGCACATGATTTTACCCCTATTCTTGAGCCGTTTGAGATATCGATTCTCGTGTTTTAGGCCGATTTCACTCTAGGTTGTTCTTGTTTGTGATATTTCAGGTCCTAATACGTGAATGAAGGTTTGGGGACGAGTTCGGGGTCGATTGGACGAATATTGTACATGTGGCGTGAAGCTGATGGAGCCACACGTGCACGCCTAAAACCTACACGGCCGTGTGGCACCAAATTACACGGGCAAAGTCACACGAGCCGTGTAGGGGACCCCCTGTGGCCGTGTGAAAATTCCAGGGAACTCACACGGCCATCCTAGAATCCCACACGGGCAGCTGGGGATGTCACACGGCCGTGTGACTTTGCCCGTGCAATTTGGTGCCACACGGCCAGGCCACACGGCCGTGTGGCACTTATCAGAACGCCGCGGTTTGCACAACTCACACGGGCAGCTGGGGATGTCACACGGCCGTGTCGCCTGGGCATGTGAGTCGGGATTTTCTGGGTTTTAACCCAATTTTCAGCAAAGGAAAAAAGGTTCCGAGTTTTAGAGAGAAAAAGTGCGACCTAGAGAGAGAAAGTGACGAACCTGACTCTGCAAGTGTCATAGATCGATCTCCATCACCATTGGAGCCCGGCTTGAGCTTGGAGAAGACCTGATTGAGTGCCAGAAGCAGATTATCATCCTTCAAAGTATGGTTTCCGCATCTGAGCTAGATTTTCCATATCTTTATGGAGTAGTTTTCTTATTCACCTGGGTATGAAGAACCCTAGATTTGTATGTTAGGTCTGATAGTATGAACCCAAGTACAGATTCAGTGATATGATTATGTTCAATTGAGGTTTGATTTGTTGAATGACATGAATCTTGATCAAATTCCTGTTGTTTCTGCTTTAACCTAGAAAGAGAATATCTGCCTAGGTTGATAGAGCACCCTTGATTGAAGGTAGTGAATTGGCAACTTTAGTCGAGAAGTCAATTCACTATTCTGTACCGAATTTACTTCGGTAGTGGAGGTTTGGTTCGTTAGGGCCTCAATCTGTTTACTCCGGTGGAGGTTAGTCGCCCGCTGGAGACTCATGTTGAGAGGATCTGGAGACCTTTAGTCGAGACTTCAGACTGTTTAAGAACCTTCTGCGGTATAACAATCATTGAACTGAACTTGGTAAATTACAATCCGGCTTAACTGCAGTCTAGGGGGAACCATATCCGGGTGACCTCTCTCAACTTGAAAACAACCGTTTAATTGCTTGCTTGTTTGAACCCACATTAAAGTTTCACTGCTAAATAGTAAGAACTCACGGATTAGTCATCACATCTAGGACCCGGGTTGACATTAAAACCCAAACCCGCTATACTACGCTTTAGTAAGTGGTTACACTTGGTCATTTTCTAGAGTGACGGTAGGAGCGAGTCAAGTTTTTGGCGCCGTTGCCGGGGACGGCTAGGTTGTTGAAGAAACGTGAATTCTGTTAATTTAGCTTTTCGTTTTAGCATTGTCTGCTTGTCACACTTGTGCCTTCACGGGTTTGCTTGCTTGACTGTGTGTAGGTAGTGCATGACCCGTAGCTAGTCGGGAGGTTTACTGCCGTTGGATCCGTAGCTTGAACGCACCTGTCGCCAACTCAGGAGACAACAATGAGCTAGACTGGCTACGGAGGAGCGCATAGACGGCCACTTGAGCAGCGATTCTGAGGAAGAGTACGAGATGGAAGGCGAACACAACCTACACCAGGGGAATCCTCTCCAGGTTCCCCCAGTGAATCAGATCTTGGGGAACAACCCCATACCCCAGGCAGATGGGGTTCATCATCATCCACCGCCGCTGGGTCCCACCTTGGAGTACTACTACACTCCACGGGTTGCTGATATCCGCCCTGTCATCCTCTACCCGCCCATTCCAGCAAAAAACTTCGAGATCAAGCCATGCTGGATTCAACTCATTAGATCATCTGTCCAGTTTCATGGCTTGAAGGATGAGGAGGCAAGGGTGCACCTGTCCCGTTTCCTGCAGCTGACGAACGAGTTCAAGCTGAACGGTGTCCCTGATGATGCAATCCGCCTTCACCTCTTCCCCATTCTCTGGCGGGGCATGCTAAGAGGTGGTTGGAGACCCAACCCCCATTGTCCATCACTTCTTGGGATGATCTGGCCGACAAGTTTGTACACAGGTACTATCCGGCATCAAAGACCACAGAGATCCAGCGGGAGATCACTCACTTCCGCCAGGAACCAGACGAGTCACTTCGTGATGAATGAGAGCGGTACATGGGATTTTTCTGGCAGTGTCCCCATCATGGCTTCAGTGATGCATTCACAGTGGGGAACTTCTACAGTGCTCTCTCTCCGTAAAAGCCAGAGAGTGGTTGAGTCTTTATGCCTAGGAGGGGATATCTAAGACTCCACCCGAACTGAACCAGATAATCATTACATTGGCTGCCAGAGATCACTCATGGGGGCAGAGCAGCAGAGGCAGGAATTCCTGGGACCGTGGTGTGCACGCCATGGAGGCCAGGTCCAGGCTCGAGCAGCAGGTGGCTGAGTTAGTGCAGACATTGAAGTAGCCCAACAGTCTTATTCCGGGCAGAGGTTTGGCGGTACCTCCAGTAGCTCAATGTCAGTGGTGTGAGAGCTCGAACCATCTGGTGGAAGATTGCCAGGCTATGCGGGAGTCTTCTACTCCCCAAGAGCAGTTGGACTTCATCGCCAATGCTCGGCGCTTTGACCCATACAGCAATACATACAATGAGGGGTGGCGCCAGCATCCCAACTTCTCTTGGAATAGCAACACCACTAAACCACCTTGTTTCCCAGCACCAGCGGGTGGTTTTTAGCAGAGGCAGCCTTTCCAGGCTAGACAGGGGCCAGTCCCTCAGCTGCAGCCTTACCAGCCGAGGCAGGGGCAACCATTTCAGCAGCCCCAGCGTCAGTATGCTGAGCCAGCAGCAGCTCCGGCTCCTATTAATCAGATGACAGAGCTGAAAAACATTCTAGCGGCATTCATGATTACCAGCCAGGCGAATTTCACGAGGATGGACCAGAACATAGCCTCACTGGAGGCAGGCCAGAGGAACCAGGGTGCCATTTTGCAAGATTTACAGAACCAGGTTGGTGACATAGCTCGCCAAATTAATAACCTGGCCCCGGGAACTCTACCTGCCTCTACCATCCCCAATCCACGGGAGCCGCACCTGCAGCTGAATGCCATCACCACCAGGAGTGGCAAGTCCACATCGGCGGTACCTGCCCAGGCTAGATAGGAAGAGCCACTGCCTGCTTCAGCACTTCCAGCCGATGATGTAGAAGTGAGGGTGGAGAAGGAAGCCCCTGCTCCCAAGCCACAACAGTGGTTAAGGAGCATGTACCCCAGCTTCCCTTCCCCACTCGACTACACAAAGATAAGCTGGAGACTGAGTTTGCCAAGTTCATGGCAATGTTGAAGAAACTCAACGTCAGCATACCTTTCATTGAAGCACTGTCAAAGATGCCCAAGTACGTCAAGTTCATGAAGGATCTCCTCAGCAACAAGAAGAAACTTGGGGATCTTTCGACAGTGATGCTGAGCGAGGAGTGTTCTACCATCTTGCAGAACAAGCTGCCCGAAAAGTGCAAAGACCCAGGGAGTTTCACTATCCCTCTTGATATTGGCAGCGTGCATGTAGGGAAGTCCTTGGCGGACTTAGGCGCTAGCATAAATGTCATGCCATACAATCTGTTTAAAAAGCTAGACCTAGGTGAACTTAGCCCTGCTAGGATGAGCATTCAGTTAGCTGATCGCTCTATTGTGCATCCTAGGGGTATCATAGAGGATCTGCTTGTTAAAGTAGGCGCATTCACATATCCTGTTGATTTTGTTGTTCTGGATATAAATGAGGATGTGGATGTGCCTTTGATTCTGGGTAGACCATTTCTTGCCACCTCCAAGGCACTTATTGATGTGCATAGTGGTAAACCGATCTTGCGTGCTGGGAATGAACATGCTAATTTTTCTGTGGCTGACGTTGATCATTGTGATATGTCTGCTGTCACACCCATGCATGCTATTTCTCACTAGGTACACGAGCCTGTCGTGTACCCCTCTGTGCCTCTCGTTTTGCAGGACTCCCCTCTCACGCCTTCGCCGCCACTCCCGGCAACCTCACCTCCCAATAAAAAGCTCAAGGAGGAGTGGCGGCCGAAGCCGCAGGTGGCTAAGCCTGCTCGGAAGAAAGGTGGAGACCCTTATGAGCTGGTCCCACCTCCTGCACCATGACCACCCTGGCCGTCCGAGTACTCACTCGCCTGCATCTTGCTGGATGGCCAGGTCGAGCTGACCAATGCTGGTGGTCGCACCCGTCTGGTGCATGGCTGCAATCTGAAGCTGTACCTCAAGAGCGATGTGGATCCGCTCTTGGAGGCACCTGTCCCTACACCCCCCTGAGTATCCACCATGGGCATCCAGCTAAAAGACGGTAAAGAAGTGCTTGTGGGGAGGCAACCCCACCGCGGTTTACATTTATTTCTTTTGTTTTGGGTCGGATTGTATACTGGTTTGGTTTTCGTTTGTTTTCTTTTGTTTTTGATGATGTATTATTGGACTGATCATTGGACCTAACATATTGTGTTTGAGTTCTTCTGTTCCCTTTAGTGTGCTTTGTCCCTAACTGGTCCCCTCTCCAGTCCTCTTCACTCCGACTGGTCCACTTCCAGTATCATGTAGTCCTTGCACACCGGTAACATTGTTTCCCTTTATCCTTCCCTCTTCTCCATTGAGGGCAATGTCGATCTTAAGTGTGTGTGTGGGGGGGGGGGGGGGGAGATGTTTCTCTTTTGACTGCATTAGATCTGTTTGTGTGCTTGGAGCCTAGTCCACTGTCCAAATTTTTAAATTTGAGGGCTCCAAGTACGTGTCTCCTTGCAAATTGCCTGCTCAGTATGCTTTGAATTGACAGTCTCTATAGTAATGTGCAACCTAGGGAGGTAGTGTAGCACTATGGAGGATGTTGAAGTATAAGATTTTTCCTGTCTAGCTCTCTGCTGTGCCAGTTGATTTTGTGAATTAGTGGCGCTAGGATCGTTGAATTCATGTGATAATGGTGACTCTATTTGGATTGTGTTATGGACTCGTGTATCGAACAGGTTGCTCATGTGAAAAATGAAATGTAGTTGGTCCTCCATGTCAAAATTTTTAAATCTTAAACATGGGGTAAACCCAACGTGTGCGGCACCGTTCATTGCACAAAATCGGGTTTTGGAAGAGATTTTAGTGATCCTTAGTGGGGTACTCCTACAAGGTGAAACTAAGCAGTCTCTAGTACAAGTAAAACTTCCACCCGTTGAACGGTTTGCCTACTTGAGGATGTGTTTTTAAGGGCACGGATAGAGCTTCCGACCCCCCCTTAATTTCATTGACCCTCCACACGAGTTGAGGAAAAGGAGTTAAAAGAAGTACTCTGGCGAGCGCCAGATGTACAGAAATTGCTCTTGCTCGACTAATAAGGTTCGACCGTGCGAAAGACTGTAGTTGGAACCCCCGCTAAGTGAATGAAAAAAGAAAAAAAAAGAAGTGAAATGGAAGTGAAAAGGGGTTCCAACGGCGAAATGAAGAGAAAGAGCACCCTGGTATCGCGAGTCCTTGATTGGGAATGGTGTGAGTCCCTTTATCCATGAACTGACTGTCTTACTTCCACTGCTTCTCATGATCCTGGCTTGAGTCTAGTACTCGCATTGAGAGAGATAGGGAACGTCTTAGAAAACCAATTGACCTCGTAAGCTACTATATTATCTAGAAAATCCTCTACCGACGATCGGGGTTGTTTGTTGCTATAGAGGTATGGAGAGTTGCATTGGTTTGAGTTAGGTTTGCTTCGGGACAAGCAAACGGTTAAGGGTGGGGGAGTTTGATAGACCATTAATTGCACATGTTTTTACCCCTATTCTTGAGCCGTTTGAGATATCGATTCTCGTGTTTTAGGCCGATTTCACGCTAGGTTGTTCTTGTTTGTGATATTTCAGGTCCTAGTACGTGAATGAAGGTATGGGGACGAGTTCGGGGTCGATTGGACGAAGATTGGACATCTGGCGTGAAGCTGATGGAGCCACACGGGCACGCCTAAAACCTATACGGCCGTGTTGCCTGGCCTTGTGGCACCAAATTGCACGGGCAAAGTCACACAGGCCATGTAGGGGACCCCCTGTGGCCGTGTGGAAATACCTGGGAACTCACACGGCCATCCTGGAATTCCACACGGCCGTGTAGGAAGGTTGAGTCACTTATCAAAACGCCGCGGTTTGCACAACTCACACGGGCACCTGGGATGTCACACGGCCGTGTGGCCTGGCCGTGTGAGTCGGGATTTTCTGGATTATAACCCAATTTTCTGCAAAGGAGAAAATTTTCCGAGATTTAGAGAGAAAAAGTGCGACCTAGAGAGAGAAAGTGACGAACCTGACTCTGCAAGTGTCACAGATCGATCTCCATCACCATTGGAGCCCAACTTGAGCTTGGAGCAGACCTGATTGAGTGCCAGAAGCAGATTATCATCCTTCACATTATGGTTTTCGCATCTGACTCTATGGAGGAGTTTCTTATTCACCTGGGTATGAAGAACCCTAGATTTGTATGTTAGGTCTGATTGTATGAACCCAAGTACAGATTCAGTGATATGATTATGTTCAATTGAGGTTTGATTTGTTGAATGACATGAATCCTGATCAAATTCATGTTGTTTCTGCTTTAACCTAGAAAGAGAATATCTGCCTAGGTTGATAGAGCACCCTTGATTGAAGGTAGTGAATTGGCAACTTTTGTCGAGAAGTCAATTCACTATTATGTACCGAATTTACTTCGGTAGTAGAGGTTTGGTTTGTTAGGGCCTCAATCTGTTTACTCCGGTGGAGGTTAGTCGCCTGCTGGAGACTCAGGTTAAGAGGGTCTGGAGACCTTTAGTCGAGACTTCAGACTGTTTAAAAACCTTCCGCGGTATAACTATCATTGAACTGAACTTGGTAAATTACAATCCGGCTTAACTGCAGTCTAGGGGGGAACCATATCCGGGTGACCTCTCTCGACTTGAAAAAAACCGTTTAATTGCTTGCTTGTTTGGACCTGCATTAAAGTTTCACTGCTAAATAATAAGAACTCACGGAGTAGTCATCACATCTAGGACCCAGGTTGACATTAAAACCCAAACCCGCTATACTACGCTTTAGGAAGTGGTTACACTTGGCCACTTTCTAGAGGGACGGTAGGAGCGAGTCAATACGTGATATGTATCATTCAAAATCCAAGGAAAATGGCCTTTCCAAAAAAAAATTTGCCCAAAGAATTACGAAAAGGGCATCCCAAAATAATTTTGCCCAATTCGGTGCTTAATGGGCTTAATCATCGGTGGAAAATAAGATCAATATATTTAATTAGTAGTGGAGAATAGCCTCAAGCAGAATCCGTGATCTGTAGCCTTTGAAATCGGAAAAATGGCATTTCAAAAAAATCGCCTGAAATCTGTGATGGTACCCCTTTGGAATCTACCAAAAATGGACCCGAAAGAAATCCACCTGAATCGGTGCTTAATGGAATCAATCATCGTACTGGAGACTGTAGCCTTCAAAATGAAAGGAAAATGGCCTTTCGAAAAAAAATCGTACTGGAATTACGAAAATGTCATCCCAAAATAATTTGGCCCAATTCGGTCCTTAATGGGCTTAATCATCGATGGTGAATAGGATCAATATAGTTATTTATCAGTGGAGAATATCCTCGGGCCGAATTCGTGATTTGTAGCCTTCAAAATAGAAAGAAAATGGCA
Source organism: Linum trigynum (assembly GCA_964030455.1). Classification (NCBI taxonomy): domain Eukaryota; kingdom Viridiplantae; phylum Streptophyta; class Magnoliopsida; order Malpighiales; family Linaceae; genus Linum; species Linum trigynum. Next base: position 52,512,407 of record OZ034817.1, on the reverse strand, counting down.
TTTCGAAAAAATCGCCTGAATCGGTGATGGTACCCCTTTGGAATCTACCAAAAATGGACCCAGAAGAAATTCACCCGAATCGGTGCTTGATGGACTTATTCATAGTTGAAGAATAGCCTCGGCTGAATCCGTGATCTTTAGCGTACAAAATCGAAGGAAAATGGCCTTCCGAAAAAAATCACCCAAAGAATAACAAAAATGCCATCCCAAAATAATTTGCACCAATTCGGTGCTTAATGGGCTTAATCATCGATGGGAAATAGGATCAATATAGTTAATTATCAGTGGAGAATAGTCTCAGGCCGAATCCTTGATCTGTAGCCTCCGATATCGAAAGAAAATTGCATTTCGGAAAAATCGCCCTAATTCAGTGATGGTACCCCCTTTGAAATCTTCCTAGAAATGACCCAGACGAAATCCAGCGGAATCGGTGCTTAATGGACTTAATCATCGTTAAAGATTAGCCTCAGGCCGAATATGTGATCTGTAGCCTTCAAAATCCAAGGAAAATGGCCTTTCAAAAAAAAAATCATCCACGAATTACTGAAATGCCATCCAAAAATAATTTTGCCCAATTCGGTGCTTAATGGGCTTTATCCTCGACGGGGAATAGGATCAATATAGTTTATTATCAGTGGTGAATAGTCTTGGGCCGAATTCGTGATCTGTAGCCTCCGAAATAGAAGAAAATTACATTTCAAAATAATCGCTCGTGATGGTACCCCTTTCGAATGTGCCAAAAATAGACCCGAAAGAAATCCAATGGAATCGGTGCTTAAGGAACTTAATCGTCATTGAAGTATATTCTCAGGCCAAATCCCTAATCTGTAGCCTTCAAAATCCAAGGAAAATTGCATTTCGAAAAAAAATCGCTAAAAGAATTACGAAAATATCATCCCAAAATAATTTGGCCCAATTTGGTGCTTAATGGGCTTAATCATCGATGGGGAATAACATCAATATAGTTCATTATGAGTGGAGAATGGCATCGAGCGGAATATGTGATCTGTAGCCTCCGAAATAGAAGAAAATGACATTTCGGAATGATCGGCCGAAATCTGTGATGTTACCCTTTTGGGATCTTCCAAAAATGGTCCCGAAAAACGTCCATCTTAATTGGTGCTTAAGGAACTTAATCATCGTTGAAGAATAGTCTCATGCCAAATCCTTGACATGTAGCCTTCAAAATTGGTGCTTAAGGAACTTAATCATCGTTGAAGAATATTCTCAGGCCAAATCTGTGATCTGTAGCCTTCAAAATCCAAGGAAAATTGTCTTTAAAAAAAAAACAGCCCAAAGAATTACGAAAACGTAATCCCAAAATAATTTGGCCCATTTCAGTGCTTAATGGGCTTAATCATCGATGGGGAATAACATCAATAGAGTTCATTATCAGTGGAGAATAGCCTCGGGCTGAATCCGTGACCGGTATCCTCCGAAATCAAAAGAAAATGGCCTTTCGGAATAATCGCCCGAAATCTGTGATGGTACCCTTTTGGAATCTGCCAAAAATGGACCCGCAAGAAATCCACCAGAATCGGTGCTTAAGGAACTTAATCATCGTTTAAGAATATTCTCATGCCAAATCCGTGATCTATATCCTTCAAAATCCTAGGAAAATTGCCTTTCAAAAAAAAAAAAATCGCCCAAAGAATTACGACAATGCCATCCAAAAATAATTGTGCCCATTTCGGTGCTTAATGGGCTTTATCGTCGATGGGGAATAGGATCAATATAGTTATTCATTAGTGGTGAATAGCCTCGGGCCGAATCCTTGATCTGTAGCCTCCGAAATCGAAATAAAATGGAATTTCGGAATAATCGCCCGAAATCTGTGATGGTACCCCTTTGGAATCTGCCAAAAATGGACCTGAAAGAAATCACCCGGAATGGGTGCTTAAGGAACTTAGTCATCGTTTTAGAATAGGCTCAGGCCAAATCCGTGATATGTAGCCTTCAAAATCCTAGGAAAATTGCCTTTCGAAAAAAAATCGCCCAAAGAATTACGAAAATGCCATCCCAAAATAATTTGGCCCAATTTGGTGCTTAATGGTCTTAATCATCGATGGGGAATAACATTAATATAGTTCATTATCAGTGAAGAATATCCTCGTGCTAAATCCGTGATCGGTAGCCTCCGAAATCGAAAGAAAATGGCATATCGGAATAATCGCCTGAAATCTGTTATGATACCCATTTGAATTCTGGCAAAAATGGTAATGAAAGAAATGCACCCGAATCGGTGCTTAAGGAACTTAATCATCGTTGAAGAATAGTATCATGATAAATCCATTATATGTAGCCTTCAAAATAAAAGGAAAATGGTCTTTCGAAAAAAAATCGCCCAAGGAATTACGAAAATGTCATCCCAAAATAATTTGGCCCAATTTGGTGCTAAATGGGCTTAATCATCGATGGGGAATAGCATCAATATAGTTCATTATCAATGGAGAATAGCCTTCGGCTGAATCCGTGACCGGTAGCCTCCGAAATTCGAAGAAAATGGCATTTCGGAATAATCGCCCGAAATATGTGATGGTAGCCCTTTGGAATCTGCCAATAATGGTCCTGAAAGAAATGCACCCATATCGGTGCTTAAGGAACTAAATCATCGTTGAAGAATAGTCTCAAGCCAGCTCCGTGATCTATAGCTTTCAAAATCCAAGAAAAATGGCCTTTCGAAAAAAAATCGCCCAAAGAATTACAAAAATGCTATCCAAAAATAATTTTGCCCAATTCGGTGCTTAATGGGCTTAATCATCGATGGGAAATAAGTTCAATATCGTTCAGTATCAAAGGCGAATAGCCTCGGGCAGAATCCGTGATATGTAGCCTCCGAAATCGAAAGAAAATGACATTTCGGAATAATAGCCCGAAATCTGTGATGGTACCCCTTTGGAATCTGCCAAAAATGGACTCGCAAGAAATCCACCGGAATCGGTGTTGAAGGAACTTAATCATCGTTGAAGAATAGTCTCAGGCCAAATCCGTAATCTATAGCCTTTAAAATCCCAGAAAAATGGATTTTCAGAAAAAAATTGCCCAAAGAATTACGGAAATGTCATCCCATAATAATTTGGCCCAATTTGGTGCTTAATGGGCTTAATCATCGATGGGGAATACCATCAATATAGTTCATTATCAGTGAAGAATAGCATCGGGCCGAATTCGTGATATGTAGCCTCCGAAATAGAAGAAAATGACATTTCGGAATAATCGCCCAAAATCTGTGATGGTACCCTTATGGAATCTGCCAAAATTGGTCCCGAAAAAAATCCACCTGAATCGGTGCTTAAGGAACTTAATCATCGTTGAAGAATAGTCTCAGGCCAAATCCTTGATATGTAGCCTTCAAAATCTGTGCTTAAGGAACTTAATCATCGTTGAAGAATAGTCTAAGGCTAAATCCGTGATATGTAGCCTTCAAAATCCAAGGAAAATGGCCTTTTGAAAAAAAATCGCCCAAAGAATTACGAAAATGCCATCCCAAAATAATTTGGCCCAATTTGGTTTTTAATCGGCTTAATCATCGATGGGAAATAGCATCAATATAGTTCATTATTGGTGGAGAATAGCCTCGGGCCGAATCCGTGATCTTTAGTCTGCAAAATGGAAGTAAATGGTATTTCAGAATAATCGTCCGAAATCTGTGATGGTCGCCCTTTAGAATATGCCAAAAATGGACCCAGAAGAAATCCACTCGAATCGGTGCCTAAGAAACTTAATCATCGTTGATAAATAGTCTAATGTCGAACCCGTGATCTGTAGCCTTCAAAATCAAAGGAAAATGGCATTTCGAAAAAAAATCTCCCAAAGAATTACGAAAATGCCATCCCAAAATAATTTGGCCCAATTTGGTTCTTAATGGGATTAATCATCAATATAGTTCATTATCTGTGGAGAATAGCCTCGGGCTAAATCCGTGATCTGTAGCTTCCAAAATTGAAGAAAATGGCATTTCGGAATAATCGTCTGAAATCTGTGATGGTACCCCTTTGAAATTTGCCAAAAATGGATCCGGAAGAAATCCACCCGAATCGGTGCTTAAGGAACTTAATCATCTTTGATGAATAGTCTCATGCCGAATCCGTGATCTGTAGCCTTCAAAATCCAAGAAAAATAGCCTTTCGAAAAAAAAATCACCCAAAGAATTACCAAAATGTCATCCCAAAACAATTTGGCCCAATTTGGTGCGTAATGGGCTTAATCATCGATGGGGAATGACATCAATATAGTTCATTATCAGTGGAGAATAGTCTCGGGCCGAATCCGTCATTTGTAGCCTCCGAAACGAAAGAAAATGGCATTTCGGAATAATCGCCCGAAATCTGTGATGGTACCACTTTGGAATCTGCCAAAAATGGACCCGAAAGAAATGCACCCGAATCGGTTCTTAAGGAAATTAATTATCGTTGATGAATAGTCTCATGCCAAATCTGTTACTATAGCCTTCAAAATCCAAGGAAAATGGCCTTTTGAAAAAAAATCTCCCAAGAATTACGAAAATGCCATCCAAAAATAATTTTGCCCAAGTATCAATATAGTTCATTATCAGTGGAGAATAGCCTCGGGCCGAATCCGTGATCTGTAGCCTCCGAAATAGAAGAAAATTGCATTTCAATAATCGCTCGAAATCTATGATGGTAACCCTTTGGAATCTAACAAAAATGGACCAGGAAGAAATCCATCGGAATCGGTGCTTAAGGAAATTAATCATCGTTGAAGAATATTCTCAGGCCAAATCCGTATTCTGTAGCCTAGCAAATCCAAGAAAAATTTCCTTTCGAAAAAAATCGCCCAAAGAATTACGAAAATGTCATCCCAAAATAATTTGGCCCAATTTGGTGCTTAATGGGCGTAATCATCGATGGGGAATAGCATTAATATAGTTCATTATCAGTGGAGAATACCCTCGGGCTGAATCCGTGATCGGTAGCCTTCGAAATCAAAAGAAAATGGCATATCGAAATAATCGCCCGATATCTGTGATGTTACCCCTTTGGAATCTGCCAAAAATGGACCTGAAAGAAATGCACCCGAATCGGTGCTTAAGGAACTTAATCATCGTTGAAAAATAGTATCATGATGAACCCATGATCTATAGCCTTCAAAATCCAAGGAAAACAGTCTTTCGAAAAAAAAATCGCCCAAAGAATTACGAAAATGCATCCCAAAATAATTTGGCCCAATTTGGTGCTTAATAGGCTTAATCATCGATGGGGAATAGCATCAATATAGTTCATTATCAGTGGAGAATAGTCTCGGGTCAAATCCGTGATCTGTAGCCTCCAAAATAGAAGAAAATGGCATTTCGAAATAATCGCTCGAAATCTGTGATTGTACCCCTTTGGAATCTGCCAATAATGTACCCGAATGAAATCCAACGGAATTGGTGCTTAAGGAACTTAATCATCGTTGAAGAATACTCTAAGGCCAAATCATTGATCTGTAGGCTTCAAAATCCAAGGAAAATGTCCTTTCGAAAAAAAATAACCGAAAGAATTACGAAAAGGCCATCCCAAAATAATTTGGCCCAATTTGGTGCTTAATGGGCTTAATCATCGATGGGGAATAGCATCAATATTGTTCATTATCAGTGGAGAATAGCCTCGGGCCAAATCCGTAATCTGTAGCCTTCGAAATAGAAGAAAATGGCATTTCGAAATAATCAGTCGAAATCTGTGATGGTACCCCTTTGGAATCTGCCAAAAATGGACCCGAAAGAAATCCACCGGAATCGGTGCTAAAGGAACTTAATCATCGTTGAAGAATATTCTCGGGCCGAATGCGTGATCTGTAGCCTTCAAAATCCAAAAAAAATTGCCTTTCAAAAAAAAAAACCGCCCAAAGAATTATGAAAATGTCATCCCAAATTAATTTGGCCCAATTTGGTGCTTAATGGGCTTAATCATCGATGGGGAATAACATCAATATAGTTCATTATCAGCAGAGAATAGCATCGGCCCGAATCCGTGATCTGTAGACTTCGAAATGGAAGAAAATGGCATTTCGGAATAATCGCCCGAAATCTGTGGTGGTACCCCTTTGGAATCTGCCAAAAATGTTCCCGCAAGAAATCCACCAAAATCAGTTCTTAAGGAACTTAATCATCGTTGAAGAATATTCTCATGACGAATCCGTGATCTGTAGCCTTCAAAATCCAAGGAAAATGGCCTTTAAAAAAATCGCCCAAAGAATTACGAAAATCGCATCCAAAAGTAATTTGGCCCGATTCGGTGCTTAATGGGGTTTATCATCGATGGGGAATAAGATAATATAGTTCATTATCAGTGGTGAATAGCCCCGGGCCGAATCCGTGATCTGTAGCTTCTGAAATCGAAAGAAAATGGCATTTTGGAATAATCGCCCGAATTTTGTGATTGTACCCTTTTGGAATTTGCCAAAAATGGACCAGGAAGAAATCCACCCGAATCGGTGCTTAAGGAACTTAATCATCGTTAAAGAATAGTCTCAAGCCAAATCCTTGATCTGTAGCCTTCAAAATCCAAGGAAAATGGCATTTCGAAAAAAAATCGGCCAAAGAATTACAAAAATGTCATCCCAAAATAATTGGGCACAATTTGGTGCTTAATGGGCTTAATCATCGATGGGAAATAGCATCAATATAGTTCATTATCAGTGGTGAATAGCCTTGGGCTGAATCCGTGATCTTTAGCAGCCGAAATCGAAAGAAAATGGCATATCAGAATAATCGCCCAAAATCTGTGATGATACCCCTTTGGAATCTGCCAAAAATTGACCCGAAAGAAATCACTCGGAATCGGTTCTTAAGGAATTTAATCATCATTGAAGAATAGTTTCAGGCCAAATACGTGATATGTAGTCTTCAAAATCCAAGAAAAATGGCCTTTCGAAAACAAAATCGCCCAAAGAATTACGAAAATGCCATCCCAAAATAATTTGGCCCAATTTGGTGCTTAATGGCCTTAATCATCGATGGGGAATAGCATTTATATAGTTCATTATCAGTGAAGAATAGCTTCGGGCTGAATTCGTGATCGGTAGCCTCTGAATTCGAAAGAAAATGGCATATCAGATTAATCGCTCGAAATCTGTGATGGTACCCCTTTGGAATCTGCCAAAAATGGACCCGAAAGAAATGCCCCCGAATCGCTGCTTAAGGAACTTAATTATCGTTGATGAATAGTCTCATGCCGAATACGTGATCTGTAGACTTCAAAATCCAAGGAAAAAGGCCTTTCGAAAAAAAAACGCCCAAAGAATTACGAAAATGACATACAAAAATAATTTTGCACAATTCGGTGCTTAATGAGCTTTATCGTCGACGGGGAATAGGATCAATATAGTTCATTATTAGTGGTGAATAGCCTCGGGCCGAATCCGTGATCTGTAGCCTCCGAAATCGAAAGAAAATGGAATTTCGGAATAATCGCCCAAAATCTGTGATGGTACCCCCTTTGGAATCTGCCAAAAATGGACCCGAAAGAAATCACCCGGAATGGGTGCTTAAGGAACTTAATCATCGTTTTAAGAATAGTCTCAGCCAAATCCGTGATATGTAGCCTTCAAAATCCAAGGAAAATGGTCTTTCGAAAAAAAAATCGCCTAAAGAATTACGAAATTGCCATCCCTAAATAATTTGGCCCAATTTGGTGCTTAATGGGCTTAATCATCGATGGGGAATAGCATTAATATAGTTCATTATCAGTGAAGAATACCCTCGGACTGGATTCGTGATCGGTAGCCTCCGAAATCGAAAGAAAATGGCATATTAGAATAATCGCCTGAAATCTGAGATGATACCCCTTTGGAATCTGCCAAAAATGGACCCGTAAGAAATGCACCTGAATCGGTGCTTAAGGAACTTAATCATCGTTGAAGAATAGTATCATGATAAATCCATGATCTGTAGCCTTCAAAATCCAAGGAAAATGGTCTTTCGGAAAAAAAAATCGCCCAACGAATTACGAAAATGCCATCCCAAAATAATTTGGCCCAATTTGGTGCTTAATGGGCTTAATCATCGATGGGGAACAGCATCAATATAGTTCATTATCAGTGGACAATAGCCTCAGGCTGAATACGTGACCGGTGGCCTCCGAAATCAGAAAAAATGGCATTTCGGAATAATCGCCCGAAATCTGGGATGGTACCCCTTTGGAATCTGCCAATAATGGACCTGAAAGAAATCCATCGGAATCGGTGCTTAAGGAACTTAATCATCGTTGAAGAATAGTCTAAGGCCAAATACGTGATCTGTATCCTTCAAAATCCAATGAAAATGGCCTTTCAAAAAAAATAGCCCAAAGGATTACGAAAAGGCCATCCCAAAATAATTTGGCCCAATTTGGTGCTTAATGAGCTTAATCATCGATGGGGAATAGCATCAATATAGTCCATTATCAGTGGAGAATAGCCTCGGGCCAAATACGTGATATGTAGCCTCCGAAATAGAAGAAAATGGCATTTCGAAATAATCGCTCGAGATCTGTGATGATACCCATTTGGAATCTGCAAATAATGGACCCGAAAGAAATCCATCGGAATCGGTGCTTAAGGAACTTAATCATCGTTGAAGAATAGTCTAAGGCCAAATCCGTGATTTGTAGCCTTCAAAATCCAAGGAAAATGGCCTTTCGAAAAAAAATAGCCCAAAGAATTGAGAAAAGGCCATCCAAAAATAATTTGGCCCAACTTGGTACTTAATGGGCTTAACCATCGATGGGGAATAGCATCAATATAGTTCATTATCAGTGGCGAATAGCCTCGAGCCAAATCCGTGATTTGTAGCCTCCGAAATAGAAGAAAATAGCATTTCTAAATAATCGCTCGAAATCTGTGATGGTACCCCTTTGGAATATGCCAAATATGGACCCGAAAGAAATCCACCGGAATCGGTGCTAAAAGAACTTAATCATCGTTGAAGAATATTCTCAGGCCAAATCCGTGATCTGTAGCCTTCAAAATCCAAGGAAAATTGCCTTTCGAAAAAAATCGCCAAAGAATTACGAAAATGTCATCCCAAAATAATTTGACCCAATTTGGTGCTTAATGGGATTAATCATCGATGGGGAATACAATCAATATAGTTCATTATCAATGGATAATAGCATTGGCCCGAATCCGTGATCTGTAGCCTCCGAAATGGAAGAAAATGGCATTTCGGAATAATCGCCCGAAATCTGTGATGGTACCCCTTTGGAATCTGCCAAAAATGGACCCGCAAGAAATCCACCATAATAATGCTTAAGGAACTTAATCATCGTTGAAGAATATTCTCAGGCCAATTCCGTGATTTGTAGCCTTCAAAATCCAAGGAAAATGGCCTTTCAAAAAAATCGCCAAAAGATTTATGAAAATGCCATCCAAAAATAATTTGGCTCAATTCGGTGCTTAATGTGGTTTATCATCGATGGGGAATAGGATCAATATAGTTCATTGACTGTGGTGAATAGCCTCGGGCCGAATTCGTGATCTGTAGCCTCCGAAATCGAAAGAAATTGCCATTTCGCAATAATCGCCCGAATTCTGTGATGGTACCCTTTTGAATTTGCCAAAAATGGACAAGGAAGAAATCCACCCGAATCGGTGCTTAAGGAACTTAATCATCATTAAAGAATAGTCTCAAGCCAAATCTTTGATCTGTAGCCTTCAAAATCCAAGGAAAATGGCATTTCGCAAAAAATTGGCCAAAGAATTATAAAAATGTCATCCCAAAATAATTTGGCACAATTTGGTGCGTAATGAGCTTAATCATCGATGGGGAATAGCATTAATATAGTTCATTATCAGTGGAGAATAGCCTCGGGCTGAATCCATGAACTGTAGCCTCCGAAATTGAAAGAAAATGGCATATCGGAATAATCGCCCAAAATCTGTGATGGTACCCCATTGGAATCTGCCAAAAATGGACCCGAAAGAAATGCACCCGAATCGGTGCTTAAGGAACTTAATCATCGTTGAAGAATAGTCACAGGCCAAATCCGTGATCTGTAGCCTTCAAAATCCAAGGAAAATTGTCTTTCGAAAAAAAAATTGCAAAGATAATTACGAAAATGATATCCAAAAATAATTTTGCCCAATTCGGTGCTTAATGGGCTTTATCCTCGATGGGGAATAGGATCAATATATTTCATTATTAGTGTTTAATAGGCTCGGGCCGAATTCGTGATCTTTAGCCTCCGAAATCGAAAGAAAATGGAATTTCGGAATAATCACCCGAAATCTGTGATGGTACCCCTTTGGAATCTGCCAAAAATTGACCCGAAAGAAATCACCCGAAATCGGTGCTTAATGAACTTAATCATCATTGAAGAATATTCTCAGGCCAAATCCGTGATCAGTGCCTTCAAAATCCAAGGAAATTGCCTTTCGGAAAAAAAATCGCCCAAAGAATTACGAAAATGCCATTCCAAAATAAATTGGCCCAATTTGGTGCTTAATGGGCTTAATCATCGATGGGGAATAACATCAATATAGTTCATTATCAGGGGAGAATAGCCTCGGCTGGAATCCGTGACCGATAGCCTCCGAAATCAGAAGAAAATGGCATTTCGGAATAATCGCCAAAAATATGTGATGGAACCCCTTTGGAATCTGCTAATAATGGACCCGAAAGAAATCCACCAGAATCGGTGCTTAAGGAACATAATCAACGTTGAAGAATAGTCTAAGGCCAAATCCGTGATCTGTAGCTTTCAAAATCCAAGGAAAATGGCCTTTCGAAAAAAATAGCCCAAAGGATTACGAAAATGCCATCCCAAATTAATTTGGCCCAAATTGGTACTTAATGGGCTTAATCATCGATGGGGAATAACATCAATATAGTTCATTATCAGTGGATAATAGCATCGGGCCGAATCCGTGATCTGTAGCCTCCGAAATGGAAGAAAATTGCATTTCGGAATAATCGCCCGAAATCTTTAATGGTACCCCTTTGGAATCTGCCAAAAATGGACTCGCAAGAAATCCACCAGAATCTGTGCTTAAGGAACTTAATCATCGTTGAAGAATATTATCAGGCCAAATCCGTTATCTGTAGCCTTCAAAATACAAGGAAAATGGCCTTTCGAAAAAAAATCGCACAAAGAATTACGAAAATGTCATCCAAAAATAATTTGGCCCAATTCAGTGCTTAATGGGGTTTATCATCGATGGGGAATAGGATCAATATAGTTCATTATCAGTGGTGAATAGCCTCGGGCCGAATCTGTGATCTGTAGCCTCCGAAATCGAAAGAAAATGGCATTTTGAATAATCATCCGAATTTTGTGATGGTACCCTTTTGGAATCTGCCAAAAATGGTCCCGAAAAAAATCCAACTGAATCGGTGGTTAAGGAACTTAATCATCGTTGAAGAATAGTCTCAGACCAAATCCTTGATATGCAGCCTTCAAAATCCAAGGAAAATGACATTTCGAAAAAAAAATCGCCCAAACAATTACGAAAATGTCATCCCAAAATAATTCGGACCAATTGGGTTCTTAATGGGCTTAATCATCGATGGGGAATGACATCAATATAGTTTATTATCGGTGGAGAATAACCTCGGGCCGAATCCCTTATCTGTAGCCTCCAAAATGGAAGAAAATGGCATTTCGGAATAATCGTCTGAAATCTATGATGGTAGCCCTTTGGGATTTGCCGTAAATGGACCCAGAAGAAATCCACCCGAATCGGTGCCTAAGGAGCTTAATCATCGTTGATAAATAGTCTCATGTCGAACACGTGATATGTAGCCTTCAAAGTCCTAGGAAAATGGTCTTTCGAAAAAAAATCGCTCAATTTCGTTCTTAATGGGCGAAATTTTTTGGGTTTTTAATGGGCTTAATCATCGATGGGGAATAGCATCAATATAGTTCATTATCAGTGGAGAATAGCCTCGGGCCAAATCTGTGATCTGTAGTTTCCAAAATGGAAGGAAATGGCATTTTGGAATAATCGCCCGAAATCTGTGATGATACCCCCTTTGGAATCTATCAAAATTGGACCCGGAAGAAATCCACCTGAATCGGTGCTTGAGGAACTTAATCATCTTTGATGAATAGTCTCATGCCGAACCCGTGATCTGTAGCCTTCAAAATCCAAGAAAAATGGCCTTTTGAAATAAAATCGCCAAAAGAATTACGAAAATGCCATCCAAAAATAATTTTGCCCAATTCGGTGCTTAATGGGCTTTATCATCGATAGGGAATAGGATCAATATAGTTCATTATCAGTGCTGAATTGCCTCGGGGCGAACCCGTGATCTGTAGCCTCCGAAATCGAAAGAAAATGACATTTCGGAATAATCGCCCGAAATCTGTGATGGTACCTCTTTGGAATCTGCCAAAAATGGCCCCGAAAGAAATCCACCAGAATCGGTGCTTAAGGAACTTAATTATCGTTAACGAATAGTCTCATGCCAAATCCGGGATCTGTAGCCTTCAAAATCCAAGGAAAATGGCCTTTCGAAAAAAAATCGCCAAAAGAATTACGAAAAGGTCATCCCAAAATAATTTGGCCCTGTTTTGTGCTTAATGGACTTAATCATCGATGGGGAATAGCATCAATATAGTTCATTATCAGTGGAGAATAGCCTTGGGCTGAATCCGTGATCTGTAGCCTCCGAAAAGTAAAAAATTGCATTTCGAAATAATAGCTCGTAATCTTTGATGGTATCCCTTTGGAATCTGCCAAATATGGACCGGAAAGAAATCCACCGGAATCGGTGCTTAAGGAACTTAATCATCGTTGAAGAATATTCTCAGACCAAATCCGTGATCTGTAGCTTTCAAACCCCAAGGGAAATTGCCTTTAGGAAGAAAAAAAATTGCCCAAAGAATTACGAAAATGCCATCCCAAAATAATTTGGCACAATTTGGTGCTTAATAGGCTTAAACATCGATGGGGAATAGCATTAATATAGTTCATTATCAGTGGAGAATAGCCTCGAGCTGAACCCGTGATTTGTAGCCTCCGAAATTGAAAGAAAATGGCATTTTGGAATAATCGCCTGAAATCTGTGATGGTACCCCTTTGGAATCTGCCAAAAATGGACCCGAAAGAACTCCACCGGAATCGGTGCTTAAGGAACTTAATCATCGTAGAAGAATATTCTCAGACCAAATCCGTGATCTATAGCCTTCAAAACCCAAGGGAAATTGCCTTTCAAAAAAAAAAAATCGCCTAAAGAATTACGATAATGTCATCCCAAAATAATTTGGCCAAATTTAGTGCTTAATGGGCTTAATCATCGATGGGGAATAGCATTAATATAGTTCTTTATAAGTGGAGAATAGCCTCGGGATGAATCTGTGATCTGTAGCCTCCGAAATCGAAAGAAAATGGCATTTCGGAATAATCGCCCGAAATTTGTGATGGCACCCCTTTGGAATCTGCCAAAAATGGACCCGAAATAAGTCTACCGGAATCGGTGCTTAAGGAACTTAATCATTGTTGAAGAATATTCTCAGACCAAATCCGTGATCTGTAGCTTTCAAAATCCAAGGAAAATGACCTTTCGAAAAAAATTGCCCAAAGAATTACGAAAATGCCATCTCAAAATAATTTGGCCAAATTTAGTGCTTAATGGGCTTAATCATCGATGGGGAATAGCATTAATATAGTTCTTTATCAGTGGAGAATAGCCTCGGGATGAATCCGTGAACTGTAGCATCCGAAATCGAAAGAAAATGGCATATCGTAATAATCGCCCGAAATCTGTGATGGTGCCCCTTTGGAATATGCCAAAAATGGACCCGAAAGAAATCCATCGGAATCGGTGCTTAAGGAACTTAATCATCGTTGAAGAATAGTCTCAGGCCAAATCCGTGATCTGTAGCCTTCAAAATCCAAGGAAAATGGCCTTTCGAAAAAAAATCGACCAAAGAATTACAAAGATGCCATCCCAAAATAATTTGGCCCAATTTGGTGCTTAATGGTCTTAATCATCGATGGGGAATAGCATAAATATAGTTCATTATCAGTGGAGAATAGCCTTGTGCCAAATCCGTGATCTGTAGCCTGCGAAATAGAAGAAAATGGCATTTCGGAATAAGCGCCTGAAATCTGTCATAGTACCCTTTTGAAATCTGCCAAAAATGGACCCGAAAGAAATCCACTGGAATCGGTGCTTAAGGAACTTAATCATCGTTGAAGAATATTCTCTGGCCAAATCTGTGATCTGTAACCTTCAAAATCCAAGGAAAATTGTCTTTCGAAAAAAAAATCGCCCAAAGAATTACGAAAATGCCATCCCAAAATAATTTGGCCCAATTTGGTGCTGAATGGGCTTAATCATCGATGGGGAATAGCATTAATATGTTTAATTATGAGTGGAGAATAGCCTCGGGCTGAATCCGTGTTCTGTAGCCTCCGAAATTGAAAGAAAATGGCATTTCGAAATAATAGCCCGAAATCTGTGATGTACCGTGATGGGTCGTTTGTTTCTGACTCGAGTACTATTGTCAATTCTCATGGTCAGGTGTACGACGGCAAGGTTGAGACTTTCTTGTGTTTGCATCTGATTCAGGCTGAAGCTCTTGGTCTCCTCAACGCCATCCTGCTTGCGATTCATGATTGGATTCCTACCTGCATTCGTACGGATTTTCAGGTGCTATCTCTTGCTCTCAATAAGGACTCCTTGGCATGGTCATGGCATTGTCGAGCTACCATTGGTCAGATGTCTTCCCTTCTTTAGTATGCTCCTTGGATCCGGATTGAGTTTGTTCCCCGACGGCTTAATCCGCTTGCAGATTGGGTTGTTCGCCAAGCTAGGGCAACTTCGTTATCTTTGGAATGGATCTTAATTGTTAATATCATTTTACCATTGCTGTAACGAACATTTGATTTCTTTTCGGATGGCATATAAGGATCCTCTTACTGTGAAAAAAAGATATGTAACTATATATTGAGTTAGTATAATAAAATATAAACTTGTTAAACCCCGTTGAACAAAATTGTGATTTAACTAAGGGTTGATTTGGAAGTTGGGTATTTATCATTTTTTTATTTTATTTCGGGACACCATACATGTATTTGAGTTTCAATGTTACAGTTATAATAGTAACTTATCTTACTAAATATTATGAAAATTCAAAATTAATTTCTTATAAGATAAGCGTTTGGAAAATTCACAAGTTGGCAACATCGACACTTTCTTACAAACAAAAATTTAATTAATAATTAATACTATGTTTATGGAACTATTCCTCTTATTTTAATATTTTCTCTTTTTGGGCTTTGATGTGAATGGTACAAGCCAAAGAAGAGTTACTGAAACAGCTACTACTAGTGGTAGCCATGGCGGAAACCGGAAAAGAGTTGAAGAGGCTATCGGGAAGACTATACCGGAAAGCCCAGCCCAAACACAAAAAGACCCGAAAACAAAAACTTGCCCGAAAAATGGACCGAAGGATTATCAGATCACTATCGCCGGCGGTGACGGTGACGGTTATGGGCTTTGCACATAAACCGGCAATCGTAGAAATAAAGCCCACCGCAATGAAGTGGACAATCCAGCCTCATTCCTCTGCACTTGTATCCTCTCTCTCTGGACTTCGCAAATTCCCCCATCAAACTCTCCCAGACTCCCCTCCCAAACATCCCTCTCTTCCCCCGTCCACCACCACCTCCACAGCAGGCGGCTCGGCCACCACCACCGCCGGGGCTGCGGCCGTTGTAAGCCCATTCCCGTAGGTCACAAAGGGAATAATTGTGGCTCAAGTGTACTTATCACTTAATGATTTAATATATAAGGTAAATCTTATATTGATTAGGTTAATGAAAGGTAAATTCCTAATATAACTTGATGGTGGGTCTATATAAATAAGCCCTAGGATTGGTTCTCTCTCAACCCATTACGTAGAATTTCTTAGCCATCACAGAAATCTCTAAACCTAAACCCTAAAGGGGTCAAGAGGGAGAAACTCAATTCCGGTGATTACTACTCAAGCTACTGTCGCCGCTCTTGTCATGGATCAAGGTAGGTTTCCTCGATCTATTATCGATTCGTAAAATCATCTAATTCTAAGATCCATGCTATTATGATTTATGTTTACATGTGGTATCAGAGCCTAAGGTTTATATGAATGGATGATTTTCGATTATGTTTGTTTCGTATTTATTTTTCCGTTGCATCATCGTGTATCTCTATATTTTGCGATTATGCTTATTGAATATAATTGATGTTTGTTTGACTGTATAATTCGATGTCCTGTTTTATAAGCATACATTGCCTGAGTTAGTGGATTGCCATATAATTTGTTAGCAATGACATCTGACGTTCTTTACAAACAAGGGTTTTAATCCGTTGACCATTATGGGTTGTGATTCTAAGTTTTCTTTTTAATCTGTTGAGTGATTGCTTTGGCTTTAAGCTTACTTATGTTAAAATATTATCATGATTATATTAAGCAATTAAAGAGATAAGCTCTACGTATGTGAGATTGAGTAAAATTGTTTTGCCTTAAGTCAATTCTTAATTTTGATATCTATGTTATGATTAATTTGTTAGTCACCAAAGTGGCCAAATTAGAAGGTTTATAGATATCAAGTTGAATCAAGTTCGACTACTAATGTTTATGTGATGCTTTAAATTTGAAGTTCGTGATTATAAAATATTTTTGAATCGCCCAAAGGTTGATTGCTCGTTTTATAATTCATGAACATTATCGTGGTAAATTGATGTGTTTGGTTAGATATATTTAGTATATTCAAAGATTGCAAGTATATCTAATTTGAGTATGTTTATCACCAATTATATGAAATTATTTTGAGCATAAATTACGATTATTTATCGCATATATATTGTTGTTTTGCCCAAAGGTAGCACCAATATATATTTTATATTTATGCTTCTGAATCTGTATTATAGTTTATGCTTATTACTCAAGGCATTAATGTGTGAGTACATGTTATATATGTTTGCAACATCTGTTTTTGTTTCCCTTCATTCGCAAGCCACGTCTGTTGTGAAGTTTAATGGCCTCAACTTCTCTGAATGGGCTGAACAAGTTCAGTTTCATCTTGGTGTTCTGGATCTTGATTTGGCACTCTTAAGTGAGAAACCTGTTGCTCTTACTAATGTTAGCAGTGCTGAGGAAAAGTCTTTCCATAAAGCTTGGGAAAGATCTAATAGAATGAGGCTAATGTTTATGCGAATGACTGTAGCAAACAACATTAAGTCAACTTTCAATGATATTGAAAGTGCTAAGGAATTTATGAATTCCGTGAATGAAAGCTCTCAATTTGAGTCTGCTGATAAGTCGCTTGTTGGGACACTGATGGGTACGCTAACCACCACGAAGTTTGATGGTTCTCGTACCATGCATGAGCATATCGTCAAAATGACGAATATTGCAGCAAGACTAAAGACCATGTGAATGGAAGTGAATGAATATTTCCTAGTAATGTTCATCCTTAATTCCTTGCCTCTAGAGTGTGGCACATTTCATGTGCATTACAATACTCTAAAGGATAAATGGAATATGCATGAATTACAAAGCATGCTCATTCAAGAGGAAGAAAGGCTTAAGAAACCAGGAAATCATTCTGCCAATCTTGTTGGTTATAAAGGAGTTGGAAAGAAACCATGGAACAAAAATGGGAAGGGCAAGGAAGGACTATCAAAGGTGAATGAGTCTTCTGCCAAAATTCACAAGAAGGAACCAACTAAGGATATATGCCACGTCTGTAAGAAAGCCGGACATTATCAGAAAGATTGCTTGAAACGAAAGGCAGGGTTCGAAAGAAAGGGTAAGCCTAGTGTTTCAGTATGTTTCGAATCAAATTTAATTGAGGTTCCTTATAATACTTGGTGGATTGACACTGGTTGTACCATTCATGTTTCCAAAACGATGCAGGGATTCCTTACGACTAGGGCTGCAAATGAGCCAAGCTGCTCGCGAGCAACTCGGCGTTCGAATCGGAAAAAACTCGTTCGACACTCGACTCGTTGTTTAACAAGCCAACTCGCGAGCCGACTCGTTAGTAAACGAGCCAAGCTTGAGCTAGGCCATGCTCGGCTTGATAAGCTCGTGAGCTAGCTTGACTCGGTGGCTTGTTGAGCTAAGCTCGTGAGCTGGCTTGTTTAAAGCTTGTGGAAGGATTAATTACTCTTCTGAACATGAAAATTATCTTTTTAATAAGGATGTGTATGGAAGTTACATGTTATTTTTAGTTTCTAGTGTTCTTTTTATTATTTTTAATTTCTAATGTTCTTATTTGTACACATTTTTCAGCAAGAATGGTTTCAAATCGAGCTTATCTTGAGCCGAGCTTGTACTCAGCTTGACAAGCTGTGTTAATGACCATTTACCGAGCTCTGTCGAGCCGAGCTCGAGCTGGATTATTTTTAATCGAGTCGAGCTCGAGCTCGAGCTGGATAATCAAAATTCGAGTTCGAGCCGAGCTCGAGCTAAAAAATTTATAAACGAGCCGAGCTCAAGCTAAGCAAAAACTCGACTCGACTCGGCTCGTTTGCAACCCTACTTACGACCCAAACCATAAGGCAAAATGAGAAGTTCATCTATATGGGAAACTGAGCCAAAGTTTCAGTTGAAGCTATTGGGACTTATCGTTTGGTTTTAGATACCGGTCATCATATGGACCTTGTCAATATCCTTTATGCTCCTTCTATTTCTCGTAATTTGATTTCGGTGTCTCAACTAGATAAAGCTGGGTATTTTTGGAACATTGGAAATGGTTCTATTAGTTTGTTCAAACATAATATTTTATTGGGATCTGTTACCCTTATTGATGATTTGTACAAACTAAAACTTGATACCCCATTTGTCGAGTCTCTCTTAACCTTGCATCATAATATTGGTATTAAGTGTGGTTTGTTTGATGAATCCTCTGCTTACTTGTGGCATAAATGTTTGGGTCACATATCCAAAGAAAGAATGGAAAGACTAGTAAAGAATGAAATCCTTCTCCATTTGGACTTTACTGACCTTGGAATTTGTGTTGAGTGTATTAAGGGGAAACACACGAAACACACACTTAAGAAAGCAGCCACAAGAAGCTCACAACTCTTGAAATTATACACATTGATATTTGCGGGCCTTTTGATGTTCCATCTCTTGGTGGAGAAAAGTATTTCATTACCTTTATCGATGATTTTTCACGTTATGGATATATCTATTTGCTACTTGAAAAATCTCAGTAGGTAGATACTCTTGAGGTGCTTATCAATGAAGTTGAGAGGCAATTAGAAAGAAATGTGAAAATTGTCAGATCTGATAGAGGTGGAGAATATTATAGAAAATATGATGAAAGTGGACAGTGCCCTAGTCCATTTGCTAAGTTCCTAGAAAGACGTGGTATTTGTGCTCAATACACTATGCCAGGAACACCGCAACAAAATGGTGTTGCAGAAAGGTGGAATCGTACTTTAATGGATACTAGTTTTTTGGCCCGCGCTCCGCCGCGGTAAGAAACTAATGATTTAATTGAAATCGAATAATTTATAAAATTATTCAGATAAGATACAAATGTTAGTTTCACGTGATTTCTTAATCATTACGAATAACATACGTCATCCGTTTGTTTAAGTGATACGTTGTAAATAACTATTTCTACATAAAGTTTACATAGTGTTTAATTATTATAGAAAAATTACATATTATTTTTTTAATTGATACATAAATGATTATTTGTCCATAAATTTTACGTAGTTTCTAATCATTAAAAAAAACTTATGTAGTTATAGAACGTTATTCCATAAATTTTTCATAATGTGTGGTCTAATAGTATAATCAAGTTATAGTAACTGACATTGACGAATTTTTAATTTATGTAAATTTTATTGAATGTTGTTACATAAATATTTCATAATATGTGGTCAAATAATAATTACTTGTGAATTTTAGACTTACCGTAGAAGTGGTTGTAGGGAATAAAACTCATATGAATAATATTGCAGAAAAGGAGGAAAAAAAGGCTTATGGTAAAATTGGGTATATGTATGTAACTTTTATTGAATGTTGTTACATAAATATTTCATAATATGTTATCTAATAATAATTGCTTAAGAATTTTAGACTTATTGTAGAAGTGGTTGTAGGGAATAAAACTCATGAATAATATTGCAGAAAAGGAGAAAAAATGGTTTACGGTAAAATTGTGTATATGGGATAAAACCTCATTGTGAACAGTATTCGTAGAGAAAAATAGCATGTTTTTTTCTTAATGAACAATGAAAAGTGCTTGTGCTTTTACTTATGAATTTTAGACTTATTGTAAAAGTGGTTGTAGTGGATAAAACTCATATGGATAATATTGCAGAAAAGGAGAAAAAAGACTTATGCTAAAATTGGTTATATGGTATAAAACCCAATTGTGGACAGTAACCGTAGAGAAAAAATAGCGTATTTTTTCTTAATGAACAGTGAAAAGTGCTTGTGTTTTTAATTATATAATAATAATGGTTAGGAGTATGTTAAGCAATTTATCTTTACCCAAATCATTGTGAATGCACGCTTTAAGGACCACTGTGTATTTGTTAAACAAGGTTCCTAGTAAAGCAGTTCCTAAGACACCTTTTGAACTGTGGACGGGAAGGAAACCCAGTTTAAGGCACCTGCTTGTTTGGGGTTGCCCAGCGGAAGTAAGAATATATAATCCACATGAAAAGAAACTGGACTCACAAACAATCAGTGGTTTCTTCATTGGTTATCCAGAAAAATCTAAGGGGTATCGGTTTTATTGCCCTAACCATATTATGAGAATTGTTGAAACGGGAAATGCTAGGTTCATTGCGAATAGTGAAGTTAGTGGGAGCTTAGAGCCACGCAATGTGGAAATTCAAGAAGTTAGAGTGCAAATATCTTTGCCTCTACCCTCTTCTCAAGTTGTTGCTCCTTCCTGCACATGTTGAGCATGATAACGATTTGCAAGAACAACAAATGAACGGTCAAGCACCACCTAATATTGCTATTGAGAATGAACCTAACATAGATGAACCTAAAGAAATCGCATTAAGAAGGTCTACAAGAAATCGAAGACCTGCAATTTCTGATGATAATGAGTTTTATCTTCAAAAGTTAGAATCTGATTTAGGACTCTATCATGATCCAATTTCATTTTCACAAGCCATGGAAAGTGAGCATTCTGATAAATGGTTAGCTGTCGCGAAAGAAGAAATGAAATCTATGTATAAAAATGAAGTTTGGGACCTTGTTGATTTGCCTGAAGGTTGTAAAAGAGTTGGTAATAGATGGGTCTTGAAGACCAAACACGACTCTAATGGAAATATCGAAAGACACAGAGCCAGGCTTGTTGCCAAAGGTTTTACTCAGAAAAGTAGTGTTGACTATAAAGAAACATTTTCACCCGTCTCTAAGAAAGACTCCTTAAGAATTATCATGGCACTAGTAGCTCATTATAATCTAGAGCTCTATTAGATGGATGTGAACACCGCCTTTCTGAATGGGAATTTAGATGAAGCAGTCTATATGGATCAACCTGAGAGTTTTGTGGTTGAGGGAAAGGAACATATGGTGTGTAAATTAAAGAAGTCAATATACGGACTTAAACAAGCTTTCTGACAATGGTATAATAAGTTCAATGATACCAACACATCTTTTGGATTTAAGGAAAACATCGTCGATCGATGTATATATATGAAGATCAATTGGAGTAAGTTTATAATTTTGGTTATGTATGTTGACGATATCTTGCTTGCTACTAATGATCTTGGTTTATTACATCAAACCAAGGAGTTTCTCTCTAAGAACTTTGAAATGAAGGATTTGGGTGAGGCATCCTATGTGATTGGGATATAAATATTTCTTGATAGATCACAAGGACTTTTGGGATTGTCTAAGAAATCATACATCGACCGAATCCTAGAGAGATACAACATGGTTGAATGTTCTGCAAATGTCGTTCCAATTCAGAAGGGAGATAAATTTAGTCTCAAACAATGTCCAAAGAATGAATTGGAAC
The DNA here is from genome assembly GCA_964030455.1 of Linum trigynum. NCBI lineage: Eukaryota > Viridiplantae > Streptophyta > Magnoliopsida > Malpighiales > Linaceae > Linum > Linum trigynum. The sequence continues at coordinate 52,490,495 of OZ034817.1, read as the reverse complement.
GCAAGCAAATCGAACACATTCCTTGTGAATCTATTGTTGGAAGTTTGAATTATGCACAAACTTGTACCAGACCAGACATCAGTTTTGTTGTCAGAATGCTGGGCAGGTATCAAAGTAATCCGGGAGTAGATCATTGGAAAGCTGAAAGAAAATACTAAGGTATCTACAAGGAACAAAAGACCACGTGCTCACCTTTAGGAGATCTGATCACCTTGAGGTGATTGGATATTCAAATTCAGATTATGTTGGATGTGCAGACACCAGGAAGTCTACTTTTGGCTATTTGTTCCTTCTAGCCAGAGGGGCAATTTCATGGAGGATTGCGAAGGAGTCTGTTGTTGCCACATCCACTATGGAAGCTGAGTTCATAGCTTGTTATGAAGCTACGAATCATGGTTTATGGCTGCGGAGTTTTATTTTTGGACTTGGAATCGTCGACACTATCGCCAAGCCGCTGAAAATTTATTGTGATAATTCCGCAGTGGTATTCTTCTCTAAGAGTGACAAGTATTCGAAGGGTGCTAAGCATATGGAGGTGAAATAGTTTGTTGTTAAGGAAGAAGTTCATAATCAAAGGGTGTCGATCGAGCATATTAGCACACAACTTATGATTGCTGATCCATTAACAAAAGGATTGCCTCCTAAGACATTTACTGAACATGTCGAAAGGATGGGGATTATAGGACGTCATGACTAAAGTTATTTTATGTTTCATGGATTGACACTTTGAGCTCATTTATTTTGTTTTTGGAACAAAGTTATGAATCTTGTTTTATTTATTATGATCGGTATATATACATACATCATGCATTATGTGAACAGAACACGATTTTTGTCTTTAGAGAAGACATTATTGTTGGACCATTATGACTAGCTTGTTATGTGTCATATTGAGTATGACTGGTTTTGTGGTACATGGAAGGGACTATGTCGATAAATTGATATACAACCGCCATGATCCTAATCTAGCTTTCATACTTGATTGTGACTTTATTGTGGACCAAATATTATGATGGATTTATCTTATGATGTGCACACTTGTGTTTATTGTTAGACCATATAATGACACATGGGCCAAGTGGGAGAGCCCATTCCCGTAGGTCACAAGGCCAAGCCGCTGAAAATTTATTGTGATAATTCCGCAGCGGTATTCTTCTCTAAGAGTGACAAGTATTCGAAGGGTGCTAAGCATATGTAGGTGAAATAGTTTGTTGTTAAGGAAGAAGTTCATAATCAAAGGGTGTCGATCGAGCATATTAGCACACAACTTATGATTGCTGATCCATTAACAAAAGGATTGCCTCCTAAGACATTTACTGAACATGTCGAAAGGATGGGGATTATAGGACGTCATGACTAAAGTTATTTTATGTTTCATGGATTGACACTTTGAGCTCATTTATTTTGTTTCTGGAACAAAGTTATGAATCTTGTTTTATTTATTATGATCGGTATATATACATACATTATGTATTATGTGAACAGAACACGATTTGTCTTTAGAGAAGACATTATTGTTTATGACTACCTTGTTATGTGTCATATTGAGTATGAGACTGGTTTTGTGGTACATGGAAGGGACTATGTCGATAAATTGATATACAACCGCCATGATCCTAATCTAGCTTTCATACTTGATTGTGACTTTATTGTGGACCAAATATTATGATGGATTTATCTTATGATGTGCACACTTGTGTTTATTGTTAGACCATATAATGACACATGGGCCAACTTGGAGAGCCCATTCCCGTAGGTCACAAGGGAATAATTGTGACCCAAGTATAATTATCACTTAATGGTTTAAAATATAAGGTGAATCATATATTGATTAGGTTAATGAAAGGTAAATTCCTAAAATACCCTGATGGTGGGTCTATATAAAGAAACCCTATGATTGGTCATCTCTCAACCCATTACGTAGAATTTCTTAGCCATCACAGAAATCTCTAAACCTAAAACCTAAAGGGGTCAAGAGAGAGAAACTCAATTCCGGTGATTACTACTGAAGCTACTGCCGCCGCTCTCGTTATGAATCGATGTAGATTTCCTTAATTTATAATCGATTCGTGAAATCATCTAATTATAAGATTCATGCTATTATAATTTATGTTTACAGCGGCACCCCATTTTTACGACCCACCGCGACCTCCACCCCATCCATACCCTCCTCCGTCGCCACCCCATCCCCACCAGAAGCTCCCTCCACCTCCCCTGTTTTTTGTGGCGATTTCAGTGTAATTGATTTTCATCGGCTGACTGTTCAACGTGGCAGCTGCTGCCACGTCAGGGATTGCATTTGAACTGCTGCTGCTTGCCTCCATAAGCAGAAGCAAGCGAAAGGTAGTGATCATCATCCTGACAACTGTTTTACTCACCATTTTTAGACGGGTGGATTGAATTGCTACTCTGTTACTTTCATCAGGCTTTCCGTTTTGTGCTATTTATAGAAAACAGTCGTTAGATTACACACATAGAAATCAAGCTGGCTTGCTAGAAAGTAGAAACACACACATAGATATAACTTTCTGTTTTTGCAACCACTTTTAATTACCCCATACCATTTACTACCCACTGTTAAACATACATAACACACAACAACAACAAAAATCTTCGCAATAAACTCTCACACCAGGCAAAACTAGGACACAATATATAGGTTACTTTTCATTACTTAAAGAGGCAAAACCCAATTCTTGGATGGACGGTATACATTAAGTAGTTGTCAAACAATTAGAGTGGATAATTTTTTCTTCTTTCTCAGCTGGCTTTGGGCTTGGAGCAGGTCTTGTTGGCAACAGAATAGCAACTCTCCAGTTCAACCAGCTGCAGGATCTCTTTCGTCTTCGCCAAATACATGGTGTGTCCTTGAATCAGATCCGTTGCATCAATCTACCATAATAACAATAATAACTTGTTAGCATGTCGAAGAGTAGCTCGTTAGACCAGATTAATCCTCGACCGTTAATCATTTCTAATTTTGTAATGATCATAATTTGCTTACATTCTCGATTCCAGGAACTTCAATGGGCTGAATGCCAGCCAACCCGGTGGAGGCCAGGCTTGCACGGAAAGTAACCCCTAGCGTCCAGTCATTCGTTGAGTATACATTCACAAACCTTCCAGCCACCATCTAGTTTTCCCATAAGCCAAATAATTAATTATATTATCAGAAAATTTTGATTAACTAAACAAAATTACGTACCTTTCTGGCAAGTGCCCATTTCTCGCCTTGGATGGCAACTGGTGCACCAAGAAGAACCACCCTTTCCACCAATCCACCTGCAAATTTTATTCATTTGTATCAATTACGGTTAATCAGAACTAACCCAATAATTAAGCTAGCTACAGTTTTTTTAATTAGTGATGATCTAGTGTAGTTAATTAAAGTAAATCCCAAGGGGTTAATTGATATTCCTACCGTTGTCACCGGGTGAGGCAGCCAGATGCTGCAAGCACTTGAAGATAGCTCGAGCTCCAAGTGAGTTGCCGATCAGTGTTACAGGCCTGAAAACAAGATTGAACTTTGCTAGATAATTACTTATACTATGGGTTAACTTCCCATCTAGAATCGTAATTAACAAATAATGATTGCTAATTACCTGTTGCCATGCATGCCCTTCATCAACACCTCAGCAAGCATCAGTCCTGCTTTATCAGCCCTAAATCAACAAGACAAAAAGGGGGGAAATCGGGTGATGTTGTTACTACAACAAAATAATCATTTCGTGTTTGTGACACTGGCTAATCGAATGTTTATTCAAACGATTTCAAATTTGCGTAACAGAAATTCTAAGTTCGTTTCGAACCTGTCAATAGCGACTGCCCATTTCGCGTCGATGAGCTCAGTAGCTCCAAGCATGGCTGCCGGCAGAGCTAGTGCCACAACTAACGTGCTCAACACAGTCAGCATTGCACCTTGTTTCATCATCTCCATTGCAGCCTCTACGACATGCAAAAAAATGTTTTTTTTTACATCAGTTTCTACCCACCAAAAAAAAAAAAACAAAGCACATATTAAATTAAGATTAATTGGGTTTAGGGTTCAAGCACTAACTCGATGAAAGCCAGTCCTCTACAGCGGTGCTAAACTCGATCAAGTTCTTCGACTCCCACCGCACGATGTACCTCTCCATGTTGTCGTTAATGCCTTCAAATGGCTTCTTAAAATCGTTCTCATTGAGAACATACCCGTTCATAAAGATTTCAACTCCTAGGCGCTGCCATGGTTAGATGTAATGAAACATCAAAAAAATTTGATCCACGTAGGCACAATCAACATACGAAGATAACCAAAAGAACCAACGGAAAAATCGAAAAATGAAGAAGTTTACGCCTTGATTGGCACTATCTCCATGTGCTTCAATGTCAAACTCCTCGAGTCCTCCTACTCTTTTTGCCATTTTGCTCCCCGTCAGGCTCATTCCAGCAGCTGCCCACCACGTATTAACACACATTGTTAATTTATTATTCGAATCGATCGAACCATATAGCGAAGAAAAAACCATTAACCGGTTTTCTTTTAATTCAAAACGATCAATATGTAGAATTCGAGCAAGTGATTTGTGAAATCCATGCGAGAATATACATTTTGAATTTTTTTATCACATCATTGAATTTTTTTTCTCTTGAAATCTCTTCAATATTTATTCTTATACGCAAAATACGTGGAAAATTAAGGTTTTTGAATCTGAACCAATCGAGAACTTTGCCCTGTGTAATTTGAAAGTGCGAACTCCATATTGTTACACATTCACGTTCTAAATATTCTTCGAGTATGTGAAAATCATAGCTAGTTACCTCCAAATGAAGCAGCAACAGCAACGGACCCTGTAGTGCTAGCAAGAGCACCTCCAAGGACCGGGGCGAGTGCAGCCACTCCATGTGCAATTGCTGGAGCAGCAAGGCCGCCGGTGGCGGCCATGAGTGCTCCGCCGGTCAAAGCGGCTGCGCTGACCATCCCCACGCGCTTGCTTTTCTCCCACGCGCCTTCGGTGACCGTCTTGTCTCCTTCGTTTGCCTTCGCCAACAGCTCCATCAGGGAGCTAGAAACCATCGACTCCATTGCTTCCTACATCAAAACGCAGGCCCAAAAAATTTAGCCCAAACAACTCGTGGGCCCAAAAAATGAAATGTCGGTCCAGAGTTTACCATTTCATTCCAATTGATGGCAAGCCAGCAGGCCAAAAGCCTGAGAGCAGCTCTGTGGCGAGCGTCATAGCCTTCTCTCTGCTTGAAGAATTTACCGTTGTCTTTAACACTATCGGCAAGGCAAGCTGAGAGCAGCTCATAGAGCACTGTAACTTTCCTCTGGTAGCTCACTACCTTCACCTCGTCCATGGCCATCTCGGCCCCCACGACGCCGGTCTTCACCAGTGCATTTGCCGGCCCGGCCGCCATCACGCCCAGTGGCGAGATGTTGCTCTGCTGAGTCTCTGCACACAATGAAACCGTTACGAATAGATTATGTGACGAAGAATGGAAATTTTATCGTGAGACGGTAAAAAAAGGTAGGAATTTTAATTTTTTTACTCGTATCTACGGTGGAGGCAGGGGATTTGTCCATGGCTTGGACAGTGGCGTCAACATTCTTGGTCAAAGCTTGTTCCTTCCCCAGCCTGTCCATTGACCCATCCCTATCCTCCGACAACAATTTCATGTACTGTAAAATCAGAAAGAAAAAGGAAAGGGTTTGATTGAGATTTGAGAAGGTACTTTTAGAGTAAAAACAAAACAGAGGATGAAAATGAAATTTGGTCGAACCGATCCAATGTGATGCCTCAATTGGGTAGAAGACCCGGCGGTTTCCTTCAGCCCATCCCATGCCTGAAGCTCCACTCCCAGAAAGCTGTAATTATCATAATTTGGGTTATGGATCATGAGGTCGTACAAAAAATTACCTAATTAGAATTGTCTGGCGTGTTAAGAACCAGATGATTCCAACATTTTAAATTGTTGAGAGAAATATAGTCGTAAATCTTATATCACACACTAATACACCCCCTCAAATGAAAGTCACTCATAAGGCCTTGAAGTTTGCACAACTCTTAATAAATGAAGGGCGTGGGGATTCAAACATAAAAAATCTCGATCACAGAAGGTTTTGATACTATGTCAAGAATCAGTTGATCTCAATAACTCGATTTGTTGGGAGAGTTTCAATCGTTAATCTTATACAACACACTAACATGGTGAAGGTTGTTCATGTCACCTGAAAACAGGGAGGAGCAAGCCGGAGTCCTCATGGATCCACAACTGCGGCTTCTCGGAGACGGAGGTGGAGGTCTTGGCAGTGGTGACGTCGGCGTGGCCGATGGGCTCGCTGTCCAGAGAGAGGAGTGGGTTGGAAGGATTTTTCTGGTGGTTCTGTGACTGGTGAAGCGCCAACGCAAACAGAGCTGCCCCTGCGTATTTCTGGGTCGGTGTTAAAATGTTTGCCTCCATTTTTTTATCTTTCCTTTCTGAAGAAATTAATTTTCTTGTGTTGATTCGATCTTTTGGTTTCAGGGGAAGGGAGCAATCTAAAGTGTAGATGGATTGCTAAGTAAGGAATGAGGATTTAATAATGGGTGGGAGAAGACGGTTAAAGAAATCAAGCTTCACTTCTATATATGTCTGTTTTAAAAAATTTACCTTTTCAATTCAAAATCTTGAGGCTTCCCCGCCGACTTCGCTCGTCAAAGAAGAAACAAAAACGGGTCACACGGGAGTTTTTCTTTAGATCAGAGTTGAGAGGAGAGGAGGAAGAAGAAGGTGGCTTTGCTTGGCCTTTGTCCATTCTATCGAGTTTGTGGCAAAATTTTGGCCTGCCCCGTCACCCTCTGCATTGGTGGAAAATGAACTCTGCAACCACGTGTTTCTCTTTGTTGCTTAGACTATCTTCATCTCATTGGTCATATGCTAGGTGGCACCATTTTGACGCAATTGTAAGGATGTGGAGATTCTTTCTTATTTAGCAAGATTGCTAAATAGAAAATTCATCGTGCAATGTCATATAAGCATTTGGGACCCACTTTATTCATGCATGGAACCAAATCCTTTTTTATTTTTTCCCCTTCTTTTTTCATCCACAATTGTGCACATATTGCTAAACATTAATAGTTCTTGTGTTTATGATATTTTTTTAGTTGTTAATAAATTAGAAAAAGCATAAATTATATTTTAATTATATTGATTAAGATGACATAAAAACTAATACAAAGATGTATAGTTAAAGATTGAAGATTCATTCAAAAAATTAGAAAGAAGTACACTAAAAGTACATGAAGAGATTTGAAATGGATTTAGAGAAGAGGAAGATGGCGAATACTATAGTGTTTTTGTGTATTTCATTTTGAATTTAACTGAATTTTGTATTTATTTTTTGTGTATACTAAGTATTTGTGTTTATTGAATGTTCAAAAGTCTATTATTTATTATTGAAAAGTATTGTTAAGAAAAATATGAATTATATGAATATTTTGTAGGTTTCATCAATTGAAATTGCTAAAAAAAAACTGCAAGATGGAGATGGTTGATTGAATGAGATAATTGTTAAAGTTTTTGATGTGGTTGTGGAGTCCATATATGAAACTGCTAACCTATTGGAGGGTTGGAGATGCTTTTAGCTTTTCAATTATTTGTACAGAGGGTATGACTCGGGATTATGATTTTGGGCTTAGCCCAAATGCCTACTATCTTAATCCAAAATAAAATATAGCATAGTCTCTAGTCATTGAGTTGTGTGATGGATTGAACTATACAATTTCAAGTAGATATGCACAAAATTCTCTCAAAACGAATGATAAAATGGGTTTCATAGATAGTTGCATCCCCATACCTCTTCGAGAGGCTGAGCGGTGTGGATTGTGGATGACTGCAATGCACTAGTTGTTTGCTGGATTTGTAACTCTCTACGTAAGGATCGATAACGATCTGTCCTAAATCATACTAATCCTAAAGTATTGGATGAATTGAAAAGACAATTTGGTCAACCATGGGGATGGCATTGAGGTGGGCTTTTGGCAATTTTTGTTAAACTCGTCTTTATCTCTATTTTCAATTCATAAACCTATGCACTACGAATCCTCTTGTGAGCAGAAGTTTTTTTTATCTCCATCATCGTCAGTTTTGGAAACCCACAGATCGCCCGACAAATCCAAATCAAATTCTACTTAAAACTAATGTAATTAAATTGAAACACATACTATTTTTAAAGCTAGAATGTTAAACAAAGATTATATATAGTAACCACAAAAAGTATGACAAACATGCCAAACCCTTTAAATGCTCTTTTTGCCATACACATGTTGAATACTTGGGACACATTATTAACAGTGGGGGAGTCTCTATCGATTCCAGTTAGCAGCAATGCAATCATGACTAGTCCCCATGAATGTTTAGAAATTGAGAGGATTCCTACGCCTAACAGAATATTACAGGAAATTTGTTAGGCATTATGATATCTTGAAGAAGGATGGATTCAAGTGGACTCCTACAGCTGACACTGCTTTCCAGTAGCTCAAGAATTTCATGACTGATCTACCAATGTTGGCATTGCCTGACTTCAGCAAAAACTTTACACCGGAGACAAATGCAGTGACTTGAGAGTTAGAGCTGAGTTATCCCATGAAGGCAGACCTGTTTCTTACCTCAGTCGGACTTCAGGAGTTAGACAGCAATGACTGGCATATCTGGCAATGCTCCTAGTAGTAACCAGATGGAGGCACTATCTTAAAGGAAGACCCTTTGTGATCCTCACAGATTATGAAAGTCTTAAGCACCTGCTAGGACATAAAGTTCATACTCATATTCAGAAGAAAGCGTTGGTGAAGTTACTTGGATTGAGTTATTAGATCATAAGTAGGCAAGGGAAGTACAAAAAAGTTGCAGATGCCTTATCTAGACTTAGCTTACCTAATTCGTGCTATAGGGCCTGCCGCTCCTGCTCCGGAGCGTGGAAACACGAATTGCCAGCAAATCGACAAAAAATTGCGATCTTAATTTTTTGGAGCGCGGATTGAATAGATTGGAGCGCACTTTTTATGTTGTCTGTTTGGTATTATGTTTATTCTAAGTTTTGTTAGGTTTTAGCCTTTAGGTGCTTGGTGTTTGGATTAAGGATCCCATTAGGAAACATTTAGGCCTGATGAATTAAAGTTTTTACATTTTTATCTATAATCATCGTGTAAAGTTCTTATTAATAAAGAATTTGGCCAGGTATATAACTATATATAGATGTATACAAAATATCAAAGATTGTGACTCGCACAAAACTACACCACAAATTAATCCCGACTAGAGCCCAAGTTTTTAAACTCTAGCCGGGTGCAGTATAGAGCAAGTATTTAAATTGTCAATCCGGGCCGGTCCATGTACCCCTACTTCAATCGCTTAAGTTGTTATCTAGCAAAACAGTTTTGGATTTTAAAACTAAGAAAACTATAAACTAAACTAGCAGGGAAAAGTCTAGCTAAGGGAGCTTCACCCAGGAGTTGCTTCCCCCTAATTAGCTACCAAGACTCGTTGGATTGGAACGATTGCAATGGGCAAGGTAACTGCGAACCGCATAGGGATGCATATATGGTTGTACACCATAATCTCAATTGCTAAACCGAGGTGAACATTATAGGTCGTGTCACTCGGCCCTCCCGCGTTTAATCGCGCTTAATTCAATGGTTGGACGGCTTAATCGTGCTTAACCAATTTGCTTAATTCAACATTGAGGTTTTCCCTAAATTTACCTATTTAGGTGGCTTAAAAAAGCTAAAGGAAAACCAACTCGATTGAGTCTCCCATGGAAGGGGGATTTTCCTCTCTAAGCTAGGTTAAAGTGCCTAATTAGATTGCAAAGCACCAACATGCACAAACCTAAGGATGCTAAGCACAATTATTTACAATCCTTAGGTTGCTAAGCACCAAAATGCACAAACCTAAGGATGCTAAGCACAAAACATGCACAACCCTTAGATTGCTAAGCACAAGCATGCACAATCAACATGAATAATACCTTAATCATTGAATTAAACAATATCAAATGACAATCATTCAATCTAAACAAGAAATTACAAAGTATTAGTTAGGGATCTACAACACCCAAGAGAACAGAGTGAGTGTCTAGAGAGAGAGGGGAGATTACAAAGAAACCTCCATATCTTCTTCTTCTGCTTCTTCTTCTTCTAGGCTTGATTCCTAGCTTCCAAACTTGATCAATTCCTTCAATTAAACTCCAAGATCACTCCCTCTCTCACTAGAACTCCCCTTTGGTGCTTTGGGTTGAAACCCTAGAGAAAGAAAGTGTTCCTTTTCCATAATTCAGCTCCCCCCTCTCTCTACGCTGTTGTCTTCATATTTGCCCGAAAGTGACTAGTTCACGGATGCGTTGGCCAGTTCACGGCCGTGAACACCTAAACGCGTTCGTGAACTCAGTGTTGTCCAAAACCGCTTCACTCTCCTGGGTTCACTGTCAATGGCCCCATTTCACGGTCTTAGAGACCGTGAACTCGTCTGGCGTCAGTAACTTCGGATTTGGCCCTGGACGCCTTGATGTTCACGATTTGTGGTCCATGTTCACGGTCTTAGGAGACCGTGAACTGCGGCTGTTTCCTAGACGCCTTCACTTCACTATTACGGGGCAATTGTCACGGTCTGTAGACTTTTCTTCTGTTTTTGCGCTTTTTGACCTCCAATTATCCCAAAATTCGACCTCGACCCTTCCACACGTGCTAGGACCTGAAACGTATCAAAACAAGCACAACTTAGCGTGAAATATATCGAGGAACAATGAAATAGTAAGCTAAATGAATAAGAAATGAGGGGTAAAATGTGTACATTTGGGCCCGAATCAAATTGTAAAATCGTATCGAAGGTTGTACAAAAAAGTAAATAATAGGATTATTTGTGTATAAATCGTGTTTTAAAAGAAAAATAATTAATAACTGCTAGAACTTTTTTAAAAGAAAAATAATTGAAAAAGGGGTAGATTAGTCATTTCAAGTCTTTTTTTAACTGACATTTGATAATTCCTAACAACTTGGGGCTTTTCGAGTTGAGTGAGTGCAGTCAAAATCGTTGTCATCCTCATATGATGAGCAGTGAGGTGTCATTGAAGTGATGGCAAAAGGAATTGGCCAATCATACAGCCGTAGAAGAAGCCTCCACCGTCAGGAGCTCGGGAAAGGGGAAAAAGAAAATCAAATAGAACATAATTAATAATTGCTACAACTTTTTTAAAAGAAAAATAATTGAGAAAGGGGTAGATTAGTCATTTCAAGTATTAATAACTGTCATTTTATAGAAATTCTAATAGAAAGATATGTTTTTTGCTATGTTTTGAAAGATAAAGAGTGCAAATGAAAAAAATAATAGAAGATTACGTTGTTAACTTGCAATAATAAAAGGATACAACATTCTATTAATCCTATAAAAATTAGATGAAAATGTGAACAGGGGAAAATTAAATAACAAAAATTCATCTCGCGAGCAATTGCCAACAACCATTCGTCCCCCGCCACATACACAGGTAACAACCAACGACAAACCGAATTAGAATAAAATTTTCAAATTTACAACACTCAGGTGGGCCAGCTAATTTTTACTCTCTCTCATGTGTCTCTCTCTCTAACGGTTACTTTCTCTGAGCTTCCTAATGTTCTGTTTCCCGTCTCGTTTGATGAGACTTCTCCCGATCTTGATGAGCAAATTCTGATCTATCTCAACAGGGGTAGATCTCCTCTTATCCCTAGCCCCTAACCCTTCGCATATAGTGAATTTAATGAGGGAAAATGACTCGGCATAATCTCAAATTCCAGCGAATCCAATGCTAAGCAAGGGGGCTATATTCTTGGGAAGGTAAGAAAAAAAATACAAAGGAAGCCTCCATATGGGATAGGAAGGTCCCATGGCAGGGTACAAGCAGGGGAGAGGTAGAAGAAAGGGGAATAAAAATGGTCAGAGTATCTATTATGGAAGATTTGGCGGAAGGGGCAGATCTGTCTCCGCCGAACATCGACCAAGTGTAGTGGCTGAATTAAAAGTACAAAGCACCCTTTTGCCCAGGAATATCTTTAAAGATGATGGAATGGGTGATATGAAGAATATCTACCATAACAATGTGGGAGTTTTCATAATCGGGCCGCTCAATTAGTACGATATTGACGGCCAAGCCCGCACGATTTTACTCTTGGGTATCCTCCCCAAAAGGCCTCGTACTAATTGGGGTAGGTGGACACTAATATACAAGGTTTCCTTCTCTTGTACAACCGATGTGGTACTTGGATTGTCCCATAACAATCCTCCCCTCAAGACAAGGACCACAAACTTCGTGTCCTCACCTCAGGGATTATCTTGATCCGCCAGACGCCTTATATCGATGGGCTTCTCGGTACAAGGACTTTACCAAACGCAGAACTCTCTTTGATCCGCTAAATCAGATGTAGCCTAGATGTGGATCTCTCCTGGATCCACCAAACATATGCAGATCTCAAATCCTGAGGCCACTGAATGAGGGTACACCAAACTGACGTCCACCGCCCCGAACCAGACTCTGATACCACTTGTAATAATCGGGTCGCTCAATTAGTACGATATTGTCCGCTTTTGGCCAAGCCCGCACGATTTTACTCTTGGGTATCCTCCCCAAAAGGCCTCGTACTAATTGAGCTAGGTGGACACTAATATACAAGGTTTCCTTCCCTTGTACAACTGATGTGGTACTTGGATTGTCCCATAACAGGAGTTATAGTTGTTTCCAATAGAAGTAGAGTATTTGAGAGGGAAGAGGGATGCAGAACAATACTCACAAATCATAGTTTACCAGAGGCAAATCTCTTGCTCATCTCGTTTACTCTTCCTTCTCCCTTTCTCATCCCTCACTCTAGTCTCCCTAAGAAAATCAATTACAAGATGGACATTAACGAGTTAGCAGAGAGAGCAGGGCGTTTGAGTACAGAACACAATAATCCCTCGACCTTAGGGGGGGGGAGAGGAGACCGTCCGAAGCTGACAACAAATTTAGGAAGGGGGGATCTCTATGCTGCTGGGGAAGATGCTAACGGAGAACAAGGTTGTTCTGGCAAAAGGCAGCAGGAGCTGCTAGGTTCGCTTGGGGGTATGTATGGAGAAGTGGGAGTCCAGCCCACCCAAGCGCAGAATCTCTTTATCTTCACGTTCAAGGATGCCAGGACGCGAGAGAAAGTTTGACGGGAAAGGCCATGGAGCCTCTCCAACACAATGACGATATTAGAAAAATATGGTGGTAGAGGAGATCCAGAAACCATTCATGTGAACAGATTGGTTGTTTGGGTGAAGATCCATGGCCTCCACCAAAGTCAGAGGTGCGAGGAGAAAATCATCTCATTTGGAACTTTCTACTTCCCAAAATTTCTTGATTTCGACAGAGCTAGCCTCCACTTCAATGGCTATAGAAGATTTACCAGAATGTTGGCGTAGGTTGATCTGAGCGAGCCGATTCCAGTGGGGTTCGATTTTCCATTCACTAATGAAGTAAAGGGCAAGAGCATTGTGATATAATTGATTTCAAGTACGAAAGGCTGGTGGAGCTCTGTTATTTTTGTGGGAGAATTGGTCATAACCGGACGACTTGTGCGCGTATGAAGGAGGAAAGGAAGAGAAGCGGACACGTCCCACTCTCGGAGGTGTATACATCTGACCTCAATTCCCATTATAGGTCGAACAATAGTAGAGGCAACCAGGTTGGAGGCGAGCTCAGCCTCCCCAACTCCGACCCAACATCCTAGAGGAGTCGCTATCGTTCAGGAGGAGCAAGGGAGTACTTGGAAGATCCAACAGAAGCAGGGCACCCATCGGCAAAGAGAAGAAGAAGGAGACAATCTCTTAATCCCTTCGGGATTTACTGCCCGCCGACTGGAGGAGGAAGCTTGGGTGGAAGATAGAGGCTAGAGTGGGAGGATGAAAGGGTGATATAGAAATGAGATGGGAGGAAGGGATCTGTCACTGGAGATGGAAACAGCGGCGGCGACTCTCCAAGGAGGACTGAGGATAGACGATGAAGAAGGGAGGCAGAGAAAAACGGACCAGAAGATTCAAATGGGTTACTATCTTTCGCTTGGGCTTTGCCAACCCAGCCTCCATGCCCACCGAGTTAGGGAGGATGAGCCCAACTAGCATCAGCTGCAAGTCCATAATGCATATCAACACATACAAGAGGAGTTTGAGGGAGAAGCAGGTCGGTCCATGAAAAAGAGGAAAGGGGTTTCGATCCAAAGCCTAGGAGGGGATGAGGCTGAATTGAATGGAAGGGCTTGCTTTAAGTTAAGCCCATCAAGTTCTATTTTTGCAGGAGGAATTGTGGGAGGTAATAGGAAGAAGAGGTCAAACAAATATAAGCCTCACATGACTAATGAAGTCACCGGGGACGAAGAAGATAGTGGAACAACGCCAACAGTGGTTCGCCATAATCTACCTCGACTCTCATGAGTATAGTAAGTTGGAATTGTAGGAGATTTGGCCAATCCCTTACAAGAAGATATGCAAAACGTCTTATACGAACATAGAAGACGTCTCAAAATTTTCCCCAATAGAGAGTATGTCGAACCTGTCAACTCGTCTAGGGGCTTTGCTTTGTGGTGGAAGACGGGTATTAGTATTGATGTACTAAGTAGTGACAAGTACTATATGGATGTTTGTATTGACATGGGGAGGAAGTTCTTTTGTACTTTTGTTCATGCCCCAACTACAACTGTTGGTATAAGGGAATTTTGGGAGCACTTGAGCTCCCTTTGGAGTAGTAGAGAGGGTAACTGGGTCGTTATAAGTGATTTTAATGCTACTATCTATGAGCATGAAAAGGAGGGGAGGTGCCCTCTTAGGTACGAGAATGTGGAACCTTTCAAGAGGTTCATTTTCGACAATGCTCTCATTGACATTGGATTCAAAGCCAACCCCTTCACTTGGTCCAATAAGCGTACATGACTAAACTTGGTAAGAGTGAGGCTAGACCGAGTGTTGTGCTCACCCTCCTGGAGAGTACAGTTTGGGGAAGCAATTTTCTTCCATGAAAAAATGGTGGATTCTGATCACTTTCCAATTAGAATTGATCTACACTATAAAGTGTAAGAAGAAGAAGAAGAAGAAGAAGAAGAAGAAGAACCCCCTTCAGGGTTGATGAGAGATGGATGGAGAAAAAAGAGTTCAAAGAGATTGTCTACAGGGAATGGGATCCAGGTGGTCCGTCTAGCAGTCAGCTCAACAAGTGCGAGAGAGAACTGAAGGAATGGTCAAAAGACTTCCATAAAAACAGTATGCTGAGGGAGAATGAGATTGTGACCAGGCTTGAGAATCTCCAACATCCTTCACGGACGGAAGAGAAGGTGGAGGAAGAGAAGAGCCTCACTGTGAAACTGAGAAGTATTTGGCTTGAAGAGGAAACCTTCTGGAGACAATGCTCCAGAGTCAATTGGCTTAAAAAAGGTGACCAAAATTCATAGAAAACATAGAAATCGGGTTCTCCGCCTGAAGGATGAACTGGGAATTTGGGTTGAATATGAAGCTAGACTAAAGGGGATATGAGTGGGGCTTTTCAAAGATCTTTTCAAGGCTAGGTCTCCTATTTCCTTTTCACACACCCTTCAAGGGTTCCCAACAATGGTAATAGAAGAAATGAATGATGATCTCTGTGCAGCAGAGAACAATGAGGAAATTATGAGAGCTAGGTTTTCTTTTGGATCCAGGAAAGCCCCTGGCCCATATGGTTTCTCTGGAAAATTCTTCAGGAGATACTGGGATACTGTGGGTGGAACCCTCTGCAGAGAAGTTAAGGAGTACTTTGAAACAGCTAATATGCATGCAGGATGGAATGATACACACATTGTGATGGTTCCCAAGGTTGATCATCCGGAGAGCATTGACCAATTTCACCCCATTAGTTGCTGCAACTTCAGGTACAAACTTATCTCAAAAATCATGGCTACCCGTCTGAAGAAATGGACTTCCTTGCTTTTCTTAGAACTTCAGACAACGTTCACAGGCGGCCGCCTTATCCAGGATAATATTATTATTGTCCATGAAGCTCTTCATCATTTCAAGAACCACAAGCTGGGTAATAGAAGAGATATGATGCTTAAATTTGATATGAAGAAGGCATATGACATGGTTGATTGGGAGTGCCTTGAAACTCTTCTTAGAAAATATGGGTTCGATGAGAAATGGTGCAGATGGGTTAGCTCATGTATGCGTACATTCAGATTCTCGGTTTTGTTCAATGGGGAAGCCTCGGAGACATTCTGCCCTTCACGAGGCATTAGACAGGGAGATCCTCTCTCGTCATTTCTTTTTATCTTGATGTCAAATGCTCTCACTTTCCTTATTGACAAGGCAGTGGCAAAAGATCGCCTCAAGGGAATTAAGCTAAACCCGATGCCCTACCCTCACTCATTGTCTCTTCGCACATGACACAGTAATCTTTGGGAAAGCTAGCATTCAAGAGGCAGGGAGAATTTTGGACATCATCAATGATTATGGGGCAATCACTAGGCAGGAAGTAAATATTAACAAGTCATCTGTCTTCTTCAGTGCAAATTTTCCGACAAAGGAAAGGAACGACATTATCTCTCATATTGGATTTGCAACATCTAACTGCCATTCAAATATCTTGGATTCTCAACATAATGGGGAAACTCGAAAAAAGAAACCGTCTACTTCCTTATCCAGAGAATGAAAAAGATGGGGGAAGCTTGGAAGAGCCTGCTTCTCTCTCACGGAGGGAAGGAAGTCCTTCTCAAATCCGTTATTCAGGCTATACCATCATTCATCATGTGCCTCTTCCTTCTTCCAGTGTCCCTAACGAAGAAAATGGATTCACTTCTCAACAATTTCTTCTGGTCAGGCTCGATGGAAAAAGGTAATCTCCATTGGTGAATAAAGAAAGTTCTTTGTGCCCCAAAGTTAGAAGGAGGTTTGGGTTTCCAAAGTCCTAGAGATTTCAATCTGGCCAACAAGCATGGAGACGTCTTACTAATCCAGATGTCTTATGGACTCGCCTCCTCAAAGGACTCTATTTCCCTTGAGGAAACTTCCTTTCGACAAAAAAGGGAGCAAACCATCGTGGATCTAGGCTAGTCTTTGGGAGTCTAAGAAAGTCATTGATCTGTGAGCAGTTAGAGTGATTGAATCGGGGGATGATACATGGATTGATTAGGTTCCATGGGTCCCATTCCTTCCTAAAGCAAGCATTCAAAGTGGACCACAGAATCACATGAGAGTCAATACTTGGATTGATACGGAGGGAAAGAAGTGGAATTATGACTTAATCCAGGGGCATGTCTCTGGTTCTAAGATGGAGGCTATCTTGAGAATTCATATTGGGGATTTGGATTCCAATGACTTCCGGGCGTGGAGATTAAATGAAAAGACAATTTCTCTGTTAAGTCGGCTTACCATGCAGTTCACTTATCCTCAACTGAGCCTCAAACGATGGGCAGCATGGAGAAATGAAAATGGATGTGGCGTCTGGATATCCCTCCAAAACTCAAATTCTTCGTCTCGAGATGCTCTAGGAATGGTCTTGCAACGAAAGAGAGACTCTTCCATAGGAAATTATCACCCAACACAACATGCCAAGTGTACCAATTCCCCATTGAGTCCTTGTTACACCGCCTCTTCTTTTGTAATCATGCAAGGGAATCATGGAATATTATCTTCCCAAACCTTCATATTCCATCTCAGGCTATAGCTTTCCTGGATTGGTTGTACAACTGATAGACTGTTAATTACACATGTTTTTACCCTTGTTCTTACACCGTTTGAGATGTGGTTTCTCGTGTTTTAGACCGATTTCACGCTAGGTTGTGCTTGTTTGTGATATTTCAGGTCCTGGCAAGTGAATGAAGGTTTAGGAGCGAGCTCGGGGTCGATTGGGCGAAGATCGGGCGCGAGGCAAGTCACAAAGGAGGCCACACGGGCACACCCACAAATCACACAGCCGTGCAACTCATATTTCTGGCCGTGTGAGATTGTGCGAGAGCAAACACGGCCTGCCCTGACAACACACACGGCCGTGTGAAGGAGTGGCTTGGCCGTGCGAGTTTTGCCGAGAGCAAACACGGGCAGATGGAAGTCACACACGGCCGTGCCACTCTGGCCGTGTGAGAAGCCTGGAATTCGACTAAGTGATACGGTGCGTTTTGCCTCACACGGGCAACTGGGTAGGCCACACGGCCGTGTGGCCCTGCCCGTGTGAGTCGGGATTTCCTGGTTTTAAGCCAAATTCCGAACCAAAGAGGAGGAGAGCTGGGTTTTTGGATCCCAAACACCCAAGGGACGAACCAAAGAGAGAGAGGGCGATTTGAGGGAATTCTTGGAGTAGAGAAGGAGGATTTCTTCGCCTTGGAAGCTTGAGGAACAAGCCCGGACTTGAAGACTGATCATCTGAAGATTCTTACTGCAGTCTCTCTCTTCTCTATGGAGTAACTTCCCTTCACTTAGGTTTTGAGGAACCCTAGCTATGTTTGTTTGATTGGATGATTGTATGAGTACTCTGACTTGATAATCTTGAGTTCATATTCAATCTATGCATGTTTTCATGATTCAATTCTGCTTTAGTCGAGATTATTGATTCTACTTTGATCCTATGAGAGGGAATACCTGATTAGGTCAATAGAGCACCATAGATTGATAGTAGTGGATCGATTGCTTTAGTCAAGGGTTGATTCACTGCTTTGTATCGATTGAGAACCTCTTTCGATAGAGGGAGTCTAGTTCATAACGCCTTGATCAGTTGTTCTAGAGAAGGATACGTCCCTCTAGGCAATTGACTCAAGAGGGCCTTGTTCCTTTAGTCGAGACTCAAGGTCTAGTCAAGGATTCTCCGCATTGTGAATGAAAGTGAAACAGGTTAGAGATCATCAATCATTAATCTGGCTAGTGGCTAGGGGGAATCATACCTAAGTGAGTTCCCAACCTGTAATTAGATTAACTTTAACTGTAGTTTGCTAGAGTAGTTTTAGTTCTTTCATCTTAATCTGATTTGCTAAATAATAAACTGAAGCTGAGTAATAGTAACTCTAGAGACCCGTGGATTCGATATTTATCACTTGAGCCACTATACTGTAGTCCCTTTCATTGGTTACACTTGGCCTTTGTTAGGTGTTGTGTTTTAGAGCATCAAGTTTTTGGCGCCGTTGCCGGGGACTTTCTAGAGTATTAAGAAAGGCAGAAGTTTGTTACTTTAGCGTTTTTCTTTTCTTTTCTTTTCCACCCTTGCTTTTCACTTGGGTGTTTTTGTTTTTGTTGGTGCAGATCTGAATCATGGATCCTAATGGCTTCTCCAATCATTGGGGGTATCCACCACCACCTGAGTGGTATTACCCCGAGACTCCCTGGAGCAATCAAGGAAGAGAAGACTATGGATTCGGGTTCCAGTACCAACCCCCTTACTACGGAGAACAACCGGATCCCTGGGCATATCAAGAACAACCTCATTACCAAGAAGAATTTTTCCCACAACCAGAGGGGCCATTGGAGCTGGAGTTACCCATGGCGGCCTTCACGGGCCATTCTGCAGAGCCATGCTACACTCCACAGCCAGATCCACACTATGAATTGAGACTTCTCATGGAGCAGTTTGCTCGAGACTGTGATAGAACATGCTCCAGGATGGATCATTGTGTCCAGGCCTATCGTGAAACAGAGGAGATCCTCCTGAGCCTTAAGAAGAGCGTCGATGATCTTGAGCGATCTTGGGCACAGCCTGCTCCAGATCACCCTTCTGCTACCATACAAGAAGAGGAGGAGGAAGAAGAAGGCTACAAGGACATTGTGGAGCACACTGAAGTTGTCACGGAGAGCTCCCGTAATGATCATGATCAGGAGTGTCCTGTCGTAGCCGACCACACCTTCCCACACCCCAAACTACGCTTTGAAGAGGCGGGCATGAGTGAGGAGTTGCAAGAAGATCTCATGAAATAAATTGCTTGGCAACTTGCTCTCCAATCCGTGCTAGAAGAAGAAGAGCAACAAAGGGTGCAGAAAGAAGTTGTGGAGGATGACGAAAGTGAAGCAGGAGGAGTTCTTGATCATTTCCCAGGGGTGATACCACATGAAGAAGAAAGGGGGGTTGAAGAAGCAATTGGCGTCCAGGCTGAGGACGGAGTTAAGGTGGAAGAGGCCTGCACTGGCCATGAGTTACATGTGATATCTCCACCAAACTTCGAGGAACTGCTTAGCAAGGACCCATTTGCAGTGTCTCTTTGCCAGACCAAGGCCACCTCGACATCGGTACCTCTTGGTGGACGCGATGGTGGCCAATCGATACTGTCATATCTGGTTTGGGGCAATGAGACGAGAGAAGAGAAGGAGAGGTCTCGAGGGTGGAGACTTCATCTGCATCAAGTACATGAGCCTTCATCACCTGCCACACCACATGCTCGTGACTTGAGACTCCACCTCATCGACGAGAACCTCAACTTCAAGGAGGTTCTAGCATGGACCGAAACTTAGGAGCCATCGTCCGGCTCACGACGTGAAAGAAGCGCTTGTTGGGAGGCAACCCAACCAGTCGGTTTGCATTTCTGTCTCTATTTCTCCTCGGTTGAGTCAGTTTTGCTATTTGATTTTAGAGTCAATAACTCAACCTTTGTGAGATTTTGTGTGGTGTTTGTGTTCTGATTACTCTCTCTTTCTGGATGGCACCGCCTGACCCGTTCATCATCATTCACCCTTGATCTGGTAACTTCGTTCTACCCTCCTTATCTTTCCTCCATTGAGGACAATGTCGTGCTTAAGTGTGGGGGGATGTTCGATTATGTATGCGGGTGAATGTTTGGATGTTTGTGTGCTTGGAGCCTAGTCCACTGTCCAAATTTTTAAATTTGAGGGCTCCAAGTACGTGTTCCTTGCAATTTCCTGCTCAGTATGCTTTGAATTGACAGTCTTTATAGTAATATGCAACCTAGGGAGGTAGTGTAGCACTATGGAGGATGTTGATGCATTTAAGAAGTCTCATTTCTTCTTCATATTGAGTTGGTTGATTGAGTGAATTAGTGATCTTAGGACCCTTGAATTGTGTGGTGTTGTGGATTCTCTACCTGTCATGGACTCTTGTATCATGTTTTGAAAATAATAGGTGCTCGAAAATGTGCTTCAAAATAAACGTCTCCCGTGCGAATAGGGCGAAAGTGTGTAAGGGGAGACGGGAATTCGTTCCCAATTTCCACCTACTACCTCCAGCCCCCTTACATGTCTTTCCCCCGCACGAGGCTCGAGACATCCGCTCCTGGCATGGCCGGTAAGAGCAGGTTGGGACCCTTGAAAAAGAAAAAAGAAAAGAAAAATAACAGAAAACAAACATAATAGAAAGAAAAGGAGTTCCAACCATCCTTAAGCAGAAAATAGAGCACCTTGAAAAATGTGAGTCCATGATCTGTTGTTTTTGAGAATCTCCTCATCCACAATTCATTTGTCCTCTGTTCACTATTTGCCATGATGCCTACTCGCCGAAGAAGTTATGAGATGACTTGTGCGTTGGTTGACCTCGTAAGTTGCTAAATGATCTAGGAAGTCCTCTACCTACGATCTGGGTTGTTTGTTGCTATAGAGGTCTGGAGAGCTACATTGGTTTGAGTTAGGTTTGCTTGGGGACAAGCAAACGGTTAAGTGTGGGGGAGTTTGATAGACTGTTAATTACACATGTTTTTACCCATGTTCTTACACCGTTTGAGATGTGGTTTCTCGTGTTTTAGACCGATTTCACGCTAGGTTGTGCTTGTTTGTGATATTTCAGGTCCTGGAAAGTGAATGAAGGTTTAGGAGCGAGCTCGGGGTCGATTGGGCGAAGATCGGGCGCGAGGCAAGTCACAAAGGAGGCCACACGGGCACACCTACAAATCACACGGCCGTGCAACTCATATTTCTGGCCGTGTGAGATTGTGCGAGAGCAAACACGGCCTGCCCTGACAACACACACGGCCGTGTGAAGGAGTGGCTTGGCCGTGCGAGTTTTGCCGAGAGCAAACACGGGCAGATGGAAGTCACACACGGCCGTGCCACTCTGGCCGTGTGAGAAGCCTGGAATTCGACTAAGTGATACGGTGCGTTTTGCCTCACACGGGCAACTGGGTAGGCCACACGGCCGTGTGGCCCTGCCCGTGTGAGTCGGGATTTCCTGGTTTTAAGCCAAATTCCGAACCAAAGAGGAGGAGAGCTGGGTTTTTGGATCCCAAACACCCAAGGGACGAACCAAAGAGAGAGAGGGCGATTTGAGGGCATTCTTGGAGTAGAGAAGGAGGATTTCTTCGCCTTGGAAGCTTGAGGAACAAGCCCGGACTTGAAGACTGATCATCTGAAGATTCTTATTGCAGTCTCTCTCTTCTCTATGGAGTAACTTCCCTTCACTTAGGTTTTGAGGAACCCTAGCTATGTTTGTTTGATTGGATGATTGTATGAGTACTCTGACTTGATAATCTTGAGTTCATATTCAATCTATGCATGTTTTCATGATTCAATTCTGCTTTAGTCGAGATTATTGATTCTACTTTGATCCTATGAGAGGGAATACCTGATTAGGTCAATAGAGCACCATAGATTGATAGTAGTGGATCGATTGCTTTAGTCAAGGGTTGATTCACTACTTTGTATCGATTGAGAACCTCTTTCGATAGAGGGAGTCTAGTTCATAACGCCTTGATCAGTTGTTCTAGAGAAGGATACGTCCCTCTAGGCAATTGACTCAAGAGGGCCTTGTTCCTTTAGTCGAGACTCAAGGTCTAGTCAAGGATTCTCCGCATTGTGAATGAAAGTGAAACAGGTTAGAGATCATCAATCATTAATCTGGCTAGTGGCTAGGGGGAATCATACCTAAGTGAGTTCCCAACCTGTAATTAGATTAACTTTAATTGTAGTTTGCTAGAGTAGTTTTAGTTCTTTCATCTTAATCTGATTTGCTAAATAATAAACTGAAGCTGAGTAATAGTAACTCTAGAGACCCGTGGATTCGATATTTATCACTTGAGCCACTATACTGCAGTCCCTTTCATTGGTTACACTTGGCCTTTGTTAGGTGTTGTGTTTTAGAGCATCAACAACCCCAAGGATGCTATTCAACTAGGAACTCTGATACATGTTATCTTTCTTTGCTGGAATATCTGGAAGGTAAGGAATGAATGTGTCTTCAAGAATCGGATTCCTTGGCATCCGAACGTTATTATGCAAACTTATAAGGAATTCATTGAATGGACGACATGCCCGAAGACGCCCATGCTTGTCTCTACATCTATTCAGCTCAGGGGATCCCACTCATCTACTTCTTCACCGCCAAGCAATCAAAATTTCATGATTCACTGTGATGGGTCGTTCTTAAGCGACTCCCAGATGGCGGCTTATGGTGTTATGGTCATTAACCACCATTGACAAGTGTGTGATGGGCGAAATGATACCCTCCTTTATTCCATCCCGCTCGAAGCCGAAACAAAAGCTCTTTTGGAAGGTCTCAAATTAGCTAAAAAAAATATGGCGCTGAATGTATAGTAAAATCTGACTGCCAAGTGCTTGTCAAAGCCCTCAATCACGATTTTGGAAGTTGGCCATGGCGAGGAGCAGCTTGGATTGGATCAATGATCTCAATTCTAAAAGCAAACCCACAAGTCAAGGTCAAAGTGATCTCTCGAAAACTTAATGTTATAGCTGATTGGGTTGCCCGGTCGCTGACTAGAAGTGTACTATTGTTTCTTCGTATCGGTTGGTGGAATAAAAGATGGTTTTACTGTAAAAAAAAAGGTGGGCCAACTTGGCCCGAGCGCTTTACTCACGGATCCATTTTCAGCCCACCACTAGCCAACTGACGGTCGATAGGCCCACAGCCAGATCGATACAACTAGAGATGGCAATTAGGATCCAAATCCATGAATCCAATCCAATCCATCCACCAAATTATCCACCTAATCCAATCCATTTAAATCCAATCCATTTGATCCAAATCCAATTGGATTGGTGGATTCATGGATCAATCCATGGATCCAAATGAAAAATTACGATTTGGTACCTATATTTTTTATATTTTATATTTTGGTACCTAAAATTTATATTTTTATACGAAAAATATCATTGGAAAATTACATTTTGGTACCTAAATTTTTTCATCGTGACATTTTAGTACCAAAACTTTTCAAAATTTACATTTTGGTCCAAGCCTTGGATGTCATTTGGATTCATGGATCAATCCACCAATCCATTTGATCCAATTCATGAATCCACCAATCCATTTGATCCACTAATCCAATTCACAAATCCACGAATCCGATCTAATTGCCACCTCTAGATACAACAATGAGACGGCAAGCAAGATTGTAATTAGCATAAATAAATAAATTCTAACAAAACAATTAGTTGTTATTTTGGTCAAAGGTGCCTTCGGGGACATCCGATAAAATTATTTTGGTCAAAGCATGTGCCTTGGGATCACATTCTAACTAGGTCTATGTTGAGGCTGTTTACAGCAGGGGGGAAAAACACAATAAATAATTACCTAACTTGGTAGAGACAGACAGAGTCATAGTTTTGCTACTTCATGTCTCAAAGAATACTTTATAATTATTAACGCTTCATACAAGAAATTCGTTACTAGGGACAGCTTTTCGATTTTGAAGAGGATTTATAGACTAATAAGTAAACAATTTCTTTGATATATCTTAGTGGTTCAAAAAATAGCTTCAATTATGACTTGTAAAATGAAAAAGCGATTCTGGTTGATTTTGTATCTTGTTCTCTTCATAATAGTGAGGCCAGTTGCTTAGATGAATTTATGAAGTTAATATTTGCGATAAAATATGATTTAATGGATAGATCAATAATTTTCATTATATTCTTAATGTATTTTTTAGTATCTAAATCAATTATACGTCATCCCAAACTATAACATGACTATTTTCTCACTTTGCTTACATTATTTCACGCCTAATTATACTAATCAAAATTTATTTTTTTCCAAATGAAACCTTTGTGTTAACATATGAGAATTAAGACAATTAAACATTCATTTTAGGGGTACAATCAAACTAGGCTATCAATAATAATTTTTATAAAATTTTCAATCATTCACTCATTTCAACTAAGGACTCCCGTGTTATAAAGAAAACACGGAATTAATAATTTCATAATGAAAAATTATTAATAATCAGTAGAAACCGAGTTTGTCAACCCGCGGGTTGACCCGTATTGGCCCAGACCCGGCCTTGAAAATGGGTTAAAATAGCTCATTTGAGAGTTAGCCCAAAATGATCAAATCTTGGCGGTTGGCCCGTCCGAGCGGTTCAGCGGGCTGCTCGTTCCAAAGTGTCGTTGAATTTTTACTATGTTGAATTTACGTTGATGTTATTTAAGTGTGTTGGAGTTTAAATACATTTTTTTATCTTGTATTCAAAATAAGTACAATGTAATGACTTTTTTCATATTTTTGGGCTAAATCGGGCTAAAACGAATGATCTATTAACCTTGACTCACTAATTTGGCCAGATCCGGGTCGACTCGCGGGTTGACAACCTTGGTAGAAACCGAAGTTGTCCCTATAGAATTTTATTTATTTATTAGGTAAAATTAGTAACAACCAAAAAAAAATTCCTTCACTACCAGCTGTCGATTAGAGGTCGATAAAAAAATTCTCCTGAAGAAAAGCGGAAAAGGGGAAAAACACAAAAAAAAAAAAAAGTTTTGTAAGGACAAGGAAATGGAAATGGAAATGGAAATGGAAAGCAAGAAGGAGAAAGAAAAGACTCTCTCTTAGCTTCTTCTTCCTTTCCCCTTCCAAGGTTTCCAGAAACGGCTATGAGAGCGGGAAAATCCCTAATCTTAACCCCTAGGATTCTGCCGATTTCAGAGGAAGAAAGCGGGAGGGAGGGAGAAGAGAAAGAGAGAGAGACTGTATCCTCGTTCCATTTCCTCTGTGTAGCTCTGCGTTGATGAAGAGATTGTAAAAATTTCCCAATTCCTCCACTTCTCTGTAAAATTCTCATTTCCTCCTAATTTCGCTGTAATTCGTCTTCTCTCGTTTCCCGAACCTCAGCCCTAGGAATATCACAGGAGGGAGGGAGAGAGGAAGGAGAAGAAATGGCCACCAGAGGGAGCAGATCGGAGAAGGTGAAGAGGATTTTCCAGCAGTTCGACCTCAACAGCGACGGCGGGCTCAACAGGGAGGAAATGTCGGCTCTGGTGGTGGCTGTTAACCCCCGGGTGAAATTCAGCGAGGAGCAAATCAATGCCATCCTCGACGAGGTGTTTCGGACGTACGGCGAGTTCATCGACGGGGACAAAGGTTTGACATACGAGGGGCTTTTGCGGACCTACGACGACGGTGCCGGCGACGTCGACCGTGACTTCGACGCGCTGGAGCTGGAGCTCAATTTGGACGATAACAACAACGACAACATCAAAGGGATCTCGGAAGCGGCGGAGGCGTCGTCGTCGATTGCCGACGAGAGAGTGATTGAAGCGCAGAAGAAGCAGCGGACTGCGGCGTGGGCGGTCTCTCCTAACCACGGTATTGTGTTCGACGATACTTGGAAGATTGTCGATGATTTGGAGATTTTGATCAAGAGGTTGAAAGCCAAGCAGGCTAAAGACGGGAAATTGAAGGGGGATAACGTTGATAGTTACTCCGACGCCGGTTGGTCGAGGGAATTGGGTCCCTCATCGGAGATCTCTGATAAGAGAATTATCTGGGAAGAGGCCGGGCATGATTATGCATCCTTCGTGAAGGAATTGGGAGCTTTGAGGACCAGAGCTGATGGGGCTAGATCCAGAGAAGAAGCATTTGATGGTCATATGGCAATTGCGAGGGTTTTGTATGAGCATCAGTTGTTCAAGGAAGCTTTAGTGAGTTTCAAGAGAGCTTGTGAGCTTCAGCCCGTGGATGTGAGGCCGCATTTCCGAACTGGGAATTGCCTGTATGTTCTAGGCAGATATAGAGAGGCCAAAGAGGAGTTCTTGCTGGCACTTGAAGCAGCTGAGGCAGGTGGGAATCAATGGACATATTTGTTGCCTCAGATTTATGTTAATCTCGGCATTGCGCTGGAAGGTGAAGGTATGGTTCTAAGTGCTTGTGAATATTACAGAGAAGCTGCCATTCTTTGTCCAACACATTATAGAGCTTTGAAGTTGTTAGGTAGTGCCCTTTTTGGGGTGGGAGAATACAGGGCAGCGGTTAAGGCCTTGGAAGAGGCAATTTATCTGAAACCAGACTATGCCGATGCTCATTGTGATTTAGCTTCTGCTTTGCATGCAATGGGAGAGGATGAGAAGGCTATAGAAGTGTTTCAGAAGGCTATAGATCTGAAACCCGGACATGTGGATGCGCTCTATAATCTGGGTGGGCTTTACATGGACATGGGTAGGTTTCAGAGAGCTTCAGAAATGTATAGCAGGGTGCTAGTTTTATGGCCAAACCATTGGCGAGCTCAGCTGAACATGGCAGTTTCATTATTGGGTGCTGGAGAAACTGAGGAAGCAAAGAAAACTCTTAAGAAGGCTCTGAAAATGACCAATAGGGTTGAGTTGCACGATGCTATCTACCACTTGAAGCAGCTGCAGAAGAAGAAAGTCAAGCCCAATGGAACTGCTAATGGTGACGTTCCTTTTGTCACCGTGGAGCTCTCCAAGTTCAAAACCTTGGGCGAGAAAACCACACAGAGACAAGAGCTTCGCAACGCCTTTCAAATCAGAGTCTTCCAAAGGATCACCCGGTTGAATCGGTGTGATGTGGATCTTCTGAAGAAGGAAATGAGAGAGAACGATGTACCTGTTTCTTACTCTGGCGGGGGTGTACCCGAGAAGTCCATACGGAAGCCTAACTTGGAAGAGATTCTAAGAAAGTTCCTTAACTTCCTGAAACCCGAGATCTTCCAGGGAGCAGTGAAAGGAATCAACGAGAGAATACTCTCGGTTCTCGATGAGCCGGGTTCAGGAAGGGTTGATCTGGGTATGTTCTTTGCTGTTCTTGCACCCCTATGCGGTGGTAGCCCCGAGAAGAGGAAACGGATTGCCTTCGATGCTCTACTATGGCGGCCTGTGAATGAAGGAGGTTCTCAGATCAAGAGAGTTGATGCTGTAGGGTACATCAAGCTGTTAAGAGCTATGTACCTTCCGTCTCAAGGAATCAGCGAAATCCTGGAGGTTCATGGAGAAACTGATTCCTCCATGGTGTCATTCAACGAGTTCCAAGTCATGTTTGATGATCGAGACTGGGGATTTGGTATCCTTTCGACCCTAGTGAAGCTAGAAGCTGAGGATAGAAACCGTCATGGTTCCCATGTCTGCTCGGTTTGCAGGCACCCTATCATCGGTTCCCGGTTCAAGGAGATGAAGTCGAGTTTCAGCCTGTGTAGTCAGTGCTACGGTGAGGGGAAAGTACCGTCTTCTTCGAGGCAGCTGCAAGAATACAAGTTCAAAGAGTATGCAAGTGAATCGGATGCGATGAAGGATAAATGCCTATGCTTTCCAGTTCATTCCAATGAAGAGAAATGAAAGTGATCTCTACCTCTCCCCCGGTTTTTGTTGATTCTCTGTCCATTTTTCTCTCCTTTTTTGTGTGAAATATATAGGTTACCTGTTCAGCGAGATGTTTGTACAATTTCTAGTTTATCATTCTGATTAGGATTTCTCTCAGTGCTCTTCTTATCTTCCTGTTTCTCAAGAAGTTAACTTGTATTCAGCCTTGCCAGACCATTTGACCTTTGTTTTCTTTGACCATGGTTAGTAAATGAAGCTGGAGAGTTTTTAAGGGTGTTGGTGTGGATTTTTTTAGGTTTGCCCGAGTCGCTGTCAACTTCTGTTCGAGTTCCCTTTGACTGTTTAGTTTGGGACATAGCCGTTGTCATGTTTTAAATAATGTAATGGAAGCTGTTGGCTTTTAGTACCACAAATGATTTTGATGGTGGAGATTGTTTTGATTTTGTGTTTCAAGTAAGGATCAAGAAACCTCCTGCTAAACCAATAGATAGTATTTAACAATCTAAAAAAGTGAACTAAGATTTCATTATAAAATACATTATTATTGACTTTTACGATTTCGGTATGGTCTTACAATCTTTCATTCCAAGTTGCGGGTAGAACTCTATGCATTTCTGTCATAGTACTTTTCTTGTGTATCAAGCTCCTGTCATTCGATTTCTTGGCTCATCAGTTTCGCCTTGAATTTGGGCTTTCATTATTATTCAACTCAGATTTGGGGTCAACAACCGGTGAGAGACGAACCAACAATCAATTATCAAGTTTTAGAATGAGAACAGTGACAGATTAGGAAGATAAAGTGTTAGTTTGTGTCCATCATTATCCTACCCGTTACTATCATTATGCTAACTGTTTAATGACTGAAAACATACAATTACAACCTAACCACTTAAATTTAACCAAAAGGAAACCAACAAAATGCAAAGGAAAGAGTCCATGCAGCAGTAGCAATCATTACTTATTAGTTATTACCCACATTTTGGGTAAATTGTAACGGATATCACTGAACTTTGGGTTTTAGTGCAACCATATCACTAAATTAAGTTCAGTGCAACGAAAGAAGATCGAAAGATAAAATTTTCCTTACTTTTATTTACATTTTTGTATGCAAAACTTTTAAAACTATATTAATTCAATAAATATTATTAAAACTTATATATAAAATTAGGCAACCTTTAAAACATAGAATTACTAAGATGGCTACAACCAAAAGAAATGTTTAAATTTTTAATATATAAAAAAACTGGGGTAATTCTATAGAATATATTTACTCCAAAGAATAATTGCATTATTAGAACAAATAATTACAATTGAAAATACATATATCTAAATAAAGGAACAAAGTTTCAAAAATATCATAAGGCAAAAGGTAGAAATATAAAGTTCGATATCAGAGCCTAAAAAAGAATTTTGGCATCGTAAATGCAATCAATACAATACCGTTGCATAGGTGAAGGTGAGATGAGCAACTCACTCAAAACCGAGCATATAGTGAAATGCAACTAGGTAATGTGGAAGACGAGTATATGTAGACAGCCTGCTAGATAAGTCTGATCGTTGAATCACCTTATCAAAGTTTAACTCACAAACCAGTTGTATAAAATTCATGTTAACTTAGTTATATTGATGGTGCCTCTTTCGAGATTGAATTCACGAGTAATATACAAAACAATCGAGTTGTTGACATTAAAACCGATGAGAGGGATACATTATTTCTCTCTTTTAAAGGTCCTTCCAAAGATGTCACGTTGGTTATTTAGTCGCTAATTGGTGGTTGATTGTATTCAATCAATCAATAAAGCTAGCTAATAACCTCTTTAGACGAAAGTATTGCCTGCCCTTTTCTGCAACTTTAAAACAGCAAATGCCTTTTGACAATTTGCTTCACGAGCTAAATAAGTTCACTTCTAACCCCCATGTGTTTCCATCATTAACAGCCATAAAGAGAAGCCAAAGGGAAATGAAAGACTGGTAAAAGACAAAGAAGAAGATGATAATCATTGATAAGATCATATATATGGTGAAAAATTATTCTAGATTGTGACTGTATTCACTCAAAAAAAAAAAAAAATCCATAAATTGAGGGTTTGCCTTTGGCAGCAATGATACCAGAAGGCGACTCCAGTGACGAAATGAAGGACCCAAAGCAGACTCTCGCTATCCACAATGTTCTATAATTCAATATTGAGCGATATTCTCATCGTTTTGGATCAATCTTTCCTACCTTCGTGGT
The DNA here is from genome assembly GCA_964030455.1 of Linum trigynum. Taxonomy (NCBI): domain Eukaryota; kingdom Viridiplantae; phylum Streptophyta; class Magnoliopsida; order Malpighiales; family Linaceae; genus Linum; species Linum trigynum. The sequence goes on along the minus strand of OZ034817.1, from coordinate 52,459,813 downwards.
TGAGATGTCAATCAAACAACGAGAATCATAGAGAAAGAGATAACGATACATGATTTACGTGGTATCGAACATGACTACTTCACGATGAACTAAAAAGCTCACCGTTAATAATATTATCACCGTAAAAACCATACCCCTATACAACCAAACCTACTGAATATATATAGCCTTATACTGCTGAACCCTAGCTCTACTACTAGTTATATATTTACAATAATACCCTACGTCTCATACATTAACGGGAGAAAGGCAACATGGTAATTCAGAATTGATCAATTTGTCCCTTCCAAGTCCAGTCCACCTAATGTTGTCCAATTCTGTTTTTGAATTTAATTCTCACCAAGTTATATCTACTATTTACTCCAGAGTTAATGTACATTCACCTCCGAATAGAAGTGTGCAACGGGTTAGTCCATACTGAAATACGCCGGACAAAATCGATTCTTGGATCGGATCATATCGAACCGAATTTAATGAGGCTCAATCCTTGGTTCCATTGATTATATAAATACTGAAAAGAATGGACTGAATTGTCATTTGGATCGTACCAAACATGACCGAATGCAATTTTGGTATGGTCCCTGATCTTATGATGTCTTTCACAATTAGACCATGGTTTTCCTAAGTGTTGTACGGTACGGGCCGAATCGAACCATTGCATACTGCTACCTCTTGACCATGCATTTTTTTTCAATTAAACACCCCAATATATTTTTTGTTGGACACATATTACTTAATTTCCAAATTTGTCCTAACCTAGTCTTTTTATTTGTTCTCTCCAAGTATTGAAATACTGTACCGAAGGTTGTACCGGAAAAGTCAGCAAGAAAATATTTTATGCTAAAATCGTGGTTTAGCCATAGTTCAACCGCTTCATATCGCTAAAAATCGTTTACCGGTTTAGCCTTTTTAGGAGTTTTTTCTAGTTGATTCGGTACGGTATTCAATCTGTGGTTTTCTCTAAAATGTCCGTTAACGCACATGGGAAATGACTTAAGTGCTTCGTCAATCTAGCCCCTAAACTATGGATTTTGTCCTACTAAACAACTAAATTTTATTTTTTCCTCGAGAAGCCCTAAACTTTGATTTTCTTTTTCTCCTAATCACACTTTTTGTTAATTTGTTGTTAAATCTCCATTGACATGTCGAGATACTATCAAAATGCCCTTCGTTTAGCGTAAGTGATTTGAACCCTCCACACTAGACACTCCACCAGAGAACAAAGACAATCACATGTTCACCCTTTTTGTTAATTTGTTGTTAAATCTCCATTGACATGTTGAGATACTATCAAAATGCCCTCCGTTTAGCGTAAGTGATGTTAAACCCTCCACACTAGACACTCCACCAGAGAGCAAAGACAATCACATATTCATTCAATTTTATGTTAATGTATATGACGTTAGGTTGCTCTAACCTAGTGTCATTATTTGCTTAGATTTAGAGTATTAAAATTATTGTAGGAATTTCTAGGAAATTTTTTCCCAATTATTGATTCAACTTTTTTTCTAGTGAACCAAACAAATTGTTCATTTTTTAATAAACACGACCTATCAAGTGTGAATAGTATCATATCATACCGACGTGATCTGCTCTAAATCATATAGTTTTTTTTTTCTTTTACTACTCTCTAATCTATACTTCATCTCATTGTTCTAGATCGTAGACCATATATATGTCCGGACTAAACGAAAGTGCACCGTTTCCCAACCCTATTTAAAACCACGCATGTCGCACCATTTTTCATCAAGCCACATACCCAAGTTGATCGACCACCACAAGCCAAATCATCAAACCAGATACCAATCCTGTTCATTCCTAATTTCAATTCAAAATTCAATTCGATTCCGGATCAGACCATACACACCACTAGATGAAACCAACAAAACAGGCTCCTCTTAGGTAACTACTACTACTTCTGAGCTAACTCCTGCTTCCGTGGAAGTGCACGCAAAAAAACCATGCAGATAGATGCATCATGCAACTGATTATGGTGTAATACATACTGCAACTACCATCCCAATCTCCATCCCCTACATCTCTTCCCAAATAAATATGAGCAAACCTCAAGATGCAGACACAGCAATGAAAAATCAGCAACATAAAGCATCATGATGAGTTCAAGTGAGAAGTCAGTTTATCATTTCTCACTCATGATCAAAGTAGTTGCAATGGCCCTGGTGGCCCTCCTGCTAACCGCGTCGCCTGCATCATCAGCAGCCGCAGCAACAACAAGATCGTTATTCTTAGCACCAGCAGATATACCGTTACCAGTTCCACCACCTGTCCGCCCAGTTGAAGATCAACGGGTGTGTGAAGATGATTACGGGGTCTATGATCCTGCACCTGTCAACAAAGGATGCAGCCATGCTCCAGTACCCCATGGCCGGCGAGTATGAATCTATGATCATGAACAAGTATGAAAGATGTGGTCTCACTTCCTAGCTGTCTGTTTTTGTTTTACAGAAGCCTTTTTTGGGTTTCCTTGCCTACCAGGTCTGTTTCTTCTGTCCCACACCATTATGCAAAGTGAGTATTGATGAGGTCAATGCCAACGGTTTCTGGGTGGTAATGAATAAGTACAGAGAGAAGGTTTAATGCCTCTCTTAAACATGCATAAACATAAGATTAACTTGTTCACGCTTTCAGCAGAAGAGAATTCTCAGAAAGCTTACATATTGTGTTCAAGCTTATATGCCAACATGCAAACAACTAAATCATAGTTGCACGAAATACCTACGGGAAAATGGTGATGTACAACAACAAAATATCCAGGCACTCTGCGTAGGCATCATGAAGAACCAAGCGAACAGTCCCCATCAAAACTTTTAAGTGCAGATAGCTCCACTTTGACGGTCTTTTTGCAATGTAATGTATGTTTGCTGAGCACTGATCTTGCTTCAACTTTACCTAAATTAATGGTAAATATCAAATCAGTTTCAGGGGGTTGACAACAGTCACATGAGTAAAAACCCTAGTTCTCATCCAGAACTTCTTCAATTCAGTTCAACGGTTACTAAATTAAAAAATTTATCAGTTAAGGCGACCAATAGTTAACATACCTTACCTAAGACTGATGGCAGAAGGACCAGCTACAGCAGCAACTCTCTGTGCACGCTGAGCTTCACCTCTATAGACATCCTTTGTTTCCTTTTTCAGACGCCTAGCTTCTCTCCTTTCCTCCTTCACAGCAGCCTGATTGCACAAAACACAATGTCAGCCAAACTCCAAAAAGGTTTCCTGGGGAACCAGGTAAAAGAAAATCCAACGTGGGCAGGCATGAGATTTGATAAACCATTAAAATTTATACCTTTCTCTCTTTTTTCTCCTCTTTAGACTCTTGCCCGTGTTGCTTCCTTTTCAGAGGTTCAGTTCTCGAGCTAGGTTCATCCATTGATGTTTCTGCTGCCGAAGCCTTTCTACTGCCAGGCAAAACACCTACAGGAATCTTCTCTTTCCCATGAAGAGATATCACAGGACCAGGAGTATTCAAAGCCTTGGAAAAAGTTTCAGCTATCTTCTTCTTTCTCGAAGCTCCTGGAGCTTGAATTTTAGAAGGGTGGTTATCAAGGTTTGAGTATGTAGTGACAATAGTCTCACAATCCCAGACCTCTGACTCGTCACTACTTTCCTCTGCTAGAACAACTTCTCCACCGTCATCCTCGTTTGCATACTTCTCGGCGTACTCTACAGTACGGCGAAGGACAGCAGCTGCAGTATTCAACAATTCTTCACTTTCCGGACCCTCGTTACTATGTAATATATCTGCAGGTGCTCTGTATTTCCCCTCGAGTTCCATTGCATCCATTGTTGAGGTATTAAGAACTGCTTTCAACTTCTCTGCTAAACACTCATCTTCATTTTCTCGATAACGACAGAAATCATCCTCCTCCTCCTCCTCATCTGTGGCATACTCTTCCATTTCAAGCTGCAAAAGATGAACAGAGCATTAGAACCAAGGAAGAGCTTCAACGACCACCCATGCAGAACTCATAGATGTTCAATAATTACCAACAGAAAATGCAATACACAGCTTAAGACGAATAAACTAGTTCCGAAAACTTCTAAACAGGCTCTCTTACCTGGTCAAATTGCTCATCAAGAAGGCGCCTGGGCCTTGCTTCAACAATCAAATCACCGCCACCCCTTTGTTCCACATTCTCATCCTGATGAATAGAAGGAAAACAAGCATCCCTCAACTCATCAATTACCTCCCCTGACTTATGACTCACAGTCACTGCTCCACCAATAATATCATTCAAATGATCATCGTCCTCCCCTTCCTCGGCAAGATTGGCACGAATGACAAAATCCTCCTCCAAATCTTCCACATCAGACCCGAATCGAGACAGATCGGTGTCGTCAAGCAATGCAGCCACTTCAGGATCAACCACTTTCTGAATCCTAACACCGACAGTCTTTGCTGCTATGCTGTAAATAGACATATCTTCCTTATTATCTTCATCTCTCACTTCAGACACCGGAACTCTCGAAGCATCATAGGCCTAAACAACCACAGAAGATTGAAATAAATACCCGCAGCTCCGATTCTAAATTCTAAAACCCAAAATTTTAGCTTTGACAAGGCAAAAACAAACAGTAAAGGCGGAAACTTCAATCCCAACCTTGACATCGCCAGGAATCTGGTCGAGCGCCTTCGGGTTCTCGTAATACCTGGAGCCGCCGCCGGTGTTCTTAATCTCGCGCATGTGAAGCAGGTAATTGTAGCCGTCATCAGGGAAGCCGAGCTCGATAATCTCCCTCCTCACTTGGTCCGGCAACGAAGAAGATCCACTGTGAAATTCGGCGGCGGATCTCATGGGGATCCCAAGAACCCCATCGCCGGTGCCCTCCACAAAGTCGTCCACATCCTCTGGTGCGTCGGCAAAGATAGAATCCGATTCCACGTCATGACGCTGCTCGCCGCCTTCCTCGTCAACTGAGTATTGATTCTCGTCGACGCGGACGAAGACTTGCTCGCTCCCTGGCGTCCCATCGAAGAAAGGGTCGGAGGAGTCCCGCGCCATTAGCTGGAACGTCGCCGATTTCTTCTTGTCGATGAATTTCTTCTTCCTCCCCATGATTGACAAGACTTCTGAAGAACTTGGGGGGGAAGGACTAAACGGAGGAGCTAGGAGCTCCGGTGACACGAACAAATTCAGGAGAGATAGATGAAGGTTTTCTTTGGAGAAGAACGGATTAGCCGTCCACAGTCCGTTAAACCCTAGCTGAAGCGAGAGATGCCGAGTTGAAAGCTAACATTTTTTTGTTCATGAATGACGCAGACAGATAAACCCTAGAGGCCCGACAGGCGACAGAGAACAAAATGCAAAAAGTATATAAAAAATAGTTTTCCGTTGCCGGGACTTGAACCCGGGTCGCTCGGGTGAGAGCCGAGTATCCTAACCAACTAGACTACAACGGATTCTGTTAAAATTACAAAACAAAATATTTTTAATATTCAAGTAAAATCGGATGTCTTTTGAGGATACGATAAACACATATTTGGTGTCTTATATAGGAGAATCAAATCATGGCAATCAAACTCATGACCGCGGGTATCCAGCTACCCTCGACCCAATCAATGCGGGGAATCCCCATATTGACCGGGTATGTGGTGGGTATAGGTAAAATCCTCAAAAAGTTTGATGGGTATGAGGTGGGTATGATTTTAGCCTCCTTGCCCCATACACATACCCGCCCCACCAAGAGCATTTCTTCGCATATAAAAAATATGTGGATCAAATTGTAACCTACCAATGATAGTGAGTGTAACTTGAGAAAATAAATAGAAAAAATACAATTAAGTGGCCACCATAATAAAAAAAAAAAAAAAAAGCTAAGACCATCCATAGTGGGGTGGGGAAAAGAGGGGAAAAGAAGGGGAAGACTCACAGTGGAACGGGGAAATGAGAAAAAAAAAAGTGAAAACACTCCTCCCACTTTTCCTTCCCAACTCATTGCGGGTTTTCCAACCCCCAAACCCAAAAAACTCATTTTTCCCACCCTTCTCACCCAACCATTGTGGATGGTCTAAATTTTTTTCCCTCAATTATCCCTTCACTCCTTCACTTTCAACCTCATGTCGACAAGATTAATTATGTTAGTTAATTATTACTTAGTAAATGCATTAGAGTTATAAGTTATAACATAATGATTTGGAAAATAGTGAATCTATATTATAGATTAATGGATATTTTAGGATCATAGTACGTTCGTTTAGTGTTATAATTGAAAATTTTCATGTAAAGTTTTAGGCATACTAATACTTGATGTACGGGGCGGGTATTACCCATGTGTGTTAGTTATATATGGCGAGAACGTTGTAGTCGAGCTCATGATGCAGTGATTTGTTCCCCAAGCAAGATAGCAGGTAGAATAGAGGACAAGGTGAAGTGGATTCTTGCGGCCAGACCTCCCTGAACAGGGTGATATACTGTATAGATAGGATTATATCTGAGTTGATGTAAAGAGCTTGATAGGTACTTGTTGTTTACTTTGAGAAGGGGTTTTTGCAGTTGAAACCCTAGTGCTTAATGAAAATTTTGATTAACCATCAAAAATAAGTAATCATTAGCAAAATCATCGCCAATTTGACTTGAAAACTTGTTCTTAATATAAGTCGAAACTGAAAATGTTCTTTCTACACTTGCAGTTGCAATTTGTAGAATCAAAACTAGTAGAAGTGTCATTGTCACTAGATAATTTTCAGGGTTGTTGGGGAAAAATCGAATAAGCATAAGTAGAAAAGAGATCGAATTAGGTCTTTATTGCAATTGAGATTTCGTTTTATAGTATAATAAATTAATTTTATGTGGATTGATGAACAAGTAATGAGTTGTGTTGTAGTGTCAAAAAACTTTCATACCACTTATACGTGTTGTGTTCCATCGTCAATATAAATATATATAAGGTATTTTTTTCCAAAATTTACCCTTGTCCCGTGACAAGGCCCGAAGAGGCGCTGCCTCCGCCTATGAAGTGATAGGGGCTTCAAAACTACCCAAAGGGGAGGGAGACTTGTTTTACAAATACATAAGAATAACAACGGATCCAAATAACATTTTTTCATAGGTTAGGACAAAACTAACCTTGGAAAGTTTTAGTATAAGCAAGACGGATTCGCAAATCCTCCAGGCGGACCGATCGTCCACCACTTGTTACTATCGATCAGCTTGTATCTGATTCGCAATTCGCATGACCCGTAAACCATATTAATTAAATACATTCAGGTTTTCATAAAAAAAAAAACATATGCACTAATACCAAAATAATGAACACCAAAATCATGTCCCCATTTGTCATGGTGCTGCCTCCATATGAGGTCGGCACATAACCGTTCCCTATACTCAAGTCTTCAGTCTTTAACGTAGCCAAATTGATCCTACATATCTGTGCTAAATGCCTTTGCCAGAGCAAAGGCCAAAATGATTGTAGGTTGGCAATCAAAGCAAGCACACAATCACAAACAAAAAAGCAAATATTATCATTGGAGGTATCGTGGCAGCCTGATTGTACATACCAACAATTGCAGAAATCACAGAAACCACCTGACATGCCCTCTTTTTCCCTCTTTTAACTTCTAATTATTTGTTTGTTTATTAACCCCAAATCTTAACCCTAATTGATTGCACAAGAAATTCAAATATAAAATCTCCACGTCTCCTGTCTCTTCAAAATCTCATAAGTTTTCCTTTTCTCTTTTCTTTTTTGCTATTTATTTATTCCTCAATAAATCATTTTTCCCGCAAAGTCACCTTTCCCGCCGTCCCCTCCTGAAACCCAGAGATCCCATTTCTTTCCCTCCACCCCATCTCCGCCGGCATCCTCACAGCCGCTCAATCTCTCTCTCTCTCTCTCTCTCTCCCTTTGCTTCCATTCCATTTCCCTCCCTTCCCAATCAACAATCGATCAGCTTTCCCCCATCCTCCAGCCTGCCTTGTAATCAACAATCAATCATCGCCTTTTCCGGTTCATCCGAAACCCTAAACCCAGTTTCTCCGGCGGACGGACTTCCGACCAATCCGATTGTAAAGCTCCTCTCTTTTCCCCCTCCGCCGTATTGGGCTGGCGATTCCAACTGGAAATTCATCTTCGCCGGTCCTCAAATTTTTGCTAAATGGAAAATGAAGCAACCGCTGCCCTGATCGTGATACCCAAGCTTGAGAAGCTATCGGATGCTGCAGAAGAAGGAAGGGAAGGGGAAGGGATCGAATTGAAGAGCTTGAGATTATGTTTAAAGTTTCTATGCGTGGAGGATCAATCCAAGCTCTGGACGTCGTGTCTGTCGTGGTCGGTGTTCTTCCTTCTCACCGTTGTCAACCCGATCGTGTCCCACTTTCTGCTTTTGTGCGCTGATTGTGATCAAGAGCATCAGCGGCCATACGACTCCGTGGTGCAGCTGTCTCTGTCTCTTTGTGCTATCATTTCTTTCCTCTGCCTGTCTTATTGGTCACGCAAGTATGGGTTCAGGAAGTTTCTGTTTCTGGACAAGTTGGATGATGAGAGCCCCCGGATTCGTCGAGGGTACCAGCAGGAGCTCAAGGTAACTACTAATTTATGTTCGTCATATCTCTTGTCTTTGAATCAAAACCATGAAATCGTGGAGTTTGATACGTGTTAATAACTAATTGCTCCGGGTGAGATATCTGAGATCGAGTTATTGAATTCGTGGTACCGTATAGGTCAATCACCAATTTGTCTGTATAATTCGTCATATCTTGGGTTTGAATCATTTGGTAAATGTGGAGGGTTTATCAGGATGGGACGCTTCTTTATTAGCAGGGTTTCTGACCTTGATGGATGTCACCTAAATGTAGTCGCTATCCAGGCAAAAGCTTAGTTCATCCTGATCATTCAAGTTGTTGAATGGAAGTTGCCTCCTACAGGCTAGTTGATTTAATGGGTGTCACTCAAATCGAGTCTGATTCCTGGTCAAGAACCATTCATCTCGATGATTCAAGTTATTGAATGAACCATTAGTTGGCAAATGAAGGTTCTTCCATGATTCAAAATTATCCTACTTGAACCTAAAGTGATGTATCTGAATGGAGGGTTAAACATAGAAAGCAAAATTGAGCTGAGAATTCTGCCATTTACATTCTAGACATTGCTTTCCTGTTTTAATTGGAACTAAAATTGGTAATCTTTGGCTCGAGACAGAGATCAATGGGGCTTCTGTGCACATTTGTGCTGCCCTGTTTTGCGGTTGAGAGTGCATACAGAATATGGTGGTATGTTACTGGAGCCTTCGAGATACCCTATGTGGAGAACATGTACTTGAGCGACACAATCATCTGCATATTGCAGCTGGCCTCCTGGGTTTACCGCATCTCAATTTTCATCCTGGTCTGCATTCTATACCGGCTCATTTGCCATCTCCAGATACTCAGACTGGAGGAGTTTGCGGACTTCTTTCAGACTGAGAGCGAGGTTGGTTCGATTTTGAAAGAGCATCTCAGGATCAGAAGGAACCTAAGGATTATAAGCCATCGGTTCAGAAGGTTCATTCTCTCGTCTCTGCTCCTGGTCACCGCTAGTCAGCTGATGTCATTGTTCGTCACTACTCGGTCATCTACTACTAACAACATCTATGAGGCTGGAGAACTCACGGTACCACATCTATCTATGCTGATTGCTTGATCTAGAACCAAATAAATGGCACAGTACAAAGGACTTGTTTGTTCAAATATGTACGAATTTGTTAAACATGCCGTTAACCCTATTCTACAAACAAGGCTGGATATTACAGAATCATCCGACTGATTATCTCTTATGGTTGTGTGTTGGCAGCTCTGCTCTATTAATCTGGTGATAGGGCTATTCATATGCTTGCGAAGTGCAACGAAGATCACCCACAGAGCACAGGCCATTACAAGCCTTGCTGCCAAGTGGCACGTCTGCGCAACTATCAACTCATCGTACGATCCAAACATCGCGGATGGCGACACTCCAACTAGCCATCAGGTATCTGATCCCAGCTGTGGTCAGGTGCACCCCATCAATATTGGGTGGGTGTTGGATGAAGATGGGGATGATAAAGAAGAAGATGACGATGATGAGAACTCTAATATCTCCAACATGGTGCCGATTTTCGCACATACAATCTCTTTTCAAAAGAGACAAGCTCTAGGTAACTTGACATATACCCAGAGGCTAAGGGCTCCTTTGATCTGTTGATGTAGATGACTGATACCTTTTTTTGGTTTCTTTCTAGTGACGTATCTAGAGAACAACAAGGCAGGAATGACGGTGTTTGGGTTCATGATGGATAGGACGTGGCTTCACACCATATTTGGAGTTGAATTAGCCCTCCTCCTATGGTTGCTTAATAAGACAATAGGTAATCTATAGCCAATGCTGATTGTTTTTTGTTCGCCTTTCTCAATGGCTATTATTCTTTTGCTCCGAAAATACAAAAAAGATGAGATAGAAACTTGTACCTCTTCTTCTGCTGATCTCAACGAGTTCTAATGAAATCATTCACTTATCAGAAAAAACAAACTCGTTCATGTACTATCTCGATTATCTGTTTTGAACCCTTCGATTATGAATTTTGACAAAATTCGGTACAAGCTGTATCGATCCATAGTAAGTAATCACGCTTTAGATGGCTCACAAGTCATATATCTGCTGGAAATTCTTGTTTTTTCACCCTTCAACAATTCGACTCTCCAACCCGGCACCAGGAATTCATGTTGCTGTTCTTTTTGTGTGTTTGAGAGCAGTGAGTTTGACTTGAAAGAAGCAGTAAAAGCAGCTGGACGCTTGAGTGCTGGCTTGCACATCATGAGAGAACTTGCAGACTGATGATGCAGCAAATCAAAGAAGCCAAAGCTTTTCCATGCTTATATAAGTTTTGTGGTTTGCCGGTTTCCTGTAACTCTTTGTGTATAATGTATAGATAGATTTTACTCGATGGTTCAAACCCATGTATGATGTATGGTATGTGTGTATTTTACTTGGCTGAGTGACAACTAATCTAAATTTTGTACGGTTGGGGGCAAAACAGTGTGCATATGTATTTTGGTGCGTGCAGATATGCAGTGTATTCTTGTATGTATGTCATCTCATTTCATTTGTTGTCTCTTATAAAGATTGGGATGTTTATTTTACCGTTTTTGCCTCTCAAAATGATTCATATTAGGATATGATTTGGGGTGGGATGTGGGCTCATCTGTGATTTGATACTGAGCCACCCGTAAATAATATAAGTAGTGGGTGGTGATTGGTGTGAGTTGATCGTGGATAGAAAATTTACTCCTCGTACTTATTTGGGTGGGTGATGGGTGGGTTGCGTTGCGTGTGGGTCACCAAAATGATTCGGAATGTTTTTGAATTACTTTTTTTCCGTTGAATATTACTATTATTTTTATTATGTTATGCAATGCCCATTTGATATTGGATACAAATTTAATTGTATCTAATTCATAAAGAAAGCTAATTTTCTCTACATAATTTGTTGATAGAGTAATGAAAGTTTTGATATGTTGCCAAAAAATGAAATCCACACAAATGAAGATCCTTGATCTCTAGGAGTATGTTGTTATTGACTATGTTTCTTTGTGAGTGAATACTTCATTTACTATCGATATGTGGCCCAGCTTTTAGAAGTGTTTTTCGGCTTCAAAAGCTGAAGCAGCGCCAAACACCTCTAAAAGCTCGGCTTTTGAAAAGTCAAAAAGCGCTTTTGTATAACATAAAAGCAGAAGCTCCAATTTGGAGAATCTGCGAAAAGCTATTTTGAAAATACAAGATTATCTTTATTATATTTTAATTTTATTTCAGAAAATATAATTTTATTTCATTTATATCATTTTAAAAATAAATTATAAAATCATATTATTTAATATAAAATAAATCTAGCAAGATCCGTTTTGACTATTTTATTATTGTTTAGAATATTATTCATAGTTTATATTATAAGTCGTTTATGGTCATTTTACACAATCTCTCATATTAAAAACACTTCTAATAGTTTTTCAATCAAACACTCAAGTGCATTTTCTGGAAAGTACTTCTCTAAAAACTTGAGACAAAAACTGCTTCTACAAAGATTACAGCTTTGGGCTCTATATATTAACAAGCGGGGATCGTCGAGGGATTGGTGCAAATAGGTATGATCCGTGTAATCGTAGAAATTATCAAAATGAACGAATTCTCACGAATAACAATAAGTATACGAAAGAACCGTTGTTTTGTAATTCCTATAATGCAATTGGAGCTTATAGGCAGAAAAGAAATTCATGAGATGAATTCCATCTCGATGATATCGAATCAGATCAATATCATGAATAACAATATCTGACCTATAAAATCGATTCATCGTCGAGAATTGAATAGTATAACATAGAAATCTCATTTATACATAACGAATCAAAAAAGGACTATTGATCCAATCTACAAGTTCGAAAGTAGTCCTATATAATAAAGAAAACATGTTATTAGGTAAAGCCTACCTCTACCGACTACTATAGCTACGGATTGGACAAAGACTTGGACTTCAAACTCTACCTCAAGACTCTAAACCCCAAATAAAGATGTCAGGATGATCTCAGAATGTAACATCTCTGCCCTCGTACAAATTATTATGACGTGTTTGTGATTGGGTTACAAAAATTGGTCTTTTGAACCAAAAAGAAAGTGAATAGTGAAAGTTTTAGACTTAATTGCAAGTGAAGGAAAGTTTAGGGCCAAATGGAAAATTTGGAGGGCTGGAGAATTCTAGATAAGGGAGATAAAAATCTGCCACATCCTCTTATCTCTCATTTTCTTCTCATCCCTTCCCCTCACTCTCTCCCACGTCCCTCTCCTGCTCTCTTTCTTCCACCTAGTTTCACCACCCCAAAACCACTATCCCCTTTTCAGAAACAAGTAGTAGATAGATAGAAAGAAAAGGATATCAAGGAAAAAAGAAGAAGGAAACAAGGGGTGCTGCCAATTTTCGTCCAGCAGCAGGACAGCTTGTGGGAAGGACGATTCTGGACATTTGAGCCGTTGGATCGTTCTGTTATTTGGAGGTTTTGTTCCAAATATCCTTTTCTACGATTGGACCGTTCGGATCATTGTTATGATCTCTGGTTCATCGAAGAATGTCGTTGGACAGAAGGGGTGCGACATTGCTTTCCTGTAGCAGGACAGCAGATTAGAGGTAAGATCCTGTACGAAGTAGCCGTTGGATCTTTCTAGAAATTTGGTATAATGTTAAGTATATAAGTTTCTTTGAGTTGACCGTTCGGAACTTATTTTTGATTTCTGAGTGTCCAGGAACAATTGTTAGAAGTAGGGGAGTTGGATTGAAGTGAGAAGAAAGTAGCTGACAGTTTCGAAACGTCAATTTAAAATGATTTCTGGGCTCAAAATACTGATCCAAATGGTCTTAAATTTGTATATGTTGTAGCCCTATAAATCTAGTTTCAGTAGCAACAAGAATCAACTGATTTGGTTAAGTATCAAGGGAGAAATGACCGAAATGATGAAGCAGGGTAAAGTGTACGGTCGTATGACTTTCCTAGTGGCCTTATCGACATGCATGAACACAACCATGATTTTGATGACTGTATACGTATCTTGGTGCTTGAATAACTTGGAAACCTTGTATATAAAGGTAAGGAGCAAGCCGGGGGCTCATCCAAAAGCAAGGGCATAGCCGAGTGAAGATAAAATTGTGAGTAGATTCTAATCTTAAATCTACTTCAACATAATAACAGTATTCGGGTCATGAAGCGGCCCGAATACATATCGGGGTCATGAAGCGGCTCCGGTATAATATGTGAATTCATGGGAAATGATATGGCTAGGTGATATGGCTTATTGGTGTTTATTCATTATCTGCATTTGGTATGAAGTTGGAAATGCATGAATTGTGGAAGGGATATGGAAAGACATTTTGTTGGTTGATCTTGTGTATGCCTCTGCAAATTTCTACTGTGCCTCTGCAAATCATTGCTGCCTCTGCAACTAACATTTCGTAGAATTAGCATGATTATGTGATCTAATGATGAAAATGGTTGAGTGATCATGAAGTAGAATGAAATTAGCATATGGGTTGGTTTTGTTGATTTATTGTGTGGGTTATGAGTAAGTAGTCGAGCTTGCGAACTCGTCCTGTCTACTTAGATTTGGAGTAAGCCATTTGGCTTACTAATCCTGTTTTGCTTGAATAACTCGGAGTAAGCTCCTCAGTGTACATTTCATTCTGCTATGACCGAGGGTGCAAAAGCACTATGAATGCTTCTAAGCATATAGTGTATAAGTGAGCCTACGGGTTAATGATTATTGACAGGTGTCTAAGTGAACTATTAATGAAAAGAGGTGAATACATAAGAATAGGAAAAAGGGCTTCATGATGCCTCGGTACAGTAGTGTGTCCTGTTTGTATCGATAGGGGTAAATCCCACGATACTCCTGTTTGAGCGCTCGTGCTCCGCACCGTGCCGATTGGGTGACGACCCACGGTACTCATGTTCTGTTCAGTTAGCCGGGCTGGGGTAATCCCGTGGCGACTCTTGTATTCTATCGGTATGGGTTGCGTCCCGCAATACTCCTGTTAGTGCGAGCACTCCTGTTTCGTGCCTTGTGCACTCCTATTTATACCGGACTGGGTTTTGTTCCCCGGTACTCCAGTTATCTGATGGCTGTACATAGTTACCCTACAGCCTTCCACTACTGTACTACCTGGGGAGGATATCATTTAGCAAATTTGAAAGTGAAATTGTATAAGTAAAATGTCTCTGCCTGTCATATGTTGTATGTGTTTTGACTGTGATGGGATGTGAATATGTGAACTTTATTGATTTAGTGGAATGAAAAGTGGGATAAACAGCTTATTTCCTGTTATGTGCTAGGGTGTTTCTGCCCGATACTGTTTTTGTATTGATGTCGATCTGAGCTTAGAATTTATTCACTGAGCGACTCATCCTCCGTCACCATTTTTCCTCAGATCAAGAGCAGAAGTAAGGCGTGTACTGTAGATATCGGGACTCAAGCTTGAAGGGAAGCCATGAGGTGGGCGGAGGACTCCGAACTCCTTGAATGTTTTATGTTGTGTGGATTTTGTAATAAAGCAG
Source organism: Linum trigynum (assembly GCA_964030455.1). Taxonomy (NCBI): domain Eukaryota; kingdom Viridiplantae; phylum Streptophyta; class Magnoliopsida; order Malpighiales; family Linaceae; genus Linum; species Linum trigynum. The sequence goes on along the minus strand of OZ034817.1, from coordinate 52,444,745 downwards.
ACTTTCCCGATTTTTTGTTTCGACTCTATTGAAAATGTAAATTATGGTTTGAAGTTTGAAAAAAAAAAATACATATATAAAGCTCGGGCCCGAGAATGTTTAAACAAGATGTTTGTTTTACTATTTCGTTTTGTAATGTAAAGTATGGGCGTTTGGTACATTTTTGGTATCAGAGCTGGGATATGATCTCGTGGATACCAAACGTTTTAAACGAGATTTTACTGGGAAAAAATGATTTCACGGGGAAGTGATTAATTATTGATTTTGACTTTGTATTTTGTTTTTGTGGAGTTCAGTCAAGGAGCAGATCTGCAACCTCACGGGAATCCTAATGCTGGAGGTTCTAATTTTAATGGGAATAATGCTGAGTCCCGCAATAGAGCCAATCCTTATGTCAAGGATTTTGAAAAGCTGAGGAATATGGGGGCTGAGTTCTTTAAAGGGGCTATTGACCCTAAAGATGCTCTAGACTAGATCAAGGAGATGGAACAAATCTTTAACCTCCTTGAGTGTCCTAATGAAGCAAGAGTGGAGTATATGTACTACCTGCTCAGGTCTGATGCTTATGACTGGTGGTTGACCGTACCCGGAGCTCAGGATCGTACAATTCGGTATACCTGGGCGGAATTTCTTGAGAAATTTCGTAAGCAATATGTGCCTGATCTGTATGTGGATAGGAAGAAGAAAGAGTTTTTGGACCTGAAACAACAAAGGGGGCAGACTGTTAAAGAGTATGATGCCATTTTCCATCGTTTGATGACCTTCGCGATGGAGTTGGTACCTACTGAACGAGCTAGATGCAACCGCTATGAGCAAGGCCTGAATCCATAGATCAAGATGATAGTAGCAAAATCAGAGACAAATGATCTTGCCACCTTGAGAGAGGCTGCCATGAGAGCAGAGGATTTGGTGAATGAATTGGGAGCACAGATGGCTGAAGGAGGGAAGAGAAAGTGGAAGAACGTGGGTTCCTCGAGTGCTGGGAACTCATTCGGGGGTAGACCTAATCAGAGTCAGAAGGTTTCACGTCCAGTGGCCAGTTACCCCGGACAGGAGCGGAGAAGTGCAGGCCCAGCTCCTATTTGCCCACATTGTGGGAATCAGCATATGGGTGTTTGTAGGAGGGTGACTGGTGGGTGTTTCCGATGTGGAGATACCAGCCACTTTCTCTGCGATTGTCCCCATATGTCAGAGTCTAGGCCTGCTGGATCCCAGACTACAATTCAAGGGTCCAGAAAAGGACTGGAGGTCCAGTGAGAGGATCAGGAAGAGGTGGTAATAATCATGGTAAAAGTCAGGATGGACAGAGCAGTCGGGGTGAAGTGCAGCCACGAGCCTTTGCTATGACTAGGAGGGAGGCTGACATCTCCCCAGAGGTCGTTACTGGTACGGTTCTTATCTATGATCTTACCGCTTATGCGTTGATTGATCCTGGTGCTACTCATTCATTCATATCTTCTGCATTCTCACGTGGGTTGCCTGTGCACTCTGAAATGTTGAACAAGAATGTAATAGTTCAAACCCCAGTAGGAGATACCGTAGTGATTGAATATGCCTATCCTGATGCCCCAATAAGTATAGCTGGAACTATTCTGCCAGCTAACTTATTGAGGTTAATGCTGACTAAATTTGATATAGTTCTAGGAATGGATTGGTTAAGCCAAAATAAAGCCATAATGAACTGTTATACCAAGGAAGTAATTTTCGAAAGACCAGATGGTCAGAATGTGATTTTCCGAGGGACTAGACAGGTGGTGCCTAGTTGCCTAGTCTCGGCCACCAAGGTGGTGAGTTTGATGAAGGAAGGTTGTGAAGTGTATCTGGCTTATGTGACTGAGGGCAAACCGGAATTGAAACCTGAAAATGTTCCGGTTGTGAAGGAGTTCCTGGATGTGTTCCCTTCGGAACTGCCAGGATTACCTCCGGAAAGGGAAATAGATTTCACTATTGAACTGATACCGAGCATTGCTCCGATCTCTGTATCTTCGTACCGGATGTCTCCGTTAGAACTGAAAGAACTGAAGGAGCAACTTCAAGAGTTGCTAGATAATGGGTTTATTAGACCTAGTGTCTCCCCTTGGGGCGCTCCGGTATTATTCGTGAAGAAGAAGGATGGAACTTTTCGTATGTGTATTGACTATCGGAAGCTCAACAAGTTAACGATTAAGAATAAATATTCGTTACCTCGGATTGATGATTTGTTTGACCAACTACAAGGATCGAGGGTCTTTTCCAAGATTGATCTAAGATCAGGTTATCATCAATTAAGGGTAGCGGATGAGTCCATACCGAAGACAGCTTTTCGTACTAGGTATGGGCATTACGAATTTCTTGTTATGCCTTTCGGGTTGACAAATGCTCCAGCTGTTTTCATGGCACTGATGAGCCGAGTGTTTCATGAATATCTAGACAAGTTCGTGATCGTCTTTATTGATGATATTCTAGTGTATTCTGGAAGTGAAGAAGAGCACCGAGAGCACTTAAGAATCGTACTGCAGATTCTGAGGGAAAAGCAGTTGTATGCTAAGTTCAGCAAATGTGAATTTTGGATGGATCAAGTAGTATTTTTGGGCCATGTGGTGTCTGAGAGAGGTATAGAGGTGGATCCAAGGAAAGTAGAAGCAGTGATACAATGGGAGCCACCGAAAAATATACCTGAACTAAGAAGTTTCCTTGGCATGGCCGGATACTACAGAAGATTCATTGAGGGGTTTTCTCTGATTGCTGCACCATTGACAAAGTTACTGAGGAAAGAACAATCTTTTATATGGGATAATAAATGTCAATCCAGTTTCGAAGAGTTGAAGTGGAAGTTAACCCCTGCACCGGTTCTTGCCCTTCCCTCGGGAACTGGAGGTTATGTGGTATATAGTGATGCTTTGCATCAAGGGTTAGGATGTGTTCTCATGCAGCATGATAAAGTAATTGCTTATGCTTCCAGGCAATTACGACCGTATGAGAAATCTTATCCGACTCATGATTTAGAACTGGCGGCTGTGGTATTTGCCTTAAAGATTTGGCGTCATTATTTGTATGGTGAGACTTTTCAGATCTTTACTGATCATAAGAGTCTCAAGTACTTGATGGAGCAAAAAGAGCTAAATCTTAGGCAAAGGAGGTGGTTAGAGTTGTTGAAAGATTACGACTGTACCATCGAATACCATCCAGGCAAAGCAAATGTTGTGGCAGATGCTTTGAGTCGAAAGACCAAGCATCGTACTAGAAATGAGGAGACTGGTTTAATGGCAAATTTTATTTCTTTGAGAGCTATGAGTGTTGAATTGGAAATGAATTCCGCGGGAGGGTTATTGGCGACTTTACAAGTGCGACCAATTCTGAGAGAAAGAATTATTAAAGTTCAGGGTCAAGACCCTGAATTGAGGAAGATTATTGATAAGAGTCGTAAAGGGGAAGAAACCAAATTCACACTTCGAGATGGGGTTCTGACACTAAATGAAAGACTTTGTGTTCCAAATGTGGACGAATTGCGAAGGGAGATTTTGGAAGAAGCTCATTCCTCTCCTTATGCAATGCATCCTGGAACTACAAAAATGTACCGTTCGTTGAGATCTCATTATTGGTGGCCAAGGATGAAAAAAGAAGTGGCTGAACATGTCTTGACGTGTCTGGTATGTCAGAAAGTGAAAGCGGAACATCAAGCCCCAGCGGGAAAATTGCAACCACTGTCCATTCCAGAATGGAAATGGGAAAAGATTACCATGGACTTTGTCTATGGTCTACCTAGGACTCAGAAGAAGAACGACGCCGTTTGGGTTATTGTGGACCGATTGACAAAGTCAGCTCACTTTATACCCATTAGATGGGGTTGTTCGCTAGAGTTACTGACAAAGAAGTATGTGGAGGAAATAGTGAGACTACATGGAGTACCAGTATCCATCGTCTCTGACAGAGATCCGAGGTTCACTTCTCCATTCTGGAAGAGTTTACAAGAAGCACTAGGTACTCGTCTGAACTTTTCAACCGCTTTTCATCCCCAGACCGATGGTCAATCCGAGCGAACAATCCTCACTCTTGAGGAAATGTTGCGAGCTTGTGTACTGGATTTCCAAGGTTCTTGGGATGAACATTTGCCACTGATTGAATTTGCTTATAACAACCAGTACCATAGTAGTATTGGTATGGCTCCATATGGAAGGAAATGCAGATCCCCAGTGTGCTTGGATGAGGAAGGATTAAGGCAATTGGAGGGACCTGAAATCGTTCAGGTGACAGTGGATAAGATTAAAGTGATCAGAAGCCGGTTGAAGGCCACACAAAACCGGCAAAAGAGCTATGCCGATATCCACCGAAGAGAGATGGAATTTCAGAGTGGAGAGAAAGTATTTTTGAAAGTGTCTCCTTAGAGAGGTGTTTTGAGATTCCAGAAGAAGGGTAAGTTAAGTCCGAGGTATATCGGACCTTATGAGATTCTGGAAAAGATAGGTCTGGTAGCCTATCGACTTGCCTTACCACTGGAATTGTCTCAAGTTTACAATGTCTTCCATGTGAGTTTGCTTCGAAGATACCTATCGAATCCGTCTCATGTACTGGAACCATATAAGATTGAGGTCCAGAAAGATCTAAGCTATGTGGAGGAACCAAAAGAAATCATGGATCGAAAGATGAAACAACTTAGGAATCGAAGTATTCCTATGGTGAAAGTAATTTGGAAAAGTCACACTGGAGAAGAAGCCACGTGGGAGACGGAAGAAAGCATGAGAGCACAATACCCCTACTTGTTTCAAGGTAAATTTCGGGACGAAATTTTAATTAGAGGGGAGGAAATGTAACATCCCTGCCCTCGTACAAATTATTATGACGTGTTTGTGATCGGGTTACAAAAATTGATCTTTTGAACCAAAAAGAAAGCGAATAGTGAAAGTTTTATACTTAATTGCAAGTGAAGGAAAGTTTAGGGCCAAATGGACAATTTGGAGGGCTGGAGAATTCTAGATAAGGGAGATAAAAATCTGCCCCATCCTCTTATCTCTCATTTTCTTCTCATCCCTTCCCCTTACTCTCTCCCACGTCCCTCTCCTGCTCTCTTTCTTCCACCTGGTTTCACCACCCCAAAACCACCATCCCCTTTTCATAAACAAGTAGTAGATAGATAGATAGAAAGAAAAGGATATCAAGAAAAGAAAGAAGAAGGAAACAAGGGGTGCTGCCAATTTTCGTCCAGCAGCAGGACAGCTTGTGGGAAGGACGATTCTGGACACTTGAGCCGTTGGATCGTTCTGCTATTTGGAGGTTTTGTTCCATATGAACTTTTCTACGATTGGACCGTTCGGATCATTGTTATGATCTCTGGTTCATTGAGGAATGTCGCTGGACAGAAGGGGTGCGACATTGCTTTCCTGTAGCAGGACAGCATATTAGAGGTAAGATCATGTACGAAGTAGCCGTTGGATCTTTCTAGAAATTTGGTATAATGTTAAGTATATAGGTTTCTTTGAGTTGACCGTTCGGAACTTATTTTTGATTTCGGAGTGGCCAGGAACAATTGTTAGAAGTAGGGGAGTTGGATTGAAGTGAGAAGAAAGTAGCTGACAGTTTCAAAACGTTAATTTAAAATGATTTCTGGGCTAAAAATACTGATCCCAATGGTCTGAAATTTGGATATGTTGTAGCCCTATGAATCTAGTTTCAGTAGCAACAAGAATCAACTGATTCGGTTAAGTATCAAGGGAGAAATGACCGAAATGATTGAGCAGGGTAAAGTGTACGGTCGTATGACTTCCCTAGTGGCCTTATCGACATGCATGAACACAACCATGATTTGGATGACTGTATACGTATCTTGGTGCTTGAATAACTTGGAAATCTTATATATAAAGGTAAGGAGCAAGCCGGGGGGCTCATCCAAAAGCAAGGGCATAGCCGAGTGAAGATAAAATTGTGAGTAGATTCTAATTTTAAATCTACTTCAACATAATAACAGTATTCGAAACTGTCAGCTACTTTCTTCTCACTTCAATCCAACTACCCTACTTCTAACAATTTTTCCTGACATTTCCAAAATCAAAACTAAGTTCCGAACGGTCAACTCAAAGAAACTTATATACTTAACATTATACCAAATTTCTAGAAAGATCCAACGGCTACTTCGTACAGGAACTTACCTCTAATCTGCTGTCCTGCTATAGGAAAGCAATGTCACACCCATTCTGTCCAACGACATTCCTCGATGAACCAGAGAACATAACAATGATCCGAACAATCCAATCGTAGACAAGGACATATGGAACAAAACCTCCAAATATCAGAAAGATCCAACGGCTCAAGTGTCCACAATCGTCCTTCCCACAAGCTGTCCTGCTGCTGGACGAAAATTGGCAGCACCCCTTGTTTCCTTCTTCTTTCTTTCCTTGATATCCTTTTCTTCTATCTATCTACTACTTGTTTCTGAAAAGGGGATGGTGGTTTTGGGGTGGTGAAACCAGGTGGAAGAAAGAGAGCAAGAGAGGGACGTGGAAGAGAGTGAGGGGAAGGGATGAGAAGAAAATAAGAGATAAGAGGATGGGGCAGATTTTTATCTCCCTTATCTAGAATTCTCCAGCCCTCCAAATTGTCCATTTAGCGCTAAACTTTCCTTCACTAGCAATTAAGTCTAAACCTTTCACTATTCACTTTCTTTTTGGGTCAAAAGACCAATTTTTGAACCAAAAAGAAAGTGAATAGTGAAAGTTTTAGACTTAATTGCAAGTGAAGGAAAGTTTAGGGCCAAATGGACAATTTGGAGGGCTGGAGAATTCTAGATAAGGGAGATAAAAATCTGCCCCATCCTCTTATCTCTCATTTTCTTCTCATCCCTTCCCCTCACTCTCTCCCACGTCCCTCTCTTGCTCTCTTTCTTCCACCTGGTTTCACCACCCCAAAACCACCATCTCCTTTTCAGAAACAAGTAGTAGATAGATAGAAAGAAAAGAATATCAAGGAAAGAAAGAAGGAAACAAGTGGTGCTGCCAATTTTCGTCCAGCAGCAGAACAACTTGTGGAAAGGACGATTCTGGACACTTGAGCCGTTGGATCGTTCTGATATTTGGAGGTATTGTTCCATATGTCCTTGTCTACGATTGGACCGTTCGGATCATTGTTATTATCTCTGGTTCATCGAGGAATGTCGCTGGACAGAAGGGGCGCGACATTGCTTTCCTGTAGTAGGACAACAGATTAGAGGTACAATCCTGTACGAAGTAACCGTTGGATATTTCTAGAAATTTGGTATAATGTTAAGTTTATATGTTTCTTTGAGTTGACCGTTAGGAACTTAGTTTTGATATCGGAGTGGTCAGGAACAATTGTTAGAAGTAGGGGAGTTGGATTGAAGTGAGAAGAAAGTAGCTGACAGTTTCGAAACGTCAATTTAAAATGATTTCTAGGCTCAAAATACTGATCGAAATGGTCTGAAATTTGGATATGTTGTAGCCCTATGAATCTAGTTTCAGTAGCAGCAAGAATCAACTGATTTGGTTAAGTATCAAAGGAGAAATGACCGAAATGATGATGCAGGGTAAAGTGTACGGTCGTATCACTTCCCTAGTGGCCTTATCGACATGCATGAACACAACCATGATTTTGATGACTGTATACGTATCTTGGTGCTTGAATAACTTGGAAATCATGTATATAAAGGTAAGGAGCAAGCCGGGGGGCTCATCCAAAGGCAAGGGCATAGCCGAGTGAAGATAAAATTGTTAGTAGATTCTAATCTTAAATCTACTTCAACATAATAACAGTATTCAGGTCAACTTCATACCAAATGCAGATAATGAATAAACACCAATAAGCCATATCACCTAGCCATATCATTTCCCATGAATTCACATATTATACCGGAGCCGCTTCATGACCCCGATATGTATTCGGGCCGCTTCATGACCCGAATACTGTTATTATGTTGAAGTAGATTTAAGATTAGAATCTACTCACTATTTTATCTTCACTCGGCTATGCCCTTGCCTTTGGATGAGCCCCCGTCTTGCTCCTTACCTTTATATACAAGATTTCCAAGTTATTCAAGCACCAAGATACGTATACAGTCATCAAAATCATGGTTGTGTTCATGCATGTCGATAAGGCCACTAGGGAAGTCATACGACCGTACACTTTACCCTGCTTCATCATTTCGGTCATTTCTCCCTTGATACTTAACCAAATCAGTTTATTCTTGTTTCTACTGAGACTAGATTCATAGGGCTGCAACGTATTCAAATTTCATACCATTGGGATCAGTATTTTGAGCCCAGAAATCATTTTAAATTGACGTTTCGAAACTGTCAGCTACTTTCTTCTCACTTCAATCCAACTCCCCTACTTCTAACAATTGTTCCTGGCCACTCCGAAATCCAAACTAAGTTCCGAACGGTCAACTCAAAGAAACTTATATACTTAACATTATACCAAATTTCTAGAAAGATCCAACGGCTACTTCGTACAGAATCTTACCTCTAATCTGCTTTCCTGCTATAGGAAAGCAATGTCGCACCCCTTCTGTCCAGCTACATTCCTCGATGAACCAGAGATCATAACAATGATCCGAACGGTCCAATCGTAGACAAGGACATATGGAACAAAACCTCCAAATATCAGAACGATCCAACGGCTCAAGTGTCCAGAATCGTCCTTCCCACAAGCTGTCCTGCTGCTGGACGAAAATTGGCAGCACCCCTTGTTTCCTTCTTCTTTCTTTCCATGATATCCTTTTCTTTCTATCTATCTACTACTTGTTTCTGAAAAGGGGATGGTGGTTTTGGGGTGGTGAAAACCAGGTGGAAGAAAGAGAGCAGGAGAGGGACGTGGGAGAGAGTGAGGGAAGGGATGAGAAGAAAATGAGAGATAAGAGGATGGGGCGGATTTTTATCTCCCTTATCTAGAATTCTCCAGTCTTCCAAATTGTCCATTTGGCTCTAAACTTTTCTTCACTTGCAATTAAGTCTGAAACTATATAAAGGTAAGGAGCAAGCCGGGGGTTCATCCAAAGGCAAGGGCATAGCCGAGTGAAGATAAAATTGTGAGTAGATTCTAATATTAAATCTACTTCAACATAATAACAGTATTCGGGTCATGAAGCGGCCCGAATACATATCGGGGTCATGAAGCGTCTCCGGTATAATATGTGAATTCATGGGAAATGATATGGCTAGGTAATATGGCTTATTGGTGTTTATTCATTATCTGCATTTGGTATGAAGTTGGAAATACCATGAATTGTGTAAGGGATATGGAAAGACATTTTGTTGGTTGATCTTGTGTATGCCTCTGCAAATTTCTATTGTGCCTCTGCAAAAGCGGTCTTGGCAGTGGTGTGTTCTTTGACTTGGCCAATGCTGGACGCGGGTTCGAATCTTGTTGGACGCGTTCCTTTATTATTATGTAACACCTTAGGCAAATCCCACATCGACAAAGCACGGGAGAGATCCATGGTTCATAAGTAGGAAACCAACCTTAACTGACAATACGCGTTTTGGGGTGTAATGGAAGAGTTCTTGTGAGAACTCCGAAGTTAAACGTGCTCAGTGTGGAGTAGAACAAGGATGGGTGACCTTATGGGAAGTCACCTTGAATTGCACCCCAAGTCAAAAATCCGTGAGGGTGTAGAGGCCCAAAGCGGACAGTATCTTGACGGGAAAAGGTTCCGGATGTTACAAGTGGTATCAGAGCCTCTCCGCGTCCCACTTGAACGATGGTGGGCAAACCTCAATGAGGGCCTTGAGTCCCAAGGGGGGGTGTATGTAACACCTTAGGCAAATCCCACATCGACAAAGCACGGGAGAGATCCATGGTTCATAAGTAGGAAACCTAACAATACGCATTTTGGGGTGTAATGGAAGAGTTCTTGTGAGAACTCCGAAGTTAAACGTGCTCAGTGTGGAGTACAACTAGGATGGGTGACCTTATGGGAAGTCACCTTGAATTGCACCCCAAGTCAAAATACGTGCGGGTGTAGAGGCCCAAAGAGGACAGTATCTTGTTGGGGAAAAGGTTCAGGATGTTACAAGTGGTATCAGCCCAAAGAGGACAGTATCTTGTTGGGGAAAAGGTTCAGGATGTTACAAGTGGTATCAGAGCCTCTCCGCGTCCCTCTTGAAGATGGTGGGCAAACCTCAACGAGGGCGTTGATTCCCAAGGGGGGGGGGGGAGGGGGAATGTATGTAACACCTTAGGCAAATCCCACATCGACAAAGCACGGGAGAGATCCATGGTTCATAAGTAGGAAACCGGCCTTAACTGACAAGACGCGTTTTGGGGTATAATGGAAGAGTTCTTGTGAGAACTCCGAAGTTAAACGTGCTTAGTGTGGAGTACAACAAGGATGGGTGACATTATGGGAAGTCACCTTGAATTGCACCCCAAGTCAAAATCCGTGCGGGTGTAGAGGCCCAAAGCGGACAGTATCTTGTCGGGAAAAGGTTCGGGATGTTACACAAAACTTGGGCAAAAGCCATGCTTGAAGCTCAACACCAGCGAGAGAATGAGATTAAAGCTCGGTTAGAGGCCATAACCCATTTTCTCAGAACATATGAAATTATTGAAGAAGAAAGGGGTCTTTTCGCTGAGTTGGATGCTCTTTAGAAAGATGAGGAGATTATGTGGCGTCAAAGGTCTAGAATTCAATGGTTAGCGGAGGGAGACCGCAATACAAAAAATTTCCACAACTCTACGATCTTTTGACGCCATTTCAACCGCATTCTTGGTCTCAAGGGGCTGAATGGTGAATGGATTAAACATCCTGCTCTCCTATCATCTCACATTAAGGATTTCTTTCAGGGTCTCTTTACAGCCAAGGAGACAGGGTTTGATGATCATCTTCTGCAGGATTTCCCTCGGTTGGTTAATTCAGACATGAATGACCTCTTAACCAGACCGGTGACTTCAGAAGAGATTAAGGCAGCCGCTTTCTCTCTTGGATCCCATAAATCCCCAGGGCCCGATGGCCTAAATGGATTCTTTTTCATGAGATTTTGGGACGTGGTGGGAGAAGAGTTGTGTCAAGAAGTCTCTTCTTTCTTTTTGACCGCCTCTCTTTCTGCATGATGGAATGATACACATATTGCCCTTGTTCCAAAAGTCTCCACTCCTGAGAGAATCAGCCAATATCGACCTATAAGCTGTTGCAATTTCAAATACAAGGTGATCTCCAAAATCATGGCCTCCCGTATCAAAGATATGATGCCATATTTGATTTCAGAGATGCAAGCTGCCTTCACAGGAGAAAGGATGATCCAAGACAATATTATTATTGTGCATGAGGTTGTCCACCACCTTAAGAATCGTAAGTAGGGTCGGAGGTATGACATGATGCTCAAGATGGATATGCGCAAGGCCTACGACTTGGTGGATTGGGATTGTCTAGACTCCCTTCTCTCGGCCTATGGCTTTAATCAGACGTGGTGTAGTTGGGTTAAGGAGTGTGTTCGAACAGCTCGGTTTTCTATCATCCTTAACGGTGGCCCAACAGGATTCTTCTCGCCTTCTAGGGGAATTCGACAGGGTGACCCACTATCCCCCTTTCTTTTCATTCTTATGTCTAATGCCTTATCCTTTATGTTGGATATAGGTATTTCCCAGGGAACGATCCATGGTCTTAGGCTGAAACAACATTGCCCTCTTCTGACTCATTGCCTCTTTGCGGATGATACGGTCATCTTTGGACGTGCATCTCTGGAGGAAGCTGAGGCTATTATGCAGATTATCAACAGTTACAGCTTCCTCACTGGCCAGGAAGTGAATATGGACAAATCCTCTCTATTCTTCAGCAAAAACACTCCAGATGATCTGAGAAGCCGAATCACTTCTCGATTTGGATTTCCAACGAGTATTCTTCATGACAAATATCTGGGGGTCCCCACGGAATGGGGGAGATCAAAGAATGAGACTTTTAGCTTATGGATCGATCGTATGGAGAAGAAATAATTGTCATGGAAAAGTCTTACTCTCTCCCATGCAGGGAAGGAAACTCTCCTCAAAGCGGTTATTCAAGCTATTCCTACCTTTATCATGAGTGTCTTCTTGCTCCCGGCCTCTTTGACCAAAAAGATGGACTCTCTTCTCCGTAATTTCTTCTGGTCGAGATCAATGAATAAACGATCTATTCCGTGGCGAAAAGGGGAAGTGCTCAATGACCCTAAATGTATAGGTGGGCTTGGTTTTCGAAATTTTCATTTCTTTAACCTTTCCCTTCTTGCAAAACAGAGCTGGCGTCTTTTGAATGATCCAGAAGCCTTGTGGGCTCGTCTCCTATGGAGCCTTTACTTCCCCAATTCTGACTTTCGTTCAATGCGGAAGGGAAGGTCATCCTATTGGATTTGGGCAAGCTTGTTTGAAGCAAGGAAGGCCTTGGACTTAGGGATGATTCGTATCATCGGCGATGGTGCTGACACGTGGTTCGACAGGGATCCTTGGATTCCGACCGTGGAAGGCCATAGGATTTCCTCTCCTGATGTCCCTCACTTCAGGGTCAAGGATTGGATGGAGGAAGATTCCCAAAATTGGAACTGGAACCTGATTCATAACCATTGCTCTGGTACGGATTCAGAAGTTATCTCCAGAGTTCAAATTGGCACGCCGAACTCCAAGGATAAGTGGGTTTGGAAGTTTACTACAAACGGAGGTTTTTCTGTGAGATCTGCATACCATGGAGTGAGGAACCATGCTCGACAGTCCTCTCACCATCCCACCAGGACCTCAATTTCCCCTCTTCTGAAGACTCTTGGAAGTGACTTTGGGCTCTTGAGCTTCCTCCCAAGATACGGTTTTTTATTTGGAGATGCTTGAGGAACGCTATCTCTATGAAAACCAATCTCCATCATCGACGATGCTCTCCATCCCCTCGGTGCCAAATCTACAATGTGGAGCAAGAATCTCTCATCCATTGTCTTTTCCTTTGCCCTCATGCTAAGGAAACGTGGGCCAGGGTTCTTCCGCATTTTAGACTCCCCACCCCCCCCCCCCCCCCCCCAAATTTCAGTCAGTGGTTCTTCGCGATGAGAGATACGAATGCTCTTTCTTTGATTTGGCTCAAGACCTTCTGCCTTTGGAACACCTGGAAGGCCCATAATGAGTTCATCTTCCCTAGCGTCAATTTGTCTCCTTTGATGACCTCTATTTTCGCCTTTCGAGATGCTTCTGAGCCTTCTCCTTCTCTTCTTTCTCGTAACCCTACGAACCAGGCTAGGGAAATTCCTTCACAATCTCATCCACCGCCGAGAGATTCCTCAAAAAGGATCCACTGTGACGTATCATTTGATAGTGATTTGCAAGAGGCGGCTTTTGGGGTAGTTATTACTAATTCCCATGGACAGATTTGTGATGGAAGGGCTGGCAGGGTCATTTGTTCGTCTCCGATTAAGTTTGAGGCACACGCTCTTGTGGAAGCTTGCCGACTTGCAGCTATGGACAACTCCCCTACTGTTATCATCACGGACTGCAAATCTTTGGTGGATGCTCTGAACGTTGACGAGTCCTTGTGGCCTTGGCGTTGTTTTGCTCTTCTCTCGCATGTGAAGGCCTTTCTACACCATTGCAACTGGATTCATATCTCTTTCACCAATCGAAGATTCAATAAGTGTGCGGATTGGGTTGCTCGTAATGCTCGTTGTTTTTCCCTTCCACCGGACTGGATTTACGTTTTATCCATTGTTGCTCCCTATTGTAACCTCTTCTCTTTCGGATATGAATGAATGAAATCTTTATTAAGAAAAAAATACTTCCCCAAGAACGCCCAACCTCTTCCGCCGAGTGTCTTTATCAGTTAATCCATCCCTTGCATTCCGAATCTCCACTGTCGCGCGATCCCTTTATTCGATGGTATCTAGAATGTCTCGTTCTTCATAGACCATAGTGATCCCATGTCGAGTAAGAACTTATCGAGGCCTTGCCGGCACAGTATCATCGACATCAGTTTGGCGTACTCACATTCCATAACTTCAGGGTTTTAGATATGTATTTGTCGGTCAGGTTCATGGGAATAGACTTTTTTTTTTTGGCGAATCAAGTGCAGTCAAGTGAGACCTGCACATGGCAAATCACTGTGCCGAAGAGTCTGTTGATACAAATATGTATCTGGCGGATCAAGATAATTGAGGAAGGACATAAAGTTCGTGCTCATTGTCTTAAGGAAGGATTCTTATGGTATAATTCAAGTACCACATCGAAAATACAAGAGGAACGAGGCTTGTATATTAGTGTCCAGTGTCCACCTAACCCATCAGTACGAAGCATTTTGAAAACGGTATAAGTAGACTCGACAAGTGGTATAAGTAGACTCGAGATTTGAAATTTGCGTTTTGAACGCCAGCCCAATCTAAATTTAAGGAAGTTGGGCCAATAATGCCCAAAAGGACCACAGCCCATTGGAAAATAGTACGAAAAATAGTGGGAAAGCCGGAAAAGAAAAACCCGGGAAAATGTTGCTGGGAAAGGTGGTAGCAATGGATAGGATTCATTCCCTATTTTAGCTATGGCGGTTTTCTCTTCTTTCCTCCCATTCAAAACAAACAAAAGAAAAAAATAGCCATGTTTGAACAACGAAAAGCCTCCCTCCCTCCTTCCCCTGCCAAAGGGAAGAGAGAGGAGAAAGGAATTCACCGAGAATTACGCCTACTGCTTTCTGATTTCTTGCTCTCTCCCTCTTCCCTCTCGCCGGCCGGAGCTCATTCACGCTCAGAAAAGCTTTTTTCCCCGGCCTGGGACGGAAGGGAAAGGAGACAACCGAAACGGTCCGACGAGCTGACAAATCTCTCAGAGAAGAGGGAAGGAAGAACGGAAATCGCGTATCGCCGGAGCTTGGATATCCTTTTCCCCCTGCTCCGACTGATTCCTCTCTGCTCTCTCTCCCTTCCCTCTCCGACGACAGCAGCCACGGTGGAGAAGTTTCTTTGTTTCTTTGTAGGAGAATCCTTTAGCGATCGCGCGATCTGAAATCAAGAGCTGACTCTCTCTCGAATTCGTCTTCTGGTCGTTCTTGCTCTGTTTTTCTCCTCCAATTCGTCTCTGTTTAGACGACGAAGAAAATGAGCGTAGTGAGCTCTACAGTCCGCGGGAGGGGCGAAAGGCGGAGCGTACTGGGGTCATGGGTCGGGGAAGAGTCGGCGTCGATGGCCGGCGACGTCGCCGGCGAATCGGAGAAGATTCACGTCGCCATCAGGCTGAGGCCGCTAAACGACAAGGAGAAGGCGAAGAACGACGTCTCCGATTGGGAATGCATCAGCTCCAACACCCTCATCTTCAAATCCTCCATGCCCGATCGCTCCATGCTCCCTGCCGCCTTCACATTCGGTAAAACCCTAAAAAACAAAATCCATCCCCAATCTGAGCATTTCCAGTCTCCAATTCCTCTTCCGTCCAGATTGAATTGATCTGTTTTCTTTTCCCCCCGCTACAGATAGAGTGTTCGGACCGGATTCCGGCACGAAGCAGGTCTACGAGGAAGCGGCGAAGGAAGTCGCTCTCTCCGTCGTCACCGGCGTCAATGGTAAGAGTTCGGTCTTCTCTTCCGTTACCGTGACAGAGAAGGTTGAATGAATGTATCTCATATGACTGTGTTTTCAGCTAGCATTTTCGCGTACGGCCAAACGAGCAGTGGGAAGACATACACGATGAGCGGAGTCACAAAGTACGCCTTGGCGGACATTTTCGACTACATCTACAAGGTAATCTGGTGAAAGATGAGAATTCTGAATTTCCAGGGTGGTTTTGTTTAGGTGGACTGATTTGGTTTCTCTGGGTGTTTCAGAACCAAGAAAGAGAGTTTGTGTTGAAATTCTCCGCCATCGAGATCTACAACGAAGCTGTTAGAGACTTGCTTAGCTCGGATCCCAGTCCGCTCAGGCTCCTGGATGATCCAGAGGTGAACTCTCCACTATCTTCCTGCTTGAGTTTCGCTTAATGGGTTTCGAGCTTTTAGATGATAATCATGTTCTATTCGTCTGAAACAGAGAGGAACCGTGGTTGATAAGCTGATCGAGGAGCCGATTGAAGACTGGAACCACCTGCAGGAACTCTTTTCCATTTGTGAAGGTAAAAGCAGGTTCTACTCATGAGCACTGTAACACAGTGCAGCTACACTTCTCAATGCTGAGATGAGATTTTCATATTGTGCAGCTCAAAGGCACATAGGAGAGACGGCTTTGAACGAGTTCAGCTCCAGATCTCATCAAATCCTTCGGCTAGTATGCATGCTGTTTTATTTCATTCGCGCCCTCTTCCCATTGTAGATCTTCTCTTGCTGAAATTTCTCGTCCTGTTGGTGTTTCTTCTGATTCATCTTGCAGACGGTGGAAAGCTGTGCTCGTGACAACTTGGGTGCAGAGAATTTGAGCACTCTTACTGCTTCTCTGGTAAAAAAATCACTTCTGACCCGATTTTGAATGAATGCAGTTGCAATTCCTTTTCATTTGATGGATTCTCCTGAGAATAGGACTGGATTGATTGAATGAACTTTTAACTCGATTTGATTCTCAATTATTTTTCATTGATCAGCCTGATTTGAGGTTGGATCGAGCGAATAATAGTAACCTTTTAATCTGTTGGGTTCTCCAGAATTTCATTGATTTGGCTGGGAGTGAGCGAGCTTCTCAGACATGGTCGACTGGTACAAGGCTGAAAGAAGGTTCGCATATTAACCGCAGCTTGCTCACCTTGGGAACCGTAATCCGCAAACTAAGGTGGGGTATAAACAATCTTCCTTCAACTAAGGTCCATCATCCCATTTAGCTACTGATTCATGGCTCATGACTGAAACTTTTATATCAGCAAGGGGAGAAACGGGCACATACCCTACAGAGAATCCAAGCTGACGAGAATACTGCAGAATAGCTTGGGAGGCAATGCGAAGACCGCCATAATCTGCACCATGAGCCCAGCGCGCTGCCACGCTGAGCAATCAAGAAACACGCTCGGGTTCGCCAGCTGCGCCAAGGAAGTGTCGACTAGCGCGCAGGTCAATGTGGTAATGACTGACAAGGCCCTGGTGAAGCAGCTGCAGAGGGAGATCTCCAGGTTGGAGGGCCAGCTCGAGCGCCAGGCCAAGAGCAGCTTCGGAGGAACGGTGTCCAAAGCCAACGATACTGCTGCTTTGCTGAGGGAGAAAGACCTTTTGATTGAGCAGGTTTATTATTCTTGATCATCCTTGCCCCTGCTGATGCCATGGTAGTCAATACCACCATAGAAATTGGACTACCTTGCTTCCTTCGATGTCTAGTAATGTCGGTCACCTTTTGCAGATGGAGAAAGAGATCAAGGAGCTGACCTGGCAGCGTGATCTCGCACAATCCCACATCGATAGCTTGCTGAAATCGGTCGGGGAAGACCGACTCTTCAGAGTGGAAGAGAATTCAGTATCGGAGGCTGATGCAGGTCTAGTAAGAAGCAACACCGAAAGGGAGTACGATCAGTTCAGCATGCCTAGTCCTGTTCCCAATAGGCAATTGCTTGAGACACAAGCAAGCCTGGAAGCCTACTCTCTGCAGGAGGAGATCCCTCAACGCAACACCATTGAGTCAGAGAACATATGCAGGGATGTCCGTTGTGCCGAAATGGGAGAAACCCCAATGACAAAAATGGCTACTACTACAGATGAAACTGCTGAGGTGGCATTGACGACCATTGAGGAAACCAAGGAGCTCTGTGACGTGGGTTCCTATGACATACACGAGATTCTGAAGCGGAGGGTTCAGGAATTGCAGAAGACGATTGAGAGTTTGAACCAGTCTTCTCCTTTTAGCTCAGGGAAAGGTGTGTCATTGACTAGAAGTAAGAGCAAGAAAGTCGTGGTGGTGACTATTCCCTCAGCGCTTTGGTCCAAGAAAGAAGAGGACGAAGAAGACAGTGAAGAGGACGGCTGCAATGCTAGAGACTCTAGTGCGACTGACGAGGAGATTCCTGAGAGACGAGGAAATTCTAAGGAGGAGGACAACAAGGGTCTCAAGATGGAGCACGAGTCAGGAATGAAAGACTCCGACTATCCCGAAAGCTGTGTTGTTGGCACCAAAGAGGACGAGATCATTAAAGAGATTGATGTTCATTTCGATGATACAACGAGTGTGCTGGATTCAGTTGCAGGATGGAAGAAGGGCAAGAAGATGATGAAGCACCAAAAGCAGCCAACCAGGGAACTTGGTGTCATTTCGGTAAGCAACACACACAAACACACACTCCCTCTATTGGATATTTATCGCAGGAAACAGTTTAGTTGGTTGCTCACAGCCTTGCTGCACACCATGGTTATAGTCATGTAAATGAAGATGGTTATGTGCAGGTTGTGGAGCCATCGAGAAGAATTCCAGAAGCGATGCCGACAACACGGGCAAGAGACCTCGTCTCAGAGACAAATAGGAGTTCGAACCAGAGCCCTGCTAACTGGTCACAGAAGTTTGAGAGGTACCGCAGGAAGATCATCGAGCTTTGGGCGAAATGCAACATACCATTGGTCCACAGGAGTTACTTCTTCCTGCTCTTCAAAGGAGATCCTTCGGACAACGTTTACTTGGAAGTTGAGCTCAGGAGACTCTACTTCATCAAGGACACAGCTGCTCGTGGAAACAATCCGGTTGTGGATACTCAGATTGCCACCTACACCTCTAGGTATGATTCTGCCCTGCTTCTCATTCTACATAACATCCATAGTCAGATCGCCACATACACCTCTTAGGTACTCACTACTCGTGTCCATTCTCACACAGTCCGAAGCTTCTCAACCGAGAGAGGATGATGTTGGCCAAGCAACTGCAGAAGAAGTTGAGCAGAAAGGAAAGGGAAGAGATTTACCTGAAATGGAACATAGAACTCGACACGAAGCAGAGAGCATTGCAGCTGGCCGGAAAGTTGTGGACAGACTTGAGAAACATGAGACACGTTAGGGAAAGTTCGATCCTTGTAGTGAAGCTGATCGGGTTCGTGGAGCCACAATATGCGCCCAAGGAGCTATTCGGGCTCAACTTCTTAAACCCGTCAGCTAACCAGAAGGGCAGCTGGAGAGACAACATGTCTGCCCTTCTATGAGAGGCTCATACCATCTCTATGCAATTTGCTAAAAAAGATTAGATGCCTTTTGTATACACAGTTACACAACTAAAATTTTTTGGGACAGTTTGGGGAAGTACCAGTCTTTCCTTGTAAATGAAAGAGAAAAGACGTCTAAGCCGAGAGTGTAGTAAAAAAAGGTAAATTTTTTTGACTCACTTCCACTGTTTATTCACGCTTTTTCTTGGTACGTGGTAAAAGAAGGGTAATGGGCAAGGAACCAGCACTAAATCACTTTGAATCACAAAAGAGAAACCGGAATTATCAACCAAAGAGAGAAAACCTCCCATGAAAACAACATAATTCTAACTAAACTGGATGCAGGCTGCAAAACATCCGCGTAGGACATTTCTTCGTTTGAATAAAGTTCATGATGGCTCGACTATATTATTGAAGACTATATATAGACAAAGGTGCAGAGTTACTTACACTACTAGATCAACACATTGATTTTCCTTACATCAATAATGCTCCTTCGGTGATTCTCCATCCTGAATCAGAAAGAGAGATCTCGTATCTAGTTGCGTAGGTCGTAGTGTTTGGGCCGCTCGTAGGGTGAACAGCATCGGTTAAGGTGATCGATTCATTTATTGTTGCTTCCACCACAGCATGTTGTTCATCTGAGGACATGGTTACACTGTTGATGGTCAAGTCCAATAGCGTGCAGTCGTATACCCAGCCAAGCTTTGCAATTTCGGCGGCTCGGTCTGTCCAAAGCTTCAACATTCGACCATCCAATACCTAGAATATTATTTCTTTTAGTAATGGAGCAAGAACTAAGAGACATACAAAAGAGTTGCTCAAAATTGAGGCTAAGCAAGAAAAGTAGACTTTCTTACCTCTGTCAATTTTCCCAGACAATGATCAGGTCCAAAAGCATGAGCCTTGACATTCTGCCATTTTCGGACTATGCCTTCTGCTAAGCTTGCATGCTGTCTTGACAATGCTTCAGTGACGTTGTCTACTTCTAACAACCATCCCATATTAAATGAATCTTATAAGAGACAGGATCCAGGAGACAAACAATCAGTTATAGTCCAGCTATTCTGTTAAACATATCATTAGAGTTCTTACCAGCAGTGACATCAGAAGAAGCCGTTGCTTGGTCAATCTCTCCTTGGCCAAAAGACCGGCCTCTTGGAGGCATACCCTTTAATCCTACTAAAGTCAACAGTCCAATTGCAACTCCAGCGCACAAGACCTTCACACTAGCATCCTTCAGCTTTTCACCAACAGATTCTGCCACTACAGTGCCATTGTTATTATTATCAATCTTTTCCTGGAACTCATCACTGTCTTGGCTGCCCAAAGGAAAAACCTTCTGCAATGCCTCAGCACCTATCCTTACTATAGCAGCAGCAGCAGCGAGGGGAGATCGACCAGCACCCTCCCGGCTTTCTAAGTAGGTCAAGACAGTAGGATCATCATAGTAGTCTCCAAGCCTGAACTCTACATCTTTGGTATCTCTAAACTTGGGAAAAACCACATCTGTTAACCAGGTCTCCAACAGCTTACAAAGCCCAAGAAGATAGTCTTCATCATCAGGATTCGAATTCTCCAGCACAAACTCCACAACTGCTGGGTTTCTATAACGTGAGTCAACCTGATCTAGCCCTAACCATGCATGACAATCATCCAGCTCACCCAAAAGCAGAGAACACAGAGCTCTTCCTAGTGAAAACTCAATCTCGCGGTTGTTTTTCAGACTGTTTGCATTATTTGTCTGTTGGAGTTGCTCAAATAGATTGTCAGCATATGGTATATGCTGAGGCTTTTTACCCATGAAAGCTTGGGCAACTAGTGCAAGGGCAACTCCATGCACTTCGAAGTTCTGAGGTGGAATGTTTGGTGGAGTGGCTACAAATAGATCAACCTGCTCAGAAGATGTCATGTGCAAGAAGGCCTCTTTCATGAAATCTTCACGAGTGAACCCACCAGAAAGCGGTGATGCTCCACCTCCTCCAACAGCCCACAATATGTTACGCAGTCCTTGGAGACCCTCTTCTCTTTTCGTCCGAAATTCATCATCAAGGGGCAATGCTAGAAGTTCTAGAACATAACGAGGGGTGATCTCCTCCAGAGTCTCATCTATCTGTGCCTGAAGATCAGGGGCAAGGCTGCTTGCTCCTTCCTCCTAAGTTACAAGATTTGAAGTCATCATCTTGAACTATCATTCAAAGTTAATGGAGGGAAAGCAAACACTTAAGTCTTGTGAGCACTTGCCTCAGTCTTAACTCAATACCTCCAAAACTTTTAATGCATGACAAAATAAACTCCCGATCACTCAATTGTTTCACAACCATTTTAGTGACGAATCATTTCATTCACTAATTACTTCCTACAACCTGAGCAATTAAATGAAAGAGAAACTAATTGACCACAAAATAACATCTTTCTGGACTATGCATAAAAAAGTGGTAATTGACAGTACCTGCAAGAGCTTCAAGGCCTTCTCTAGCATATCACACCCCCCAATGAAGTCAGGTGGGTCGAACGCCATAGCATTCCTCGACATTTCAACGTAGGCAAGAGCCATTACCAACACCACATCTTGCTTGAACCCCTTGGCCAATCTTTCTTTAAGCAAAGTCTCACCAAGTTCCAGAACCAGCTCGGTCTCCCCTGCTTCCTGCAACACACAGAGAGCCCCAGGTACCTGTATACAAATCAATGAATACATTCAGCCTAAACCTGATTCCGGCCTTCCAAAATTCTGATTAACCAATAAGGATATAGCAGCAATTGAGGTAGAAAAGTACATTGTCCCAGGGAACTTGAGTAAGGACAGTGTCCTCCTCATCATCAATAAGGCCGTGATTGTATTCTCTCCTGGAATTGAAATTGGCAAGAGTCTCGCACGCTGCTTGAAGAATCTGTCTACGGCTGATCAAAGCTTCTTGACTGAAGCCGTGGGCAGGCGGTTTCGAAACCCTAGCTTCGTACGCTCTCCTGATTCCATCTCCAAGGAAATGCGTCTCAGCTCCCAAAACCTTTCAGCAGCCAGCAACGAAGGGTTTAGGATCCCATTCCCCGACAATCAGAAACAAATTCGAAAGAAATTGACGAAATCAATGACTGAAAACGGAAATTCGAACTGCATTTTCGTTTCACCTTGTAGAAATCGAGAGGAATTGAGACGTAGCGCTCGGGAGGAGCGAGAGGCGGGGGACGAGGGAGAGGTGGAGGAGGGAGAGTGGCGGTGGTGGAGGAAGAAGAGAAGGAGTTTTGTTGTTGTAGCTCGGAAGAAGGGTCGGTGGCGGCGGGGGCGAAGAACTGGAAGTCGCCGAGGAGGCGCTCGGCCCATTTGCTGGAGGAGCAGGTGATGGTGGAGACCCTGGAGAGCTTTCTCGGCGGCGTGCGAGACAGCGGAGGCGAGACGGAGGAAGGGACGATGAGTCTCGGAGACGGACTGCAGACGCCGACGGTGATGTGCTTGAAAGCCGCCATTGTAGGACTGAGAAGTGAGAAGTTTCAGCAGCTCCGTTGCTTCGGCTGGTTTCACTTACCCCTATAGTTTCTCACACTTTCCTATTCCGAGAGTTTTCGTCAGTTTGCGACTTTGACAGCGTCTGAACTTTTACCAAAGAAATAGATTCTCCATTTTTATATAGCTAGTGTATAACTTTAAGGTCATACCTCCGTTGTAGTCTAGTTGGTCAGGATATTCGGCTCTCACCCGAAAGACCCGGGTTCAAGTCCCGGCAACGGAAATGAAAAATTTTTGGGCCTCACTTGGTCTGGACTATATGCCCAGAAGGCTTTTGCGTATGGGCCGAGCTTGCCTCCAAACGGATATAGAACTAGATTTTAAGGTGCTCCAACCAACTTACCAACATTATAATTTTTTCGCAGTAAAGCACATAAATTAGAGACCTCTACTAGTAAGTGATCTACTGTAATCGTGTTTCGTGACAACTCACTCTCGCCTTAGGAGACTACAAAACTGAAGAACAGTGTTTCATTTTGAGGGGTAGGGTCTCCTGTGGTTGTGAGAAGAGCTATAGTCGTCGTAAAGTCGAGTTCTAGTGTTAGCTTTCAAAAAACAAGTTGTCGAACCAGTTGGAAACTCTTAATGGTCGTTCATATGTCTGCACATGTAATGAAACAACTCGATAATCGCCTATTGATAGTGTATGTGCTCAGTAAGCAACTGTTCTAATCTCAAACCGCTTCCCCGTTGCTATCTGCCGGTATTGATGGGATGAACGATTCATTATAGTTCACTGTGACCCCCTCCTATAATGGTGGTCTCACTCCACATCCATGTCTCGATGTGACGCTGTGATCCCCAACACTTGCTTCGCTACTATTGTAGTTTAATGTGAGATCTGCTCCTGGTGAGAATCCATTGGCTTACGTATGTTACTAGGAACTTCCGCCACTCCAAAATAGATGAGGTCTTTAGATTTTCACTTGAAATCCATCTTACATCTTTTTGTATATGTGGATAATGTATATGAGACTAGGTGAGAAGTGGAGAAAGAATTTATTTATGTCTTGATTTAAGCTATAAAACATGAATGTATTATAGTCATAACACAAGAATGTGGAATGATCTTTTCCATTCCAAAGGATTCCTTATGGATCGAGAAAATAAAGATATTGGATGATATTAGAAGTTTTATCTCATAAGTTGTCGAACTTTTTGAACACTTTTTTGTTTACAAAAGATAATCATATATGGTTTAATACATTTGTATATCCAAAACTTTCACGGTTGTGCCAATAATATCCAATTTTCCCAGAATACCACTTATATCTATGTTTTAAAGTTGTTCTTTTTCAAATCTATCTATTTCCCAATATATTTTTGGCTAAATACACTTGTATATCCAAAAACACCGTTAAAGAATGTGAAGGAATTGGATATAAGTGGTATTTCAGGAAATTTGGATATTATTGGCACAACCGTAAAAGTTTTGAATATACAAGTGTATTTAACCATCATATATTGATATGAAAAAATAGATCATTACAGCATGTGCCTCAACCAGACCACAAAATCATATGAACGACTCGTCGTCGGGTACTAAGAAAGGACTTATCGAGCCACCAAATGGGCTACCCTATTAATACGCCGACCACCCTTGTAATATAGCCATCAACCGTTCCTCCACAAAACGAAATGTAGCCATTTTAGATTGAGCAATGAGGGTTGGTAAACCCCAGTATTTATCCTGGACTCCCACCGCGCTGACACCCAAGATCTGCGCTAGGAATTCCTGATCGGGGATGGAGACATTCTTACTAAAACACACGGCTGACTTCTCTAGGTTAACACGTTGCCCACTCAGCTCCTCGTACTCATTCAGCACATCGATCAGATTTTCACATTGTGTGAGTGATCCTCGTAAAAACAAATACGAATCATTCGCGAAGAACAAATGTGAGATCCGAGGTGCTTGAGGAGCCACGTTGACCCCCTCCAACTTCCCTTCGGAAACAGCACGCCGGAGCAGGACAGCAAACCCTTCAGTGCATAAAACAAAAAGGAGAGGGGAGAGTGGGTCACCTTGACGAAGTCCCCGGGTAGGCTTGAAAAAACCATATGGCGTGCCATTCATCATGATCGAGAAAGACGGCGACCGCAGGCACTCCCGAATCCAACCAATCCAGGTCTAATTAAAACCTAACTTATCCAAAACCGCAAAGAGAAAGGACCACTCAACTCTATCATAAGTCTTTTCCATGCCTTAAGAGCCATGTACCCTTTCTTCCCTGGGTTTTTGATTTTCAAGTAATGCATAAGCTCTTGCCCCAGCAACACATTCTCCACAATCTGTCGTTCCCGGATAAACGCATTTTGGCCCTCAAATATTATTTGCGGAAGAATACGAGCTAGCCTCTCAGTCATGATTTTTGTGATAATTTTATACACAAACTGGCATAAACTGATTGGCCGGAGTTGGCGCACATTATCCACCTTTGGGATCAAAGTGAGCTAAGTATGGTTGAAACTTCGCAATATCCGGCTTGTTTGAAAAAACGAGCAGCCAGTCTCAACCACAGACGCACCCGCAATGTCCTAATAAGATTTGGAAAATTTCCCTGTCAAACCATCAGGACCCGGAGCCTGTTTCGATCCCATCGAAAAAGTCGTCCGGCGAACATCGCTCTGTAGGACTTTCGTTGTAAGGTTTGCATTCATGGCCTTCGCGACTTTCCGCTCAAAGAGAAAAGTGTCTACACTAGCTTCCATGTTCAAAATCTGATTCTCAGAAGTAAAAAAGGTTTGGTAGAAGTCAGTGGCAATAACTGCCTTACCCTTTTCGTCCGTTATCCAATCCCCCTCATCATTCCTTAGCCCAACCACAAAATTACGCTTGCGTCTGGCTCTCCTGATGGTATAGAAATAAGAAGTGTTTTGATCCCCCCCTTTTTTCAACCAGTGAACCCTGGATTTTTGCTGCCAGTAGCTTTCTTCTGCCATCCATTGGCGACTCAGCTCCCCCTCCAGAGTTCTCACAGTATCCCAATCAATTGGAAACTGTTGCTTAACACGATCAATCTCCGTCTGGAGGGTATTTATGTTACGCAAAGAATTAGTGGTCCCTGCCCGGCTCCAATCATGCAACAATGACAGAGCTTCTTCAATCTCGTCCATAGCCTGTACATTGGGGATCCATACACTTCTTCTTGCCAAACGTAACTCACCATAGCCCTCACCTCTGGATCATTGGCTTTTTCATGCTTTTTCAAACAATCCTAGTTTCTTTTTTCTTCTTCAAAAAGTGAAGTTAGTACAGTAAGTCACATTTCTTATATAAGTTGTAATTCAAAATTATAAATCACCTTAATCTCAATTTAAGGTAGATAAGAGGCAGCGGCAATGCAGCTGGGAATTCATGGACATGTTTCATTTTTACAAAACTCATTTCGAAAATCTTATCGCTAAAATTATTATCATATTTTTCTTTCTCAATTTTCTCATAACTCGTCATGTAATCTCAACCTTGACAGTGAATGGAGTCTAAAGAAGCAACTTAATACGTTTATGTTTTTGGTTGTAAAACTAACAAACTTCCATGATTTCTTTGAATTATCAACCAAATATGTTTATATTTTCTATTTTATGTTGTTGGAATTATACCTCCGTTATCAAACTTCATTGCAACCACAACAGTAACAAAATTATACTAAAATGAGCTTGAGACAAGGGAAAGCAACCAATTAACAAGATTGTTGTTGAAGAAGTTAACAAAGCAAAGGTCATTATCAAAATCTGTTTGCCCCAAATCTCATGATGTGCCAAAAAAAGGATCCATTATCCTGTTTCCCCACGCCCAGTAGGTAAATTACTCTCAAGATTTGATGTTCTGTCACTTCTTAGTTACCTCCCAAAGTTAGATTACAGGAATTCAAGCAAGTTCGGAGTATCAGTGTTTGGTTTTGAACTTGTGATGAGGATTGTGGTTCGCCATTTCCACCTAGCTTCATGGACCTGTTAGGTTATGCAGTGATGAAGTTAGAAGATCGAAATAGTTAGTGTATCCTTTTAATTTAGACGATATGAGTATACGAATGAATAATTTAGTAAATAAGTACGTATTGGAGTAATTCATTCATAAAATAAGACATAATGATTAATAAAATTTTCCTTTTTGTATAAACAACTGTGATGTGTTTTCATATCCATGGTACACGATTCACTCTGTGACATCTCTAAAAAAATTTGAGTTATTGTAAGTTTGTCACCGACATGTATTTGACATGATATGGGGTCTATATAATGATCAAGAGATATTATTTTCAAATTATCACAACCCTAAATATTAATAGTTGAGTTAAGCACAATGTCTAATGAGTCTATGCAAACTTCAAGCCCATTAAGTAGCTTTCGTATGAGGAAGCATGTAACGAAATGATATAGGATTCATTATGGAATATTTACTTATTGGAACAAACGAGTCGAGTTTTTGCTTAGTTTGAGCTCAACTCGTTTGTAAATTTTTCAGATTGAGCTCGACTCGTTTGTAAATTTTTCAGCTCGAGCTCAGCTCGAACGCGAATTTTGATAATCCAGCTCGAGCTCGGCTCGATTAAAAATAGTATAACTCGAGCTCGACTCGGTATAGCTCGGTAAATGCTCATTAACACAACTTGTCAATCTGAGTACAAGCTCGACTGAAGATGAGCTCGATATGAAATCATTCTTGCTGGAAAATGCGTACACATAAGAGTTTAAATGATAAAAAGAACACTAGAAACTAAAAATAACAGTTAACTTTCATACACATTCGTAATAACAAGATAATGTCATGTTCAGAAGAGTAATTAATCCTTCTACAAGCTCTAAACAAGCCAGTTCATGAGCTTAGCTCAACAAGCCACCGAGTCAAGCTAGCTCAGGAGCTCATCGAGTTGAGCGAGTCGGCTCGCGAGCCAGCTTGTTAACTAATGAGCCAAATATCGAACGAGTTTTTTCCGATTCGAACTCCGAGTTGCTCGCCCCCGACTTGGCTCATTGACAACCATAGACATACTGGTTATTGACATAGAGTAATAAACCTGCGATATAGTTATTGAAATTTGTAGTAGGTACATGAGTGAAATGTAGAGGTAGTTTTCCTCCCTTTGTAATTTATTTTCTTTTGACTTCTTTGGAGCTAAATGGTAACTGATCGATTAAAGCTTTTGGGAAGACGTTCAAAATAGGGATGACAACTTTGCCCATATCCATGGGTTTCTTACTATCCAACCCAATTGGGTTGGGTATGAAATCCAAATAGATGGTGGTTAGGCCTAGATTGTTCCAGGCGGTCGTGTGCAGAGCAAGCAAGGCGTCTGTTCCAGATGAAGGGTGCACTCCAACTCCTGCAAAACAAGGGTCCGTGGGCAGTTCCCCGGACACCCTCCAATGCTTAAGTTAGAGAGAGAATAAGAAGTGATATTTGGGTTTAGATAGAGAGAGAGTAGTTGAGTTACCATTAATGCCGATATCGGTGTATTTATAGTCAGCCAGCTTAGGTATGAGGCATTAAATGCCTTGTCAGGCGGCCTAGACATGTTCGACTTTATTTGGACCGCCTGCGGCGGGCATTAAATGCTTAGTCCTGCTGTGTACGAGGTAAGTATC
The DNA here is from genome assembly GCA_964030455.1 of Linum trigynum. Classification (NCBI taxonomy): domain Eukaryota; kingdom Viridiplantae; phylum Streptophyta; class Magnoliopsida; order Malpighiales; family Linaceae; genus Linum; species Linum trigynum. Next base: position 52,416,646 of record OZ034817.1, on the reverse strand, counting down.
CTAGGAAGATCTACTTTTCCTGACACCAACGGTCTCCTGTGTCGGGCGGCCTACTTCCCGTCACGTCATAGGGCGGCCGCCTGTGGTGTCTCTTTTCCCTATGTCTCCTCGGGTCTCGTTCATTGACTCGGACCCTTCCTTGGGCTTAGCTTCTCCTTCTCCTCGTGGGCCTGACGCGGGCCTCTTAGGCCCAATACCGCTTAACTATGGGCCCAACAATTGCCCTTTAGTCGTGAAAAGCTGCGGGTTTTGGCGGCTACCTGTTTGCTCGGTGATAGTTAGGCAGTTCTAGGTTTAACAAACACCTGCCCTTTGCCCCTGACCGCCAAGAGACGGGGGTTTTCCATTATGCGTTCCGCTGCCCTTACTGTGCGACTTCTCTGATGCCGGCCTCCAGCTTTGATGAGAGCATTCTCGCTGTCCACTTCCCTGTAGGACATGCGCGAAGTGTGCGTATTTAAGTCCCTGAGCGGTTTCTCTGTAAGTTTTGAGTGTGCGAGCGCTGTCCACCCCTTGCAAACCGTGCATGAAGTTCACGGTTTGATAATTTTTGAAGCAATTTTTCCGATTGCGCTTGGATCAGACTGCGTTCGTTAGTTACTTCGGACTTATGCGGTTTAATCGGCCGTCGGTTTGGATTCCGCGGGACGCTACGCCGTTGCATGTCGCACCACGTGTCCGTTCTAGGAATCCGAACCTCTGACAGCGGGCAGTCCCACGTCCAATCACCTGCCCGCTTTTTGAAATCCCTAGACTAGGGTTTATTTCTCGGTCACTTAACCGTCGCTTCACCTGCCCCCCTTCTTTTCCTATTTATACTCGCTTCTCTCCTTTCCTCTTCCACATTCTGCGTAAATTTCTTCACATTAGCCACAATTGCTCGCTACTCTGGATTCTCCCTTTCTTCTTATTTGCGAGATAGTTCTTCTCTGTCGCCGGCACGAACAGATTTCCTCGCGAAGCTCCGGCGTAAACAGAAGCTATCAAAAAGAAAACTGAAGTCCCAAATGGCGATCGAGTCACAGAGTACCACACAATCTGATAGCCAAAATCAGAATCTGTCAAGTGACGTTGCTGCCGTCACCACTTCCAGCGGCGGCGCTGCCACCACCGCCTCTGGGGATGCTACTCGCACTTCCGACAGTGCTCCTCGCTCGTCGGGGGGACCGCCTTCCGCGGGTAAACAGCCCGCAACAGGTACTTAGTCTTCCTCCTTCTACGCGGTTATAGATTAGATTTCCAATTAGCTTTCGCCTTGCGCGCCCTTCACTAGCGAAATACTTAGGCGAGCCGCCCACTGCTCCTGTTGTTGCCCTTTCCTCGGACAGCGAGTCTGGTGGACGCCCAGTAGTGGGTGAAGGGGAATTACAACTATCTGGCGAGCGCCCAGCGGAGAGTGAGAGGGAGTTATCCCCCTCGCTAACGATATCTGAGTCGCTCCCAGTGGTGGCGTTCCAAGCTGTTAGTGATAGCGTCTACCGCGTAAGGCTACACGCGGATATGTGGGAAGGGGAGGCGGTTCCTCAGAGCGCGTTCGAACAGGGACCGCCCAACGAAGCGGCTTATAAGCCTCACCAGGTTTTGCGCCAATTGAAAACACATGGTCTCCTTGCTGACTGGGACTATGCGGCTCCGTCACCCGTTGGGCGGTCTGGATCATGCCCCGGAGGTTGGATTCCCATCCATGTAGAGCACATTCGGATGGGGTTGACTTTTCCGCTTGACCCTATCATTACAAGAACACTTCTGTTCTTGAACTGTTCGTTGGGTCGCCTATCGCCCGATATCATCTTCCATTACATCGCCTTTAGAGCCGCCTGCGAGAAGATCGGCGATACGCCTTCTTTTGATGCGTTTCGACTGCTGTACAAAATGAGGGGCTCAGAAAACTGCTGGTCCTGTTACCGCCAAGAGACGCAAATAGGATTTGTGAACGGGGCGCCGAAATTGGACTCCCCTTGGTTTAAAGAGTACTTTTTTGCCCGCCCTATGGGCAGCTGGTACTCCGGTGATGTAGAGCCACCAACAGGGTTCGCGGTTGGAGATAAGAAGGATTGGAACACCGACACCGCCGGTCTCAAAACCTTTAGACCGCTATTAAAGCGGATCATGAGTGCTTATCGGATTGATCTCCCTCCGAAGGGCAGTGATAATGCCTTGGAGATTATTCGGCGTTTTCATGGTTAGCCGCCTTCCCTTCGTACTAAACGCATACACTTGTCCATTACTCATGTATCTTTCGTTTTCAGGTACTCGCCGCTATGCTTCCGCTGCAAGACCGCCGAAACCTGGCACTGGTGCTCCTCCTTCTCCTCATCCCGCCAACGCTGCTCGCTCGACGGCTCCTCCTGCTCGACCGGCCTTGCCGTCTCAAAAGCAACTAGTGCCCAGCCGCTCAGGGGTTTTGAAATTGTCTGAACCTGCTCCTTCCAGGAAGTCTTCCAAGCGGCCTTTGGACATAACAACTTCGAGGGATTTGGCTGCAACCGCTCAGGAGCCTCGACTGAAAGGCATTCTTGCGGAGAAGCCTACCACTCCACTTGATGCGTACCTCGCTCCCAAGAGGCCGAAGAGGACCTCTGTCGACACCTCTGTCTCCTTCTCGTCTCAAACCTCCCTCTACCCTACGGCCGCTAAGCGCGCCATGCACGTGATCGCCGAGGGTCTGGCGTGTAAATGGGTCGAGCGCGAGACCTTCCGCCTCCTGATCCGCCTGACTTGAAGAAGTCAAGTTCCTACAAAACCCTAATCGGCACAGTTGCTGAACAAGTGAGGAATTTCAGTTCTAGGGTTTGAGTAATGAATTTGTGCAAGACAAGAAAATTGAAATAACTAGTAATTGAGCCAAAACAGACTAATAATTATCTGCAGGAATTTTGGGCTTGAAGCCCACTCGTTTATTCACAAGTAGACTGGGCTTGGCCTCCAAATAAATTTGCTCGGCCTGCTGTTTGCTCCTCTCCTTTGATCAAGCTTACCTCCCTGCTTCGAAGACTCCCCTGTTTCTGAACACAGTGACCAAACACACAAGCAGAGTATAAACCAAAGCTCGAAAAGGAGAACAAGAACACAGCACAACACTTTTTACGTGGTATCCGATATTGGGAGAAGAAGGATCCCAATATAGACTAATCCACGGTAGGAATCTCTCCTCTTGAGGATTCCTACGAATCTACTAGATCGTTTCCTTGATCGTGATTACAATTGCATAGTTTAGGATGATCAGCACCCTGCCAATCAGCCTAACACCAATACTGAGTTCTAATCTCCCTGATTATTCACTCAGATTCACAAGCTATTCTCTCCGATTAGCTGACCGAGTTTTCTTATCAAAAGTTCACCACTGTTCACTCAACACTCTGTTCTTTTGAATTGCCGAAAAACTCTGCTTTCTCCATTGCTCAACCTCGTGGTTATATAGTCTACTTTCTTCAAAGTAGTCGTTGTCTGATTGAGGTTTGAATTGCTGTGATTTGGCTCCATGTTTCCTTCTTTGAGAATTTCCATCTTTGTCTTGATTTGATTTGTTGATTCTTTCCCTATTGACGAGCTTCCCTTAACATGCTCCCCCTAAGCTTGTCAATGGCTCTCTCTACTGCACTAGTTTCTTTCCTGCACACACTCAGCAAACTATTGGTGCAGTCTGTTCTATGCAAGGTACTGGCAAGAGTGACAAGGGAAGTTTTTATTCATGATTAATCAGTTCAACAGAAATACAGATTTCGAAATTCAAATCAACAATCAAACAACTGGAAAATCAACTTGACACTGACACCATTCAAACACAGACTGAACGAACTACAGGACTTCTCTAGTCATAACTCGTGACTCCCCCTAAGTACCACCATCGATTCTCTAGAAGGGATAACCAGGAGGTGACTCATAATCTGATATCTCATCATCAGAGCTTGAGTCAGGAGTAATTGGATCAAAGTCGTCTGGAGCAGGCCTTGCTTCATCAAAGTCCATGAGTTCCAAACGTTCTTTGCATACCAACAGGCTGGTAGTTTTTCCACTACCAGTTTCCTTTCTTCGTTTGACTTCACCATCTATGGCTGTGACAGCAGCTTGAGTTAGGGCTGGAAGTAGACTGTCAGAGATGGGATCAGCAGGAGAGAAAATGGGGCAGTGAGCTGAGTCTCCCCCTGAGCCAGAGACGAGCTTACGGCGGCCAACGTCGGCATCAAGGCGAACTAGAACATGATTGGGACGCAAATCATCATGGATGTTGCAAACTGCCACCTTGTCCCGGAGATCTATTCCTAGGCGATGCAAGTAACGAGTGATGAGAGGTCCAAAGGGTAAAGCACCACTGTAGCCACCACCACCGAATTTGAGTATATGCGCGAACATCAAGGATGCATAACTGATAGGTTGACGAGCACAAGCATTGCTCAGAATCCAGAGATTGTCAGAGTGAAGAAGACCAGCACTAGTAACGTCTCGTGGAAGGAAGCATCGTGTGATGAAGAAATGAAGGACCTTTAGATCGTCAGGAAGACGACCAGCTGAGAGTCGAGTGGGGAAGGCCTTGCCAGTGTCACGTGTTACGTGGTCAAGAGCAGCAAGGAAGTGGAACCCATGTTCAACAAAATCACTCTCGTAGCTGGCAAGAATCCCAGAGTGAGGGAGAGAGAGAACTGATGCCAGTAAGGCAGGAGTGACAGTGATTTCATGGTCATAGACCATGGTTGTGAAGGACTGTGGCTCAGGTCCACTGTCACGACGAATATTGACATAGAAGAGCCTTACTGCTTCAGGACAGTGGAGAAACCTTTGATCTGCAGTCAATGATTCCCACCCTAGTCCAGCAACCAGGGATGAAATGTCCATGTCGTATTTGGAAAAGGCTGAAGGAGAGGTGGTAAAAGATGGGTAGATGGGACGATCACGGAAGCAGCGAAGGTACCTTGAGTGCACTATGGCGTTGCGAAAGCCTTGATTTTTGAATACCACAACAGGGCGGAGCTGGGCATTGTTGAAGGCCATGGTGAGTTGTGAGAGATCCGTGGGAGGGTGTTTGTTTTGAGAGTGGGGTTGGATGATGAGGAAACTGCTAAGTTTATAGAGGCTTGACAAGAATGGGGGAAGGTAAGTGAATCATTCTTGACTCAAGTATCCATTGGATATTCAGTAGATGACTGCTGATTATCCGAGACAGTGACTTAATGGACACTCTTTCCAAGAATTTAAGGAAATTGAGAGATCACAAAATCCTAAGAGATTTCCAATATTTCCTCTAGAGTAAACATGCCAAGTTCGCGTCTAATAGGTAAGAATTTTTCACTAGGCAGGGGTTTGGTGAATATGTCAGCCCATTGAGAATCAGTGCCCACAAATTCTAAGTGTATTTTTCCTTCCTGGACCAAGTCTCGAATAAAATGATAGCGAACCTCTATATGCTTGGTTCGAGAGTGTTGGACCGGGTTTTTAGTCATGTTAATTGCGCTGGTGTTATCACACAAGATAGGAAGAGAGCCCAGCTTAAGACCATAGTCTTCAAGTTGGTATTTCATCCACAAGACTTGAGTACAGCAAAAGCCAGCAGCAATATACTCTGCTTCAGCTGTGGATAAAGCTACTGAGCTTTGCTTTTTACTGAACCATGACACAAGAGAGGAACCTAGGAAATGACAAGCACCTGAGGTGCTCTTCCTATCAACTACACGTCCAGCATAGTCAGAATCACTGTAGCTAATCAGATCTAAACTGGATGAGCTAGAGTACCAGAGACCTAGAGAAGGAGTCCCTACTAGATAACGAAAAATTCGTTTAATGGCAGAGAGATGACTCTCCTTTGGATTGCCCTGAAATCGTGCACACACACATACACTATGCATAATATCAGGCCTACTTGCAGTGAGATATAACAGGGAGCCAATCATTCCACGAAATTTCTTACAGTCTACTGATTTTCCAGATTCATCAGATGTCAGTTTAACAGAAGATCCCATGGGGGTCAAAGCTGCTTTTAGATTGTTGAGATCAAAACGTTTTAACATGTTCTGTAAGTATTTTGTCTGACTGATGAAGATTCCCTGACTGGTTTGTTTTACTTGTAATCCAAGGAAGTATGTTAATTCCCCCATAAGACTCATTTCAAAGGCATTCTTCATATCATTTTCGAACTCAGAGCATAATTTTTGACTCGTAGAGCCAAAGATTATGTCGTCGACATAAACTTGAACAAGCAAGGTGTCTTTATTTTCAGTTTTAATGAACAAGGTTTTGTCAACTTGTCCACGATGAAAACCCTTCTCAATCAAGAAGTTACTCAGCTTCTCATACCAGGCTCTAGGAGCCTGCTTGAGTCCATACAAGGCCTTATTCAGTTTAAACACGTATTCAGGGTGTTCTGAGTCCTCAAACCCAGGAGGTTGAGAGACATACACTTCTTCTTTTATTTCACCATTTAGAAATGCGCTTTTTACGTCCATTTGATACAGCTTGAAACCTCTAGAGGCAGCAAAGGCACATAAGAGACGTATGGCTTCTAATCTGGCTACAGGGGCAAATGTTTCTTCAAAATCGACCCCTTCCTCCTGACAATAGCCTTGAGCTACTAACCTAGCTTTGTTTCTAATTATGATTCCAAGTTCATCAGTTTTATTTCGAAAAATCCATTTGGTTCCAATGATTATTCTGTCCTTAGGTCTAGGGACTAAGTCCCAAACATGAGTTCTGGCAAATTGGTTCATTTCATCATGCATAGCTGCTGACCAGTACTCATCATTAATTGCATCATTTATGCATTTAGGTTCAAATTGAGCTACAAAGGCAGTGTGCTCAGCATAAGACTTAGAACGAGTAAGCATACCTCGACTGGGATCTCAAATGACTAGAGATGGGGGGTGTCGTCGAACTATGTGAGGTGGTGCCTGAGGATTACTGTCCTTTTCTTTCATTCTGCCACCTTCATCTGCAGGCACAGCTTCTGTTTCCTGAGCCTCAGGATTTTCATGACTTGTGTGAACCGTTCCCAACCCTAAATCATCATCCTCATCGATACTTTCTGCACACTTAGTCAATGTTTCATCAAATATCACATGAACGGACTCCTCAACCTTGAGGGTCCGTTTATTAAACACACGATAAGCCCTGCTGTTAACAGCATATCCAAGGAATATAGATTCATCTGATTTTGAGTCGAATTTCCCCAAGTTATCTTTGGTGTTTAAGGTGAAACACTTGCACCCAAAAGGGTGAAAGTAACCTAAATTTGGTTTCCTGTCTTTCCAGAGTTCATAAGGTGTCTTATTAAGCTTAGATCTGATAAGAGCTCTATTGGTGACATAACAGGCTGTATTAATCGCTTCTGCCCAGAATTGTTTTGCAATTCCATAATCATTCAGCATTGTTCGAGCTATATCAATTAGGGTTCTGTTCTTTCTTTCCACCACACCATTTTGTTGTGGGGTTCTGGGAGCAGAGAAGTTATGAGTTATCCCCCTTTTTGTTACAAAAGGCTTCAAATTTTTCAGACACAAATTCACCTCCATGATCACTTCTTATGCTTCCTATCTTTGATTGTTTTTCATTTTCTAAACGTTTGACCAGGTCTTTGAAGTTTTGATAAGCTTCATCCTTCGAAGCCAAAAACAGTACCCAAGTGAACCTTGAGTAGTCATCTACAATTACAAATGCATAGTGTTTACCACCAAGACTTTTGACATTACTAGGGCCAAACAAATCTAGATGAAGAAGTTCTAATGGTCTAGATGTAGATATGACAGGTTTGGTTTTAAAAGAGGACCTAGAGTGTTTTCCTTTTGCACATGCATCACAGAAGAATTCCTTCTTGCTTAGAAGTTTTGGAATCCCTCTAACTATTCCCAAATTTACCAATTTTGACAAGATTCCAATACTTACGTGTCCTAGTCTTCTGTGCCATTCAAATTGATCATTTTTATCAATTGAGACAAGACATGTTTCATTGAAGGCATCCTTGTCTCCAAGATCTATTGAGAACAGTTTTCCTTTTCTGTTACCAGTTAGTATGAGTTTTTTACTTATTATGTTTTCCACAAAGCATTTGTCTTGTTCAAAGACAACCCTGTTTTCATTTCCAGAGAGCTGTCCAATAGATAAGAGATTATGCTTTAAGTCTTTCACTAGTAGCACATTGCTTATGGATGGGACAGTGCCTACTGTGCCTTTTCCTAGTATTTCAGTGCTGAAATTGTCCCCAAAAAAGACTTTCCCTTTGTTTTTAAGAGTTAGTTTTGAGAAGAGATTTTTATTACCAGTCATGTGGTGTGAGCACCCACTATCAAGTATCCAATCGCTGCCTTCCATGCCCACTTGGAGACAGGTCTGCAAGATAAGTATGCTTACTTAGTTTTGGGTATCCAGACCAGCTTAGATACTTTACTGTAGTGAGTTAAGTTAGTGTAGTCTTTGTGTGGATGTTTTAAGCATTTGTTCTCATGTTGTTTTATCCTGTTTTCTTTACTAATGCGTTTTCTACAATCTGCAATGTAGTGACCAGTTTGATGACAGTAAAAGCATTCATGATTCTTATGAACATCTGAGTTTCTTTTCCATGCTGCCTTTGTTTTAGTTCTTCCTTTTATCTGGGATAATTCTGCTTTAGCAGTATCAATTTCTTCTTTTAACCTACTGTTTTCTTTCACTAGATTCTGTATCTTGTGTTCTGCCTCAGTTTTTTCATTTTTCATTTGCTCGAGTTCATTTTGTAGTTTTTCATGACTGGCTTTAATTAAAATGTACTTGTTTTTCACAGTTATAAACTCATTCTGAATATTTCTAATTGTTTCATTAAGCATTTCATCTTCATCACTACTAGAGTCTGAGAAATAGGCATTTACCTGGGAAGTTTCTTCTTCAAGCTGGTCAATTGCCATGTATGCACTGAACTTTGGAGTGGCTTCATCATCGTCTTCATCCTCCTCGCTGCAGCTCCAAGTTGCTGCAAAAGCTCTTTCCTTTTTGCCTAGTGGACATTCGGCTTTAATATGCCCTGTCTTTCCGCATCTGAAGCACCCAGATTGAGGTTGAAGCTTCTCATTGCTTGTTCCTTCCTTTCGATTTCTGTACCCCAGTCTTCCACCTTTGTTGCTTTCTCTGTCAGCTTCACCATCCCTTGATCTGTTTGGGAATCCACCTCGTTTCTTTTCTCTTTGAAGTTTAAGAAGCTTTGCCACATGCTTACTGAGCATAGCAAGCTCATCATCTTCCATTTCATCCAAACAGTCTAATTCGTCGTCTTGAGTGGTAGCTTTAAATGCTATCCCCTTCTTTTCTTTCTTGGTTTCCTCTAGTTCTTCTCTTCTTAACTTGTCTTCGTGAGTAATCAAGGAACCAATCAATTCATCCAGACTGAGTTTGGTGAGGTCTTTGGATTCCTCAATCGCAGTGACCTTTGGCGTCCATCTCTTTGGGAGAGCCCAGAGAACCTTGCGAACCATATCGGCACTGGCATATTCCACCTCCAAGTTTCTCAGGCTGTTTACAATCGTGGTGAATCGATCATTCATTTCCTTGATTGATTCTTCAGGCTTCATGATGAATGACTCGAACTCTTGCTTAAGGCTGTTTATTCTCGAAATCTTGACATGGGATGTGCCCTCATGTGCAATCTGCAATTTGTCCCAAATTTCCTTTGCGGACTTGCAGCCTGTCACCCTGTGATACTCCTCTGGTCCCAATGCGCAGTACATGAGGTTTGTAGCCTTCGAATTTAACTGAAAATTTCTCTTGTCTGTCTCCATCCAGTTGCCGCGAGCTTCCTTCACTTCCAGTGGGCCATCCAGAACAATGTTCCATAGGTCTGGATCAGTTGATCCTATGAACAGCTCCATTCGATTTCTCCAATAGCCATAGTGAACGCCTTCAAACCTCGGAGGACGGGTTTGAGAGAACCCATCTGCCATGAAAATTCCAGCGGTTGATCCCGAGCTCATCTTCTCCGAAGACGGTTGCGCCTTTGATGTCGGAGCCGGGCTCTGATACCACGTGTAAATGGGTCGAGCGCGAGACCTTCCGCCTCCTGATCCGCCTGAACTGAAGAAGTCAAGTTCCTACAAAACCCTAATCGGCACAGTTGCTGAACAAGTGAGGAATTTCAGTTCTAGGGTTTGAGTAATGAATTTGTGCAAGACAAGAAAATTGAAATAACTAGTAATTGAGCCAAAACAGACTAATAATTATCTGCAGGAATTTTGGGCTTGAAGCCCACTCGTTTATTCACAAGTAGACTGGGCTTGGCCTCCAAATAAATTTGCTCGGCCTGCTGTTTGCTCGGCCTGCTGTTTGCTCCTCTCCTTTGATCAAGCTTACCTCCCTGCTTCGAAGACTCCCCTGTTTCTGAACACAGTGACCAAACACACAAGCAGAGTATAAACCAAAGCTCGAAAAGGAGAACAAGAACACAGCACAACACTTTTTACGTGGTATCCGATATTGGGAGAAGAAGGATCCTAATATCGACTAATCCACGGTAGGAATCTCTCCTCTTGAGGATTCCTACGAATCTACTAGATCGTTTCCTTGATCGTGATTACAATTGCACAGTTTAGGATGATCAGCACCCTGCCAATCAGCCTAACACCAATACTGAGTTCTAATCTCCCTGATTATTCACTCAGATTCACAAGCTATTCTCTCCGATTAGCTGACCGAGTTTTCTTATCAAAAGTTCACCACTGTTCACTCAACACTCTGTTCTTTTGAGTTGCCGAAAAACTCTGCTTTCTCCATTGCTCAATCTCGTGGTTATATAGTCTACTTTCTTCAAAGTAGTCGTTGTCTGATTGAGGTTTGAATTGCTGTGATTTGGCTCCATGTTTCCTTCTTTGAGAATTTCCATCTTTGTCTTGATTTGATTTGTTGATTCTTTCCCTATTGACGAGCTTCCCTTAACATGGCGGTTCCTGGCGAATATACTCACACTTCGGGGACTCCTGTCTTATCGTCCGATACTAAACATCTGGCGGCTGCAGGCTGCCAAGGAGGCCGATATGCTGCAGGCTGCCAAGGAGGCGAGGAAGACATTCTGGACTTCCGAAGAGTACCAGGTCGCTGACAATAAGAAGTACAAAAAGCTGCTTTGCGACACCATGGCCGCCATCAGTCATTGGTTCCTCCGTGAATATCCCGAGGTAGTATGGGATACTAACTCGATCTGGGATGCGGTCGAGTTCTGGAGCGATGATGACATCAACTCTGAATATGTGCCGTCTCCCGAAGCGCCTACCGTTCCCTCGACAAGCATCGCGGCCGGAACCGCTGAAGACGAGGAGGGCGGGCAAGATGGAGAGCAGCAGGATGGTGAGGAGCAGCCGGATGGAGAGGACGGTCAGCGTGATGACGGTGGGGAGCAGCAGGATTAGATTTAAGTTGCACTTGTTTCCCTTTCATTTTGTTGTGTAAACTTAATCTGCCTCGGCAGTAGATATTTTGGTGTGCCCCTTGTGGGTGCTCCTGTGGAATGTTTTAATTTTTTCTTCGTATTATCTTGTGATCTATCTTGCGCAGGCGGTCATAACTTTAGGGCGGCTCATGGATTCTGCCCCTTAGAAGTGGTGTTCGGAGCGGTTTTGTATCACAGCTAGCGCTTAGGAGCGGTGCAATGACTTTCTTTGAAACAATACGCTCAGAGGCGGTTAAGTATTTCATCCAACGCTTAGGAGCGGTTTACGCGTTGTGTTTTGCTTAGAAGCATTACGCTCGGGGGCAATAGTGTACTACGTCCAACGCGTAGGAGCGGTTTGCGGGTTTTGTTTTGCTTTTAAGCGTTACACTCTAAGGCGGTTATATATTATGCCCAACGCTTAGGAGCGGTTTACGGATTTTGCTTTTTTGCTTTGAAGCATTATGCTCTGAGGTAGTTGTAAGTTATATCCGACGCTTAGGGAACGCTCGGTGGCGTTTTCTCATTCAACTTCCAAAAGTAGGGGCACCTCGCCTGTAAGAGGTGGCTTACATGAGATTTCCCTAAAAGACGCCTCCTCTCGAGCGCGTCCCAAACGACTCAGCGGTCAACGGTTGTCCTTCAATTACTCGTAGTATTTCTTCAGGTGAATGGCATTCCAAGTCTTCGCCATTGGTTTTCCCTCCATCGTGGCTAGTATGTATGTCGATGGACCCAACTTTTCGCCTACGAGGTATGGTCCCTCCCATGCGGCCGCCAGCTTGCCATGTCCCTCCTTTTGCTCGAAGTTCCTTTTCAGGACCATGTCACCTTCTTCCAATGGCCTGGGCTTTACTTTGGCGTTGTACGACTTGGCGGTCTTCATCTTCTCTTCTAGGGTCCTGACCAGCGCGGCGTCTCTTCTTGTTTCCACCATGTCAAGGTGATGAAGGAGTTTCCTGTGGTTGTTCTCTGGGTCATATGCTTGGACGCGCAACGACGGTAGGACAAGCTCGGTTGGTGCGACCGCTTCTGAGCCATATGTCAGAGCAAATGGCGTTTCTCCAGTAGCCTGCTTGTAGTTTGTGCGGTGCGCCCACAATACATGGGGAAGCTCCGCGGTCCACCCTCCCTTGGCTTCCTTGAGCCTCCTTTTCAGACCGCGCAAGATTAACTTATTGGATGACTCCACCTGTCCATTGGCTTGTGGGAATGCTACGGATGCCATCTTGCAGTGGATGCGGTTCCGAGCGCAGAAGTTCTCAAATGGTCTGCAATCAAACTGCATGCCATGATCAGTTATGATAGTGTGAGGTGTTCCAAACCTGATCATTATGTTGTTGAACAAGAATTTCTGGATTTTGGCACTTGTGATTGTGTCCAGCGGCTCTGCTTCGATCCACTTTGTGAAATAGTCGACCGCGACCACGAGATACTTCTTCCCCAAAGGAGCTGTGGGGAATGGTCCCAAGAGATCTAGACCCCATTGTGCGAATGGCCATGGTCCTGTGATGCTCTTCAGTTGTTCGCTTGGCAGATGCTGCTTGCTAGCGTGAATCTGACACTCATGACACTTTTGGACCGCCTCCATTGTATCCCTCTTTACAGTTGGCCAGTAGTATCCTTGAAGCAATATTGTTCTTTCAAGGCTCCGCGGTCCTGAGTGGGTTGCGCAGGTGCCTTGATGTATTTCTTTGACTACCCATTTCGCTTCTTCTGGGCATAGACACTTGAGATATGTCCCTGAGAAAGATCTTTTGCACAGTTGCCCCTCTACAATGGTGTAGTGAGCCGCTTTTCTTTTGAGTGCCTTAGCCAAGACCGCATCCTCCGGGACAACATCTTTCTGTAGGTAATCCACCAATGGGGACCGCCAATCCTGATCGCCTTCCCCGATGACCATTACTTCATATGCTTGGGCCGCTTCTTTCGTCACTGTTACTTGACGTTCCCCTTCAAAGTCCATTGCGGTCGCCAATTTTGACAAGGCGTCCGCATGATGATTATCTTCTCTTTTTACATGCTCAAGCTTCCATGAATCTAACTGAGCTAAAGTTCCTTTGACTTTCCCCGCCAACTTTGCGAGGGCTTCCTCTTTCACCTCGTAGCTTTCCAGCACTTGGTTCACTACCAGCAGCGAGTCAGAGTAAATGTGTAGGTGTGAAGCGCCCATGTTGATGACAATCTTGAGCCCGCTGAGGAGCGCTTCATACTCCGCCACATTGTTGGTTTTAACTCTAGGAATCTGTGAGAGATTTCGTGTATCACTCCCGCCGGCGTCTCGATGACGATTCCCGCTCCTCCTTTTCCTGCTGCCTCATCGACGTAAAGACGCCACACGTCTACTTCCTTCTTCTCCCCGGCACTTTCTAGGCTGAACCCCTCGGCGACGAAGTCCGCGAGCACCTGTCCTTTGATGGAAGGCCGCGGAGCAATATCATACTCGCTTAGTTCGACCGCCCATTTGGTCATCCTGCCGGACACATCCATTCCCTTCAAAATCTTCTTCAGTGGTAAATTTGACAAGACAATGACTTGGTGCCCTTGAAAGTAAGGACGTAACTTTCTTGTTGCCGTCACGACCGTTAAAACTGCTCTTTCAATAGGCATGTATCGTCTTTCCGCTGGGAGGAGCGCCTTGCTTACGTAGTAGACTGGACGATCCGAGCCATCGCAATCTCTTCGCACCAAGACCGAGCTGACCGCTTGATCGGAAACCGCCAGGTAAAGATACAGGGTTTCATCCGGTACTGGGGCGCTCAGGACAGGGGGCGAAGTCAGCTGCTCTACCAACTGAAAGAAGGCCTTATCACATTCCGCGCTCCACTGTGAGCGGGATGCCGATTTCTTCAACATATGGAAGAAAGGAGAGCATTTGTCTGCTGACCTTGGAATGAACCGACTTAGAGCGGCCATTTTTCCATTGAACGCTTGAATTTCTTTAACTATTTGCGGCGGTCTTAGGCTTGTTATGGCTTCTATCTGCTTTGGGTTAGCCTCTAAGCCTCTGCTTGTGATCAAGAGCCCTAGGAACTTCCCTGCCTTTGCCCCAAACACGCACTTTAGCGGGTTTAGTCGTAGGCGCTCTTTTCTCAGACTCTCAAAAGTCTCCTTCAAGTCCTTCAGTTGGTCCGCCTCCTTCCTACTCTTTACCAAGACATCATCGACATATGCCTCCACATTCCTTCCCAGCTGGCTTTTGAAGACCGCGTCGATCATTCTCTGGTACGTTGCCCCCCCCCCCCGGTTCTTCAGGCCAAACAGCATGACCGTGTAGCAGAAGTTTCCCATGTGGGTCATGAAAGTTGTCTTTTCCTGATCTTCTTCAGACAAGCGGATCTGGTGATATCCTGAGAACATGTCCAAGAAGCTAAGGCTTTCAAGATTGGCGGTCGCGTCGATTAGCTGATCTATTCTTGGCAACAGATAGGTGTCCTTCGGGCAGGCCGCATTCAGATTTGTGAAGTCTATGCACATTCGTCATAACCCGGACGCCTTGCGGACGAAAATAGGATTCGAAAACCAAGTAGGATACTTGACTTCTCTAATGAAACCAGCTTTTAACAACCGCCTCACCTCTTCCTCCAAGGCCATTTGCTTTTCCAGGGACGTTGTTCGCCTCCTCTGTTGGATGGGCTTCGACTTACTTTTCACCGAGAGGTGGTGCTCGGCGAGTTCTCTCGAAACGCCTGGGATGTCCTCCGAAGTCCATTCGAACAGGTCTTTGTACTCTTTAAGGAGCGCCAACAGCTCTCGAGCTTTCTCTTCTGTTAGATGGGAAGAAATTCTCACCTTCTTTTCAGGTTCCTCTTTATCAAGGACTACCTCCGCATCTCCTTCAACTGCCTCCGGGCGGGGGTGCCCCCCTCGTGTGTCCACCAAATCTACCTCCAGGCTTTCTATCGTTGCTTGGTAACACTCCTTCGCTTGCTCCGTGTTTCCCTTAACCCGTCCTACTCTTCCCCTTACGGGGAATTTGAGCATCTGGTGGCACGTTGACGGGACCGCGAAAAACAGCGATAGGAAACCGCGTCCCAGAATTGCGTTGTATGCCGACGGGCAATCTGCTATGTGAAATTTCATGGTGCGTGTCTTCATCACATCTCCCTCTCCAATTGTTACCTGTAAGGCGATCATGCTTAGCACTCTGATTTTTGATCCTGAGAACCCCACGAGGCTCGTCGTTGAGGGTTTCAGATCCTGCATGCTCATCTTCATGCTTTTTAGCGTGGAGTAAAACAGTATGTCTGCTGAGCTTCCATTATCCACCAACGCTCTTGTGACTTTGAACTTCCTGGTTCTTAGGGAGATGACGAGTGAACTAGGCATGAACTAGGCGGTCCCCTTCATTTCGGGCTCAGAGGGCGAGAAATTGATGTCCACTTGTTCCCCTCTATTGACATTCAGACATTGAACTAGGCGGTCCCCTTCATTTCGGGGTCGCTTCCGACCGCCTGCGATGGTTATGACTTCTACGTCATCCTCATTCAGCCGGGGCTGACGCTGAGGTGATCTTCGGGGTGGTGGTGGTAGGCGGTCGCGCCGTGGGGATCTTTCTCTCCTCGGCGATCTTGACCTCCTGCGCCTAGGCGTACGCGACCTTCTTTTCGGGCTCGGTGACCTCTCTCTGTGGTGCCTTTCTTCTTGACGGTGAGGACGTGTATCTAGGCGGCTTCTAAGGTCTCCAGGTGTCAAGTATTTCAGACTGGCCCTGAACTACCGAAACTCTGCGGTGTCGTGGGTGGGAGTCTGGTGCCAGTCGCACCATTTTCGATCCTCTTCTCTCCTATGCGTCTGGTGCGCATTGCTGTTGTCACCTCTCCTTTCTCTCCCTTCTTCTTTACTGGCGGTGTAAACTTCCCTTCGATTGTCACGGTGGGAAAACCGCGGCTTATAGTTGCGTTTTTCCGGGGACCGCCCTCTTCCCTTGGGCGATTCTCCTTTTTTCTTCTCCGGTCTTTCCTTTGCGCTGACATGCTTAGCGGCGTCCTCCACTATCATGGCCTCTTCCAACAGGATCGCCTTTCTCACTAGGCGGTCCAGATCAGGCCATTCCTTCAGTGCATGCTCCTTCTTGATGAGCGCTCTTCGCAGTTCACAGCTGTGTGTTGACATGCGTAGGTTCCCCGCTGCTACACTTGGTGATATCCCCTGTACTTCACACGCTATGGCGTTCCAACGGTCATAGAAGTCGGCCAGCGTCTCCTCTCCGCCTTGTTTGCAGTTGATTAGGGCAGAGACGGTTAGCTTCCTTCTTCGCTGGGATGCAAACTTGGAGGAAAAGAGGGTGGCGAACTGTTCGAAGTTTTCGATTATTCCCTCGGGAAGGGAGGTGTACCAAGTTCGACAGTGCCCACCAAACGTGACCGGGAACGCCTTGCACAGATCGACGTCTGTGGCGTTGATGAGCTCCATTTTCAGTATGAAGGCGCTCAGGTGGTTGGCGGGATCAGAGCTTCCGTTGTAAGTTGGCAGCCCGAGTGATGAGAAGTTCGATGGTACTTGAGTTCTAAACAGACTTTTGGCCAGAGGGTTTTGTAGGATGTTGTGGGTCTTTGCGCCCCCGTATGTGGGCTTAAGATGTTCCTACAGGAATCCCAGGCTGTCATCTTCCATTCCTTCTTCTTTGTCCGACTCCCCGCCTTCTGTCGGAGCAGGGCTGTCGGGGTCCTTGTCTCTTCCTTTTCCTTTGGTTGTTCGCTTCCCTGAGCTTTCTGGGGCCTCGCCTTCCTTTTCTTTGAGCATGGCCAGGATTTGGCTCAAACTCTCTTGCATGCTTGATATCTGCTGTCCTTGACTTTTACGCGGTCCTCCATCTCCATCTCTTCCTCCACCACGGGCATTTCTAACCCGCGGAGGCCGCCTGTCGCGATCTCTTGGCTGCGGAAGCCATCTCCCCTGACAACGTCTTTAACAGGAGTATTGGAGCTCCCGTCCATCCTTTCTTCAGTGCCTCTCTTGCCCCACGGTGGGCGCCAAATTGTTTAGGCCTAGATTGTTCCAGGCGGTCGTGTGCAGAGCAAGCAAGGCGTCTGTTCCAAATGAAGGGTGCACTCCAACTCCTGCAAAACAAGGGTCCGTGGGCGGTTCCCCGGACACCCTCCAATGCTTAAGTTAGAGAGAGAATAAGAAGTGCTGTTTGGGTTTAGATAGTGAGAGAGTAGTTGAGTTACCATTAATACCGATACCGGTGTATTTATAGTCAGCCAGTTTAGGTATGAGGCATTAAATGCCTTGTCAGGCGGCCTAGACATGTTCGACTTTATTTGGGTCGCCTGCGGCGGGCATTAAATGCTCAGTCCTGCTGTGTACGAGGTAAGTATCCTAGGAAGATCTACTTTTCCTGACACCAACGGTCTCCTGTGTCGGGCGGCCTACTTCCCGTCACGTCATAGGGCGGCCGCCTGTGGTGTCTCTTTTCCCTATGTCTCATCGGGTCTCGTTCATTGACTCGGACCCTTCCTTGGGCTTAGCTTCTCCGTCTCCTCGTGGGCCTGACGCGGGCCTCTTAGGCCCAATACCGCTTAACTATGGGCCCAACAGATGGATATGGGTAGAGTTTGATGGGTTTGTACCCATGCCCATTTACTTTGAGTTGAGTTGGGTTTATATCAAATGGATTTGGGTTTGTACCCATGCCCAAATAAAAATTACAGTTTGGTACCCAAACTTAATAGATATGCATATTTAGTACCTAAATTTATTTATTTTTGCATATAAGTCCTCAAAATATCTATGGAAATTTACGTTTTGGTACCTAAATTTTTTTGTCTTTCATTTTGGTACCTAAACTTTTCAAGTTTTACAAATAGGTCCAATTTTTGCATGTGTAGCTAAAACACCTCAAGTAAATGGGTATCCATATCCAACCCATACCCATTTAGATTATGAAAGCAATATTCATACCTTACCCAAACTCATCTATAAACCCCCAAATCCAAATGCACTTTACCCATACACAACCCATTATCAATGGGTCTACTTGAGTTTGGGTATAATTACCCATGGGTGGGTAATTTACCATCTCTCACAACCAATTAAAAAAGTCATGCAAACCAATTCAATGGGATCATGGAAACGTGACCACCTTTTTTCCCCTCTACTTTTTATTTAAATCAAGCGAGTTGAACTGTGATCTCCAAATGAACCGGTCCGGCCATGACTGCTGTCTCTCTCTCGAGGGTCACTCATCATTATACCATCCTCCCCTGCCGTCGTGAGTGACAATTACCCACAACACAACACGAGTTAATGATCGAACCCCATGAACAAAAGGAAACAGCCAGAAAAGCGTGTGTATATAAAGTTGCCCAATTTAGTAATTTACACGAACAGCCACTTCACTCTAGGGTCACTAGTATATTAGTCACTGGACTTTGATTTTTAATAAATTTGGAGTGTAAAAAGTAAAAAACAAAAATTGTGTGGTCATTCTGTGCACCGTCGTCATGTTTGTCGTTCGAATTTTACAGAGCAGTGCGTCAGCTCACGAACAAAATTAGTAATGAAGAGAAAAATCGCACATAACCCTCTGACTTGATATTGTCGTAGAAAAAAAAAGCAGAAGAGAACAGGGTCGGTTAATGAAACCTGGGTTCGAATCGGGTTAAATATTAAAGGATTCGGTGTTAGATCGTTGGTGTATTGGTTAACCTAAGTTTCCCATTCAACTAATTAAGATTTGTAATGAGAAATAAAAGGTTGCATAGACCCTTTAACGGGCTATTGGTGCAGGGAGATCCAGAGAAGTCACTTCGCGAAATACGGGTTGGAATCAGGATAAACATTAAAGGGTTTGGTGTTAGATCGGTTCGTGTTTTGGTTAACATAGGTCGTCCATTCAGCTAATTAAGATCCATATGTTAGGGTTTTAGACTATTAGTTTTGGATGAGTTAACATATTAGCTTGGCCGTGTCAGTTGTTTACCATCAAAATTTGCTAATTAATCGATTCATCATTGACCCGAAAGTTCAGTGACCACCATTGCTATAATCAACCCTTGCTAAAGTGCCTGACAGGGAAAAGCCTCTGCACTCTTTTGAGTTCATCCTCATCCCCATTGTTCTAACACATCCTGTATATTTACCACTCAAATGATTCTTTTCCTTGAAAAGGGTTTTGGGCCTTTTAGTCAAGACAACCGTAAAAAAGTGGGGAAGATAAGGTAAATTTCATGGGTAAGGAAGGAATGCACACTATTTTACCTTTTTGGAGGGCACAGCTCGACCCTTTTCATTACAAAAAAAAGGAGCCCTTATTTTATGGGGCGAAAGAAAGGGCTACTGGGTAGTCTTCTGTCCCAAGTCTAGATGCCTATCAAACACTGGATGCAAACTCAGACAACTCTCCCAGATCTAGCAAGAGATTGTAAAAAAGACGATACCTCTACGGCAGCAGATTCCATATGGCAATAAGAGAGGAAGAGCTTGGGGAATAGTTATGTTGCCACTATTTTATGATAGAAAAAGGATAGAAGTATAGAACAGTTGAAATGTGTGCATTGGATACCATTCCATATATGAATGAAGGGGAGTGACATTCAAGTTTGTTGGATAAATGATACCATCCCCAAACCTTCTCTTTATTGTTAGGTATGCACAAAATTGGCATACGCCAACCCTAATTTGTGCGACGACTCTTTTGTTCTGTAGTGAATTCATTGGTTAATGCGCATATATTCGATTGTCATATTAAAATTCTTGAGCGTGTCTTTATAGACTACTCAAACGCTCGTATTTTTTTTTATAGTTTTTTACACTCAGAAGCAGCATTTGAGTGGTCGTTTGTGACTGCGAGTGCTCAACAGTGGTTCGCACCCAAACTCGAAACAAAAGCAAAATTTGACGTCCAATTAACTATTCTAACATGTTGGATTCAGAATTGTTTTCGAATAATAAGACTACACAAAAAAGGATCGTATAATTTAGTATAAGCAAAAACTAATTTATTTCTCTTTATTTATGCTAGCGACCTAATTTAATTTTGGAAAAATAAAGTTTCAGGTTGCACAGAGTAGATTGGTTAAATTTATTATTGTCAACTAGATAAGGGCCCGACCCGATGGTCGGTTCATTTGATCAATGACATAAACCATAATTATAATTAATAAAGTAAAAAATCGCGCTTTAAAATTGAAAAGATTACATTTGCTCATTTTTAGTTCACCAAAACACTTTTACGTAGAATCACTCTTTGTTCTTACAATTGTAGTCATAATCGCTTTAAAGCTTAAAAGCTTACGTTTTTACGCTTCTAAATCACCAAAACGTTTCTACATAGAATCATGATTTTGACTGTACTGAACTATTGATTATAATTATAGGAAGCGTGACACATTTTTATCTGTATTATAAAAATAATTGAAATTATTTAATTACTGGAAGAATTTAAAAAATATGCATCATAATTTTCTGACATTTTAATCGGTTCATCGTCCAAAATACTTATCAAAATTAAAACGACATGCAAGGGAACCGACATCTAAAAGGCTTTACCAACACTTCGATTTACTCCTCGATATCAAAATTACTACACAAATTTTATACTATTTTTAGATTTCTTCACCATCGATAGCATCTTCATATCCACTAATAATAGTGTCTTTCATTCCCATAAATGAAAACCCCTATCTCTACATCAAGTATTGTCTTCCTTTGTCTCCGCTATGTCATTATCTTCATCTGATTTTGGTGAAGAAATAATTAGTTATTCTTTTTATATGATTAACGCTATTTATTAGCCAAATCTTTTTCACAATATTTTTAGTTGGATTTTATCTTTGACTCTTGTTGGAAGAGGTACTTCATATTCATCAATCTTATCACAAAAATAATGATTAGGAATCAAAAGTTGTTTGCTTAACTCCTTAATTATAAAACACAACAAAATACATAAATTCAAATTACATTAATTTTACCATAACCCGAAGTTAGTCCCTTCCAGAGTTGTAAATTTGCTATTAGTTAGTGACTGTAAATGAGAATAATGTCTTCTCGTATGCAAAATCGACAATCCATTAATCAAACCAAACGTGTGAACCACATTCATCTTAATATCTACCCCGTCTTGTAGACTAACCTTCACAAATTTGAAATTTATAGTATATTTAGTGCGTCCAAGGTACACATGTTAATGATAATATTTCCAAATAATGTTGCTTTTTCATTCATGACTAACTATTAATTATTTTTGTAAAACATTTCGAAAATTTTAATTCATAAATCCTATCCAACAAATCTATAAATACACGACCTTACGTATTTTATCTATTTAAAACTTCTGTATGTATATTATTATCAACCTGTTTCATTTTTACCGTTAATTTGATAACTCACATACTAACTTAGTTTAAAAAAAAATATTTATAACTATTGACGTTATTATTAGTTTAGAAACGTGTCAAATCTACTTTGCTTTAAACGAAAACTATGATGTGAATTTCCTGATTTCTTTTTAATGTATTTGAAGCCAATCTCATACCTTAATACCTATTCTATTATAATCAAACTTAAATAGATGAGAAAGCAAACTCAAGCAGCGACAGTGGATTAATAGGATAAAATAATGCTTCATCCAAAAAGACCAAACAATCCTCCCTTAAGTTGCGCAAATGGCTAGAAATTTTCAAGTGCGTATGTTCTAATAAGAACGTCTATATAGTAGTGTGAGGATAACTCGAGTTATTGTGAGAGGGTGAATAATGAATCACCATGTGCACAACAAATGGTGATCGTCGGGATTCAAATTAAAGACCTCTCAGTCAAAGTAATCTCTACTATCATGTCAAGTAAAAATTGATCCATATAATCCGTTATTATGAAATGTTCAATAATACATGTTATATCCATTACTAACATTCTAGCTTTTGTTTCCTAGTTGACACAAACTATGGCCCATTGTTTACATGCAAATTATTCGAGCGGCTTTTCGTGTTAGCATCACAGGACTTTGTCACTCTATAGTAAGTAAACCAACCACTTTTAAGATTATGCGATTCTCCCTTCATACAATTGGTAATTTGGTCACAAAATTTCCGTAGTCAACAATAAAGGTCAACTGAAAGCACAAGGCATTTGATTGGGAGTTGCATCACTAACGTAGAAAAAGCGCATCACACGACACCGTTTCAGTCAAGCACTCTTCTCTCTCTCTTCCTTCCCCACACTTTTTTTTTCCTATTACCATTCCTCCACCAGCAGCACCAAAAACAGAAACCACAGAGAGCAAGCAGGCAGTATAGCACAGTACTGTCTCTGCTCCAACACGCTCCTCCTTCCTTCTTCCCCCATTCTCCACCAAAAAAATGGCAACGGCTATTTCCCTACTCCTCCTCCTCCTCCTCGCAGTCGCCACCACCACCGCCGTCGTCCCCGCCGCCGAGATCCAAGCCTTGACTGCCTTCAAGCTCGCCCTCCACGACCCACTCGGCGCCCTCGACGGCTGGGACCCTTCCACCCCACTCGCCCCCTGCGACTGGCGCGGCGTCACTTGCTCTTCCTCCCGAGTCACCGACCTCCGCCTTCCCCGCCTCCAGCTCGCCGGCCGGCTCGCTCCCCAGCTCGCCGACCTCACCCAGCTCCGCCGCCTCAGCCTCCACTCCAACGGCTTCAACGGCTCCATCCCTTCCTCCCTCTCCCGCTGCTCGCTCCTTCGCGCCGTTTACCTCCAGTACAACTCTCTCTCCGGCGACCTCCCGGCCTCCCTCCTCACCAACCTCACCAATCTCCAAATCTTCACCGTCTCTCACAATCTCCTCTCCGGGAGAGTAGGAGGGGGGTTCCCGGTTTCGTTGCGGTTTCTTGATTTGTCCTCCAATGCGTTCTCAGGCGAGATTCCGTCGAATTTTTCGGCCGATTCGGAGCTGCAGCTGGTGAATCTGTCGTTTAATGAGTTCTCCGGTGAGGTGCCGGCGAGTTTCGGGAAGCTGCAGGGGCTGGAGTACTTGTGGCTCGATTCGAATCGATTGTACGGCACTCTCCCGTCGGCGCTTGCGAACTGCTCGTCGCTCAAGCAGCTGAGCGCGGAGGATAACAAGTTGAGGGGATTGATTCCGGCGACGATCGGCTCGATTCCGCGGCTGCAAGTGCTCTCCCTGTCGCGGAACGAGCTCTCCGGTTCGATTCCGTCGTCTATTTTCTGCAATGTTGGAGTAGGCGTCGGCGGCAATTTTTCGGCGGGAGGGCTTCGTTTTGTGGATTTAGGGTTTAATGCGCTCACGGGGATAGCTCAGCCGCCTGATGGCGGCGGAGGCGGAGGAGGAGAAGGATGTGGTGGTTCTGTTCTCCGAGTTATTGACGTTCACGAGAATCGCATTAACGGCGTGTTCCCTTCGTGGTTGACCAACATCACCGCTCTCCAGGTCGTTGACCTTTCTAGAAACTTCTTCGCCGGCGTTCTGCCGGCCGGGATCGGGAACCTTCTCCGGTTACGCGAGCTCAGGGTTGCTGGCAATTCATTCAACGGCAGTCTTCCAAGTGACATCGCCAAATGTACCTCTCTACAAGTCCTCGACGTTGGTGAGAATCGATTCTCCGGTGAGATCCCTTCCTTCCTCACGGGTTTACTTGGCTTAACAACACTGTCAATGGAAGGGAATCAGTTCTCTGGCTCCGTTCCGGCAGGGTTAAGCAACTTGGTTGAGCTCCAAACGCTCAACTTGAGTGACAATGCTCTGACTGGTAATTTCCCGGTGGAGATACTGAGTATGGGGAATTTGAGCGCATTGAATCTCGGCGGCAACACATTCGGCGGGGAGCTTCCTTCCAAAATAGGGGAGTTGAAGGGATTGCAGGTTTTGAACTTAAGTGCATGCGGATTTTCAGGCAGGATTCCGGCTGCCGTTGGTGGATTGTTAAGGCTAACAACTCTTGATTTAAGCAAGCAGAACTTCTCCGGCGAATTGCCGATCGAGCTGTTTGGATTGCCGAGCTTGGAAGTTGTTTCACTGGAGGGGAACAAACTGTCTGGAAATGTTCCAGAGGGTTTTAGCAGCTTAGTTGCTCTTCGACATCTCAATCTCACCTCCAATTCCTTCTCGGGCGAGATTCCGGAGACTTACGGATTTCTCAGAAGCTTATCTGTTCTCTCATTGTCGAACAACAGCATCTCAGGCGAGATCCCGGAGGAGCTTGGAAATTGTACAAGTCTCCAGGTGCTCGAGCTTCGTTCGAATCGCTTGACCAGTGAAATCCCAGGTGACATCTCTCGTTTGTCCCGGCTAAACGTTCTAGATTTGGGGCAGAATGGTTTGACAGGGGAGATCCCAGGGGCGATAGACAAATGCTCTTCTTTATCATCTCTGCTGCTGGACGGGAATCACATTTCAGGCCGAATTCCAGAGTCATTATCTAAGCTATCCAATTTGTCCACTCTAGACCTTTCGTCGAACAGCTTGAGTGGCCAAATCCCAGCCAACATTTCATCAATCCCTAACCTCAAACACCTGAACTTATCATCGAACAGCTTACAAGGCGAGATCCCCGAGCAATTAGCCTCACGATTCGATGACTCGTCGGTGTTCTCCATGAACGGGAAGTTATGCGGGAAGCCACTCGACAAACAATGCCCCAGCGAGAAGAACAAGAAGAGAAGGAAACTAATTCTGTTCATAGCAGTAGTCACAGGTGGAAGCATCCTCCTAGCAATGTGCTGCTGCGGATACACTTACAGCCTCCTCCGATGGCGAAAGAAGTTGAGGGAAATGGCCGCCGGAAAGAAACGTAGCCCGGCTCGTGGAAGCTCCGATAGAGGCAGAGGAAGCAATGGCTCCAACAATGGAGGTGCAGGGCCGAAGCTGGTAATGTTCAACAACAAGATCACATACGCCGAAACCCTCGAAGCCACGAGGAATTTCGACGAGGAGAATGTTCTAAGCAGGGGGAGATACGGCCTCGTGTTCAAAGCCTCGTATCAAGACGGAATGGTGCTCTCCATCCGCCGCCTCCCCGACGGAATCGCCGTCGAGGAGAACACTTTCCGTAAAGAAGCAGAGTCTCTGGGCAGAGTGAAGCACCGGAATTTGACCGTGCTTCGAGGATACTACGCCGGCCCACCGCCGGAGGTTAAACTCCTCGTCTACGACTACATGCCGAACGGAAACCTAGCCACTCTACTGCAAGAAGCTTCCCATCAGGACGGTCACGTCCTCAATTGGCCAATGCGGCATTTGATTGCTCTAGGGATCGCTAGAGGGCTGGCATTTCTACATTCATCAACGATTGTCCACGGCGATTTGAAGCCGTTGAACGTGCTATTCGACGCCGATTTCGAGGCGCACTTGTCCGAATTCGGGCTCGACAAGCTCGCCGTGGCGTTCCCGGCGGAGGCGTCATCGTCGGCGGCGGCTGCAGTCGGCACGGTCGGGTACGTGGCGCCGGAGGCAGTCCTGACGGCGGAGGCCACGAAGGAGTCCGACGTGTACAGCTTCGGGATCGTTCTGCTGGAGATTCTGACGGGGAAGAAGCCGGTGATGTTCAGTCAGGAGGAGGAGGATATAGTGAAGTGGGTGAAGAAGCAGCTGCAGACGGGTCGGGTTTCGGAGCTTTTGGAGCCCGGGTTGCTGGAGCTTGACCCGGAATCGTCGGAGTGGGAGGAGGTTCTTTTAGGGGTCAAAGTTGGGCTGCTCTGTACGGCGCCGGACCCGGTGGACCGGCCGTCGATGACTGACGTGGTGTTCATGCTGGAAGGGTGCAGGGTTGGTCCGGAGATGCCGTCCTCAGCCGATCCGACCTCTCCGGTTGTCTGATTAAATTAGTTGATTAGTGGTACTGATTGGTGATTATGGCCTCTGTTGATGACGGAATTCGGGCATTCTTTTAATCGAAATCTCTCCCGCCATTTCTTTGTGGTTTTTAATTGTGAGATTAGAGAAATTGTGAATGACTTAAGCGCTCTGTCATCATCATCATCTTCTTCTTCGTCTTGTTGTTAATGGGGTGTTCGAAATTTTAATTTAAGCATGATTAAATTGTGATTATGATATGTTTTGTTCGTTTTTTTGATTCGCTTTGTTCCTGAATTTGCTCTTGGGTTGACCGGCGAGATAAGGGCAGGTGTGGAGTCCACTTCCAGAATCTGGATAGAGTAGAGAGAGATTAATTAGGGGCAAAAGTCATGAGAAGAGGACAAGACTATGGACAAACTTTGAATAGCTGGTCCCTCCCCACGAGTAATCTTCTATGGTCAAATCGTTTTGAGATGAATCGTTTATTAAAGATTCACATTTTCGTGGATGTAAAATTGTTGAACTGATCATATAGAATAAGTTGTAAAACATAGTGACTGATTCTATAGTTTGTTAAAAACCAATGGTAAGTACAAATCAAGTTGCTGGGCACCCAAATACATACCGGTGATTTGATGAGATTATGCTTTATTAACCAACACTGGTACTTATCCATTTGACTCCTCGACAAATAATTTTCTCAACCTGTGTAGACTTAATAGACACCGCAATGAGATATAAATTTACAACTAGAATATTTAGCCTCTACAACAAATGAGGTAGCGAGCAAAGTCTCAAATTCTTGATACTCTTTTTTCTGATTTTATCCACATCTTAGATATAATTTTGAATATCCTATAACAACCAACCGACGCATGCTTTCTGCTATCGGGCATTTCTGTTTCTTATATATGAAAGTAGTAGTATTTTGATAAGTACATAAACCATAAGTGATCGACATAATTTGCATTGTGCCCTTTAATACATGAGCCGTTGTGCCCCCCTTGATTATTTTAGGAGCCGATCTGGAAAAATGAAATGAAGCAGCATTCTAAGCTTATATTGAGTTTTTTTTATGGGGATAAGCTTATATTAAGTTTGGGGGAATCAAATTGCTTTTACAAACAATCAATGCCATTGGAGGAGTTTTTGTTTTATCCTAATAACTGATAATTAATTACTAATTAACAAATGCCCGTGGAAGGCAAGGGAAGGAAGGATGACAATTGACACAGGACCCCACAACAAGTCCAAAACTCCCGCCAAAAGAAGCAATAAAAAACCCAATGAGCAGCAGACACGTGGGGGCCAGTGCCGGCATCCAAAAAGTAGCCGTTAATGCTGCGAAGGATTTGGAGTAGGGCCCCGCCGTGTTCTTTTGTTTCTATTTTATTTTATTTTATTTTATTAAATTTTCTCTGGGGAACAGAAAATGAGGAGACTACGACGGAAGGGGAAGACAGGCTAGTAATAATAATAAGAAATTCAAACCAATGGGCGGTCGCGTTTTGGTTCGGACGTGACCCGGTACATAATCTGACCCGACCCGACCCATTTGCCACCATGCAACCGAACAGCGACCCTTCTGTGGGTTTTTTTTCTAACTTCTGAAAAGCTGCGTCAGTGTATAAGTTCTGAAATGCATGTGATATTTCCCCTGGCGTTGACAGAGCTGCAGTGTCCTAATTAACATCTTTTTTTTTCCCCTTCTGTTTCTTTTTGTATTTCACTCTGGTATGGTTGCTGTCGAGGGACCGTGGTAAGGCAGTGGCGATCATAATGCTACTGTCATCAATCAGCAGTGTTGGTCTGTTGGAATCCTTCAATTCCAGATGGGTAAGGGTATTTGAAACGTAGTTGCAGAGTACTGCATTGAATATGGTCGAACCACTCCTCGTGGTACTTGGCTTGATTCAGTTCCCGTTCATTGATGTTATAGTCACACCAATGGTCTGGTGGCGATTGGCCCGTAATTCGGCGATCTTTTTGAATAGGGTTTTGCGGGTAAGTATCATGTTTCGTCGATCTCGAACGAACCATTGTTATGCACGTTGAACCGATGATATCTGGTGCATTGCTCGAGTGGATCACACTGTAGAGTATGGTAAGTAAAAAATGGCTAAACTCGGAATGAGATGAAACTGGGATAAGGTTTTGATTTATGAGTCAGACTGTCAGAGAGGTTAAGGCTAATAGACTTGTATTTATGGAGGAGGTTTTAAAAAATGAGTTAGAATCATCTGGTTGGCATTTGGGGTTCACCTTCTTTTTCACCCCATTCAGTCTCTCAAGAGCTCTGCAGGTTACAGAGCTTTGTGGGGGTCGAGCTTCTGAAATCAATGGAGGGACTGGGGCTGTCCTCTCCTTGGCAGCAGTAATAAAGCAAAAAGAGTAAAAAGACAGAAGAAACGGATGAAAAAGATATAGACGCAATAGTCTTTCTTTCACCACTTGCATGCATCACTGACAAAATCTTTTCACTGCCCAACTTCCCCAATTTTACCTTCACTCTTTTTCACCTGGGGGACCTCTGCAACATGGAAGTCACTTTTTTTGTCCGTTTCAATTTGTTGTAATTACTTTTATTGGATCTCAGAATCTGAAGCATAAATAACATCATACAGCATTGTACACTACACTGGATACAAAATGTTGCAACTTTAAACTTGAGGTGTATACACAACTTGAGAAATAAAAAATGGATGAAGATACAGAAGAAACTCCTACTATACCAAGGTAAGATCTTCAGGAAGGGATTCGCTATCCGGGTTGCTAGAGATGAACTTTCTGCAGGCGTAGAGCACAGCTGAATGGAACCCAACTGGGTTGTCTATGAACACAAAATGCCCTCCCTGCAAATTCACCAGTTATCAGATCACTGTCTGATAGAGAGAAGCGGAGAGAAGGCGAGAAAGGGAGAGAGAGCATGCACACCTGAGGAACCCTGATGATTTCACAAGGGACTTTCATCTGCTTGCGAGCTTCTTGAGCGCCTTTATAGTTCATCCAATCCTGAACTCCATATATGAATGTCGTGGGTACTTTCCACTCTGACGCCCTGAATCACAATTGAGATTAAGGGAATCTGAGTTCAGTGATAGACTTTCTTTGTGACACACATAGTCATAATGGAGTTCTTTCTAAAGAGACACTTCATATATGATGCATGTTGGAATCGAAATCTATGCTAGACCAAGGCATCTGAGAAGTGGGGAACTAAATCAAACAAGAAGGGTTGACGAACCTCTGTAATAGGGGCATCCGAGCAAATGCACCAAAGGAAAATATGTACTTGAGACACAGCTCTCCACTTGCCTTGGCCGCCAAAGTATGGTACACATAATCTGCAGTACAAACATCTTTCGAATTAGACTTGTAAGTTTGAAACAACTGGTTGCTAGTACAAAGGAAAACTTTTCAATTACCTGTTAGCAACTTGGATTCAGTCTCATTCAACATCTCTCCATTTGCATATGCACCGAATCTAGCAGAGGTGTACCTTCGAACAATATCTGGACCCCAAGGACCTAACCCTCTGGATTAGGAAATATAAAGAGAAGACATGCGTAAGTAACACGCCCGGTTTCTTCCATCGAGAGAAACCCAACCAGGACTATAAAATTGGACTTCTTTGCCAATGGAAACAAAGTCACGAAGGAAGAGAATGCATACCTAACTACCTTTTGAGGAGTAAAATTTGACTCCCATAGATGATTAATAATTGCACCTTTCCACGTCGCTCTGAATTTGGTAAGCCATTCGGACTTGGAATCAGCTTCTGATGAAAATCCAGCCGATCCCACCAAAATCAAGTGCTGAACATGCTCAGGATGCTACAGCATACGAACAAACAAATGTTGCTGAGTACAGTTCAAAGGGTTTATATTTTGCCACCGGACACCCAAAATATTCAGTAACTACCTTAAGAGCATACTTAGCAGCTACATAACCTCCGAAAGAATGCCCAAGCAAGATGAAGTTATCTAAGTTCTTAGCCTTTCGCCATTCCTCAAAAGAGTCAATAAACCATGCTTCTGTTTCTGCATGGTCAAATGCTTCTGCTTAGCTAATTTACCACTGCAAACCCAATTTTATTTATTTATTTCAGAACCGAAATCTAACCTTCAGTGCTTTTGCAAGTAAAGTCAGGTCGGCTTGATCCACCCCAGCTGTAAAGAAAATTCCACAAAGAATGAGCGACAAAACAACCAAAAACCCCTTCAACGAGAAAGAGCACATTCAAAAAAATGAAGCCTTTTCTAAGTTCTAACAGAAACTGAAAGTGAGGTCCATCCACAAGATGCTACTCACGATTCAATTCATATAAGCTACATTACATTCGCACAGCGAGGTAAACCCTTACCCGATCTGATCAATGGCGATGACCTTGAACTTTGCAGCGAGAGCATCAAAATTTCGGAAGAAGAACCCTTGGGAAGCGCCGTATCCATGGACCATTACAAGCGTGGGAGCACCTTCTTTGCTATCGAAGGTAACTGTGTTGATGAACCTCGGCTCATTACTTGTAGAACGAAACCACCTAACCTTGGACCCTGGCGGCCCTGTACCTATATTAACTTGCTCTTGAACATAAGGAGTCCTGCAAAATCCCCACCAGATTTCCACATTATCATTACAATTCAAACCCCAAATTCCATACTAAATACTCTAATGGCATCTCAAGAGCTAGCTGTATATGTTGTGCCTTGTAACTGAAATAGGGTTGGCAATTGAGAGATGACAAGAAGGGGCTGGTCCAGAGGAAATTGAGAGATGACAACATTCAATTCAATCCACCCAGAATTCGAATCAAAATGGAATCTTTTGGAAAAGAAGAAAAAAAAAAACCCTTACTTGACGATGGAGAGAAGGCGCTTCTCGGCGGCGATGATGTGGTCGGTAGAAGTTGGAATCCATCGGAGTACGGAAGGCCACAAGGATCTCGTCTTCGCCCAGGAAGATTCCGCCGGATTTGAACCCTGGCTAGCAGCGGCGGTGGCGGAAGCGGCAGCAGAAGCAGAGGATCCCGATTCTTCCGCCATTACTCTTGATACGGAGAAGATCGAGGAAATCCGCAGACGAAACGGGCTCATGCAGATACCCGGCCCAAAAATGGAAATAACTCGCGGAATGAATTATCTTACAAACCTATGTGGAATCGAAATCGACGGCTGAATTGGTAACTCTCGTTTGGTAATCGCGTCAAAGAAGGCGGCTAAGAGCCGAGAGTAACTGCAGGAAGTGAAGGAGGACGGGAAGGAAGGAAGAATACGGTTGTATTCGCGGGTAAACGCGTGGAGGGGAGTGATGGCATTAAACGACGTCGGCGAAAGAGTACGGATAGCGGAACAAGTCGGTTTGTGTTCCGCCTTTATGAGAAGCTACATCTTCTTACGTGTTCTGTTTCGTATCTTTTCCCAGTAAATTGGGTGGGAAACCGGGAATTAGTAAATTGCAAATGTGATCACTAATAGTGGTCATTAAAATTAATTTAATATTTCAAGCTTGGTCACTCGTTGTTATTTTTGGTTAAATTTGGTTGACATCGTCAGTTTTTTCATGATGTGTCTAGCAAATCTATCCAATCATCCAAATTTAACTCGAAAAAATTAAAACCCTACCCATGACCGATCTGACTGATATTCAGGAGGAAGGTGTTGCTCTGAAATCTTGGAGGTGTGGAGAGGTAGGGATGTAAGAGGGAATAAGGGTAAGCTAGAACTTGGGAGAGGGGACGAAGAAAGGATCATAGTTGATTGGGACATTTTTTAGGTCGGTTCGAGTCATGTGTTGGGTTAGAGTTTCTAATGTGATGGGTTATATGACATATCGTGTCAAATTTTATTATTTTCGCATTAAATTTGGGTGACTTAACATATCTATTAGGTACGTCATCAAAAAACTTACGTCATTAACGAAATCCGACGGGAATCGAAAGGCAACGACCAATGACCAAACTTGCAATTAATCTAGGTGGGAATAAACCCACATGTGTGACGTAATCGGGATCTAGTTAAAGGTCAATAACCCTTAGTTTTTTTTTTTTTTATTAAAGGGAGGCAAAGCTACCAGAGTTACAGATTCCTAACGGCTAGAAAAAGGAACTAGTACAAAGAGAGCATCAATAGAATTCGGACCAGGACAGGGGAACAACAGAGTAGAACCACCCCATTAAGGGTCTTCCTCACGAATAACCTGCCTGGGGAAATTGACCCCAAGAAGATCCTCTCTGCAAATTCGATCCACCTCTAAAGGGGGATCAACTAACTCATGCGTATCGAAAGGATAGACGAGACTGTGCTTCGAGAGCCAGTCCGCGACTCGATTTCCTTCGCGATACGTATGAACTAGTCGAACAACCCATTGTTTAGCCAAAAGACGTCTTATAGTTCCAAGAATCATTGTGTAGGGGTGAACCCTATCATTCCTCTTCTCAATGAGTTGTAGTGCAAGCTTAGAGTCCGTTTCGAGAATAAGGAATCGAGAGCCCTTTCTCCAGGCAAGTTCCAGCCTGTGTAAAATACCCCAAAGCTCTGCAAGGAGGGTTGTACCAGAGCCAAGTTTGTTGCAAAAACCGCTTATCCCATCATCGTCGTGGTCTCAAAGCACTCCTCCTGCAGTGACTAGACCTGGGTTACTTTGAGCTGCGCCATCAGTGTTTAATTTATGCCATCCTGTCAGCGGTTTATGCCACCCGATCAGCTCCTCCACCCTCCTCTGCTTCTTGTTCAAATTAGTGGGCATGTTGAGCTGCTTCCCAAGTTCTCACCCACTCTGTCGCATTAGCCCGAACATAATGATGGAGCGTGGAAGTACTAAGCTTAATCCCCTTGAAAATACCTTCATTCCAGCACTTCCAAGGGTACCAGAGAATTAAGCTGAAGAAGCTGTTCCACTGTCCTGGCCAATTTCCAGTTGAATCATCCATGATGTTTGCTTTGAGCCACTCGTCACAGCTGGTGTTGAAGAAGTTTTATTTTCGTTGTTGCTCCAGAATTCTATTCCCGACTGATTTAGCCTTTCTGCAATCTCTCAGACAGTGAAGGTTCGTTTCGCCAACGTTGATGCATTCAGGGCAAGAATCATCCTGCGTTAAGTGTCGAAATTTCCTGATGTTGTTCGTGGTTAGCTTTTGCCGGGCTGCCATCCAAATGAAAACCCTAACTCTCTCAAAGACTTGCAGCTTCAATATTCGTTTCCAGATTGGACTAGACTGTTGCTCTGGAAGTTGTTGACCGTTGGCGATAAGGCTCCAGAAAGATTGGTCACCTTCATTTATCATTAGTTAATGCATTTATCATTACTAGATCTGGTCCACTGATTTTGACTGGCATCAAATCTTGGAGTTAAGATAAAAAGACCGGCATTTAAATAGCTTGTATCTTCTTCACTTTAACCCGAATTTTGAAAATTTGAAGAAAATTATTTTATATCATCCATTACTAGGGATGGGATTCGGTCGGTAAACAATTTACCGTTTACCGAATTTACCGGTTTCGGTATACCGAAGTTGGCCAAACTGGTTACCGATTACCGATACCGGTTTGTACCGGTTTACCGATTACCGAATTACCGGTAAACGGTTACAAACCGGTATTACCGAAATACCATGAGAAGCGATTTCAGGCGGTTTTTCGGTCGGTTTACCGAATATTTACCGAACCGAATTTCTGGAAGTGAGGTGATGTTGTAATATTTTAATTTTTTTTTAGTTTTTTTCATCATTTTTGTAATTAATAATTTATTATTAACTCTTATTTACAATATTTTTGAGGCCAACACTTACATTCATGTATGTAATATTTTATATCTTTGGGGGTAAAGCAACAAAACGCAGCGCAGCAATAGGGAGTAGGGAGGGGGGATTCGGTATCGGTAATACCGATTTACCGTCGGTATTTACCGATACGTGTCCGGTAAACCGACTCCCCCAACTTCCCGCTCGGCTGCCGATACCGCCAGTAAATGGTTTACCGTTTACCGCCGGTTACCGGTTCGGTAAAACGGTAAACCGTTTACCGAATTACCGTTTACCACCCCTATCCATTACAACTCGTTTACCTTTTTGGTTTGGTTCGCTCCGGGTTATGGCTCACATTACCAACGACTAACACTACGCCAGTATCGATGGGTCATTGAGCTCTCATTCCATATGTAAATTCGGATGCCACAACACAAATGTAACCGTGGGTTGTACAGTGCGACCAGTGAGCTGGTTCTGCCCCTCCCTCTGCTCCTACGACATACTCTCACAAGTCACAGCCATCTTAATGCATCCACACCATTAGTAATACTCAGAAGTCGAGCATCTTCGA
The DNA here is from genome assembly GCA_964030455.1 of Linum trigynum. NCBI lineage: Eukaryota > Viridiplantae > Streptophyta > Magnoliopsida > Malpighiales > Linaceae > Linum > Linum trigynum. The sequence continues at coordinate 52,382,237 of OZ034817.1, read as the reverse complement.
TAGCTATATTATTGTGGCAGCATAAACGCTACGGGGAGTTTCATGAACAAATTCAAGCTCTAATCCAGAGAAATACAGCAGCATCAAGAGCAGAAGCAGAAGAGAAACTTATTACGACAGAGGCAAACCGTATCTAGTAGTACAATTACCAAGATAAGGAGAAGTAATACTCAGAACTGTTTGGGCAGTACACCGACTGAAAGCTAAACAAAAATCTCAGGGAGTCTAAAATATCAAATGACTCAGTAATAATAATAAGGCAAGAAAAAGATACAATCACCCATGGGAGAAAGGAGTGGTGCCGGGCTCTCTGTTTCTTCACTCGGCTCTGGATTGTCCAGCTCGGGATGAGAGGATGATGCCGACGATAAGCCCGTACAGAGCCAGCGCTTCGGCGAAAATGAGGATGAGGATCATCCCGACGAACAGCTTTGGCTGTTGTGCATTAGCCCTGTGGTAGATAAGAGTATTCACATGTTAGAAGAAGCTTCCCATGCCAAAATTAGGGGGAATTTTACCCAGGAAATCAATGAAAACCCGAAATGAAACAATGATTGAGTGCGAATTCCTTGCACCCGTAACAGTAGGATATCAGAATGATGCTCATTTAAGATACAAAGCTATCTTCTTTTACCAGTGACCATGGAATCGGAAACCGTTTTCAATTCCCTCACACAAATAGCATTAGCAGCAACACTTAGTAAACCTTGACAGCAGCCCTTAAAAAAATGCAATCAGTACAAACAAATAAAGGTCGCAGATGCAATACAAGTTCAGACTTGAGATACTCTAATGAAAGCCTACATCTTATTAAGCAACGGTAGAATGGAGGACAAACACAGCTTCTCAAGTTCGAAATTTCTTATATACCAGAGCTTTTGTTTAGAAAAAAAACAAAGCTAGAGAAAAGCATCGAACACTGCAGTTTGGCAGAGATCAACACAAACTCCCATCACAGAAATTCCAAGTGCCCTGTGCAAAGTTCCAAACTATTTGGAACAGGAGATCATATGTTTACGCTGTGAGAAGATAAGCCAACTAGCTCCCAGATAATAACTAGGCAGATCTCCATTAAAACCATGTGGTAGAATGCACAAGGATTCAATTATGAATATCAATAAAAACTTCAGTTTCAAATTCGCACTTTCTATTTAACCACACGGACTCTTCTTCAATAAAGAGATCAAAGATTTACCTCACTCCAGCATCGCCGACGATGCCGATAGCCATACCGGCGGAAAGACCAGCAAGACCACAAGCGAGGCCGGAAGAGAGATGAGCGTATCCATCGAACAAGTAGTAAGATTTGGCCTTAGGGTTAATCCCGGTACTGATGATCACAGCAATAATCAAGCCGTAGATACCCAACACACCAGCCATAACCACTGGAACAATGGATTTCATCACCAGCTCGGGCCTCATCACTCCCATCGACGCCACTCCGACTCCACTCTTGGCCGTTCCATAGGCAGCTCCCATGCCTGCAAACCAAAAACAGAGAGGGGAAAATTCACAATCCACAGATCGCTAAAAGATTTAGATCCCTCCTCCTAGATCTACCAGCGCAATACGGGATCGAGAACTACAAGATTTCGCGGTATAAATTGATTGAAATCGGAATCGAAAAAGCTATGAAGTGATAGATTGAGTACTTACAGGAGAAGACGAGCGCGGAAGCAGCACCGAGGAAGCCGAAGAAAGGAGCAGTCTCATCGCCGCTGAATGTCGACGCCATTTTTTACGGTTTGCTTCGGATCTGAGAGTGATGATTGAACTCTGTTGAGCGGAGAGAGAGAATTGTAGTTCTGCCGGATGATGAAGCTACGTCACAAACAGCGACCCTCGTGAATTCTAGGCTGGGAAGAAGAGAGAGAGAGAGAGAGAGAGTCCAAAGAACAGAGAAACGTGGAGAGATTTATTTCTTCACGGACACTAAATTATAGGTGGAGTAGCCATTGTGGGCTTCAGGAAGCCCGATCTCACGGGAGTGGAATTGGGCTTCCTTCATTGGGCCTTGTGGGCATATTAGTGACTCGATTGACTTTTTGAAGAGATTGGTGAGTATGATTCAGTTCGGTTTGAAATCCGATCAAACTTTAAATTAGACTGGTTTCCAAATTACACTGAACAAAATATATGTTCAATGAATCCTACTTAATTGTGAAAGGTAATATAGTCTAGCGGTGAAACCGTTGGTCTGGTTGGCTCAGGATGTGAGAGGTTCTGAGTTTAATCTCCATCGACGCCGTTTGTGTGTTCCCGGACGCATGCCTGAGTGCCGGGGACGAAGTCTCCCGATGTTGTGTCTTGTACAGGTACTCCCCAGGTTTAGTAGATCACGCTGCACAAAGTGAAAATCGAACCGCATTGATTATGAGGCATGGTGCTTCTTTACTTTTTTAATCGAGGTATGATAATATAATACGAAAAAAGTGACTACTTTAGAACCTCCTCTCACAATAAAAGGAAAAAAAATGGTAGGCAACTCTAAACTAGACAAAGAAATATGTTTTCTCACCAATCAACACAATTGGCAGTCCTAGGATTAGCACAAAACTCTGAAACTTATGTCTAAAATAGCTACCATTTGCAAGCACTCTGAGCACTCGTCCTCTAATTACATTAGAATCTACCCCTTCGAGAAGTTGGTGAATGACGACCTCAGAATCTCCTGTAAATGTGACTCCTAGAGGTTGATGTTATGAATCAAGAGCATACCGTCTCTAGCAGCTAGCAGTTCGGCCATGTATGGGTTCACAATCTCAGGATGCTGAAATCGATAGTGAGGCGTTGACGGTCAAATGTGGATTTCACCACCAAGCTCATAGTACAGTCTCGATAAGGATGAACAACAATGTCGAAGTTGAGTATGAGGCGGTTAAGTGGAGGAGAAGATATAATTCAAGACTTTGTAGGGAGGAGGAGGAGGAAGGGTCGATGAGAATTCTTGAATTTGGTGAGCGAATTGAGCAGGGAGTACGGATGGTGGTACTTGAGTATCCTCAAAAACGAATGTGTTGCGGATTTCCAGATTCTTCACGGTAAGCAAACGACTTAAACAATATGGGGAGGGTTGAGCATAGAATACATTAGTCCACGACGTGATTTAGGATGTATCCAACTCTAATAGTTGCTATAGTCGAGTAGCTAATGGCCATATAAAAAATATATGTTCCGATGGCTCAGCCTTAGGGGTGGGCATTAGATCGGTTCGGTTCAAACCGAACCGAAATAATGCATACCGGATCCCCGAATTCCATCAAACCGAATTCGAACCAAATTATAATTCAATTCGGTCGGTCCAAACCGAATTATAAATCGGTTCGGTTCGATTTTTCATACAAAACCGAACTTGTGAGGTTAGGTTGTATCTTCTCTCTTTTAAATTATTTTTCACCCCTAATGTACACAATAAATAGGCATCATGAATGATAAAATCAAACATTTCAACACATAAGTCATAAAACATTACATGATTCAAATATTTAAGCCTCATAATAAGTAGAAACTTAAAAATCCACCATTTGGAGCTTACAATTATAACAATTCGGTTTTTTCGGTTCGGAATTCGGAAATTCGGTTTGGTCGAAAGGACCCTGGTTTCCAAAATATGCCCTTTTCTCTCCCGAATTCCGAACCAAATAACAATAATTCGGTTTCAGTTCGGTTTTACCGAACCGTATGCCCACCCCTACTCAGCCCGAAGGCAACAAACCATGTAGAAGTTAACAAATGTGATGTCTCGTGTCTTAAGGATAGCCATGACAGATAACATAACTCTTATCGCTTTCCACATAAAGACATGAAGCTTAGGGGAAATTTCGAATTACCAAGTATTTTCCCGTCCACTCTACGCAGTGAAAGCCATGCATAAATAAATGTTGCACTAGTCACTCCAAGATACACATTTATAAATCTAAATAATCCGAATAACAAGAGACATAATCAAGTCGTGGAGGCCAAAAACCAGTTCAAGAGAGCAACACGTAGACAATAAACTTGTAATGGCAACAAGCAACATACATCTAAGTAGTGCACTTTTACCATGATAGAAATAAACTAGTCTATCTGGTAGTAGTACACCCAACCACAGAGCTAAACCCAAAACAGAGTCTAACGAAATACCAAATCAAATTTCCACCAATAAATAACAACATACAATCAACCAAACAATTGGAAACTCCTTAGTTTTCCTTCCTTCTTTACTCAGCTCTCGACTGTCCAGCTCGGGAAGATAGGATAATACCAACGATAAGGCCGTAGAGAGCAAGCGCCTCAGCGAAGATAAGGATTAGAATCATTCCCACAAAAAGCTTTGGCTGTTGTGCATTGGCCCTGCAAAGATGAACAAAATATTCAATGGTAGGAAATTCTATGAAAATGAGTAGCAGCACAGGACTGACTATATCAAGTAGGTAACGGCATAGAACTTGCTGCTTTCAACAGTAAGCATGACTGGAAAATGGAAATACATGCAAACATGAGACAGACAACATGAACCAAGGCAAAAGAATGCCAAACACCAATTGGGTTTCAATAAATTATGAAGAGGTAGGAGAATGAAAGTGGGACAAGAACATGAGCAGCACTGACTCGGTTTCAATATCAGCATACCAAAGCAAACCCATCATCAAAGAGCACAAACATTAAAATGTCCCTTCTAGCCTCCTCTTCTAGATCCCGACAGCGACTACTGCTTATCAAGTAACTGCAATAACTCAATCTAGAGAGCTTCCAAGGGGAAAACCGAGTCAGTGTGTACACTATGCAAAGGCTCGAACACCATTTGGTAACTTATAACCAAAAGTTTTGAGCTATACAACAACTAAGGAGATCTCTATAACAGTTGGAAACTATAGCCATGAACATCTCTAGATGCAAAGAACTTACTACAATACTCAATCTACAGAGCCGGGACACAGGAAGTCTCAAGCTTTGTACTCTGCGGGAACCAATACACGTTCACCCCACATAGTATGCAAAACCTTGAACATTATTTGCCAACCTACTTCTACATGGAAGCAGACAAATATTTGAACTTTATACGTCATCGCAAATAGTGTCATCTCGAGATGAAAACAACACAAATATTCCTTCCCTTAATCCATTGTCAATCATAAATGTGCACCAGCAATCTTTCACTCATCTAATCTCAGATTCACTGTCCCCAATCTGAATTTCCAGATACACACCAGATTGCAGGAATCACAACAACTAGGGGCAGAACAACAAAAGGTCTGTAGAGATTGGAAGTATTACCTAACACCAGCATCACCGACGATCCCGATAGCCATACCAGCAGAGAGACCCGCGAGACCACAGGCGAGTCCGGAGGAAAGATGAGCGTATCCATCGAACAAGTAGTACGATTTGGCCTTAGGGTTAATCCCAGTACTGATGATCACGGCAATAATCAAACCGTAAATACCCAACACACCAGCCATAACCACCGGGACAATGGATTTCATCACCAACTCGGGCCTCATCACGCCCATCGACGCCACTCCGACCCCGCTCTTCGCCGTTCCATAGGCAGCTCCCATGCCTGCAACAACAACAAAAATTACACAACCGGAACAGCAGATCCAAGGTTAAAACCTACTAGATCTACATCAATTGAATCGAAAATCTCGAATCGAAAGCCTTTTTTAGACTGGTCGAGGCTTCTTACAGGAGAATACGAGGGCGGAAGCTGCTCCGAGGAAGCCGAAGAAAGGAGCAGTCTCGTCGCCACTGAACGTTGACGCCATTTCTGATATATCTCTCTTGGCCGGATATGAGGGAGTAAGTCGCCGACGGAGGAGATAGTAATCGCGTCGATTGTGATTGATGAAATGCTTCTTCTTCTTCTTTCTCTCGATCGATCCTCACTCGCGAATTTAAGGCAGAGGAGAAGAAAAGAACGAGGGAGGGAGGAGACGTATCCAAAAGCTGAACACACGTTTTATTAGACAGATTCATGCTTTCCATGATTATCGGCGTAGAGCTTATTGGGCCCGTGGGGAAAAACTAACCGCAGAGTTTTAATTTTACTAAGTTGGACCTGACCATCTTGCTGGGCTTTTAGTAAACAAGGCCCGAAGCGGATTTAAGGCTCCTAATCTTGTTTGGTTTCCAGTTCCTTAAAATCAAACCAAACCAAACCAATATGTTAACAGCTCTTAACGGGTATCAATTAACCGAAATTATCAAGCTCCTTAATGATTCGATTCAGTTTCAAGGACAGACTTGTGTTTTTTCTTTCTGATTTGGTTTAACCACAACCAAATCAATCTCACGCCCCTACTTAAAAAGATGTGTAGAACACTTTGAGGTAATCCAGCTTGTTAGACCGTGGGTTTGATGGCTACCAATATTCGAACAAAACAAGTTTCTCTATTATGAGAATTTAGAGCAACAAGGTTGTAGTCGAGGTGTTTAAGAAGTCGGAATCATCTAAGTACTCTTTGTTAGGGGTTTTAATTATATGTAGTCTACATACTTGTTGATGAGGTTCAACCCATGAAATTGAGTAGAGTTAATTGAACTTTTGGACCTTTTTTTCTCCAAAAACTCTCATCTAATATTTAGACCTCAAATTACCGAGATATTTTCTCATTGTCTAATTCTTTCAACCAACACATAATCTCAATTTTACTTCATTAGCATACCAAGAGGACCTTTGTTAATTTAAACTATAAGATCGCTTAAATCGAATATATAACATTCATACTGAACTAAGTATCATAAGATAATTATTTGAGAAAAAAAAACTAAATACACCCGATTAGGGATGACAACGGATTCGGATGGGGCCTGTTTTCTTATATACCATCCTCGAATCACGGTTTAAAATCGTAACAATCCCCGTAACTAAAATTGTGCTGGTATGTGAGATATCATACCAAAACCAACCAGTATTTGGGTCGGGAAAATCCCACCAACACTATCCCCCAACAATCATGTGTAAAACTTTTAAATAATCAAAAACATTCTTCGAATGTCAATGTTAAATGAAGTTTTCTGTCATTTATCTGTAAAAAGGAAAGAAAATGAACAAGATTTCAGGCCTACAAGATCACTATAATGTTTTAAGGATTAGATGAACAAAATGTTAAAGTGATCGAGTCTAGAACATAATTATAACACATATTCGTGTGGGTTCAGTGCGCATCAAATTCATTACTTTCTTTGCGGGTTTCGAAAAAAACTCACCCAAAATAGTATTGGTTGGATTTTCCACACAATATCAATTCGAATTTAATTCCCACAACAATGGGCTATTTTGCGATCCTAGTTCCTACACTCAATGTAACACCTCAGGCGAATCTCACATCGACAAAAGTACGGGAGAGATTAACAAGCTATGACATAACTCTTAACAATGGCCAAGTGTAACCAATGAAAGAGACTGCAGTATAGTGGTGCAAGTAATAAATATCGAATCATCGGGTCTCTAGATGTACTATTACTCAGCGTCAGTTCATTATCTAGCAAATCATATTAAGGATTGATTAACTAAACTACTCTACTAACTAAACTAAGTAAAACTACTAATTACAGGTTGGGAACTCACTTAGGTATGATTCCCCCTAGTCTGCAGTTAGGCCAAGTTGTAATTCACCCAATCCAATTCAGCTGACAGATATACCGCGGAAAGTTCTTAACTGGTCTGTACCTCGACTAAAATTATCCAGACCCTCTCGGTTCGAATACCCGGCGGGTGACTAACCTCCATCGACGTAAGCTAACCAAGGTAAAAACACACAAAACTTCCTCTAATGGATTTGATTCTAGTACAGAGCAGTGAATCAATTTCTCGACTAAAGCAATCGATCCACTACTTCCAATTGAGGTTGCTCTATTAACCTATGCAAAGACTATTGTTCTAGGTTAAAGCAGGAATCACAAAAGTTTGATCAGGACTCAAGTAATTCTGAATTAATGACTCAACTGAATATAAAACGTCAATCAATCATGAATTTAAGCTCATACAACTCTTCATAGCAATCAAATCTATGGTTCCTCAAAACCTAAGTAAAGGGAAGTTACTTCATAGAGAAGAGAGAGAATGCAGAAATCTGATCTAGATCTTCAATCTTCATCTCCAAGCTTGATTCCCGAGCTCCAATGGTGAAGAAATCCTCCAAAATAGCTCCAAGAATGATCCCAATGTGCTCTCTCTCTAGGGTTTATCCCTTGGGTGTTTGGGATCCAAAACCCAGCTCTCCCCCTTCAGAATCCGCAAAAACGCATTTATACAGCTCAAAGAAGCCAAGTTATTCCCCAAGTTACGGTCATAACCTTTGGGGTTCAGGCCATAACTTCTGGAATGTATAATGCCTCCCGTGGCCTCGAGTTACGGCCAAAATGGCAAAGTTACAGTCTGAACCGTAACTTAGAAGGCCATCCCATAACTCTGGAGAGGCTGCTGTCTTTCAGACATTTCTCCCTCAGTCGAACTCTAAATTCGTCGCCGTTTGATCCCAGACGCTCGTAGTCTCGTCCTTTTTCTTACCATGCCTAGATTACATGATTCTTTGTCCATTAAACAAGGTAGAAATCCATTCTTCCTTAGGTCATACCCGAGTTTCTTCCCCCGAGTCGCCAATTGATCTCCGATTGACTTGAAACTTGCGCCTATACTTCACTTTACATGCTAGGACCTAAAATGTAACAAAGGAACACAACCTAGTGTAGAATAGGCCAAAGTATGATAAACACCAAGCTAAACAATCAAGAAATGAGGGGTAAAAACATGTGCAATTTCAGTGTTATCAGGGATCCATGGCTCATATGTAAGAAACCTACCTTAACAAACAAGACACATTTTCCGGTGAAATGGAGGAGTTCTTATGAGAACTTTGAAGTTAAACGTGCTTAGTGTGGAGCACTGCAAGAATGAGTGACCTTATGGGAAGTCACATTGAATCGCACCTCAAGACAAAACCGTGAGGGTCGAGAGTCGAGACCCAAAGCAGACAATATCTTGGTGGGGAAAAGGTTCAGGATGTTTCAAGTGGTATCAGAGCCTCTCTGCGTCCCTCTTGAACGATGATGGGGCAAACCTCAATGAGGATGTTAAGTCCTAAAGGAGTGGGAGAGGGGGGGGGGGTGTATGTAACATTTTAGGCGAATCTCACATTATCTTTTCGGGGGTTTTGTGGACTAGACCATCTTGCTCGGCTTCGAGTAAACAAGGCCCCAAGTAGATTTAAGGCTCCTAATCTTGTATGGGAGACTTCAACCTAGGATTGCCATTTCGGTTTTGATTTTATAACATGTTTTTATTATGTTTTAGTTTTGGTTTCAAATCATTGTGTACTTATCGGTTTTGATTTGGTTAAAACCAATAAGAAACCAAAATCACAATTCACAATGCTAATCCAAAAATAGGGGTGTTCAAACGAATATTAACCGGTAGCATTCGGTTATTTTGGTTTGGTTAATTTGGATAATTGGTTTGGTTTGGTTATACAATTTAGCTTATTTGGTTTAGGTGGTTTGGTTTAAACACTGCTAACCAATGAAACCAATTAACAAATTAATGATACACGTAATATACAAAATTATTTATTCTTCCATGCAACCAACCAAACCAAACTTTCGTGATTTCCTATTTTATTTCCATGTGCACAACAAACCAAAACATTATGAGTCAAAAATTAATGGGCCTGCCTATTTACTAAACCAAAACATTTTTTTTACAGCTACTAGACTTTAGGATTACGTACAGTACCATGACAACCACCTCAAACTATGTATAGTTTAAGTGTTTTATAGGAAAGCTTTAACTTCATGATGAGTGGTATTGGTATGTATTTAATATTTATGTTAAGAGTTTATTGTAAGCTAACTATATTAGGTGCAGAGATGATGAATGATGTATTAACTCGAATGATGATGATAACCATGGATGGTTAGTCTTATTATTATTGCTTATATATAATGATAGTAATAACATATGGTTATGATTTATTCATTAACAGGATAATTGTTTTCCTGTCATGTTTTGTTATTTGGTTAATCTGATTATCCGATTAACCAAAAATATTAAACTTTGGTTTGATTAATTTGGACGGTTTGGTTAAGACATTTGATTCCATGGTTAATGAAATTTAGACTTAATTGGTTTGGTTATTACCACGGTAACCATTTGAAAACCCCTAACATAAACACCCATTATCTAGTCCATTAGGTTTTGAGGTCCTTAAAATCAAACCAAACCAAACTATTAACTTTAAGAGTTATCAAACTATTAAGGGATTAACAGTTTCAATTAATCGAAACTACTAAGCCCCTCAATGGTTCGATTCGGTTTTAAGTCCGAAATCCAATATGGACAATATGTTAGTCATGAAGATGTTTCACTTTAGGTAACAAGAGTGTGGAGCGAGAGCGGGTGCGGGAGCGAGACCGTCAATTTTATAAAAATTCAATCTTAAGAGTGTGAACAGAGCGTCAATATTATATTATTAAATAATTTATTATTTACCCGACAATATGAACAATATTATCAGTGTTATTTGTAAAAATAAATAATAACAATTAACTCGTACAATTAGAGTTTGTGATTTGTGTACATACTAAGTAAAAAATGTGTTTCCTGGTCTGTTTACCTCACAAACAGTTTGATTCCATCATTATTTATGTCCAATTCACATGAAATTATATGAATATGGTATTATATCTTTTATATTTATCATAATGATAAAAACAAATAAACTAAAGTTTCACCCACCTACAAAAGATTACCAATAAAAGAATGCAACGTTTCTCATTAAAAAAAAAATCTCTCTTTCACAAAATAAAAACACTCTATCTTCTTCCTTTTTTTCATCGAGATCTCGTAAATCCTGCCCCTTCACATGCTCTGTTTTCGGTAGCATCCTGCCCCTTCTCGGCTTCTCTGCTCACGATTCCCCTTCCTTCGCTGCCAAAATCAATCCGGTAGCTTAGATTTCTTATTCTGATAGATGGAAAAATTGATGGTGGCTGGAAATCCGCACTCTTAATTCAGCAATCCGTGCTCCAATCTTTAAAAAATAGCAAATTATAGACGTTTTGGAAAGAATTCGCGTTTTAGCGAATTGGCGAGGCCGTAGACTTACGCGAATTAGATAACCTCAACCTCATGGATCAAAAATTTCATTTTTTATTATGGATGGTTGACTACTGACTAGTATCCCATTTCCTTCCCGGCATTCATAAATCACAATCACCGGTCAAGCCAGCAAAGACCATTATAACAGCTGATGTGAAACGAAGGAAAAAAAAAAATCTTTTAATATTCAAAGACAAATTCCTAAAGCACACGATTGAAAGGGAAACAAAAGCTTTTGCCTTGTAGCTCCTTCACCAAAGGCCGCTGCGGAGACGGAGAATGCAGTCTGCTCACATTACAGGTAAATATAGAATTTTTCATCATCAGATCTTACACAAATTAGAAACCATTCGATTTTCAGGTTGTCTGAACAAGAGAGAGGTTGGTTTGATGTAAATTAGAGGCCTTCAATTCCTTTCGTGAGTTGGATTCGTGTAAATTGTTGATGAAATCGCTGATTCTAGCAAGAATTGCTATTGTGGGTCTTAAATGGGCGCTTTCTGGGGAGGGGATTGCTTGTTAACAAATGCTTGGAAATCGTTGGGGTTGTTGTGTTAATCCTCTGTTGAGAAATATATTTGATGTAGAAGTTGCAGAGGATAGCTCGTAGAAAGGTTCGATCTTGTTTTTTTTTTTTTCTTCCTTTTTCGGAATGCAATTGTGAATGTAGGGTTCATAAAGGAGAGGCAATTAATATACAAGACATATTTGTGATATGGGGGGATCATGAACAGGTTGGGTTTTGATTACTTGTTCTAAGGATTTGGGCTGTTTCAGGTATTGGAAAGTAACTCGACTGGGAGAAAGTTTGGGGCTTTAGATTAGACGAACCATGGCAGCGACGACGGAAGTGGATCCACCGTTAACAGATGTAGAGCTCGTGCCGGAGAAAGAGACGATCGAAGATGTAAAAGAGGCACCACCCGCATTCCCATGCCAGCTATCCGACATTGAGTTGGTTTACAAGATGGCTCAATCCTTTCTGCCAGGACTAGCAACAGCTTGTGTCGACAATACGACGGGTGGCATATTTAGAACCCCTGGTTCAGTTGCTGCCGAGCTCAGGAAAGAGATGATCGACTATCTCACTCAGAGAAGCGAAACTTTTGTTGCTGAATCTGTCATTCTAGAAGGAGAACCTCAGCCCGAGTCCCCCGGCAATCCATTCGACATCATCTCTGACTTTGTTGATGATTTTGCAAGCTCAAAGAGGAATTTCTTCAGCAGGGTTTCTGGGTGGCTGCTTAGTGAGAAGAGAGAAGACAAGATTGATGATTTTGTGCAGGAGATGGAGCTGAATGGATTTTGGCCCATAGATAAGAGATCGACAGTAGCAGAAAATCTGCTCAAGAATGTTGACTTGAAGAACAGGTTTCACTGCGACCACAAGTTTAATGCCGAAGAAGAACTGGCCGAACATAGCAAAGCATGTGGGTTTAGGACTTTGAACTGTGAAAACGAAGGGTGTGATGATGTATTCTGTGCGAGCAATAAGGAAGACCATGATGCAATTTGTCCTTTCAAGATAATTCCTTGCGAACAGAACTGTTCGGAGTATATTATGAGACGTGACATGGACAGGCATTGCATAACTGTCTGTCCTATGAAGCTAGTAGCTTGTCCTTTCTATGCTGTGGGGTGTCAGGCAAATGTGCCTAGCAGCAAGATTGATCAGCATCGTGCCGATGAAGTGAAGGCTCACGTGCTCTGTGTTCTTCAGAGTATTCACAAGGAAGCTTCTGTGGAGGATCTAAACCCTCGTGTGGACCAAGTGCTTGAGGTTGGTAACTTGTCATATCTGTCATCTTGAAAAGAATGAATCAGATTTGTGAATAAAGTTAAAGGTCCTGCATTATGCTTATATTAGATATATTTATTACCCTTTACACCTAGGTTTCTTAGATCTGCCATTTTTATCATCTGAAGTTGTTTTTAGATGCCTCTTTCTGGAACTTCCTGTATTGAACTGCACAAGAAGCTCACCATCCAATCAAGCGCATGTAAAATACCTATACCTGTAGCAAATATAGTTACTTGGTCATTCCTAACCAAAACGAGAAACTTGTTCGATATTTGATGCAGTTATCTTCGGGGCTCGCAGAAGCCAGAGATGTGAGGTCTATGACTCGCAGAATCAAGAACATTGAAGCAAAACTGGGACCTTTGGAGATCAAACCTCGAAAGGAAGGTGAAGAAGCATCTGCAGAGAATGGAGAAAAGGCTGCTGAAGACCCTACTGCGGATACAACAAACAAAGCTAGTGAACAAGTGGCTGCTGCAGCAACAGACAATACTGTGAGTAAAGATTTCAATGAAGCTGCCACAGTCATGGTCAGTGAAGAAACAACAAGCAGAGCTGTCGAGAATGTAAGCATGGAATCAAATAAGAGTGCAGACAAGGTTAACGAAGAGCCTACTGAGGCTTCCAAAAAGCCTGGTGACAATGAGGAATCAACCGAGCCTTCTGGACAAAAGGTGAATGAAGCTGAAGCTGAAGCTGCTGAAAAGATCATTGATGAGCCACCTAAGGCTTCAACCGACCTGGGCAAGGAATCAACTGAATCAGTTGAGTCTACAAAGAATGTAATTGCAGTCGCTGACTCAGTAGAACCAGCAGACCAGGTCAGTGAGGAATCAACTCAAGTTATTCACAACCTTAACAAGGAACCAGTTGATGCTTCATATAACCCTGGTAAGGAATCAACTGATGTTGCAAACAAGCTTGGTGAAGAACGGGTAGAAGTTATGAACAGTGTTCCCGTGGGCCAGGAAAGTATGGAATCTGACGAGACCACGAAAATTGTGAGCAAGGAACTACCTGAGGCTATGGAACCATCTACTGAAACCACTCCGAATGTTGATGTATCCAGGGACTCCATTGGCGTTGAGGTTGGCGAAGAACCCACTTCGACAGCTGCTGATGATGTTGCCAGCGAATCAAATGAGGGTGCAAAGAACAAAGCTACAGAAGAACCCACTTCAACAGTGGGTGACGCCGACACGAAATCTAGTGACGCTGCAAAGTCGAAGAGTGAAGAGCCCACCTCAACAGTTTAAAACCTGTCGCCAAATGAATTGCTTACTAAAGAAATTTCTAACATCTAATTCTTTTTTATGCATCAAAAGTTTCCAGACATTTCCCCCTCCCACGCTGAGGTATATCTATGTATCTCATGCTAGTGTCGTGGAGCAAGGATTTCTACGTTCATATAGAGCAACGATCTGCTTTTCCGACCTCAGTTTGTCGGAGATTTCCTTGAGAATTGCAGCTCAGAGACTCGCATATTGGGCTCCTTATGTGTGGTCGATCCCGGTTTCTCCAGCTTGTTTTGTTGGATACGTGACCTGGGCGTGCTGCAGCTATTATCAACAGCTTAGTTTTAGTGATGATGACAAAGTGGCAGTCCTTCCATCTACGAACAATGTCGTTGACAGTAATTCTAACTAAGCTCAAGGAAAATGAAATTCATCTGTTTATCGTCATAGCAACAATGATTGTACCGAATAAGTGCGACGATGATGATACTTGATCGTCCTAACTGTTATCTTTGTACTTTTTTGTTTGATTTGGAGATGGAGACCACATTCTTGTACTATGTATCCCTTAAGTTTTCTATTTAAAATGTATGGTCCTAATTCCTAACCTCCTACTCTCTACAATGTAATGTAGGACTGGAAAAGCCAAAATGTGGTTGGCATGCTTGGTTTCTGGTCCGCCCTGCATACCTGATATTGGTGTCACGGCAACAACAGTCGAGCTGCAGCTCGAACCTCTTGTCTTGCGTTCCGAGCAATGAAAATACGGAGCATCTGTACATATACGTATTTAGTATCATAGAAGACAAGTTATCTAGTGAAGGACAAAAGGGGTGACAAAGGTCTAAGCAACTGATAACGAAAGCAAATGACAATTTTAAGCTCAACAACTGAACATTTTCCCTGACAAGAACAAAGCAGCCGGGGTAGATTCAGGAAACAGAGTTGGGATAACAAAAGCATAAGAAGCACAAACTAACTAAAAGCTGCAACCCCTTTCTCTACTAATCCATTGTCATCAGCGACGAATCAAAGCTTCCTGGCCAGCTAGTTACAATTCTGAGCAAGACTACAATGCGTAGATAACATGGTAGCAGGCTGGCGAAATGCTTGACATTTCTATTACAAAGAAAGGCGAATGATTCGAAGAGAGAAGGAAAGCATATCGCCGACATTACATTCCGAGCTGCTCTTCCTCATTCATCTTAGGTTCTGTCCTGTATGATCAAAGCACAAAGTTTATGTAAGAATCTTCAGCCAACTACTAACAATAGTTTTGAAACACAATGGACAGTGTCAGGAGTGGTACCTGAAAGCTGAAGCTTTCATATGACCAATCACAAGCACTTGTCCCCATGGTTCTGTAAAGTCTAATGAAGCTTTTGATATATTGAATTGGGAAGGCAAGTTTAACTAGCATGCAAAAGGAACGCCTCAAGAACTTAACACATATAAGTGAACTCTTTCTTGAGAGCCATTAACCAGCAACCTGACAAGAGAGCGGTGAGATTTAGGTACCCAAAAAAAGCTACTTTCTAACCAGAATAGAACAGGAGCAGTAGACTCAAGAACCACATCTGGCAACAAAATACTCGGCATCAAGAATAAAAGGGACGTGAGTGATTCCAAGAACGAACCAAAGCATTTTGTTAGACATGCTGAAAGCTGATCTTCATCCTTGTTCCAAATGTTCTATCATGGTTGATCAAAATGTAGGAATGTAAAATCTGCAGCCAACTGCTAACAATATATGTCAAGAGCAATTTGACAGATTTGACATGCACAGAAGTAAATGCAGCAAGATTTTGATACATTCAATGGGGAAGCTAATTGATGAAATGAAAAGGAAGACAGGAACTGAGAAACAAAAGTGCTGATCCCTTTCATTCAAGTCTTACCTTCCCTGGACATGAAGGAGAAACATTAGTAAATACCATGAACTAATGTATCCTGGGAAGGATCAACTGTGAAACAAATACCAGAAATGCTCTCACCCAGTAGATGAACTAATGTATCATAGGAAGGATCAACTATGAAACAAATACCAGAAATGCTTTCACCCTGTAGATTCCTCAGACGGATTACTTGATATATCATTCCTGAGATCCTCAACTATGCCTTGAGGGTCACTTGTTATCAGTTTCCCACAGATACCAATAGATTGTAACTGTACTTATCTGTTGAGCAACAATACAGAGAATGAAATGGTAAGAGAAAAGGAACAGATAATTCTTTGGAAGGGCTTCCATGAATGTATGGATTGGAAGTTGACTTTAAGAGAATAGAAAAGAGAGTTAGCAATTGATCGCTTGAAAAATCAGGATGATACTGTTAAAGACTTTTCTGAGGGGAAGACAGTCATTGTCATGCTTCTCACCACTAAAACAATCCTAAAAGACTATACATGCATCAAAATCAAGTCAGTAAAAGGTAATCTAGCAGCTATGGTAGTCCCTGGACAATAAGGTCTGGTGTGATCCTTCACCCGTTCAAGCAAAATGCTGATCAATGACAACTCTTGAACCAAGCAGTTTTGTACATGCAAAATCCTTATAGTCCATGAGCAAGAGAGCTACAACCGATGTTTGACCTCCTCAGTGTTCCCTGTTGCAGCATTCAGAGGGCTTTTGTAAGGACGCTGAGAGCCAAAATTAATCGATCCTCAATATTGCATTTGAGACTCAGAAGGCCACAAAAAGGCATCCCATTTCTCAGCACCTTGAAAGTCTCTCCATCATACAGTCTTCATGAAGGCACTGGTCTGGAATTTAGATCGATGAATTCTGCCACCAACACCACCCTTTGCAGTTGAATTGATGCAGCAAATGAGTCACCCTGGCTGACCAAACCTCTGAAGTACCGACCATCGCCAAAGGGTGTCATAGTTTATCAGCTGGCTTTGTTTCCATTTGCCTCTCCATCAATTTATCAACAAAAGCTCGAATCTGAATATGCATAAACAATGATGGATTTATAATTTCCTTCAAACACAAGTAGTGTCAAAATTTATGACAAGCTTCTGTTGGAAATCAAACCAAAACTATAGCAATGGAATCAGAGACAAGGTATCAGTTCAATTATTAGAATCCATCAAGTGAGCCAGCAGTCATTATTATAGGATTCATAGAAGATCAAAACCAATGCAGCAGAAGGGCAGACCTACTTTGTTGATAAAGTTATACCAACATCTTTAACCTAAAAAAAAACATAAAGTAGGAGTACACACACCTTATTCTTGCGCTTGGAATCAAGAAACTCGGACACAGACATCGCTTTCTCCGCATCAGTAGCCCGCTCCATGACCTGATCATCAATCAATAATTGCAACATGAAACAACAAAATCAACTTTTACGGTCCTTTGTAGAAGCGATGACAGAAACAGAAGGGGGAAAAGGCCCACCTTGGTAGCACACTTTTTCATTATTGTCTTGTACCCATCCCTATCAATCTTCCGTGCCTTATACACAGGCATGAGTACTGATGCAACAAAATCCACAACAGCTTGTTTGATACGGTCTGCACCTCGAGAATGGCTCTTTAATGTCTCTTTGTTTACAGTAACTTGTGAGATGGAGCTCTCATTTGCACGTCTATCATTTGTGCAGGCTGGAGGTCTTGAACTTGTATTAGAGTCCTCTTCATCAATTACATGCATATCTGAATGGTTCAATTCAGAATCAGCGGCAGCTGCTTGACATTGCCATCTCTCGATGGCTTGATAACCCTTGATAGCCCCAACATCAGCAGTATCAACCCATGCTTTCGTATAAAGACTGCTGTCATTGGCTACACTTTCTCCAGACTGCTCTCTCAAGTTCATACGGGATGCTATCTCATTGGAATGGCTTCGCTGAGACAGGTTATCAATTGACATTCTGGAATTGTTGAAGTTAGCGGAGAAATCAACTGACCAGTCCCTAACTCTGCAATTCCTAGAGTCGATTTCAGATGTACAATCTTGGCCTCCCATGACGCCACCAGACCATTTTTTCCTGGGATCGAATTCATCCATTTGCGGGTATTGTTCCCGCCTAGCAAACTTATGAAATGAGGGTATCTTAGGAAGCTGCATCATCGTGTTGCACTTGGCATAAGCCTGCAACATCCTTATTGAACTTACTTAACTGGTTCAACCACAAAATCAAAGAAAGAAAGAAAGTAGAGGAGAAGAGAAGAGAAGCAACAATGGAAGGTGCAGGAGGCAAAGAATCTAAATCATGCACAGCTACTTTCATCTAGACTAACATCTCAGTATTATAACCTTACTTATCATACTTTGATCCTCATTTTTATACCACAGTGGATCCCAAACTTAATCCAAAGTAAAACAAGGTGCATATTCAAATCTTATGTCTAGCCTACTAAAATGACCAGCCAAATGTCTGCCTCTAACAGGAGATACATGCCCATGAATCATGATACTATTTCAAATTCATGTGTCACAATAATAAGAGAGTTCAACAATTATGGACTAGCTTGTAGCACACTCGCACACGGAGACAGAGAGAGACGAACAGTTAATCATCCCAAAAACAAAGGGCAAGAGAAGGCAGTTATATTGCAGAATAACAGTGCATCAATTATAGCAAGGGTAGCAAGAAGGAACAAACCTCAGCAGCTGCACGAGCTGCAGCTTGTGCTGCCTCAGCAGCAGCAAATGCTGCCTTTTCTTCCTCAGACATAGCAACTTTACTTTGCTCTTTCATCTCAGTCCCCACTATGCTAACAGAATCTTGGGACCTCGATTCAAATCCCAAATCTTTATTTCCCTGATTAACCAACTCACCATTCACATTCTTCAGACATGGACTGGCAGTGGGTGCAGGAAAGTGCAAGCTCCCTCTATTTTCCAAAGCACTTTGATGACTACGGAGAGGTGGCTTCCCCGAAAGCATATTAAATACAGATTTTCTCTTTGAAGAATCAAGTACTGAAGCTTGCCTAGATAACTTCAAACGATTTGAAGCTTTCTGCCTCCGGAACACTTCAAGCCAGACGCTTACTAGCTGACTTGCTATAGCACGTATATCACGGCTGGTATGTACGCATACTTTTTCTCTCACCGTCTTCCCTATGCCTGCACAATAAAGGGAGACAAATCACATATGATAGATATCACTGAGTTCTAGTTTTATCCTAAGCTAGAATGTGAACAAGTTGGCTTTCCATTTGTTAGAGTACATCCCAGCTGAACTGAATCTTAGAGCATACTAAGCATATATCTATAACAGGAAAGGATGAAAGGAACGGACCAGATATTTGTAAGGAACTCGATAATAATGTACCTGACAAACGCACTGCAAGTAAATCTGTTGATACAAGCACAAGAATTCGAACACAATGGCGTAAAAGTTGAGTACCATCCTTCCCCATAGAGTCCTGCGCAAAAATAGAAGACAATAACAAGACGACCAACAAAAAAGGCGTTTTCAGGTGGAGCAAGTAAATAATGTGAGTATGTGACTAGTTAGAAATTCAGTAGAAGAGTATACTCGGAAGAAAATGTACCAGTATCCATGAGTTTAGAGTGGATAACCCTTTTTTGGTACCAGCAAAGGACTTCAAGGTTTCAGTAGGAAGACTCAACAACTTCTTGGCAAGATGCAGCCGTCCTGCAGTGGTTTTTGCAGCAAAAAACATCTCCTGCAGTAAGGCCACAGAACTCTTGGAGAAAACGGTATAAAGCTCCATAGCTTCGAGTCTCTGCATTATGTCCCTAACTTCATCCCTCTCAAGCTCCAACCGTCTCTTGGCAGCCTCCAATGCCTCTGCCTCAGCAGTGTAATCATTCCCAGTACTCATTATATCAATTATCCGCACTGCCTCCCGAAGGCCACTCATCATAGCACCACCAA
Source organism: Linum trigynum (assembly GCA_964030455.1). Lineage (NCBI taxonomy): Eukaryota > Viridiplantae > Streptophyta > Magnoliopsida > Malpighiales > Linaceae > Linum > Linum trigynum. The sequence goes on along the minus strand of OZ034817.1, from coordinate 52,362,262 downwards.
CTGTGTCAGGATACTGCTTGCAGGTAGCTTCACCAGCGAAGAATAGGCAGTTCTCGACAGGTCTGCCTAATGTATCATAGTCTTCTCCAGATGAACCTATGGCAACATAAGAGTAAGCACCATAGCTAAAAGGATCTCCACCCCAATCGGTCACCGCTGAAGCAACTGGATCTGGGACTAAATTTTCCCCAAAAAGTTTACGAAGGGACTTCAATGCATGACTGACATGATCAGATGAGTTCATGCTTTGGCCATCAATAGCAGCCTTGCCAACAACCAAAGCAATAAGAACCGGAGCTCCCACAGTTTTCCTTAGATTCCAGAACATAAAGCAATGCCCCCTACAATCTGTGTCCTCGGCTGTCGTTCCAAAGTAATCCACCGAATCATCCCAAAAAACTCGTTCAAACTCCAAAACTACTTTATTTAGAACTCCATAACCAAGTCTCTGAATGGAGGACTGTTTCCATTGAGGTAAAGAAGGGGAAAACTTGATGCTTTCTGCTTTCAGGCACCCGAGTGGCACAGTAACAAGGACAGCATCTCCACAGAACTCTCTTCCATTTGATGTAGAAACCTTCACTATGCGATCATCTCCACCAGTGTCCTTAGGGCCGTATGAAATCTCACTAACAACATGATTCAAGTGAATAACCAGCCCTTCTGCAAGAGACTCAACAACATTACTGTAGCCCCCCTTAATCATACAATGAGCTCCTCCAAATCCTCCATATACATCATCCTGATTCCAATGCGGCAGTGACACTTGCTTGAGCAAAGCAGCACAGCCATACTCCAAATTAGCAAAATGCCAATCCATAACCCTTCTCTCAGGGGCACTCAAAACTTCCTCCCTACAACTTTTCTGGGGAACTCCTTCAGTATTACATGGTGTGGAGACATATGAAAAATCAGTTGCATTGATATCAGACTTCGGTTGTGCTAAGCGCCGTTTCTTAAGGGCATATTCTAATCCATCCTCCAAAGACATTTTCAGAGCATGTTCTCCCTTCTGAGCAATTAGTAATACCATATCATCTAAGAGACCATTGAATTCTGACTCCAACGCTTCATCCAGATCGCTAGGCACTTTTTCTCCTGTTACTATGTCATAAAGTGGACAATCACTGTTCAGAACGGTCAACTCAAGGCCCAACTGAGCACAGATCAAAGAGGAAGGGTCTGGTCTCCTCTCAGTTGCAACATCTGCTTCAACACCAGTAATAATGCTAGCCCCAAGATCCACTGGAACAGAAAAGGACGTGCGATCTGTATAAACACGGCCTCCGACCCTACTCCTTGCCTCAAGAACAGTTACATAAAAACCCTGCCGCTGCAAATGGCGTGCAGCTGTTAATCCAGCAGGACCAGCACCAATAACTAAGATTCTTTTTTTATTTTGAGAATCACATGTCATATAGTGGTTCCCTTCTAAATCATTGTGAGAGGATGATAGAACACTCTGCTGCTCATCCCTTAACTGAGGAGTTATAACAGAGACTAAATCGGATGATTTTGGTTCAGCAGTGTGCTGAATATCAGCAGATAGAAACTCTTCAGGATTTGGCGCATTAGATGACTTCAATGCCTTGGATGCATTAAACTCTCCGTGTTTTGTGGCTTGTGACTCTTGGTTTTCGACATCTTTCATAACTCTACCCTTAACCTCAATTGAAGTCTGGTGAGTCTTGACCTGACCGAGAATAAAGGAGACTCCATCCTCCATGTCAGCAACCGAGGTGCCAGGACTTCCTCCGAGACCTTTCCCTCCACAAAGCTTATAATTATGCTCAGCACCAGGTTCTGCTTTCTCTTTTTCATAAGCAATGCCAACATTTATGTATCCCTGTGATGATAACACAAGAGTAAAAGTTAAAAAAGATAAACAAAAGTCACGGGCCCCATGAAATGATAACCATAACATTGAGGGCAAATGGGCACAGAAGCTGGAACGACATTAGGATAATAGCAGATGAATGAACTTACACTCTGGTCAAGAAACGAATAGACTTCTCTAATCAATGAAGTGTGTTGAGGCTCACCCTCCGAAGGGGTACCCGAGACACCACATTCAGAAAGTGGCAATATCCGGGTAACATCTCTGCTCCAAAGAGTTAAGATCTGATTCCTACATTAAACAATGGAAATGTCATCCATACAGCAGGAGAACCATCGTTTATCACAAAAAGAAATGTATAAGGGAGACCTACTCATTGGAAAAACATCAACGCTGACAAAAAACCCGTAAATGATTCATAATAATAAAAGAAGACAAAGAAAACGTAATTGTTCCAAACAACATGATATACAACAGATTCAAACTAACTAGGAAGTGTCATATTTTCAAGGATTATGTCATTACCATTAAACCTAATAAGAGAAGAGTTACATAACGCTAGAAAAAGGATTCCAACTATCTAGGATTCGTTTTTTCAAGGAGTATGTTGTTGCCTTAAAATATAGTCAAAATGAGATACACAACACTAGAAACAGCAACTTGCATAAAGAATACGCATTTCCTCAAACAAAAACGAGCAGAGTAAGACCATCTCAGGAGGAGAAAGGATTGGTAAAAACCTGCACTCTAAATATTCTTGGAGGCCACCCTTGCGCTTCAAGACATCTTTGAACTTTATCTTCTCAACTGGACCAGCCGCACGCAATTTCAGTCCAGCAGACACAGCGGCTGCTCCACCATTCTCAGCCTCGGAAGCACTAACTGAAGAGGAATCAGACTTCTCTCTGATTTTACAAGATCGTTCACTGTCCACAACTTCCTCATCCAGAAATCTCTGCCCATTTATTAGGACTTCCCAATCCACATCCCCTTCATAAGCCATGTCTTCATGCCTACGCTTTTTTGGGTGACGCACAACTCGCTGCATAGCAGCTAGTTTGCCATCTTTGATTTCAGAATCTGGAACAGAAACTATATCATCTCTGAAACTACAATTTTCCTCTGCTGCTACAGACGCGGGAGAGGCTCCATTAGCCTCTTCATTGACGAAAGAACGTTCATGGCCTGAAATGCAAGTTTGCTTGCTTGCATCATGGGAAAGTTCATTTTGTTGCAGTACAGGACTCCCCTTTTGAATGGGTGCAGTGGAGTTGGGAGGATCAACATCTGTTTCTGGAGGATTCTCTCTGCAGCTCACCTGGAGATCAAATCCAGATTCATGAACTTCCTGATCTGTTTCACTGACCGGGGTTGAGCTACCATCAGGTGTTTTAGTTGCTTCTTTTTTAGGGGAAACTAAAGCTAGACAATGGTCATAAGCCTGATTGCCACCATCATGTAAGTTATTGCTGTGACCAGAAGGTTCTCGAACACCTGCAACAGATCCAACATCCTTTTTAGGACCTTTCAACTTCTTCCTAAAACTAGCTAAGGTATCATCCATTCCCCCCGAATCGTCATCCACGGAAACCACTTTCCCTACTTTGGAAACCCTGCCGGAAACTGCTTTACCCTTCCTAGGGTTCTTGGGTCTCCTCGTCTTCAACAAACTCCCAATTGGCTCATCGTCATCAGAATCCACCACAAATTCGACCGCCTTCAGCCTCTTCTTCGCACCAGACTTCTTCTCCTCACTCCCCATCCTTCCAGCCCTAGCACTCGATGCTCCCTCGCACAATCCTTCCTTCAACCCTAGGTTAGCTTCAACAAGCACGGAATTCTTCGACAAATCATCAACTCCCATCTTCCCATCACCCAAAAGATTCCAGCTCCTAACCTAATAAGAGCAACCTCCTACTGACGAATCAAACGCATAATCCTGCTGCTTTCCGCTTCGTCCTCCAATTCCCGATTCGCCAAAAACTAAGAGCAACGAAATAAATCAAGCTACTGATAATTCAATTGAGGCGGAATCCAAAAGCTACGAGACGCAAAATTTCCACTTGAATGAGCAAAGCTCCAATGCTGCAAGTGCCTCTCCAGTCTCCTTCCTCTACCTTCCTGCCCGAGGAATTAATTCAATTGAAGCAAAACCAGCCGATATTACAGAGACGCCGTGCGACAGAGGAGAGAAGACGAAAGTTGAAAACGGAGGCCGGAATAGACTTACCTCACTGACTGCTGCTCGTGCGAAGACAACAAGAGGAGTGATTGAAAGAGCCGTAAGGGGGAAATCAAAAAGAGGGAAACACTGTGAAAGGGTTGGCGTCTCAGTATGGATTTTGTGCGGGCGGGGAAGAGAGAGAGAGGGAGGCGCACGTTAGCGTATCTTGGTTTCTATTGGAACCGGGAGTTATAAATTTAATATTAAAAAAAAAACGCTACATCTGATCTCTCCCCGGTTTATATACCGTGCCTCTTGAGTCTTGAGCACAATGATGCCACTTAAGTTAAAAATTAGTTATAATATAATAAGTTATCCTGAATAATAATATAATATAGCAAATTAACAATAAGGCGCAATTACATTAACAAAATGTTGTTGAAAAAATAGATTAGCAATATTAGTATTAGGTAAATGTTCGATTAGAGGGGTAAAAAATAAATGAAAGAAACAAATGTCAGTGAAGATGACAATAAAGTAAATATGTGTCTTATGATTATGGAGTATATTGTATTTCGATTCAGGAAGATTATTCGGATTTTGATCAATTGAGGGAAGAAGAAATGAAATAGTCAAGGTATATTGTCTAGCATTTAACAAAATTCTATTATATATATATTGTATTATATGGATTAACTGAGTGTTACATGACAATTGCATGTTCATGAGAATGGGATAAAGTATAAACCAAAATTCATGAATTAAAATTTTAATCAAAATAAATAACCATGAGTATAGAATTATTAAACTGTATTCATTTATCTTTCATTTGAGTTTCATACTCAATTCAATAAAATTTGATATAAGTAAATATTTCAGGTTTAGACAAAATTGCCACTCCTATTTAGAAAGCCCATGAGCTTAACCAGATGGACAAGGATTGTGCATTATGGGCCAATTGAGAGTAAAAGGTCCATACTTTGTGGATAACATAACAGAAAACTAATGCCTACGGCCTCCTTAAATCACGCTCTTGCTACAAGCATATCAGGGCCCAATGTAATTATTACTAATAGCCTCCCAATCTTTTTACATATATTCCAAAAAGAACATCAAGATACGAGTTCATGACATTAGCAGTACAATCAAATAACTAAAAAGAAAAGGAGACGGTCTACTAATAGTCACTCAAACGATAAGAGAGTCATTTTTGTCGACGTGGACGGCCTTATTCTATCAACGCGACACGAAATGAAACGTAACACACTCAAACGAGGACGTCAACACTTGAATTTCTCTCAAAATGACACCCCAAAACGTGGGAAAATCTAGGGCATGGCTTGAAAGGATAATATGAAGATCTTAATTTATGAACTAGTACTTAACAATTTATGTTTCGTGTGATCACTCATAGTGAGAGTTAGATTTTTCAAAAGCGATGGTCATTTTTGTAATATACAAAACAGATTAAAGAATGTCAAAAATATTTTTTATATGAAAAAGACTATATATCTAATATTAATGTATGAAACAGTAGATCATATGTTTTTTTTTCTTCTTATATATTGTTCCATTTCTACACATTTCTATACCAGTTTAATTAATTAACAGCGTTTCGACAAACTCATTTCTCTTTTCAATTATATATGAAATATTTTTTACTACTTAATTTTTATTTTATCAGTATGTTCGACTTGTCTTAACCCTTACTCAAGCCATTTAACATAACTTGACATGTGTACTCCTTGGCTTTAGATATAGTGATATCCGATCCTCTAACCCTATCCCAGTTAGTTATGGAGGTAGGTTGGAACTATAAGGAGCTATAGTCCCCCTCAATTTTGAAAAATAAGTAAAAGATTACATGTAAATGTTGCCCAAATGAATTATAATAGTCGGTAAGGTTTGATTGATCGATGGACGGGGCAATTTCGTGAATAATGTGACCCGCCTAACCTAAAATAAAGGATCTTCTCCCCTCTTGATTGACTGATAGACGGAACTGATTCGGAGAAAGAAGAAGCTAGCCTCCTCTCCCCCAATTACATCAATTCAGGTCAGCCCCTTTTGAATTTCTGACTCGGCCACTGCCCTATCCTATATTGCATGCCATACATATATAGCTTTCGCAAAACCAAAACTTAGTAGATGCGTGAACCTTATAACTTCAAGGTTAAGGATCGGTTTAGCTAGATATACAACATACATATATACCCAATTCACGTATTTGGACGAGCCAAAAAAAAACCATAGAGGATGAGATTGATCACCTAAGAACATGCATATGATCAATAGCAACATCGGCCCAATCTATCTAATCCCAGCCACAACATCGTCTGATTTCCCGACTGCTAACAAGCTAAGGAATTTCGCTGGCCACAGCCCACAGTTTGGATCCGTTTTGCCAGCAGATATAATGCTAGCTAGCTAGGTTAGATAGATGAACGGACGTTAACAGTTATCGTCTTTTTTAGAACCCGGAAGGAACACGGTGAACCTAATTACTACCAGCCTTCCATTTATTCATTGTTTAGCAATAATTAGCTTTTTAATCACGGCGATAAAGCACAACATTAAGGAGTCATATTCATATATATATAGCGACCATTATGGATTAATTGGAATGCTGGTCATATGTGACCGGATGTTGCATTATATTGTACAAACTCTGCGTACGTATTCTGTTCAGTATCCAACTCAATGCATGCATGCGTAATTACCGCGGTTAAAACGTAAAGTTTTGCTACATTTTAGCGACCAGAACATTTAACGACGGTCGTTAATGCTTCCCCGATATGGGTCGACCGGCGTCCGGCGATCACGGATAACAACGAACCGAATCAAGGAAAAGGGACTCGTAGGTCGTAGCTATAATAGCTAGCCATGTGATTTCCCATATATATCTAATGATTGATACTAAAGCAATAAAAGAAGGATGAATATTTGTAACTTGTGTCACGGGGTGAATGGAAAGAAAAGGACAATTGGATTATTATAAGCCGACATTTTGTAACTATAATCGTTGGCTCAATGCCAATATTTTGGAAACTACGTGGTATTGGTAATTGCAAGCTTCATTAAATAATTTGAAATTAATTTGTGTATGACACGGTATCAGTTAGGGCTGGCGGACGGTTTTCCGGTTAGCGGCTAACCGGATGGTTTCAACCGAACCGTCTGGTTTTCGGCAAGCCGAAAAACCGATCCCAATGGTGTCGGTCGGTCGTCGATAGCAAGGGGAGAAGGCTCGGCTAGCCGACCAACCGAGGTTGAAAACCGGCGGTTAGCCGACTAACCGAGCCTAACCAAAACGACCCGGCCCCCTTCTCAAAACGCCCCCCCCCCCCCCCCCCCTCAAAACGACCCCCTCAAACCGACCCCCCCCCCCAAACCCTAACCGAGCCTAACCCTTCTCTTCCGTCATCCTCTCTCTCTTCTCTTCCCTTTCACCTCTCAAACCCAGAAGACCTTGAAAACCCAGAAGAAGAAGAAGAAGAAGAAGAATAAAGAATAAAGAAGAAAAAAGAACTGTCGCCGGGCCTCACGACCGCCGCCTCCACCATCGTCGACGTCGTCGCGCCGCCTCCACCATCGTCGCCTCGCCGCTCGACCTTCGCCTCCACTCACAGGCAGCAGCGCTCGACCTCCGCCTCCACTCGTCGCCGCCGCGCCTCTGCCTCCACTCGCAGCCGCCGCCGCGCCTCTGCTCTGTGTTTCCAGATCTGAAATGGAAGAAGGAAGGAGGGAGAAGGAAGGAGTGGTGGGTGTTGTGGGTTTGACATGGAGGAAGGAGAGAAGGAAGAAGAAGAATCGAGATGGTGAAAGTGGATAGGAAGAAGAAGAATCGAGAAGTGAGAAGGAAGAAGAAGAAATCGAGTGGTTCAGAATTTTGTTCCTTTTAATTTTTTTTTTTTTTTATAAAGGGTATTTTCCGGTTGGTCGGCTAACCGAGCCTAAAACCAAAACCGACCGGTCGGTTGGCCGGCTAACCGTGACCACCCTCACGGTCGGTGGTCGGCAAGTATGTAGGGTGGCTCGGTTTAACCGATAACCGGGATTTCGGTTTTCGGTTAAACCGAAACCGACCGGTTTACAGCCCTAGTATCAGTCTATCAGAATTGGCATAATGCAAGCAGTGTTGTGTCTCAATCTCTCTGCGATCTCCAATATATTAGTTATCTAAGCACAATGTATGATAGGTCTATGCAATTTTCAAACTTATGAATTGGTTTTCGTTTGAGGGGCGTATAAGAAATAAAATAACGATATAAGAACCATAATTAACCTTCTCCCAACAATTCGAATTATTAGTAACAATTTCTTGTTATACTTCACATGTAAACATCGTCATAGTAGGGTTGTATGTGATTCCGGCCCCTTTAGCGAAAGATTAAGTTGACAAGGACTAATTAAGATGCAACGAACTAATTCAGATCGTGTCATAATTAGCTAGACGACTCAGATCCTTTTCACAGATCGATACAGATCATAATGATAATCAAGTATTCAAGTTGATGATCGACTCAGAGATTAGCTGCTAGCTAGCATGCATGCATCCGATACCACGAAAAAGACGATGGAATTAGGAATCATGAGTGCTGGACTGAGCTATAGCGACCAACCTTTTAACAAAAAAGGCGGAAGCGTATAATGTATATATATGTCTATGTTACGTACCTGAAAATCTTCATACAAAACAAACATCGAATGTTAAATCATGCGAATATATGTGATCAGCAATTTGAGCTACAGTTAGCCAACCCTAATCCAGCAGGCATTCACATGCCTCCTTAGCTAGCAAACTGCAAAAAGTACTATACTGAGCAAATCATGACACAATAATGTTTATGCATGTCTGATGATGATCCCTATCGATAAGCCTCTTAACGGTTTTGGTTTTGATTTTTAAAAAATTTGCCTGATTTTGATTTTTGGTGTTTCATAGCTAATGGTATGGTTAACCAAACCAAACCAAACAGACAACTCTAGGTGTGTACCTTATATCGTGCTCTCAAAAAACTGAATCGAAACATGTTATATAACACACATGTGAGTGGCAGTGGGATCAAAGTATAGTCACCTCTCATTAGTGAATATCACTTATTCGGGTGTTTATCAGTGGTGAGTAGGGGTATGCAACGAGTTGGTTCGTATTGGATTGTACCGAACTAAATTAACATTTGATTGATGTGAATCAAACCGAATATTATATGGTTCGTTTCTTGATCCCATTTTATAAATACTGATAAAAAATGGACCAAATTGACATTTGCAGCGAATCAAATCGAACCGAAGCGAACTCAATGTACTACTGATATAGTTCTTGATCATCAGATATCTTTATCTATTGAACCTTTTTTTTTTCCAGTTGCACACCCGTAAGTGGTGGTATGCAATCGGTTTGTCCCTAATTATGATCCAAGTAGGGATGGCAACAAAACCCGAACCCACGGGTACCCACCCGACCCAACCCGGTCAACGCGGGTAAAATCCGTGTTGACGGGTTATGGGCCGGGTTCGGGTTTAAACCCGCTACACTATTCATCGGGTCGGGTTGGGTTTGGGTTTAGGTAAACCCGACCCATGAGTACCCGCCCACACACATATAATTACTTTCCCGGTATATTTAATATTCTAAATAATTTATTTTCCTTAAATAATTAATATTCTTTATGTTTGTGGAGACATGTATAATTTGTTATTTCTAATTGTTTAGAATGAAGTTGATATTATGAAGTGGAGAGTGAAGAAACTTAGTTGACGAGGAAGAAGCTTTCAATTAATCTTTTGTTTATAGATGTTTATCTTTAATTTTGAACAATTTGTATTGATCATTTGCGGTTTGCTTGTATGCTCTAGATTGGTGTTTTTTTGTATGATTAATTTGTATGAGAAAATTGATGTTAAACTTTTATTTTGAAAGAAACTTGTTACTGTAAATTTTTTACCAAAAAACCCACGGGTACCCATGAACCCGCGGATACCCAGCGGGTTGGGTTGGGTTTGAGTTTTTCAAACAACGGGTTTTACCCCGGGTTTTTTTGACGGTTAAACCCATGGGTTTGGATTTGACAAAACCCGCCCCAACCCGACCCATTGCCATCCCTAGATCCAAGGCCGTCGATAATTCACTGTTGCGACAGCACATTGAAGAAGGAGGAGAAAAGGGAAAGCCGGCCGGTGAGTGAGGGACGTGTAAAGCGAACGAATACCAGAATATAGGATGCTTTCCGTTAGTTTGGATCCCATCATCATCACCCAGTAGCTTTTCCTGCACGTGTTACCAAAAAGTTTAAACAGGCAGGAGAAGAAGAAAAGAAGTGGGCCTTGGCCCACATAAAAGACCCGTCCACCTAGGCCCAACGCCAACGCGGCAAACAAACTGCTTTTGAACGTTTTTCCGTCTCCCGGAAAGGCGCGTGGGCCCCACTCTCCTCGTCCCATTACGCATCTTGGCCCCGACAGCACCACTATTTAATCCCGCCACGGTCTTGCCATATTTTGCAGACTTTTGGTTGCTACTAGTTCTGACACTATTCCTTTCACCCTCATTAATACAAGCCCAAAAATGCATGAATGTATATATATTGGGGAAATGACAATATTGGTTAGTGAGATTATTAAAAAAAAATCATATTTAGTCACTAAAAATATTTAATTTCATTCGTAGTCACTAGTCCAATTTCGTTAACTTTTTCTAATGTGGCAGTCAACTCACATAATTGATCGTTATATGTATGACGTGACATTTAAAAATAAAAATAAATTTAAATCTCCACCTCATTATCTTGAATGTATTTTCCTGATTAGGGAATATTTTGTCCATCGGTTCAAACTTGGCAAATTATTAAAAGCTTATACTTTCTTTCTAATCTAATACTTTGGTTGGATCTTTAGTTTTCTGTACGCAAATATCAATCTACCAACCTTTAATGATGGCAATTGGGCGGAACGAGTATATCAATACTCATATCCGCTCAGCACAAAGAAAGAGTCTAGTTGGGTAGTACCGAGCGGATACGAGTCGGGAAGGTCGACTCATCCTTGTTAATCGCAGAAAATAAACGCAAAAATTACAAATTTTGTGATAAAATGAAGGAAAACAATTTATCAATGAAAAATAGAAATAATAAAATGATTAATTGAGTTTAATTAGTTAAAAAATCAAGTCTTGCGCATGTTCAAAGCTTCATATGTGAAAAATATGATTGAAGATAAACCAAAATAGTAGATGTACAAATATAATTTGAGACAAATCAAGATACAGACTAGTCAAGAATGGGGTAATGATGGATGAAGCAAGTCGAAAATAATACACATGCTATTGCAAATCAAGTAATACCCTCTCAGCACGCATCAGGTTAGGTAGTAGTATCCCTAGGAATGGCAACAAAACCCGAATCCACGGGTACCCACCCGACCCAACCCGGTCAACGCGGGTAAAATTCGTGTTGACGGGTTTTGGGCCGGGTTTGGGTTTAAACCCGTTCACTATTCACTCGGGTTGGGTTTGGGTTTAGGTAAACCCGACCCATGGGTACCCGCCCACATCCATATAATTAATTTTTTCAGTATATTTAATATTCTAAACCACTAATCTTATTTATGTTTGTGGAGACATGTCTAATTTTTTCTTTCTAATTGTGTAGAATGAAGTTGATGTTATCGAGTGGAGAGTGAAGAAACTTAATTGAAAGGAAGAAGCTTTCAATTAATCATGTTATTTATGAATAATTTGTGCTTCAATTTTCTTGAGTTTTCTAGATTGGTGTTGAACAATTTGTATAGTTAATTTGTGATTTGCTTGAATTTTCTAGAATAGGGTTTTAAATATGGATAATTTGTATTGAGAGATTGATATTTGACTTTAATTTTGATAGGAACTTGTTATTGTAAATTTTTTACGATAAAACCCGTGGGTACCCATGAACCCGCGGATACCTAGTGGGTTTTACCCCGGGTTTTTTTCACCGATAAACCCATGGATTTGGGTTTGGGTTTGACAAAACCCGACCCAACCGGACCCATTGCCATCCCTAAGTATCCCTATTCAAATTGTTATCTAGGGCGGGCTATTTGATTTTATCCGAAACCGAATTGTATAATCCGGATCGGGACCGGACCGAAACCGGATAGCAAACAATCCAATCCAATTCAATTTTCGGGTTTATATTTGAGGTAAAAAAACGTTTGAGACCGGATCAAAAACCGGATAAAGACCGGATAAGATAGTCCAACGCCCAAAACTTAACCAACTCCTCACTCTTTGAATCCTTAGGCCACTCAAATTCCCACAAGTTCAATCTAAAATCAAGACCGAATTGGGACCGGACCGGATCAAAACCGTATTGTATCCAATCAAATCTTTGATCCTTATATTCCCAAAAAAGACCGGACTAAGACTTGATCAATTCGAACCAATTTAACCACGCCGGACCGTATAGCCACCATTATTGTTATCCATGCCTACCTTTGAATGTTTTACAAATCAATCAATGTAAAAATTGCTTAGATTTCTGACAGAATACGTGCTACTTCTTTCCATTATCTCATCGGGCTCCCGCCATCTTCATTATTACTACAACGCAGCTAACAGCTGGTTGGCAGCTGCCGATATATATATCCAGCTTTAGCCATAACTCCATTTCTGCTAAAGGTTTTAATTTTTACCGGCAACAAGTTGACTGGCCTGCCCGATATGTTCATTGGCGACGCGCTTACGTTCACATTATTCATTGTTACCATGGTACGTTTTACTTCCTGCAAGGTAAAAAGGAAAAAAAAGGTGGGTAATAAATAATGGTTGGTGTACTGACCAGCTAGCTAGTGTCATCAAAGTTCAACCCACATTATACCCTTCCATCTCCATGAAACCAAAAAGGGAGTACCATACGTATTCCATATAATCCCAAAGGTCATCTGCGATTCTTTAGGCACATGGTTTCCAAAAGTCAAGAGTGTCTTTTGATCATGTATATGATTTGGTATTTTTGTTTCGTATATAACTAATAATATCTTTCTCCCGAGAAAATATAAAGAGTTTGAGAGGATTATGAGAATGTATTCGCGAAAAAGAGAAAAATGTTTATCATATAAGGGAAATGAGGATTTTGACTTGGTATGCTATATTCGATATACCCAACATATTTATTAGTGTTACACTGCTGGTAAGAGACACGCTTACTACTACAATCCAGGCCCAGCACCGTTTACAACTTCACATCCTTTTTACCTCGCCTTACTATTATAGGGGCAAGTCTCCACTTACGTATAATTAATACGACACGATTAATTAGTTAGCTTATCCTCCCTTTTATTTCAAAAGTGCCTTAATTTTGAATTCTAGTGGATAAATTCAAAACGCTGTGTTTCTTTTCCTTACATCACAAAATAAAGTGGATCAATCTAATGTAGTGGCAGAGTCGTAGTTCAGGAGAGGCTACATTCATCCTTGAAATATGATATTAGATTATTGTGTTAACGCGTATTCATATGTTGATAAAAACATTGAAAAATAGTGGGATGAGAACTATATCGCCAACCCTCCTTCCTCCATGATCTCGATTCAATACTAAGAAGATATCATAGTTTCTTATTATTAACCTCCCTCCAATCTAAATCCTGAATTTTACTAATCTATATCTAACCATTACCAAATGAAATACTATGCTCTGCAATGTTGGTGTCTCAGTTAAATTTGTATAATAACGTTAAATGTACAACTTCAGTTTATACCATACAATTTTTTTTCTTTCAAACCCAAATACAGATATCATACAATATATTCCTATTAATTACACCACATGCACTATTGGTCCATTTCCACAAACCATTGAAATCCCTTCACCTCACGCTTTCCAAATTAAGGTGAGCAAGTTTTATACTCTTATTATATACCCCCCTCAATAACGGAATAAATTCTCTGCACAGTTTGGAGTTTGAACACCTCTATTTAACAAGCAACAAATCAACAATCCTTCCTCCTCACAACCATATATATATTCTCTCATTTTAATGATAACACATTCCTTACAACCATAACATTCCCATGTCTCTCCATCAACCTTGCACCCTTCCTCTCCTCCTCCTCCTCCTCTTCCTAGCTTCCGCTGCCGCCGTCGTCGCAGACTGCGGCGGCGGCAGGTGGCAGCTCCTTCAGCGCAGCATCGGCATCTCCGCAATGCACATGCAGCTCCTCTCCAACGACCGCGTCGTCATCTTCGACCGCACCGACTTCGGCCGCTCCAACATCTCCCTCGCCAACGGCAGCTGCCGCGAGGACCCCAACGAGCGCGTCGTCACGCACGACTGCTCCGCCCACTCCGTCGAGTACGACCCCGCCGCCAACACCTTCCGCCCCCTCACCGTCCAGACCGACGTCTGGTGCTCCTCCGGCTCCGCCATGCCCGACGGCCGCCTCGTCCAAACCGGCGGCTTCAACGACGGCGACCGCCGCGTCCGCTCCTTCTCCCCCTGCAAAAACGTCAGCGGGTGCGACTGGGTGGAGCACGAGAACGGGCTGGCGGCGAGGAGGTGGTACTCGACCAATCAGCTCCTGCCAGATGGCAGGCAGATAATCGTCGGGGGACGCCGCCAATTCAACTACGAGTTCTACCCCAAAAACGACGCCGCCGCACAACTTTACAGCCTCCCGTTTCTCGTCCAGACCAACGACGGGAAATCCGAGAATAATCTCTACCCCTTTGTGTTCCTAAACGTCGACGGTAATTTATTCATCTTCGCCAATAACCGCGCGATCCTCTACAATTATAGCAGCAGGGCCGTGGTGAGAAATTACCCCGAGATCCCCGGTGGGGACCCCAGGAGCTACCCGAGCACCGGATCCGCTGCTTTGCTCCCACTGGACCTTACCCTGCACCCGGGTGCTGATGACGTGGCCGCGGAGGTTTTGGTCTGCGGCGGCGCGCCGAGAGGCTCGTTTGAGAAGGCCGGGGTGGGGGAATTTGTGAAGGGGTTGGGTAATTGCGGTCGGATCGGGATTAACGACCCGAACCCGGTTTGGGCGATGGAGTCGATGCCGAGGGAGAGAGTGATGGGGGATATGGTGATGCTTCCCGATGGGAATGTCCTGATTGTGAACGGGGCCGGGTCGGGTACGGCCGGGTGGGAGAACGGGCGGGAACCGGTGCTAAACCCGGTTCTGTACCGACCCGGGAACCCGGCCGGGTCGAGGTTCGAGGTCCAGAACCCGACCGACGTGCCGAGGATGTACCACTCCGCTGCGATCCTGCTCCGCGACGGGAGGGTGCTCGTCGGCGGGAGCAACCCGCACGTGTATTACAATTTCACCGGGGTTATGTTTCCGACGGATCTGAGTCTCGAGGCGTTCTCGCCGGATTACCTGGATGGGAGATTTGATGGGGTGAGGCCGGCGATCGTGTCGCCGGCGGGCGGGGTCGGGGTGGGGTACGGGGAGAAGTTTGTGATTCGGTTCACGGTGTCGGCGGCGGGGGCGGTGAAGGGAGATGACGTGGCGGTGACGATGTTGGCGCCACCGTTTACGACGCACTCGTTTGGGATGAATCAGAGGCTGCTGGTGCTGGGGAGCGAGGGGTTGAGGAGCGTGGCGGCGGCGGCGGGGAGTTACGAGGTGACGGTGAGGATGCCGGGGTCGGGGAATTTGGCGCCGGCGGGGTATTATATGGTGTTTGTGGTTCATCGGGAAATTCCGAGTACAGGGGTTTGGGTCAAGCTCCATTGATTGACCGGCCACGTGGCGATTCTTTTTCTTTTTTTAAATTAATAAGCGGAATTAAATATTTAGAGTTTCGGTTTTTACCGTGGGAGTATAGTTTATGAGACGAGATTGAAAGGTCGTGACTAATTAAATGTGTTCGTGTATAGCGCACCACGTACAGAGATTGGTTCCGGTTACCGTATATTGATGGAGTTTTTCAATAAATATATTGTTCCAATTTAATTTGTGCATTTTTTACCAATTCTTCATCCTATAACCTAATTGTGAAAAAAAAAAAT
Source organism: Linum trigynum (assembly GCA_964030455.1). Lineage (NCBI taxonomy): Eukaryota > Viridiplantae > Streptophyta > Magnoliopsida > Malpighiales > Linaceae > Linum > Linum trigynum. The sequence goes on along the minus strand of OZ034817.1, from coordinate 52,346,264 downwards.
CATCGTACAATCTTTGATAATAATGGTTGCTTGTTTATGCAAAATTCTTGCTGGTTTTCTATCTCGTTAATAAATCAATTACAATAATTGAGTCAAACTCGAGAGTCGGAATAAACGAAACAAGGGAATAATTAACGAGAGGAAGTACTGCACCATTATATGAACAACCTGGTTAACGATACGCAGAACAAAATAAAATCTAATGTTAGCGCATAAGGATTGTTTTACAAACCAACATAATTCAATAAGATATGGATTCTTCTCCAATGCAAAACATATACAACATGTTTAGATGAATTGTACATTGAACCCCATCAAATTTCTTTGTAACAGATAAGATCTTCTTTATCTCGTTATGATCACAGGTCGTAATGAAAAAGAGAAAAATACTTACTATCTAATTTTCCTGTTCTTATCGGTATTAATCGACGAAACCGTATCAATCAAAGTCCAAATATGTAAAACTACAGCGAAATCACAATATACCTTAACAATATCGCTATAGAAACTGCATCAAATCTGTCTAATTCGCGCAATTTAAATTAATAAGGACGCGATGTTAAGACGTTCAACTGGCCGGTCGCTGCACCAAATTACATTGCATGGATGATGATAATGTCATCTGCGGTTACGAATTCACCATTAAATTTGCCTTTGTTTTTCCTACCAAGCTGGGGCTGATCGAGTACCAAAGTCGGTTTGCTTTCTTACAGATATACTTACACAGATACGTACATACGTTTAAGGATTCATATCCCTTGCTTTCACCACCATTTCTGTTTTTACGTTCTTTTGTTAAGTTATGGGTCACCGGCCGGTTCGTTATTTATATAAGTTATGACCCGCCTTGGTCTCATTAATTTGAGGGGTTTCTTAACGTATATGAGATCATTCGAATCAGGAAATGGCTGTAATCAGATGGCACTGACCAATTAGCGGGTAATTTTGCATAATTAGCTAGCAGTAAACTACTGGTTTAGCGTGTTCACGTGTAGCGGTAATTACTTGATTTAATTGGTAAAGAAAGATTGATTGTTGGGTTTAAAACTTTTCCTCAGTTCGTTCATGGGCTCTTTTAGATTGTCCCTGAAATTTTAGTTTGGAAAAGGATGGATGTCAAAAGCGGCAAGTCAATTGTTTCCAATACTAAGTATATCAAAACAAGAGCTCAAATTTCTCAAATTCTACCGATCAATCTACCTAACTTACACAAGCAAACGGTAGATATAGCTGAAATATTGTTATCATGGTACGAATTTCGATTCATGACCATAAGTTTATAGGGATCGTTTGGAGAACCAGATTTGAATCATGGATTTATTGAATTCATAGATTTAGCAAAATGTTATGTTTGTTTTTTTTGCTAATATTTGTATCGTGGATTGTAGTTTCATTGATTTTAAATCTCTAAAATATAGAGATATCAAATCTCTCATAATTTCTTTATTTTGGAGATTTTCTCCCTCCTACTATATCTCTGGGTTTTTTTTTCCATTTATCCCACTAAATATCCTTACCAATAAATTCTCAATATTTTTCGAGCCAATCTAATTATTTTGGTTAAGGATAAACATGTCATTTAATAAAAATATAATTTTTTTAATTGGATGTTAACAATAGTAGTTGCCAAACAATTAACATTTTCAAATCTTTTTTCAACAATCCGGAGAGTTAAAATCTTTGGATTATCTAGAATCTATAGATTTAGACTCCAATTCTCCAAACGAGAGTGTTTAACTACATTATACAAAGAGATAATGTGGTGACTATTGCATAAGAGATTGGTTTAAACTTTAAATTAAATGAACATAACAGACTAGTAGGTTAATCACATGTACATCCTGCTCTACATATGCGATTATTAATTTTAACTCATGCACTTAAACCTTAGTTGAGTTATTGTATTTCAAAATAGCGATTTGCAAAGCCTTAATGCTTATGTGAAGATCCATCAAATAAATAATTTTAAAATTGGTTATCTTATTGTTTTTTTGCGAGAAATGCTTGTGTTGATACGTATGTAAGCACATTTGACTGATTTGGACAACAATCAATTACACGGTTCTTACCTCTTCTAACAAATTTCGAATGAGGGTGTTTAATGGCATTTTTTGAACCAAATTATGTTAACTTATTTTACTCTTATGAAGGTCTAGTGAGAGCTACAAACTAATGACCACGACTATAGTTACATTACATAGAAAAAAGGTAAGGCTTTGCATGAGGTGTCGAGTGTTGGTTTTGGGAACCTTTGTTTCATTGTTCTTTTTCCGACACATGCGTGATTTTGATACCATAAGTCCAAGTAAATAATATAGCTTGCATCATAACGTCATGAATTTAACATAAAATCATATAGAAACACGATCGTCTCCAGTCTCCTCTATGTGGCGGAATGTGGTTTATGAATGAAGAAGGGGATGCTGTTTTCAAAACTAGAGTTGAGAGTTGGATCTTGTTATGGAGTCGGGAGAGTTGTCGAGTGAGTTGCGAACACAAATTGAAAAGTGAATTAGATCCATGATTTGATTTGGTAAACCCCGATCTCGACTAGATTTCCTTCCTCTATCTTTCCATTTTGCTCCAAAATTTACATGTATTGACAAATAAATTAAACTAGTTTCGTGATAACTTTTGATATTAGAACATGCTTTTCAAAATCGCGATATTATATTAATTAAGCAAGTTCGTCATGCTAGGAGTTACTGTACTCATTAGCTTTGAGAAATTATTTTCACGATAATAATAATAATAGCAGCACTCAAACACTAAATTAGCAATCAAATTTTTCATAAAAATACTTTTATACCCTTCAATATTTCGTGAAAGTCATATTTTAATGGCCAAATTCACCTGTATAGCCAAAACTTTGACGGTTTTGTCAAATATAGCAACTTTTGGTACCAGAAATAGCCACTTCCGTCCAATTGTTTGACGGTGTTAGTTAACGTGGTGACTGGACAAACGACATCGATTGACGTGACATATTTTATTCAAAAATAATGTAAGTGGAAAATAAACAAAATTCTATCTTTTTACAATTAAATAAAAAATTATAAAAATAAAAAACAAAATTATCTTTCTCTCCATCACCAACACCGCATGTTCACCTCCCCTTCGTCTCGCTCTTCTTCACGCTGAATTCCCCGCTTTCCCGACCTCTTCCAGCCTCGAAATCAGGCTGCTCGCCGGTCGAGTCGTGGCGAATCTCAGCTCTTCCTTCTCCATCCTCGTCTTCTCCTCGAACAGCGGCGAGAGATCGAACCCTTCGCACCGAGAAATGATGTGGAACGCGTTCAGGGTCTCCTTCGAATTCTCCGATTTCGCTTCGTCTTCTTTGCAATCGAACGCGTCGAATTCGATCTCCTCCTTGCTGCGTACGGTTTTGGGGATGGATTTTCTGAACCAGGACGACTCCATGACCTTCAAGATGGTGATTCGGCTCGCCGGATTGGGGTAGAGAAGCTTGGTGACGAGGCGGCGGGACTCGGAGGAAACCACGGCGGACATTTGAAGTCTCCCCTGTAGATTTTTCTATACATGGCGACCAGATTGTCGTCTTTAAAGGGGAGGAGGAGGAGGTTCTCTGGGTTCAGATCTAGGTGGTAGATGTCGCGGCTGTGGCAGAAATCGATGGCGGAGATCAATTGCTGGAAGTAAATCCTAGCGGCGTCTTCCCTCAGCCGGCCTCTGGCGACCTTGGAGAAGACCTCGCCGTCGCGAACGAGCTCCATGGCGATGTAGATCTTGGACTTGCTCGCACCTGACGTGGCAGTGTTCGATCCCAGCCTCTCGATCTTCCCAAACTTACCCCAATCCACAATTCGAGCCGCCGCCGTCGCCTAACTCTTCTTCTCATATGATTTCGAGTTTCCGCTTCGGCAGAATAAAAAGAGGCGCTCCAACTGTCGCTGTAACTCCCGTTGGAGATTCTTCCGGATCTTGAAACTCTTGCCCGCCTCTCCGATTCCGAGGGCATCATCCTCCCCGGGTAAACCTATCGCCGCCATCGAATTCGGCGCCGCTCCGGTTCATCTCCTTGTCCAACATCTTCACCACTCGTCCGATGAAAATGGAAATGGATTGGGCGAGGAATAGAGAGAAGAAGTGTGTAGGTTTTGAAATTGGCTTCTGGGTAGGATGAAGATGATGACGGGATCGCGGCGGCAGTGAGATGTGTCGTAGTGATGGTGGTGATTAGGTAGTGATTTATTTATTGTTTTATTTATTAATTTTTTTATGGTAATTTTTTTTACCCATTAAAAATGACGTGGCATCCCACCTGTCAATGGATGCTGAGGTGGGAAGGAAAGACACGGTGAGGTGGCAGCCACATCAACTGTCCGTTAATTAGACTAACGGTGTCATTGACGCCGTCAAACTATGTAACGGAAATGACTATATTTGTCATCGAACTTTCAAAATTCTGGCTATTTCTGGTATTTCTCCAAAATTGGCTATATTTGTCACAACCGTCAAAGTTTTGGCTATGCAAGTGAATTTGGCCTATTTTAATCGCATGAATGGACAAGACTGGTTTTTACTGCTTTAGGGGTCGTTTGGATGGGTTAATTGTCAATGTGGTATTTGTAGAGTCAAATAATTCATTTATTGTTCATGTGGTATTTCAGTGGTAATTGAAATAAAGTATCTCATTTGGTTGAACCATGCAAATGTTGTATTTGGTAAAAGCAGAGTGATAAAACGAGTTATTTCAAAATAACACATGGGTATAAGTTATTTCAAATAACTCGTTTTGAGTTATTTGTAAATAACTCACTGGCCAAATAACTCATTTCAGTAAAACGCTGTCAAACGAGTTATTTGTGTTCAAATAACTCATTTCTTTCTATTGGACAGTTGATCTGATACGAACATATGCATAGTGGAAAAGGGATATGAGTACATATTTTTATCGATTTTACAGGCTTATGAAAAAGTTGTACTAAGGGGGCGTTTGGATGGAGTATTTGTATGAGTTATCTGATACGAACATGTGACTAGTGGAAAAGGGATATGAGTACTAAGTTGAACCCAAATTACTCATACAAATACTCCATCCAAACGAATCTTAGTACAACTTTTTAATAAGCAGCAAAATCGATAAAAAATATGTATTATATTCCTTTTCCACTAGTCACATGTAGTTCGTATCAGATCAACTGTCCAATAGAAAGAAAATGTCTATTTATCTGAACAATTACGACACATGTCGGTTACATTTTGATTCAAGTAAAATGGTCAATCATCTTTTCATAGGCCAGAAACAATTTGATTCGTCGGCGATGACGATCGGATTAGTTGCCGAAGGGCGGTAGCATGCAGCTTTTGTGTTACTTTGTGCTTGTGATGCTTTGTTGTCCTTAACTCTGTTTGAAATCTTCGTGCCCTCATGTGCATACGTCCTCAGATGCTTAGACCTTTGTCACGCCAATTGTACTCTACTAGATCACACGTCCTCACTAATCACTACAATCACAAGCATTCTGCAGGGAATCGTGTTCATTGTTACGATGGTGTAAAACCAGATCTCAAGTCTTGATTCTTTGTCAAAGGAAAGCAACAGAACCAAATGATGAAGCCATCCGAATTCAGGGTAGGGTATAAAATATTCCGTTGATATATAATCCGAATCACTCGCTCCATAAATTTATCGACCATTCAAGAACTAGAGTTGATATATAATCCGAATCACTCGCTCCATAAATTTATCGACCATTCAAGAACTAGGATAGCGTCGAACGTATGTTGCAAATACCCCGTCCCTTAAGATAGGATTGTCTTACCTATACTGTTGAGGTTGGTTTACTAATCCTAATCTCAGGCATATATGTTCATTGTCCCACTTTCAGAAATTGAACTTTATTCTATATCATTGCACCTCTGCACGTATCCAGAATGTACCTTGATCGATGACAGAAATATTCATAGCAACGCAATTCTGGCGACCTATTGATATATAAATATATGTGGTATCTATATAATTATTACTACTGTACAAGTAGTGAAGCTATAACAATGTCGTAAACAATAATACCGCAGTCTGCAATTCCTTTATCACTGAAGGACCAAGAGCCGACGAGAAGCATTGCACCATCTCGAGTATGAGTCATGGAGGTTAGGCCAATCCGAAGACGGCGCATACGAGAAATGCTGCAGCCAGAGAAACAACACTGCTTCCTTCTCCTCCTGCTCCAGCATCTCCAGCATCTCTTCCATCACCTTCTCCAAATCGGCACGCTCCCCAGTACTGAGTACAGGAACATCCACCCCGGCTGTGGTGGCTCTGCACAACAGCGGCAGCCACGAGGACAGCATCTCCAGCTTCGTACGACGCCACTGCACCTTCTTGCTCTCCTCGATCTCGTACAGCCCCAAGTCTTTCGCGTGCTTGATCAGGAATGCTGTCAATCAAGCCAAACAACAAGAACTCGAATCAGGGGCAGCGATCATAGATACACAATCTGTTTGAACAATCTCTAGCTAGCAATGTTCAATGTTTCCAACTGAAATGTACGTTCTGAACAATGAATTAACCAATTCTTTCTTATTCTTCTGAGTCACATTCATTCTGAGTTTGAACTAATGAACGATGGAGTTTGAGCAACAAGGGTTACCTGAGACTTTGACCAACGAGCCCTGCAGTCGTGGCTCGGCCGAAAGGGCCAGCCAAGCGACCTTGGAAGCCATTGCCCACCTCCAAACGGCCTCCTCCACGCACCCACAAGCCGCCAGCTTCTGAGCTAGCCAGAGGAGCTCGGCAGCTAGTTTCTCGGCAGAGAAATTGGACCGGTTGGCGTAACCGGTACGACCCCAGCTCCCATCCCCGACCGAACGAACCGCTTTCAGCGCCCGGTTCAATTTGTACATGACAGCCTGGCCGGCTCCGCCGTTTCCGCTCCTACTATCCAACCCTAATTCACCCATGGCGGCTCCGAGCTGTGCGAGCGACCTCGAAAACGCCGCCGATAGAACCGTGCGATTGATCTCGTGGAGGGCTTCGACGTTCTCTCGATGATTGTCGTCGATCATCTTCTCCGCCAGGGACCGGACTATCTCGTACTTACGCGAGCTCACCGGGATCTCGTTCGCGATAGCCAGCAGCTGCGACAGCGCCCGAGCGATGCTCGAATCGCAACCGGCTGCGGCGGCGGCGGAGGAAGGTAGGCAAGGCTGGTGGTAATTCGAAATCTCCTTCTTCGGCGAGGCTTTGAGCGGGCGAGCTTCGGAGAAAGGGACGAACGAATCGAGAGAAGGAAACATCGAGGGAATCAAGCGGAGGAGGAAGAGGAAGGAAGTCACGACGACGTACCGGAGCAGCTCGAGGAGCTTGTACTTGTCGGCCAATTGGAGGAGGGATCTGTCGGCGTAGATGAACATAGAGGTGACGATGTTGAGAATCAGTGGTACCGTGCTGGCCGGCGGCGATTCGTCCATTTTGTGACGGCGGCGGGGGTAATGGGGGCAAGTGGGAATTTGAGAGAGAACGGCGACGATAGATTAGAAAGGGTCCTCGTTTTAGTCCTTGCTCCGTGTGGGACGGTAAAAGGAATTTGTACGGGGAGGTTTGACGGTGACGTGTGCGGATTGTTCAGCCATTCGTTAACTAAACGGGGGGCCACGCGTTGAGCCCGTTAGAATATTCGCGGGGTCCGTTTTTCTGTTTCATTCGAGCCTGAGTCTTATTGTTTCGTGGACTGGGCTAGCCAAGTATGAGCTTACAAGAAGGCCACAAATGAGAAAATGGGCCTAGATTTCGTTTTATCTGCACAATTCTTGTGTGTAACCTGCTATATATTTGTTCGCTGAATATAACCTACTTTATATATTTTCCTTGAATATTCATAAAATAATATATGTGTATTTTCTTTGAATATTCTTAGAAATATATTTATATTTACCTGAATATTAATGGCAATTTTTTTTGCAGTAATTCAAGCGTATTTTCTTAAACTTTTTCCAAATAATGAAACATGAGTAATTGTAATGTTTTCATTATTTGAAAATTCTTATACATAATCCATATATACACGCATTGTCTAGATTTTTTAGTAGTACTATACGCACGTCACTTAGCAATGAAAACTCTCCGAATTATCGAGTATGAGTACATATATATTGCAAATTGTCCGGTACTCCTTAAGAATGAGAGTCTATGTTTAGCTTTTGAATCAAATCAAACAATCTGATTCCATAATCGCATTAGTGAGTTAAATCAAAATATATACCATAATTAGTTAAGATGAGAAGATATGATAAAAGACGTGCAGGTTAAAAATGAAAAGAGATTATGAGAGAAAGAAAGAAGACAAATTAATATTTCAAAAAGAAAAGAAGGATAAATAAATAAATAACTAAGAAACCACTCGCAAATAAAATAAAAGGAAATATAAAAAGGAAAAAAGAAATAACTCCAAAGCTTTCACCCCTCCTCCTGTCCTCGACCTTCTCTCTTTGGCTCTTCTACTGTTCTTGACTTCATTCCCAACCCGCACGGATTTTGCCCCGTCTTGCTTCTTCTTCACCGGAATTAGGGTTTTTCGTCCCTCTGTCGTCGGATCTTCTCTCCACTGTAAGCTTTCTCAGTCGCTGCATCTCAGATTAACTTTACACTGTATGCTGCTGCTCTCAGCTTGCTGATCATCTTATCCAGTTCTCCCTTCTTGAAGCATCAGCACTGGCATTTGTCCGTTTTTCTCCAGTTTCTGGGGTTACATTTTGTGATGGATTGATTTTCGTACCTGGATTTTTTGCTAAGTCTGATTTTTGGTGGTTCATTTTATTAGAGGGTTTTTGGAATGGCTGCTTGGGTATATCCGATAGTGTTGCTTCGATTGGGAACTTTTTGCTGGCTTTTTTCCAACTCTAAAGGGGTTCTGGGCTAGTGAAGAGACGTTCTGGTTTATGGGTAGTGACAATTGTGCGTCTTTTTGTGGTTGAATCACCATTGGGTTTCCGTTTGTAATTTAGGCTGTAGTTGTTGGGTATGTGCTTTAAAACAAGTAATGCTAGTGAAAGGCAATAATGGTTTAGAAGCTGAGACTGAGCTGCTATCATGTCTACTAGTTGAAGCTGAATGTCCAGTACGTGATGTGAGATGTGGAATTTCGCGAGTGATTTGGTAAATGTTAATGCATGTAGCATGAGTGGCAAAGAAATGGTGACTGGTGAGAGTTCATTGGGATGGTAGAATATTTTGTGAACAAAGGCTAAAATGTAGACAAACTTATTCCCAGTTGTAGCACCGACATGACTAGATTCATTAAGCTTGTGTATGGCTTTTGCTTTGTTTTCTTCTTGATGTTTCATGCGTTAACGCAATGTGATATTCTGATGATCCTTGCTCATTGGTACAGGTTTGGAAGTCCTTTTCCCTGTTTATATAGCTTGATTGTTTGTCTCTGTGCTGCAAACATCTATAATGCTACATCACTTTGGTCTCTGGTGCTAACCTGGTCTCCTTCTCTTTACTTGTAATTATGTTAACTCATTATTCAAAAGTAGATAGTTGTTGATTCCATGTAGCGTAGAGCTTGATGTTTTTCCCCCTACTCTTTCTTAATATCTTTTGATATAGTGTCTGATAACTGAGCATCACCACTCCTCAAATTGGTTTGCATTCGTTATCCGCAAAGATCATCATTGCTGCTGAAGTCAAAATGGATGATGGAGGACATCGTGAAAATGGACGACACAAACAAGATCAGTTCAAAGCAGCTCAGAGTCAGGTATTAAATAGCAAATGTGTGTTATATTATTATTCCTTATTAAACTCTGAGAACGAGTGTAAATACTGTTAGTGTTCTCTTGTTTTCATTGCAGTGGCTGATGCAACAGCCAACCATGAAGCAAATCATGGCAATCATGGCTGAACGGGATGCTGCAATCCATGAGCGAAACATGGCCATCTCAGAGAGGAAGGCGGCAATAGCAGAGAGAGACATGGCATTCCTTCAGCGAGACTCGGCTATCGCCGAGAGAAACAATGCCCTAATGGAACGAGACAATGCCATCGCAAACTTCCAATACCGAGACAACTCTCTCCCTAACAGCAACAACATGTCTTCTTCCTGTCCATCAAATTGCCAAATCTCCAGAGGTGTGAAGCACATTCACCACCCTCAGCATCTCCCGCACATGCACGAAATCCAAGGAAATGATCCCTCCCTCCCAACTTCTTCGCCTGCTATCATCCCAGACACAGCAAAGCCCAGACGTGGCGGTGGCAAAAGACCCAAGGACCCCACCAAGGCGATGGGCTCCAATAAAAGGGCCTCATCGAAATCAAAGGTGAAAAAGGAGAGCAACGAGTGGAAGACAGAGCAGGATATGGGCATGGGAGATGCGGAAGATTTGAACAATAAACAGCTCGTGATATCGAACTGGAAGGGTTCGGACCTCGGGCTGAACCAGATTGCATTCGACGATTCAACCATGCCTGCACCGGTTTGCTCATGCACCGGAATCTTCAGGCAATGCTATAAGTGGGGGAATGGAGGGTGGCAGTCCTCATGCTGCACGACCACTCTGTCGATGTACCCTCTTCCAGCGGTGCCAAACAAGAGGCACGCTCGTATCGGTGGGAGGAAGATGAGTGGCAGTGCATTCAGCAAGCTGCTGAGCCGCCTGGCAGCTGAAGGGCATGATCTGGCTCATCCGGTTGATCTCAAGAACCATTGGGCGAAACATGGAACCAACCGCTACATCACGATCAAGTAAAGATTAACCCGGTACAAGAATTTTACTAATGGCATGGTGAGCTCCTCTTGTGTGTATCCTTCTGAGGCACACAAATTTTACGATCATAATTCTGTGGAAGGAAAGAAATAAGCAGGGGGGCATGATAAGAGCGGAGGAATAGAGTAGGCAAGGTGATCCTCCCGACAACTTTGTTCGAGCCAGTTTTCTTCTGTACTGCAAAATTGTTGTGTATTGTGTAGATGGCGTAAGTGTATGTAGCTTCAATTGTAAATGTACCTCTTTTTTCCTTCCATCGGCATGTTGGAGTAATGTAACTGGAATGATGTTAATGATGTATCTGTTGTAGTATCAAAGACTGTACTGTTCTGAGACTTTTTTCTGCAACGAACTATTGCATAATTTCATATTGCAGATACTGGAGAATAATTAGATCTGTAACACTAAATAATACCAGTTGGTTTTACAGGTTACAAAATGACCAGTTGTTTTACATTATAGGGGTATCCGTCAGAATTTCATATTGCAGAATATAATCAGATCTGTAGTACTGAATATTACCAGTTGGTTTTACAGGTTACAAAAAGAGCTGTAAGAACAAAGTAGCTGCTGGATTTCAAACATTTTATTTACAATAGGTGCAATTGGAAATCAAAGTAAACACGTGCTGAAGAAACTGTAACATTAACTGATTAATGCATTAAGCAACTACATCGAAGCATAAGCCATTAAAATGAAAAGAAAAAACACTGAAACAAGGTTGAATCTTCATTCGCTTCAATTTCAAAGCTTATGCAAAGCACAACAATCCATTGGCCATCTTAATCTCCAGCGAGAAGGTTGTGACTCCATTGCTGTCCTGCATATTTCACAACATAACGAAGCCCTTTCCAGTTTCCAGCTTCAAAATATTAATGGGGACTACAATCAAGTCAGTTAAATTCATTGAAAGTTGAATCAAAATAAGCTTGCAGTGGGATGGGTTTTCCGAGTGTCAGATCACGAATCATCAGCATGAGAATTTTATCAGACAGGGATAACTGTGAATATAATTGTCTCATCATCCACAAAAAAACCCACCATTGCAGAGAAAGCAGATTAACTTGATAACAAAAACGTAAAAAAGATTGAAGTTTTACATAAAAAAATGGAGAAGAAGCCTCAGACCGTCCTAGTTCATGAAATTTTCAACACAGAGATTCAGTAAAGTCTCAAAAAGAATCGTTCATCACTAGCTTTCTCCTCAATTGAACTTCAAAAAACAAAACAAATAAACATCGGAAGCAATGAAAAAGTTTTAAGGCATCAGATCTTCCTATTCAAAGAATCTGAATCACAGCAACCCATTAGGGCGCTCAATGGATTCGGCAAATTCGTTCGTCATTTGCCCATCACAACCCATTGGGACTAGAAAGAAAGAAAAAACAAAGGAAGAGATGAAGAGAATTAAGAAGATAGCAAAAGCTTATAGGCGGCGGAAGCCATTGAAGTGTAGCTAAGCAACGGCGATGGATGAATTACAGGCTACAGCCGCGTTTGAGTTTTATAAAGTTTCGGCGAGGGTTTTAGGGTTTTGAATTGGAATTGTTGGTGGTCAGGTCTGCATCACCGACGGGCTACTGGGCCAGACCCAGAACTCTACCCCGTCATTTTTGGCTGCTGTGGGCTAAGCCAATATAAGCCCGTAAAATGAAATAGGCCCAGATAGCGTGTACGATGCATCAGATTTATTGGTTTAGTTGTGTAGGTTTTGGAACATCTCGAAGAACATCTCATAATCCAAACTCAAAAATATATATATATTTTTTTTTATAGAAATCTGCAACTCAAAAATATTTTTAATACCACTAATCTTGAATCTAGAATTTTCAGATTCAAATCTTTTAAATAACACAAAAATCAAACATGTATCATCTTATAAAAATATAAATAATTTCTTTGGTGAGCAATTCACGAGCTCTTACCTCTTGGAAAGATTCTCAATTGATGGTGCTACCTAACATGGTCGGGTTGCATTTGGGTTTGCGGGTGATGGATTCATGCTCTTTTTTGCAGTTGGTAAACTATGCTTCTTGTTCGGTTTTTATTGAGCAAATTGCGTCAACGTATGCTATGACAGGGTGTTTAACTCATGATTTTACATTACTTCGATTTTGTGAGAATACTCAACTGATCATACGACGAGTCACTGAGAGATGATACTAAAATTGTTAGAATATGACTTGAATTTGATTTGGATTTGTTTTGTGTTTTAGGCCTATTCTGTTTGGGTTTGGGATTGAGTTTTGTTATGACCTTTTCCTTGTATGTTTGGGAAAATGTGTTTGATTTTCTGTTTGGGATTAGGAGAAGAGTTCTATAAATACTCTTCATCACCTTAGTCTGTAGTAAGGTCAGTCAGGTTAGTTTGTTTGCTTTGTCCGTTTGGAATTTGGTTTGTAACCTGTACTCTCCTCAAATTAGTGAAATTTGTCTCCCCTGCCCGTGGATTAGCTAGCACAAATTGTGTTAGTGAACCACGTTAAATTTGTGTTCGTTCATGTTGGTTTGGATTATCGATTGCACGCTTCTGTTCTGACAAAAATATGATTATTATGTGATAAACTTTCAAAATCTTTACTTTGAAGGTTGGATTGCTTGGGTGTTCTGTTCACCCTCTTCCTACCGTCGAACCGGGAAAAATTAAAACTATAAGTCTCCTCGGTGGAATACAAATTCAAAATCAATCTTAAATTCTCCCACGAATTATCTCATCTCATTCTCTTCCGTCCCATGTTAACACAAATATTAACGCTAATCTAAACATGGATTGGTTGTCCGTACGTTTGGAGAAAAAAAACACGGTCATTAGGGAAAAATCAAAACACCGAGGAAAATACAAATCATGGTTCATAAGTTGGGATGGAGGGAGAACAATCTGCCGTACTTACTCCAGCCTTAAAGGAATCAAGTCCAATTAGCAAGTACACCAAGTTGTGTAAACGACCTTAATCAGAAGAAGAAGGTGATTATAGGAATATATATTTTGTATTGTAGTTCAACATGACAAACAGGCTTGAATTGTCCATTAACGACATTTGGTATTTGTATTTATATTGAAGGTGCCAAAACATCGTCAATGTTTCTTTTCCTCGCCATCGCAGGGGACAGTTTTTAGTATTACTCTCACTCGTTTTAGTCCTAGCTAATTGACTAACTAATTGCTAGAATTTCTCATTTATCGAGTTTAGGTTATTGAAACTTGAAAGGTGATTGTTTTGTTCTTTTAAAGGAACCATAAAAGCAACAACGAGAGAACACAATTCATCAGCTGAAGCCTATGATTGTTAGGGTTGGCAACGGGGCGGATCGGGGACGGGTAGTTAGTTCTCGTTACCCATCCGTCAAGGCCAACGGATTTCCCGATCCCCATTCCCGTACCTTTAACGGGGGGCGTTTGGTTTCCGTCACCGTCCCCAGACGGTTTCGGGTAAACCACGGATCCTGAGAAAAAACAAAAGAAAAGGAAAAAACTAACCTAAAATCCTTGAAATTCAAACTTCAAAGTACCTTGATGTTCAAGGCATATAAATTCAAAACACAAAAGGAAGATCTGGGGCTGTAACTCTCCCACAACCGAACACCCAGATCTTCATTGTTCAAACAATGAAACAAAAGTGATAGGTTGCAGCAACCAAACAAGCTGCTGCAACCAAAAACCCACCACCCAAAACCCATATAACATATTTTTCACTACACTAGTGTTCAAGTTCAAAAGGACTAGATACAAAAACAAAGGTAGACAGCCCCAATAACATCATCCATAAATCGAACTAAAACTTATACTACTAGCACACGAGTTCCTTTGATCTTTTCTTCCAAAAGCAAGCAACAATATGCTGGAAACCAACTCAACAGCAGCATTCATCCTTGAAAAGCAATCACTGCAAGAAACAGAGTAGCAAACACAGTTAGAGAAGTGAAACTCATTTTAAATTGAACAAGTTAAAAAGCCTCAAGTCTGGCTCAATACCTTGAACCTTTCAACAAATCAATCGTTTAGGGATATTAGATGCTTCTTCATCACAAGCCCCCCTTCAACTGCAAGAATAAAAAAAAATATAGTTAGAGATTGAAACTATCAAACTAAGTACCAATCTAAATTGAACTAATTACACAAAAGCCACAATTGAGAACCAACTATCTTACCAGCTTCGTCTTGATCTTCAGTACTGGAATCTGCAATTGCTAGAGCTGAGAACACCCATTCCATTGCCTCTACAGCAGCCTTCGATGATTCTACAAATTGAAGAAAACAATGAAAAAGACAATTAACATTCTATCCAATTAACATTAGAAAACTAATATGGGAGTAATTGTAGATTACCTTGTTGCATTTCCTCCATAATCCAACTCCTGGTACACATCATTGCCTCTATTGTATCATAGTGCAATCTAATCCCATGAGGGTCTATTAACCTCCCACCAGAGCTAAAAGCAGATTCAGAAGCCACTAATGTAATTGGTATGGCCAAGAAATCCCTTGCAATTGCTTGCAAAGTGGGGGTACTTAAGGCCATTCAGTTTCCACCACATAAGTATATCAAAGTCAGGAGACCTTTTAGGAATCAGTTCCTCAAGAAGATAGTGATCCAGTTCAGTATGGACCAGAGTTGCTTTGCTTTTTTTTTCCTCCGACTCACAAATAGTTCAAAATCATGATCATCATTTGTAGGAGTAGAAGAACTATCATAAGCAGTTGAAGAACTAGAATTGTTCTTCTTAGACTTGGTTTGGTAATCAAGCACCAAACCACAAATACATTGCTTAATCTTATCAGCCACCAAGTCAGTATTAGTACTGCCAAACTTAGCAGCATAATACACAATCACATGCAACTTGTATCTAGGATCAAGAACCACTGACGCAGCGAGAACCAAGTGTATATCATCCCAATACTTAGCAAATTTCTCCCACATATTCTCAGCCATAACCAAGATAAGAGAATTGGTATCAGCACACCATTCCAACAATTTCCGTCTCAGATCACAAACCTTGGGGAAAAACAAATTAGCAGTGGGATACTTGCTGCCATAAAACAGCTTTGTAATCTCACTGAAAATTTCCAGCTTATCAATGACCATAGCAGCAAAATCCCAGTGCATACTAGTAGGGACAGTGGTGTATTGACTATCCCACTGCCTCAAACGAGGGAAAACATCTCTATACACAATGGCAGTAGATAGCATATCATAGGTGCAATTCCACCTCGTTGGACAATCAAGCACAAGTTGCTTCTCTCAAGGCACTTTAAGTTGCTTAGCAGATTCAAAGAAGGTTCGTACCCTCTTAGGAGTGGACTTCCAGTACACAACACTATCTCTAACCAATTCAATGCCATCCTTGATGACTTCCAACCCATCTTTCACAATAAGATTCAAAACATGAGCAGAACATCTCATTTGAACCAACACACCATCCAACAACTATCATCCATAGCAAGTTTAGTTTTCATATGAGTAATCATGGCATCATTGGTGGTACAGTTATCCAAGGTAATCGAGGACAACTTCCTATCAAGATTCCAACCAAGCAAACACTTGAACAACCTATCTCCCAACCTCTTACTAGTATGAGGGGCAGGGACATAGACAAAGCTCAACATCATGTTTTTAAGTTCCCAAGAATTGTCAATAAAATGCCCAGTAACCGCCATATACCCCATCTTTTGGTTAGTTGCAGTCCACATATAAGTTGTGACTGCAACTCTATCAATATTACCATCTAAAACCTTCTGAAACTTTGCCATTTCAGCCCCATATAAAGCAAATATGTCCCTCTTCACTGTATTTCTACAAGGGACAGTGAACTGGGGTTGCAAAGGACAACATAAATGTTTAAACCCCAAGTGTTCAACAATGTTCAGGGGATACTCATGCACCATAATCATAGAGCACAATTCCTTCCTAGACACATCAGAATTGAATTGAGTAGCAGATAGGAGGGGTTTTCCAGTTGGTTTATAATCAGGACCAAGAACTCTTTGCCTACCATCATGTATCTTTCTTTGGGTGCAAGTTTTGTAATGGTTCCTTAGGTGGGAGATTCCATTACTAGTATCGCCACCTAAATGTTTTCGACAGTATTTACAATTGGCTTTAATCTCCCCATTAAACTATTCCCTCACAAAATATGGCCAGACATCAGAAGTCAATTTACGATATTCATCCAAAATTATTTCAACATTTTCATTTCCATTAGTCAACGCATCATTCCCAGAACCATTAGCAGTAGCATTACCATTACCATTATCATTACCATTGCCATTACCATTACCATTACCGTTTTGATTAGAAGGCACAGTAGGATCATTCGCATTCGAAGCACAATTTTCAGTAGCACCATCCATCTACATAAACAATTAAATAATTGCATGCAATCAATCAACCGTAACTACCCAGAAAAATCACACAACACATAATACAAATTACAATCGAGAGTTGAATTGGAGTAAGGTTATGCCTAACCTGTAATCTGGAGAGGAAGACTCTGTTCACCAGATGCAGACGGTGAGCACTGAGTTGATGCCTAATGCGAACCTGAAGAACTCCCAAACGAAGCCAAAACAAACAAAATAAAATTAGCATGCATCGATTGATAAAGACCTAGCTCATGAATCTGGAAAAATAAAGGTATAAGTTTATGCTTACCTCGACTATGCTCTGAGCAGAGTGTAGGTAATGGGTTTAAGGAAGAAATTAGGCTGACCGGTGACCTGAAATTAATTGAGGGGTTACTATATATACGAGAAGAAGGCAAGAAAGTGCAACAGAATACGAAAGGAAAAGGGAGAAAGAACTTATCTCACTCAATGTGTGATATCACGCCGATTTTCCCCAATAGCTGCAAATCGAAGATTGCAATGGGCAATTTAGGGTTCTGCATGTTGTTTCCCGATGAAATCGCCGACAAAACTAGCCTCTAATTGGCCAAATTGAGAGATAATGATTGCCAACTGGCAATCATAATTGTATAAACAACCTGGATTGGGAGGAAATCGTGGAGAACAGCGAGATTTTTGAGCGGGTTGGATGTTTGGGAGAATGTTTGGGAGATTCGATGGAGAGAAAGTAGCTAGGGTTTGGGGAGATTCTCGAAGAGGAAGAGGAGAGGAATGGGAGCAGTCGTTGGGGAGGTCGAGTGGAAAATGAAGATTAGGGTTGGCACCACTGGTCTGTTGGGTTTATATACGATGCCTAAAATGACGTTGTTTTATGATACGAGGCTGGGGTGGGGCGGATACCACTTATATCGTCGCCACCCATCGCCCGCAACTCACGGGTTTCGGGTAAACCGGAATCCGCTGAAAGCCCACAACGGACGGATTTTTAGGTCACCATCCGGGAGGGTTTCGGGTGGATACCCGACGGGTCGGTCAGGGTTGCCAATCCTAATGATTGTGTAGTTTTTGTTGTTGTTCTAGAAAGTGAGTTTGTTTGATTCGTCTGGGTAGTTATTTGTTCGTCCTTGATTGTGAGTGAAACTTAGGATTGGATAGTTTTCGATCGTCATAAAACCTTGTAATGAAAGAACCGAATATAATGATGAGGGCATATTGTATTTTACCTTTTATTTTATCAAATACCCCATCTAAAATAACTTTTCTTTTAATCCATTCAAGCAAGATAATTTAGCTTTCAATTTTGTCGAATAACACACAAATACTATCTACTAAAAGTATTATTTCACTTATGTACATCACGTCACCCAATTTAATCCATCCACACCGCCCCTTCGAACTCTTATCTTTTCCAGAGAAAAGAATGGATTACGAAAATACCGACAAGAAAATGCAGCAACACGTGTAGCGCCATAATTGCATGGAAATGATTTAAGTGGAACTGGTGATTAACGATAATCCCAACTCATAGACGTTGACCTCCAATTTCCGAATACAAGTTTGGATACAAAGTACAAATTTACAAGGCATGACTCCCCAGCCTACCTTTTTTTTCTATTTCATCAAATAGATAGAAAGCCGTATAGTGATCCTTAAGTTCATGAATAGTTTCTCTTTCTACTACAGAGTAGTGATTAGGAGTGATATTTATGGGTACCTTGAAGATTCTACGTATATATGGTCCTACTTAAATAAATCGATATGTGATATTAGCCCCATTTGGATCTTATAATCTACAAGATACCAAGAATATATATATACCCTATAATGCTTTTGTTGGATATACCACAAAGAACACATTCATGTATTGCTAATGACCACAATGACAAAAGGATCCTCACTTTGTTGGAATGACATGTTGTTCAAATTTTAGCTATATTACGAAAGTTATGAGGATCTGGATACGAGTCGTGTTAAGAAACATTGTATGTTCAGAGTTTTCAAATGATCAGAGTATGGATCACTTTCTTAGTAGGAATATGAATAGGAATTCCCGTCAAATTGCGAATTAACGGACTGCAATTCCCAATTGGATTCGAATCATATTGTACATTGTATGAGGTAGATTTAGTGGTGGAAGAAACTCTATCCCCTGTGGCTCCGATGTCATGTGGGTGGTTACCCGTGATTACGAGTTTGGATACAACTAACCATGTGTCCTGATATTGATGTTTGGGCTGTTGCTTGATAAACTAAATAACTTATTGATAAAGAAAATGCAACTTAATTAAATACATGACATGCATATAAGAGTACAAAATCTCGGAGTTGCACTGAATGATATAAAATCTTCGACCATCGATATATATAGTCCAAGCAATAATTGGTTGTAATAAAATAAATCCTACACTGATCGATACTCCATCTCGATTGAAAAATTATTACGGTACTAAGTGACATACTTAACTCATGTTGATAAAGATCGAAAAGTCCCGAACACGAGCAAACATTAACAATGTTGTCAAAAAAATATTACTGATAAATGGAATCTCTTTAATACAGAATAATTAACCTAAATTCTTCCTTCCATGTTTCGGTTTGGTAAAGCATAATAGGGAAACAAAATTTGAAAGTATAATTCTGATACCTTGTAGGAAAAGGGCGCCGAATCTCTCCTTTAATGAAATTCCAAAACTAAAAGAAAAAGAAAAGAGATAGTTGATAACCATCAACTGTCTCAACTATACAAATGGTTACTGAAGTTTAGGATCGCAAGAATTGATCACTGAACTTTAATTTTGAACAAACTTGTCACTCAAAACTGAAACAACTAACATTATGGTCATTTTAATTAGGTTTTTCATAATGATTGGTGTTGAGATATACGATTTTCAAAATTTTGAAATTTGCGTAACAACATTTTTCCATGTCTACTATATAACCGAAACTGGAGTTATCATGACTCTACCACGCACCAAATGATCAATTATGGCCCATTCACTTCCTATTTCACAAGCACATATCTCCTACATATTTTATGGAATGAACCAGATTAATATGCAAACTCAGTCACATTAGTAACAAAAAAATGTTCATAGAATTTCACCTAATTATGTGATATGCAAGGTAGTCCCCAAATTTGGTTGAGATCGAACTCATATACTCAATCTAATTACAACTTACATCACCTGAAAGGACCATGCCCTTTTTTGGGTCGAAAATGAGATGCTTACTATTTACTAAGCACCCTAACTCTGATCTATTACATAAGTTGACCCAACTTTAGATAGCTACAATCAATAAAATGTTAACCAAAACTAGTAGAGTGCTCATCATTTGCAAGATAATCCGTAGCAAGATTGCATTCTCTTCATGTATGTGAAAGTGAAAGTTTCGAATCATAACCTAATAACTCCTAATTTTGATGACAACAATATGGTTATGATGTTCATTATTTGTATAGCTCTTGTGAACACTCAAGACCATATGATAATCCAACTTAGTTTGAAGTTTCGTGATCCTCGTTATTCATTCCATCTTCATTCCTTCTAAGACTACCCACCATGACTCGACTCGTGTGGTAGTACAAGAGACGAGGTTAGTTGTCAAGGCAACAACGCATATGGTGTTTGAGTCGCAAATTAGACATCATGTGCTATTACTTTACCATCACTTCGAGTATAACCATGATCCTTTTTAACTATTTAGAGAGTCCACATTACCCTTTTCCTTATCAGTACTTTGTACAAATTGATATACTGATGTGAAAACCACGTAAGTTAGGGATGTGCATTGAGTGGTTTGGGTGTGTTTTGGTGAAAAAATCAGCTGGCCACAGGTAAGCAGGTGAGCATAAATACAACACACACTCACCCAAACACACAAAACAATGGGTGGGTTAATGCGGTTTACTGGTAGATCAAGTGTTTCTCATAAAATAGAAAAAAAAAAAAACTTGAATCAAGATAAATTTAAAACTAAATCTCAATCAAAATCAATGCATAAAGAAATGTAAGCTCCCAGTGATAATTATAGGCGAAAAAATCAATGTGCTACATCGATGGAGATTTCACCAGAACATAAAGATGAAAGCTAATTGCTTGGAGAATTTTTTTTTTTTACTGTAAACAAAGAAAATTTGGAATGAAAGATTTTATTGAAAATTATTTAAGAAAAAACGTAAAGTCGGAAATAAATATTGAAAATCAAAGATTTCATACAGAATTCATTTGATAAAGTTGTCAAATCATGATTTTGTCGAGAAAATAGAGAAGGAAAGAATTTGATTGAGGACTAAGGAAATTACGGATTAAGATATTGATAAAGGAGTTTAGGGTGATCAAATGGGTGGGTCGGTTGTTCTAGACCTTCACCCGTCACCATGGTGGATGTAGTTGAAAGCAACCCTGCCCTTATCATTAGTATCGTGGACTTGGTGGATGACCCGTCCAATGCCCATTCCTAACGGAAGTAAAATCGACAAAGATTGACGAAGTAACTCTTCTAATAGCTATTCTCATACGAGTGTCCAATTATCTAAAATCAAAATTAAGTGACCTCTTGGTTGAGAACCCAAAGTTTAGTTACCATTTCTGTAGTTGACCCTAAACTATACATTGTTACAAAATTGGCCCCAGCCGCTGCTCAATAGACGGCGGAGATAAAGGAGCTGATGTCTGTTGGAAGAGAAGAAGAAAGGGAGAAAGACGACGACCTTCCTCCGCCAAAGCATCGGTGCTGCCGATGAATGATTTTTTTTTTTTTTTTAAAGTAGAATCGATTCGAATATGAAAGAAACCGCGTGAACTGCCCTCCACGCGCTGCTTCTTCTCTCCTTCTTCTTTTCTTTTTCTTTTGCTTTTTTCAGCTTAGCGGTCGGTCGGATAAATGGTCACACACCAGAAACAGAGAAGACAACAGAAGCAGACAGTGAGTCCCAAAAATACACATTATAAACTTTTTTTTTTAGTTCAATTCCAAGCTTTGTTCTCCATTCGATGTTTTTCATGCTCTTCCCTCAGCTATCCGACAAGCCGCTAAGAAAACTGGTTGTGTAATTGCCGCCATTTTCCCCTTCTTACAGTTGGCGCTTGTATCGCATTGTACGGCTATCACTTTCCAGCGATTGAATCAAGCAGAATAAGAAGAGAGAGGGGAGACGAGGTGAAGGAAGAAGAAGGGAAAGTAAGAATGACCCATTTCATTTCATCATCGATACTTCCGGAAAGAATTGTTTTTTAGCTGAATTTAAATATGGGTGGTCGCGATTTTTGTTTGTCTTGCCTCATTCTCCTATCTAGATGCTAGGGTTTGAATTGTTGTTCTTTGTGTCTTGAAATTGGGTTCAATTCAATCCCTTCTTCCTTTTGCGGTCAAGGTCATATATAGGGTTTGTCAGTCGGATAAAAATGTTGAGCAAAGTTTTGATGGTTGTTGTGGTGGTGGTACAGATTCTTTGATCATCCGTACTGTACCATTCTTCATCGGCTAGCTACTGAAGCAGCTGCCAACTGCCTCCCATTTCGTGGTTTTAAATAAGGTTTTCGAAGGGTTTTTTTGTGAGACCTCAAATGTGTGATACCATGCGGCAATCCTCACCAAGTCTAGGCCTAGAAGAGAGCAACAACAACAGCAGCAGCAGCAACAAGAGAATTGGGTTGCCTCCTTCTCATCCAAACAGCCCTCACATCTTTGGTTCTGGGGGTGCCGGAGGTGGCGGAGTAGGGCCGTCTCATTTGAGGTCATTGTCTCAATCCTCCATGTTTTCGCTAGATTGCCTCCCTCCATTGAGTCCCATGCCTCATCACCCCTCGGTTCCATCTCCGGTGGCCATGGAGGAAAAGGCTGGATTGCCACCTCGTAGAGGGCACAGGCGATCGATGAGCGACACTGTTCCATTAGGGTTCTGTGCCATGATCCAGTCTTCTCCTCAGTTGATACCTATACCGGGTCAAGGTGGGTTCGATTTCGTGAAGCAGGAGTTGGGTTGGGGGGGAGATGGAGATGGTAATGTGGAAGGGATGGGTGAGAGGCGACAACAAGAAAGGGAGCCTACTGATGAGATGTTGAGTGCTTTTATGCAAATGGATAATATTGATCCGCTGAATTCATCGGGGACTGAGGATAAGGATTTGGACAGCAGGGCGAGTGGTTCTAAGTTGAATGGGTCTGAGAGCAGTGATAACGAGGCAGAGAGTCATGTTAAGGGGCTGAAGAGGAGTGCCGATGCTGATATTGGGCCTGCTGGTCGACACCATAGGAGCGTGTCAATGGATAGCTTCATGGGAGGTTTAAGGTTGGATGATGAGTCGATGAAGCTTCCTCCTAGCGCGAACCGAGTTGGTCAACTTAGCTCGCCTTCCAGCTCAATGGAGGGGAATTTCAGCAAGTTCAACTTGGAGTTTGGGAATGGTGAGTTTACTGACGGGGAACTCAAGAAGATAATGGCTAATGACAAGCTTGCCGAGCTTGCAATGGCTGATCCAAAACGGGTTAAAAGGTAATCTTATTTCTTTTCTTCAAGTTTTATCAGTCTATATTGAATATTTTCTCATATTCTGCTCAATAAACACTGTAGGATATTGGCGAATCGTCTGTCTGCTGCTCGGTCCAAGGAGCGTAAAATGAGGTACATTTCTGAATTGGAGCAAAAGGTGCAAACTTTACAGTCAGAAGCAACTACATTGTCTGCCCAGGTTACAGTTTTACAGGTTGGTAGTCTTACCTCACCAGCAAGAATTCTCTTTGTCTGTAGTCCTTGTGTTCTTCTTTACTCACAAATAATCTCGCCTTTATGCAGCGTGATTCCTCAAATCTCACAAGCCAGAACAATGAACTCAAATTCCGCCTTCAGGCAATGGAACAACAGGCCCAGCTCAAAGATGGTATGTCTCTTCTGATGCATTAAAGATTTGTAGACATAATTAGCTAAGATGACCATAATGGTCTCATTACTTTCGACGCAAGGTTTTTGGTAGAATCTTAGATTTTTGGGCAGTTCTGGTACATAGTTTGTCCTCTATTTTCGGTATAGATTTATGTTTTCTCTACATTGTTTTCGTGTTGCAAAATTGATTCAATAATCTCCTCAAACATTTTGATCGATCCTCCCTTGCGACTATAGTCAAATTTGAGCATGTACTGACAAAATGGTGTTCTTAGTACCGGTCAAAGATAGTCAATTTGACTGATTGACTCCCTATTTGAAAGTGGATCTCGAAACTGTAGACGAGAAATGCTGATTCTTTCCCCCACTGTTTGACGTGTTGGCAGCTCTGAATGAGGCACTGGTTGCAGAAGTCCAACGACTGAGGCTCGCTGCGACAGAGCTTGGAGGAGCAGATGCTCATCCTCATCAGCAGCTTCCTGCTAATCATCCTCTAATGCAACAGCAGCAGCGTCAACTTCCCGGTCAAACGAATGCATATCATCAGCAGCAGCTAAACCAATCATCGCAATCTCGAAGCAGCGAATGAGTGTTGATTTGGAAACCTCTTGCACAGTCTGGAATTCATGGTACAAGATAATATTAGTACAAAGGGTTCATGATATAGATTGAGACAATTCATATTATATTATATATCACATACCATTCTTTGGGTGAAGAAAAAAAGGGGTGATTTATTTAGGTTGGAGGGAGAGATTACAGACTACAGATTTACAGAAGATTACTACAGAGTCAGTAACTAAACCATTCATTTGTTCTTTGTATTTGTTTATCAGCTTGATGTTCGATTTCTCCTATTCATCATTCTTCTTTAGCAAAGACATAAATCGTGCCTTCCATTTAAGAAGGCACTGTTGTAGTGTTTGCCCGTAATACAGAACCTTGGATATTTGGAAACTCTGTACTTCCTTTTACCCTTCCATTTCTTTTTTCTTTTTCAGTTAGTCACTTACTATAATATATTGACATTTGCATACTATTTTTTTATTGGTCATTTGCATACTATTTTGATGTTACATCTTCACAATTTGGAAGTCATTCTAATCTAACACTTACTGGAAATATTCAGGATCTATGTTTAAACCACAAATCATAATAACAAAAAGGGTATTAGCATTCAAATCCGTTCTCTGTGATCATACTCATCACAACCGGAGTGTTAAAACTATCAATCAAAGCAAAAAATTGTAATGGGTTGAGATAAATTCTTTTGACAACGGGAGCGTCAAACCTATCAATTAAAGCAAAAATTGTAACGGGTTGAGATAAAAAAAAATGTAGTCACGAGTCACGGCAAGCTCATAATATGGTGCTTGGCACGTTGATGGCAACTACCCCATACTTACTGCAATGACTCTATGTTAGAGACAAAGCTGAAAATCATATAGGGGTCGTTTGGATGGAACATTCTCAAAATGAGACAATTTGGGACAAAAGTATTATTTTAGAAAAGGGTTAATTGCATGGTTGGTCACTGAGATTATAAAAAACGTTCATGTTTGGTCACTGAAAATATTTAAATCCAATCTTGGTCACTCAAATTAGTTAAATGGTTCAAGTTTGGTCACTCTCCATCCAACTCCGTTAAATTTGTCTGATGTGGCAGTCAACCCTCAAAGTTGACCGTTAACTCAGTGACGTGGCAATTAAAAAATAATTAATAAAATAAATTTTAATGTTCTATCATTTCCAACTCATTTTCACAATAAAGTAAAATAAAAAAATAAAAAAAATATTATAATTATAAATTGAAAAGGGGCGATTCCCTTTTGGTCGGCGGCGCATTACAAGACGAAGAAGACCGTGGAAGGAAGAAGGCGGCGGCGAGGGCGGCGGAGTACGCCGGGCATAACTCGAGAGGATGAACTGGGGATTGGATAGGTGATTATGAGAAGAAAGCTGAGAAGGAAGGGAAATATAAAGGAAGGAAGATGGGGAATAGATGGTTGGAACTGCGTCTGAAGGGGAAGCTCGAGAGGATGAAAAGGAGAGGAGACGGCAGGTAAAAGATCTCCTGAAGGGAATAGATGTTTGGTTTGGGAAGATGGATAATTTTGATAGACCGGCTCAAAATCTGATAATCATCTTCGAGGGGCCTCTCTTCGTTGAAGGGCAGCTGGACAGTGGAAGAAGGAAGGAGTGGCTCGAGTGTGTCGGCAGAGTGCAAACTGTAAACTGACCTCTCGTCGTCGTCGTTGATGGAGTTGATCAAGATTTGAAGACCAGGATCCACAGATTTATCTCGCAGGATGAAGGAGGGATCTGTGAAGAGAGCGCGCCATGATTTGCAGAAGCAGCGGAATCGGCCAGTCCACCGCCGATCGGAAGCCTCGACAAGATGTCATTGATCAGATCTTCTGGGAATTCTTTCTTCATCTCTGCCGCCCCTTCACCGCCCTCGCCGCCGCCTTCTTCCCCTCCACGGTCTTCTTCGTCTTGTAATGCGCCGCCGACCAAAAGGGAATCACCCATTTTCAATTTATAATTATAATATTTATTTATTTATTTTACTTTATTGTGAAAATGAGTTGGAAATGATAAAAGATTAAAATTTATTTTATTAATTATTTTTTATTGCCACGTCACTGAGTTAACGGTCAACTTTGAGGGTTGACTGCCACATCAGACAAATTTAACGGAGTTGGACGGAGAGTGACCAAACTTGAACCATTTAACTAATTTGAGTGATCAAGATTGGATTTAAATATTTTCAGTGACCAAACATGAACGTTTTTTGTAATTTCAGTGACCAACCATGCAATTAACCCTTTTAGAAAATGAGCTAATTGTATGAGAAAATGTTTACATAATTGTCTTGTTTGGCTTGTGATTTGACATGAGACAATTGTGATTAGTCATTTTATGAAAATACATATTTGTCATCATTCTTTTACTCTTCTCCATCTTGGGAAAGGAAGAAAGAAAAAAGAGAGTAAATAAAAGAGGTTAGATTGGGAAAAGTGACCCACAAAATGGAGCTATGTAGATTACCTCCCTCCCACCCAAGTAATTAACATTGACCCATAATGAAGCAATTTCAATTGTCTCATGTCCAATTGTCTCATTCCTACTTTTTGTAGCCAAATGGGACAATTTGGCCCAATTGGCTCTTTTTGAATTAATCGGAGTACATTGACTCATCACTTTGATCCATCCAGACGACCCCTAGAGTAATTTTTTTTTTACAAAAGATAATCAATAGATTGAAACAAATAGATCATTACATCTTGGAATACAGCCAGGTCCGGAAATCAAAAGAACGACATGCAGTCGGGAACAAAGGCAGGGCCTGTCTAGCTACTAAATGAGCTACCCTATTGTTTCGACGACCTACAAATCGTATGGACAAACCTAAGTTTGAAGCAAAAGAATTGACTATCTCCTCCAGAATCACCCCTATATGACTATCCCGAATATCCTTCCAGAGAATCTTTTCAATTATCACCTTAGCATCACCTTCAAACCTCATCATAGTGAATCCATTAGCCAAACACCATCCAATCGCCTCCCGGAGAGCCAGAGCTTCAACCATCAGTGGATCACTAAGGAACGGGAAATGAACCCCCTTCGCAAGGATAACCGCTCTTTCAGAATTAAGGATAACCATCCCTTCTGCCGCATGAGATCCCAGCCGCACCGCCCCATCCCACATGCAAATTGCCGTATCAGCTCCATCAAACATTATGGTTGGGGCCGGGGTGGGATCAATCTGAACAGTCTGGTCCCGGGGGAGGCTAAGCCACTCCTGCACTTGTTGGTGGAATTGTCGCATCAAGGCAGGGATCGCGAACTGTTTTCCTTCAAAGACCACCCAATTCCGAGAGCGCCAAATCCGCCACAGAATAGCCACTATCGACATCACCAGAGCAGGGCTATGCACCACTGCCAACAATTTCCTCAGAAAAAGCGGGAACGTATGGCGAGGCAAACCTTCACCCAGATGGGCTAGCCCAGAATAATCCCACAATGCACGAGCCACCGGACACTCCAAGAACATATGCTCCAGAGTTTCCGATGCCTCCCAGCACACCGGACATCGAGGCAAGACATCCACCTCCTTCTCACGCAACGCTTCCATTGTAGGAAGAATTCTATGAAAGATTTGCCAGACAAACACCCTAAGCTTTGGAGGGAGATCCGCTTCCCACAGCCTGATCCAACTTGGTTTATCCATCCAACTAACCAAGGCCTTCCATCGACCTCTCTGACGATCCAGATTTACCGCGACGTAGTACACAGACTTAACAGAGAAAATTCCATCAGAAGTCGGATGCCATATCAATTTATCCTCAATATTCAGACGCGACAAAGGGATGGTCTTAATGGCTCTACAGGTTTCTGGGTCAAACCAATGCCTGAGTTTTTGATCATCCCATCGTCCCTCTCCTGGGTGGATGACCTCTTTCACCTTCAACCCCTCCCCACTAGGAACCACGCGTGGGTTATACACTGGAGGACGGGGATGCTGCTGGGGGATCCAACTGGACATTAGCAGAGGAGCCTTCTGACCATTCCCGATTTGCCATCGCAACCCAGACTCCAACAATTGACGGCCAAAGAGGATACTCTGCCACCCCCAAGAGGGACGAGACCTGGCCTGAGCAGTGAGAAACGTCCCATTGGGGAAATATTTCCCTTTATACACTTGGGCAAGAAGGGACTGGGGTTCCTCAAGTATACGCCAACCAATTTTAGCCAGCAAAGCTTGATTAAAGAACTCAAAACGGCGAAACCCCATGCCCCCTTCATGTTTACTAGAGCATAAATTCCTCCAAGAAATCCACCGGATCTTAGACTTTCCTTCCTCCACCCCCCACCAAAATCGGGCTACATGCTTGTCAAGTAGGCGACACAGAGCCAGGGGTAACTTAAAATAGGACATAACATGCAGAGGCAGAGCTAATGCCACTGATTTAATCAATGTTTCCTTCGCCGCCCACGATAATGTTCGCCTCTTCCACCCCTGCAGTCTAGCCAGAAGTTTCTCCTCCAGGTAGCGAAAAGTATCCATTTTTGACCGGGCTATTAGAGATGGGAGACCCAGATACTTATCGTGGACACCCACAGCCCCTACCCCTAAAATTGCAGCCAAGAATTCCTGATCCGCTAGCGCAATATTTTTACTGAAGCACACCGCCGATTTATCCAGATTCACCCTCTGGCCACTCAACTCCTCATATTCATTTAGAACTTCGATCAAATTCTCACATTCTTGGAGGGAACCTCGAAGAAAAAGGTAAGAATCATCAGCAAAGAACAAATGAGAGATACGAGGTGCACGAGGGGCCACTTTGACACCTTGTAGTTTTCCTTCCGAGATAGCTTGACGAAGGAGAGCAGCAAATCCTTCGGTACAGAGGACAAAGAGAAGGGGAGAGAGCGGATCACCCTGTCTGAGCCCTCGGGAAGGGAAAAAAAACCCAGCTGGCGTCCCATTCATGAGGACCGAAAATGATGTAGATTGAAGGCATTCCTGGATCCATCCTCGCCAGACCGAGTTAAATCCCATTTTTTCCAATACCGTAAAATAAAGGGCCATTCGACTCTATCATAGGCCTTTTCCATGTCAACCTTTAGAGCCATATATCCCTTCTTCCCACGGGTTTTGATTTTTAGGTAATGCATTAACTCATGCCCTAAGATAATGTTATCCACTATTTGCCTCTCTCGAATAAAAGCATTCTGGCCCTCAGACACATTCTGGGGCAACACAGGGTTCAATGGGGAGAGCGGCCACTCTCTCGTGCATATTCCCAATATGATTTTCCAGATGTGAATAGGGAACGATAAAAATTTGTAGCAATATCAGCCTTTCCACGCTCCTCCGTGATCCACTCCCCATCCTCATTAAGAAGCCCATTCACAAAGTTTCGCTTACGGCGAGCTCTCGTGACCGTGTGGAAATACGCCGAATTTTTATCCCCTTTTTTTAACCAAGTAACACGGGATTTTTGCTGCCAATACACTTCATCAGCCTCCCATTGTCTACTCAGCTCAGTTTCCAAACGGGACACCTCATGCCAATCAATAGGGTGCACGGTTTTTAGTCGATCTATCTCACCTTGCAAAGTATGAATATTTCGCAGAGAATTAGTGGTACCAGCTCTACTCCAATCATACAGCAAGTGGCGAAGTTTCTTTAACTTTTCCCATAATTGGAACATAGGGGTACCCGAAACGTTCTTGTGCCAAACATACTCCACCATGGCCTTAACTTCGGGGTTATTTGCCCAACGAGCATCGAATCGAAAAAGAGGGCGACAATTCCGCGCATAGGGCCTGTCCGAGAGGAGCAGAGCTCTATGATCCGACCCCTGATCCGTGAAGTGCTTAACTAGAGTTTCTGGATAACGATCTATCCAGCTCTGAGAGCAAAAAGCCCTATCAAGCCTAGCACGAATACAGGCCAAACCCATACGTTTATTCGTCCAGGTGAAAGGGTCACCTTGGAACCCCGGATCATGCAACCCTAACATTTGGACAAAATTTCTGAGGTCCATCGATTGGGAGGCATTCCAAGGATTCCCTCCATCTTTTTCATTTTCACACAAAGTTGCGTTAAAATCGCCTAAAATCACGAAGGGCTCAACCAGACCCTCACAAAGCTCGCGCAATTGAGTCAATTGAATAGCCCGAATCGCAATATTGCAACTCAAATAAACGCAAACCGCCACATACGAAAAACCATTCTCATTAATCCGAGTACAAATGCAAAAACTCGAATGAAAAAACACTGAAGCCTCAACTTCAGGGGACCAGGCTACTACAAGACCACCAGATCCATCAATAGCATCAACAAAGAAACAATGACTCGAATCAAACCCTAAACCTCTCATACGGCGAGAAACTACTCTCCGACACGATCTTGTTTCAGAAAAGAAAACAAGGTCCGGTTTATTAGACCGAACTAGACCTACTGCTGGCTGGAATGTGAGGGATGGTCCAATTCCTCTCACATTCCAGCCCAAAATCCTCATGTATCTTCTTGGGGCCACTTTTGGTTGGCTTCCTCCACCATAACAGTACCCTGCTCCTCTTCGACAAATTGTTTTTTTGGGAGTGGGTGCCTCCTCAATCTCCCCTTCCACCTCTTCCATAGCACGTTTCCTGGTCCCATCCTCCAAATTGGACCCATACTCGTTCAATTTCATTATCATTTCCCCATCACCAGTAACCAACGGCTCTTTATCTTCATTGAGAACCATATTGGCCTTAAAAGTAGCCACTACTTGGCGCACTTGCCCCGTTTGAACCTGCTGGACCGGAACCTCCAGGGTCGGGCGCTTCTTTATTTCGAACTGTTGACCCTCCCCCTCAGATTGAGAGGTCTCCGACTCCACCAGATCAGCAACAATTTTCTCCAAGTTCGCCTTCCCTTTTGCTTTCAACGGCCGCTGTCCTTCCTGGGAAGTATTTTCCTGGACCGCCTTGCTCACAGCGGCAGTAGAGGAAGCCGCTTTCCCTTTCAGCTTCGAGGGCCTTGTCCCTCCCTTGACCTCAGACCCCCCAACAGTATCTTGGCCAGCCTTCCCCTTATTTTTTTTGGGAAGCCTTCGTCCTTGTAGCCGCTGTCTTCATCGGATTTTGAGATGGCCTTTTCGCCTTAGCAGGGGGCGATGGCGCAATTGGTGGAGCTGAGGTATCCACAACAAGACTTGCTCCCACCTTAACCAACCGCCGACCCTTCTTCTTTTCTGCAATTTCCACCTTCTCGCCCGGGGTAGGATCCATTGGAATGGTGATTTCATCATCCGAGTCATCGAAAAGGAGATGACGACGTCGGGGCTCCATCATGGTATTCATTTCCACAAATGGCTCCAAATCCTGTCCGTCCATGTCCATCTCCCCAGCTCGATCCTCTTCCATACTCGCCTCCCCCAACCCCAGCCCCTGTCGAAAGAAAGGCACCGGCTGCACATCAGCCTCGGTATTAGAGTGCTCCCCCCGACGCGAGTGGGCATGGCCTCGATGGTGAGCCCCCGTGGCAGCAGCTGGCATCAGGGTGGCTCCCGGGTTTTTACCCAGTTTGATTTGTTGCGACCGAGGGATCTTGAATCCGCGGGGACTAATGTGATGTGGCCCCCTTTGTGGCGACAAGACTGCACGGACAGCTTGATGCATAGGCCGAGCTGCCCCAGTGTATTCCTCCCCCATCATCACACCATGAGCCTTCGTGGGCATAGCCCCTGTCCTGTCATGTTTTTGGTCGTGGATGTTCTTATTAATCCAGACCGAGTTTTTGCCTCTGGGGAAGGGTTGTTTCAGATCCTTATTATCATAAATTCGAGTACCGAGCTTCTTCGTAGACATGTGAGGACCGAACTTCTCTTGCCTGGTTGGAGGCTCGAAAGTACAGGCCCTGAGAGAGTGCCCCACCCTTCCACATCGGTAGCAAAAACTGGAAAGGTACTCGTACTTTAGGCTCACCCAAAAGTTGCCTGTATCATCATTTGCTGCCACGATTTGAGACCGGAGCGGTTTAGTGAAATCAATTAGGGCTTTGACTTTCACAAACCAGCTGCCCCTCTCTTGACAAGCGAAAACCCCGGACTCCAGCACCTTCCCAATGGTAGCATTCACCATTTTCCTTCCAAACTGTTGAGTGCAACAGTCTTCCTTTACGTCCCACAATTGTAGCCGAAAGGGGACAACAGCAAGGTCATCATAGATTTGTTTGGTGATGACCGGAGTCCATTGACGGAGGTGGAGGATCTTATCATTGATCACCCATGGGGATCGCTTTAGCACCCACATTTTAGCTTCCTCACTGGGAAGCATGAACTCAACCAGCCCGTGCTTCGCGAGCACCACCCGCAGGCGACCCTGGATTAGCCATGGGTCGAGCACCGCCTCTCGAAGTTCCGTGGTCGAGATCCTAGCTTCTGTGAACACCCTTCCCAGCAGCGAATGGGCCGCTCGATACCTCGTGGACTGAAAATTGGACCACCTGTTGGAAGCAATGTGAGCCATGGCGGGAACCTGAAGAAGAGATTCATCACAGAGATTATCATTCCAATTCACTTCAAGAGTTGTCAAACAATCACCTCCCCCACCCCCATAATTGGAAGCAAGTTGCTGAAACAATCGGCCAATATCATGCATGGGGAAAGCCAATATGAAACCGGACCATGCACATGATAAAGGTTTACTTAAAACTAAAATGGAAGTGGTACCTGATCTGGGGAGGGCACCACTCGAATCTTGCTCCTGCTCGCTTAGTGAAGTACTCCTTGCACGAATGTGATTAATCACTTGGGGGCAAGCAGCCTTCGTTCGCGAGTTAAAAAGGAAGCCAAGACCCACGGGGCGTTTACCTCTCTCCAGCCGGTTAGGGTTTTTTGGAGTCCCAATATCAGTGGGAGATTTGAAAGCAACGGCCAATATCCTGGATAAAGGAATAATATTATTCTGCATAATAACAGCCGGTGAATTGTTTAATAAGAAATCCTTATACTTCCTAATCCCATCGATTTCGGGGGTCCAGCCGTGAAGAGCGAGGGCACCATTATCTGCCACACCATCCGGCTCCTTAGGATTAGGGTTCTGTTGCCAAGATAACGGGCTCGATTCCAAAAATTGGAGCGTCCCGAAAATCTATGAGCCCGAAATCGGCGAGATTCTCTCACTATCGTGTTGCGGACGGTTAGATGGGGTGTCTATCCACCCGTCTGTGACTGTAGATTTCCGGTCGCCGGAAATTGAGTCCCCCACCGCCCGTCGATTCACACCATCATGAGTCAGAGGTTGTTTACAATCCTCCATTGATATGGGAAGAGAGGTATTCCCGATTGCCATTCTATCTTTGGCAACCATTACGGTTTGTTTGAATACCAACTCCTCTTTCTCTTCTAAGTCAAAATCATCCATTGTAGGGATCTTGAACGCCGAGACGATCACTTTAGTGAACCGTCGACGCTTTGCCACATTGGCAGTCATACCGTCATCATAAGCTCGGTAGATTTCGAGTTTACGTTTCCTTCTTTGACTGGTCGGTCTCCGAGTCGCTATGGAAAGCCGGCCATAGGAAAAGTTCGTCGACCGACGTCTGTTTTCCACCGAGAAGCCCATCTCACGATCTCCCGTCACCTTGACCTCGCCTTCGTTAAACAGCTGTTGATTGCGCAGGCAGCACAGGAAGATTGAAGCCAGCATGGTGTTGATGAGATTCACAATCCATCGGACCAGTCGAAGGAGGGAGGGGAGAGCTTCCCCGCCTAGCATTTTTTCTTTTAAGAAGCAGTAATTGAAACCCCACATAAAGTTATGACAACAAAATCATGTTGAACTCAAATTACAAAAAGTGATGCACAATAAACTCGTAACAGATTGTCTGTCAGCAAAACGACTTTCGTACCATACTAACCGCAATGAATATAAGACGAAACAAAACTACCAATTAGAGTGAAAATTGTAAAGTAACAAGCTAAGCAAAACCGAAACCGCTCATTTCGACAACTACCCGTTACAAATACTTTCCCTCGTTTCTTCCGGTGCCCCCTTTCTCCCAAGTGAATTTTCCGTGGCCCCAAACCCTTTCCCCCTTCTATAAGTAAGCTTTTCCTAAACCAACACTCTCATCACTCAAACTCCAAATCCTAAACCATAAACGCTTAAACTCGAAACCAGAATTCCCTCAATCATGAAATCTCTATCGATCCTCCTCATCGCAACACTTCTCGTCGCCGCTGCGGCCCGCCCGGCGGTGGCAGAGGTGCAATGCAACAAGGTCGTGCAGTCTCTGATCCCCTGCATCCCTTACCTCACCGCCATCGGCGGCGGCGCGAAGCCTTCTGCCGGCTGCTGCGACGGGGTGAGGAACTTGAAGAAGATGGCGCAGTCGTCGCCGGATGACAAGCGCGCCACCTGCGAGTGCGTAAAGCAAGCGGCTGGAAAGTACTCGCAGGCGATCAAGCCGGAGGTCGCCGCTCAGCTGCCTAAACTCTGCGCCGTGGAAATCAGTGTTCCCATTTCCAAAGACACCGATTGCAGCAAGTAAGTAATTAGCTAATTTCTTGGGATTTTCGTAGTTACCTTTCTGGTTTTTTTTTT
The DNA here is from genome assembly GCA_964030455.1 of Linum trigynum. NCBI lineage: Eukaryota > Viridiplantae > Streptophyta > Magnoliopsida > Malpighiales > Linaceae > Linum > Linum trigynum. The sequence continues at coordinate 52,311,192 of OZ034817.1, read as the reverse complement.
GTTCTTTAATGTTGTTTGTTTGATTGCAATCTGTAGGCTTTCAGCTCGCGGAAGGCTTGTGGAAAACGCAGGAGCATGAAGAAGAAAGGAATCAGAGGATGGAAAGGGGAATGTTCGAATAAGTAAAGCTCGCTAGAGAAATAGTGTGCTACCCCTTTAAATGAAAAGAAAAGTTAATATGTTGAGCCTGAAATATTAACAAATCAAGTTGGAAATGACAATTCCTGGTTATATGAAGTTCCAATACTTGTTCTGGGAAATGAGTGGAAGTAGTGAAAATTTCAATTTTAAAATTTTACTTGATCCGATTCTGATTTCACTATAGAATTTATGGACTTTAAAATCTTACTATTAACGAAATTAAGGTCCATGTTGAATTGATTGAATTTGGACCAAATCGAACGGAATTAAAGCGATAAGATCAAATGTTTGGGTGAGTTAACCCATTTTTTCCTTCTCCTCCATCAACATAATCTAGTTCTCTCTCACTATATTAATGACTCATTTGCTACCATGTAAGAAAATACTAGAACATGTCCTATTTAAGATGAATAAAATGTTAAGATTGATCTATAATGAAGAAAATGCTAGGACTCCACACACAAGAACTAATAACTCGTATAATTTATATTATCCAAGTACTTGTAAGTAGTAATCTTCCTATAGCAACTTTATTGTTGCGAGTAACTACTCTCTAAGTTTAGGTGCAAGTTATTTCGGTTGCATTTGTGTTGATTTGGAACAATAATCTCGAGATATTATCATTTTAAGTGTCACGTGTCTTTGTGATATTCATGGTTTACCTTATTAATATTATTCAGTGTTCGTTTCTATTTGTCATTAAATTCCTATAATTTTACGATTTTAATTTTACCCAAGTTTTCAATTTTACGTAAAATAGCAATTTTGACTGCTTTGTGACATTAGTAGTAGCAAGGGCGGATTGTCACGAACTAAACCCTTTCAAGTGACCTTAACACTCAACTGTTGTTAGATGCTAAATCAATTTTCTCTCGGCCTTGTTCACACTTATAAGTATGGAGGAATTCTCTCTAGATAAGTATTTCTCTTAATGTTTATGTATGTGTACAAATGGGGTATATGCTCCTTATATAGGCCTTACTTTAAAATGGATGGTTAGGGTCTATCCAATCTTATAGTCAAGATTGAGTATCTAGAATACTTTATATAAATATATATTATCTACAATCAGTTCACCCTTTCCTTTTTCCAATCAGTTTTGATCTTGAACAACTCCCTCCAAAATTTTTCGGTGACATGACCATCTCAATCGCTTACAATGTTGGTAAGAACGCCTCAATACTTCACCACATTTATGAAGAATAAGCGGCAACATCTTCGGTTGTCATATCCTTAAGCCCGATATGAACACACCATACTTCGATAATATGTTTTCGACCACCATGATGCAACCACACCCATCAACTTTGGGAAGGCCAATTATGAAGTTCATACTAACACTTTCCCAAGGTCTTTGAGGAGTGACAAATGGTTCCAATAGGCTAGTCACACTTTGTTGCTCCACCTCATCTTGTTGGCACATTAGACAAGTATTCACATATAGTTCCACATCATCTTGAATCTGTGGCCATATATTATTCTTCAATTTGGGCTTGTCTAAATTGAATGATAGGGTGATGACCCAATTTGAGTCATGACACTCCTTCATGATCATCTTCCTCAAGTTTTCCACCGCGCACAAAACGAACACTCGATCTCCTTTTAGTCATAATCAACCCCTCATTCACCAAAAACTGTTGGGTCTTCCCTTCTTTGACATACTCGATCATGGTCTAAGTGAAGGGATCATGCTTGACACCTTTATAAACTTGGTCATTCATGGGGAATTGTGGCTGGCCGATGGCTGCAAGCATGCTCTTTCAGCTAAGAGCATATGCTACGGAGATCGCCTTCCCCGGCTTGTACTCCATCACAATCTTGAACTCTTCCAAAAATTCTTTCCACCTATCTTTCTTAGGGTGAACTTCTTATGAGCGAGGAAGTAACTCATCACCATATTGTCCTTCTGACCCCAACGAGTAGTGCATCCATGTCTGCAAGCAATAATACACCATCGTCATTATCTCCTTCTCTAGGACGTGTAACTCCTCTTGGCATCATTCAACTTATGGCTCTCATAAGTAATGATGAGATGCCTTTCTTGCATTAAGCCACCACCCGTAGCAAAGTTAGATGCGTCGGTTTGTACCTCACAGGCCTTCATTGGGTCATGAAGCACTAACATTGGCTCTTTTGTCACCGCTTCCTTCAAGGCTTCAAAAGCTTCATGGCACCGACCCTAACCATTTCAAAGTCTTATTCTTCTTCAAAATCCGTCATGGGTGCTGCAACTGCAAGAGTGGAGTACCCTTGATGAATCTTCAATAGTATTTGGCTAGGCAAAGGAACAATCGTAGCTAGATGACCCTTGTTGGCAGCTCACATTCTCGTATTGCCTCTACCTTTGCCACATTCATCTTCAATCCACAATTTAACCCAACTACTTCACAATTGATACATCTCCCATTTTCCCCTAAAAAAAAAGATTCATCTCCCATTTGCTTTATAAAAGCACATCATTTCACAATATTTATCCCTCTCTTGTCAATTCAAAATAGTGCAAAACAAGACGATTCAAATTATCTTATCCCAATTGTTACATCACCATTTTGTGTTATAAAAAATACAATTTAACCTAATTACTTCATTTTAAAACAATTTAACCAAATCATCTCATCCAATTCCATCAAACAAACTAGTGTTTTAGTATTCCAATTACAATATGTTCCACTTACAGATTTACGCCTCTTTTATTAATAAAAACTAATAAAAGCGCAATTTCTCGGGAAAGCTCCAATAAAATGATTTTCATCTTCTCACTACCCACCTCCTCACGCATTCCCCACTCTTGTTGTTTCCAGATTAGGGTTTTCCGCTCCCTCTCTTCAACCCTAATTCCTTTTCTCCGTTCAACAACATCGTTCCTCCCTGGGGTCTGGTTCAGTCTTTCCTCCCGCCAATTCCAGGCCGCTGCATTTTTCAAATACTAGCCGTTGAATCCGCGTGGATTTTTCAATTTTGACTGTGAAATGTCGGCGGCGGGACCCGAGAAGAAGGCCGACGAGGAGAAGGTTGAAGGGAAAGGAGGGGAGCTCTTGTTCTGTGGGGCCACCGCTTGGGATGTGATTGGCCGCAAGAAAGGAGTACAGCCGGGCAACTTGGTCTCTCCCACTCGGCTCCGCCCACTGGTCGGCGTCGATATCCGCTTCGTTGCTTCTGGAAGCAGTACGTTTTCTCTTTTTTCTCTCCGGAGAGTAAATTGCGTTTGATTTCCTTGCTTATTTGTGAAGAAATGAGTAACCGGATTTTGATTGGATTGTGTTGCAGCATCGTGCCATTGCGTGGCCTTGGATGTTGATGGGCGTTGCTATACTTGGGGACGTAATGAGGCATGGCGTTTAAGTTTAACTTGTAGTAGCTTTCTGGGTTTGGATTTCTTTGTTTGCTTAGTCAATTTGTGGTAACATGGTTTCTTATTTGTGCCTTTGTGTGTGTTCTGGTGTGCAAGCAGAAGGGGCAACTGGGTCATGGAGACACAATTCAGCGGGATAGGCCGACCGTTGTCTCCGAACTCTCCAAGTAAATTTTTTTAACTCAGTAGTATGGACTGGCTTATGTGGTGAGAATTAAGAATGTCTGAAGTGATATCTGCTGCTCTGCTTCTATGTTTACCTGCCTGAGTGGGTTGTGTTCACTGTCTCACGTTGCAATTAAGGATCTTGTGTATTCCATTCCATCCAATGGAATCTAACCTAACTGTTAGAATGGCTTACACATGCTTACCAGCAATTGGCCCTGGCCAGTTTGCCGGTGGAATTAGCCACTGTTGTTATTCCTGTATAAAGTTTATAAACTAAACTGATACTTAACCTTTTGCTGCTGCCATAAAAGTATAGATACAAAATTAAACACCAAAGTGTTAGTTTTTATTATAAAAAAAGACACTAAAATGCAAGCTGATGCTATCATAAGCTCACAAATGCAAGTTGTTGTGATAAACACGCTAAACTAAGCTGTTGTTGTTATCCATCCTCCCAAATGGATACTATTTTCAACCTGAAACTCCAATTGTCATTGGAGAATGATAATCATAACACATAAGCTGAATCTATTTACAACAATGTAAAAGTCTGAATTTTCTGAACCTAACTATTCACAAACTACTGAAGTTACAGTTCATAACGCGGACATAGTTGCAATTATTCTAGTAATGCTACTCTTTCTAAGTGTCAGAATCAATCCAATGTCTCATTTTCTGCCTCTTTAAAGTACTCCCTTTAAGACTTCGATTAGTATTGCAGGTTTCCTCCAAGTTTTCAGCAATCAAGTTTGTTTCCTCTCTTGCAACAACCTAATCTCATATAATTCTTGCTCTCTCAAGCTCGATTGTGAACCAAGAAAGGAGGAATTATAGTAAAATATCTGACCCTATTAATAACACAGAGAAACCAATAGAACCAACAGAAGTTAGAGTTCAAATAATATGGAATATTCTTTCTGAGAAAGTGCAGCATGCTGAGATAGTTAGATCGGTTAGTAGGGTTATGGATGTTGATCGCATGGGTAATGCTAGATGGAATGAAGTATGTAATCAAGTATTTTTGTAATAGAGATAGTTACCCTGAGTTTAATAAGATTTTTTGATTGCCCATAAAAAAAATATTTCTGAATGGATTTTGAACATAGCCTAACTTTGAATCAATCAACACCAAATCCAAATGTCAAACTTTTCCAGTATTGAAGTTAGTTGCAACCCACATTCCAAAAACCTTAAATTGGCGAAGTCCAACACATGTAAATAATTATAAACAAGAAGCACAAAGGTTATAAATCATAGTCTAGCCTCCTATCCATCCAAACCTCAACAAACCACCTTCCAGATTTACAAATTGCTTAGTAAAGGTGAAATATGACATTTTATCAGAATCTCTTCTACGTAGAACATTAGGGAATCAAATGCTCTTCAAGAGGCAACAAAGTTTGTGGCAATCAGACAACTAATGAAGTAGTTAAGACTGTTCTAACTTTGACAAAATCACAAAATGCTTTGTGAATAAGAAATAAAATCTATTTGCAATATGATTGTCATAAGAAATTCGTGATTTTGAGAACCACAAAGAGCACTATAGTAGGTTTATAGATATGACGCACAACTTTCATCAAGAACCATAATTTCGTACCCCTTAATGATTTGGAGTTGAAGTTGAAGTTCGAACTCTCCAACCTTGCTTCGTTCAAGATAGTGTCAGCAGCGATCTGAAAGTATAGCTTCAAAAATTAGAAACAGCAGAATGATGGTCATCTTTCAGTATAAGTTCAACCTTGAAGGCTAAATATCGTGCAGACCAATAAGCATTGACTTCAAAGACCTCAGCTGTATTTTTGTAGGTCATATCCTATAAGTACAGATGACTAATTGTCACTGACTTTAACATTGCCTTAAATTGCTTGAACAAGTTTGAAATGCTGAGAAGGAAAGAAAGAGAAAGTATGGTTTGGTAATATCTTAAGGGGACCAGCCACATCCAAAGCTTCAATCAAGCATATAGTGCTTGGTCTAAGAAAGTCCGACAAAGGTAACCAACTCTGTGTGCAACACCATTGTTGCTGCTGCAAATTCCTCACCCAAATTAAATGAATGAATAATTAATTATGTTTAGATGAGGATCAAGAATGAATATAAGTGATTCCCATAACAAACATACAATTTCAGTTTCAGTGTAACAACATGCTCAAGGTGATCATCTAAAAATATACACAAAATAAGTGGCGGCGGTCGGTGAAATAGATTGGAGAATTGATGTAGAAGGGCGGTATGATTTATTGGGATTTCTGGCTGGAACAAACCGAGAGAAGATGATTGACTGATTTCCATATCTATTCCTCCTAAGTGTGTGGCTCGTGAAGGAGGAGCTTATGTGCCAAATTTATTTTCATGACATTGCCTTATAGTATTTTGTAGACATGAAGTCATGACTTTCTTGGTCAGATGGGTGTTTGCTATAAAATGTATGTTCATCGATAGATATCTTGATTTTATGTTCTGGTCAAAGTGGAACAAGCAATCATATTTTGGGTTTTTGTCTTAAGGTATAAGATCGTCAGAGCTGGAGCTGGTAGGAATCATACAGTAGTTGTTACTGAAGATGGCCAATCACTAGCATTTGGCTGGAACAAGCATGGACAGCTAGGCTCTGGTTCTGTGAGAAATGGTATGACTTTTCGCTGCCTTTCATGTTGATACCAGTATAATCACAATGTGCTTGTCACTTTCTGTGTTTCTATGCTTGAGGATGCTTTATCAAGAAGTCCACACTAGCAGATGCATTATATTTTCCTTTTTGGAGATAGCAGCCGAATGTTTCTTCTGTGATCTGACCAGATAGCTTCTTCTTGCAGAAATTGAGTCATCTCCTGTCCGTTGTCTTGTGTCCGATGTTAAAACTACTGCTTGTGGAGCTGACTTCACTGTATGGTTATCATCTGCTCAAGGGGCTACCATATTGTATGGTTTGTCAATTTGCTTGTATTCATCGTTCATGTTTTGTATTCGTGAGCAGTTCATAAGTTGTTATGATTATCTGTTGATCGTCGAGGCATTTGTTGGTTTATAGAACGGCTGGGCTTCCACAGTATGGTCAACTTGGACATGGGACAGACAACGAGGTATGTCCTTGCTCTCTACTGCTCTGTCATCTCTACCGGATTAGTTATTGATGGTTTTTAAACTTGCTCCATCACTTAGAAGTTAGCACTCGATTTATAACTTAACACAAGGAGGGAAGTTTGAGGTCTTTGCCAATGTTGAGTTCAATCCCTGCTGTTCATGGTTGCTATATGATAGATCTAGTAAGCAACTTGAGTTTTTTTAATAATTTACTTTTTGAAACGTGTTGGCAGTTGATAGCTAATGTATCAGGAATAGTTTCATTGACGTCTTTCTATGAGATGTTCTATTGCTACATGTGTGATTTCATTCTAATTTTCCTACTTGCATTGTTTAGAATGATTGGAATGATGCGTTTTGCAGTATAACACAAAGGACAGCTCAGTCAGGCTAGCATATGAAGCCCAACCTCAGCCAAAAGCAATTGCAGCTCTTGCGGGGGAAACTATTGTAAAAGTTGCATGTGGGACAAACCATACAGGTCATCATCTGCAATTATCTTTTTATGAATTTGTGCTGGTGTTGCATCTCTTTCTAGCCTTTTGCTGCTTATTATGATTTCTATTTGTCTGTGCTTGACAATTAACTTTTGTGGATATCCAGTTGCCGTGGATTCAAATGGCTATGTTTACACGTAAGAGTTTCCCTTTATTTGTATTGTCTATGTTTTTGTTTCCTGTTAGTCAATTCTGACAACTGCTTGTGTTGGCAAAATTTTCAGGTGGGGATATGGTGGTTATGGAAGGTTTGTGCATCCTGTGATCCGAACTGCCTATTTACCTGATTTAAACATATGGAGATGGGAAAAGTTAATTCTTCTGTATAGTTTTCCTGTCTCATAAAGTTCTTAACTATATTGCGTTTTATTCATAGGCTGGGACACAGAGAGCAGAAAGATGAGTGGTCACCTCGCCGTGTTGATGTTTTCCAAAGACAGAATCTTTTACCTCCAAATGCTGTAGTTTCAGCTGGTTCTGTTAATTGTGCATGTACTGCAGGTATGGGCGTTTGCAGCATTCTTTTTTCCTTGGGTATAGAATTTCCATAGTTCATCCCAATGTGTAGTATGGTGTTTTGTTAGAATGCACTTTCTTCTCTCACTGTATACTTTCAAGAATGCACTTTGAACCTAAGTGTATACAATTCAGACAATGCAATCTCATGCTTCTCCTTTTGGGTGTGGGTTAACTGTTTCATACTGCTTTGAACCTCAGTGTATATAATTCAGCCAATGCAATCTCATGCTGCTCCTTTTGGGTTTGGGTTAACTGTTTCATTCTAAGGGCCACGGAATGATTCAGTTAACCACTGTTCTGGATTTTGGAGTTCATCAACTTATCTGGCACTCCGTTGACTGCACAAGAGACTTATCTGAGCTATGTTGTTTTGCTTGCTTTCCAGGTGGTGGGCAGTTGTATGTGTGGGGGAAAATAAAGAGTACTGGGGATGACTGGATGTACCCAAAGCCACTAATGGATCTAAGGTGCTTCCCTTGTTTTTGTTCTGAAACTATGCCCTTTTACCACTCATAAGTTATAATTATTGTTATGGCTAAACTTCATGAAGTCCTAGTTTATGCACATAGTGTATTTCTATTGGATAAAATGTTCCGAATGTGCTTATTCTAAGATTATAGTGCTGATTGGGCTGCATCTTCCCTTGTAACAAATGATTTGGTTAGTAAGATGTTTTTTTATTAACGTGTCTCACATTTCCATACAGTGGTTGGAATTTACGGTGCATGGACTCAGGCAACATGCACTTCTTTGTTGGTGCTGATAATTCCTGCATAAGCTGGGGCTTTGCTCAGTATGGTGAACTGGGATATGGTCCTGCTGGACAGAAGTAAAGATCTCTATGGCAACCATATGCTTCTACAACTGATCCTTTCATTGATATACTTATCTTTTTTGTTTTGTGGTTGTTAATTTACTTGTCCTTTTCGCAATTGTTCATGTGCTGTACAGGTCGTCAGCAATACCCAAGAAGGTAGACATTCTTGAGGGCATGCATGTGTTAGGGTAAGCAATCAATTATTTAGCATGTAATGTAATAGGTTGAAGTTAAGTGAATAAAAATCTCTACTTTTCCCTTGCAGTGTTGCCTGTGGGTTGGGCCATTCTATGGTTATAGTAGACAGAACAAATATTGGCGATCGACTTGATCAGGTGAATCTCAGTAGCCATACAATACAATGAGTCCTTGCTGCTTAATCGCTTGCCTCTATTAACTTCATTCTCCTTGATCTTATCATTTCCAGCTTGATGTATACGATGGCAAAGATGCTGCCGAAGGTACAATGACTCCGAATTCGTTTCTCTTTTCCTGTTCTCATATAGCTGGTGGGGGAATCATTCTTCAGCCCTCTCAACTGATTTAACCTTTGCAGAACCCGAGGCGCCATCCCAGACAAACAAACCTCCAGCGAAACAAAACGCGAAAAAGGGTAGGCCGGCCAAATCTCCCGACAGTGCAAAGAAGCGGAAGAAGTCGTCCAAAGATGATTCATCCGAATCAGAGGACGACGATGAAGAAGCCAGCAGTGGTGACGACCGCGACAATGAGAGCGACGACAGCGAAGGACTCTCCAACGGCAAGAAGAAAGCTCCGAAGAAGAGTGCACGAGGCGGGAAAGCGCCATCAGGGCGTGGACGCGGCCGCCCACCGTCGGCCAACAAGGTTAACAACAACAATGCTGCTTCCCAGGTAAAGCCTGCTGGTAAGAGAGGAAGACCCCGCAAGTCTTAGTAGTAATGCCATGATCTTGGGAGATTGGGTGGAATATTCCATTCTTCTTCGATTCTGTACTATTGACTCACAATGTTCTGTTGTAACTTTGGAATTTTGCATTTTTTTTTAAATTGATTCCCGTCGGTTGAATATTCCATTCTAGTCTCTTGCATTTTGTTCATGGAAAAAAGGGAATTTTCCTTGGATTAGCAAGTGGACACTAGGTAAGAGAGTGTAGTAGAGTACTGATTTGCGATGAAAGAACGAGACATTTGACGTCATATTTGACCATTATTATTGGAGTGGGATTTTTCTCATTTTTCTCGTATAATTGGGAAACGAGTAAATTAAACATTAACCATTCTATTTCCTCTATTTTCTAGAATGAGAAATGAAGTGAAGTTTCCACTACGAATTTCATTTTATTGTTCAATTGGTGATAGATTAAGGCAAAATACACTTGTATAGCTAAAACTTTCGCGTTTGTGCCAATAATAGCCAAATTTGGAGAAATACCACTTATAGTCAGAATTTTGAAAGTTTCATAACAAATATAGCCATTTCCGTTACAAACTTTAACGGTGTTAAAAACTCCGTCAGTTAGGTTAATGTTAGAGTGACTAGGATGCCAAATCATCGTACACATCAACAACAAATCATCGTATCATTGCCACGTCATTTAGTTTTGATTTATAAAAATAATTAATTTTGCAACAAAAAAAAAAACATAAAAAAAATTCCTAATTTCCCCTATCCCTACCAGTTGTCTCCTTCCTCCAAACCAGGTGGCCGCGGCGAGCACAACCACCATCTTCTCGAAGACCTGCAAAAACTCAGAAGATTTATCTTCCATCTACCCCAATCGATGCCTGAGTGAACATCTTTCCCTTCGTTCTCCCTGCAAATCCCTAATCCCTTCTGCCCCAAAAAATCTGCCCCGATACAAATTCCAGATTGAGAAGGTAAAGGTCTAGAGATTCAAAAATTCTCAGTGAAGAGGAAGCAATAGAGAGATATAAGGCCGATTGAAGGATGTGTTCCACTGGGGAAGACGCCGAGACATCGATCTGGATGTTCACCTTTTTGCGAGGAAAGGTGAGAATCGGTTGAGAGAAGAGGCGGGTTGGTCGAAGTGGTGAAGCTGGGCGTTTTAATCGGGTTATTGGAGTCCGGCCGGTTATTCACGAAAGATGTATTGCATCGCCGGTCACCTGTTGTCGCCGTAGCCTCCATCCCCGGCGTGTAGTCTGAGTGCAAAGTGCAGCTGCAAAGGAATCAGCATAGAGGCTGCGATTCTTCGTCGCTGCGTATAGGATCGCAGGCCGGTCGATGCAGTGGAGCTCAGATCTAGTCGTTGTCGCCTTTGGCCTAATTCGAATTAGTAAGGGAGTTTGGGATTTGGTTCTCCTTCAGGTGAATGTGGCGATAGTCATTGATTCCCCTTCGCCAGCGTACAGCAGCAGGCAAAAACTCGATCTCATATTCCTCCAAATTCACCGTCTGTAAACCTTGCCATTCTCCTCTCCTAGCAAACTTTTTTTCTTTTGATAACTCTCCTCTGCTAGCATTTGGCCGACAATTGGGAGGAGACTTTTTTTATTTTTTATTTGTATTTTGTATTTTTTAAAGTTAAATCCATGTGGCAATGCTACTGACAAAACGTCGCCACGTCAACGTTTCTGTTAGTCCAGTCAGCTTGTTAGATGACACTGTTAAAGAATTGGACGGAAGTGGCTATAAGTGGTAATTCTCCAAATTTGGCTATTATTGGCACAAACGTGAAAGTTTTGGCTATACAAGTGTATTTTGCCATAGATTAATGTGTTAAACTTGAGTTGGTTGTCCAATGGAGTTATTTGTATGATATTTAAGATTAATGTATATTACAAAGTTCTCTACAGTTTGTTGATATGTACAGTAAACATGAGGTACTAAATTTGAGTATTATGAATTGTGTACAATCAATATATGTTCATAACCAAACTAGAGTATGAACCAGTGTAGCGAATGGTTCATACTTTATTTGTTTAATTGGCACTAAATCATAAAAAAATTGTAAAGAAATGACGCATCATAAATAAGAATATTATAAGTATAACTAGTTTCTTACCCGACTTATTGACCGGAGAGTTTCATTTATCTTTTATATCATATTGATTTATCTATATGTTTAAAATCTTTTGAATCATCTATATTTTTATACTCTCACTTTTTTTTTGTATTGGTAATGAACTTTATTAAAAATGAAAAAGTTCAATTAGCAGGTTCCACAAGGCGTGAGAAACAACTAATAAATCAAAGTCCAAAAAAGTTCAAAAGTTTAGAAGAGGGAAAAGAAATAGAGCAGAAAAGAAAGAAGGTAGACAAACAAGTTTCCACCAAACACAAAAACTCCAAGCCGAACACAGGACACTCAACAGTCAACATTGCTAAGGTCCCCCAACGTAATGATCTTGACTAGTGCTTGACCTTCTGCGAAGCCATGATTGCATAAAAGCAATACCAATATCCTGTTCCTTCCCAATCTTTCTATGTGCAGTGATCCACTCCATGATTGCTCTGATAATTTTCCTAGCAACTATATATATGATGTACAACCCGTCTCTTGAAAAATCCTCTGGTTTCTCTCCTTCCAAACATACCAGCAGATTGCATGAATAGGGGTGGTAGTTCGGTTTCCGGTTAGCGGCTAACCAGCCAGTTCAACCGATAACTGCCGGTAAGTAGCTAACCGAAAACCAACGGTTATTTGCCTCGGTCGGTGTTCGTTGGAATAAAGCTGGTTTTCGGCTAGCCGAGTAACCGAGGATGATTAACCGCGGTTACCCGACTAACCGAACATAACCGACCAACCATCCTTTTAATAAAACGTTGTCGTTCACTAACACTGAAAACGACCCCCTCCTTCGGCCAAACCCCAACCCTAATTCTTTCTTCTTCATACTCAAATCCCAGCCCTCCGCCATCCAAATCCCAGCCCAGCCTCCATCCAAATCCCAGCCCAACTCTGTCATTACCTTCGCCTCCGCCATCCAAACCCCAGGCACCCTCCTCGACGACTCCGTCTCCCCTCCCCGCCCTCCTCGACGACCGGGCACCGCGAGCCAGAGCCAGAGATAGCGTCGTTTCTCCTTGCCGATTCCTCTCTGACATCGCCATCTCCCATCCTCGACGACCCCCAGGCCTCCGCGCATCTCCCATCGCCATCCCTGCCCTCCCCATTTTCGCCTCTCCTGCGCCGGGGATGTCTCCCTTCGCTCTCCTCTGTGGCCGCCGTTGTGCCTCTTCTTCTCCTCCGCGACCGGCTGCCGTGGTGACTGGTGTCTAAACCTGAAATGAAGGAAGGAAGGAGAGAGAAGGAAGGAGTGGTCGGGTGTCTTGTGGGTTTGAAATGGAGGAAGGAGAGAGAAGGAAGAAAAGGGCTGGTCTCTGGTGGGTCTTTTTGGAGGAAGGAAGGAGAGAGAAGCAGAGATAAGGAGGAAGAAGATAAGGATTTAATGGTAGGGATTTTCGTTGATTTTTTTTTTATAAATAATTTTTAATGAATTTGTTTTGGAGAAGGGAGTGTTTTCGGGTAGGCGGCTAACCGTACCAAAATCGATACCCGACCGGTCGATGGTCAGCTAGCCGTGGTGTCACTCACGATCGGTGGTCGGCAATGAGAGGTGGTTTCTCAATTTAACAAAAAATCGAGAAATTGGTTTTTGGTTAAACCGAAACCGACCGACTGCCACCCCTATGTATGAATAGAGCAGTATTTGATCCAAGTTTCAACACAATCAAGGCTGCTATGCTCATTGCAGTTAATGATCGTAGAGATTTCACCAGAAGACAGGTCCAGAGGGATGTCGTTGATAAAAAATATCACTCCACACGCGCCTGGTATAACTGCAATCAACCAAGACATGGTTAATAGTTTCTTCTTTTTTGAGGCACAAGACGCGCCGATTTGCCAGTTGCAGTCCTTGTCTCTTCAGATTGCCCATGGTCAGAATTTTTTTATGCCAAACAAGCCATATAAAACCACAGATTTTCATGGGAATAATGATCTTCCATACCAAAGCGGAATGACACTCAGCCACCCCATGGAACCGTTCATCCCCTGCCACATGTAAAAAGAACTAACAGAGAACGACTTTTCTGTGTCCGGATTCCACAACATACGACATGGACTATAATTTAATCTAAAAGAATTGGAATTGATCACTTCAAAGAAGGTATTTCTCTCAGACTCTTCTCCACCCCGTAAAGAAATAGAGAAAGGAATTTCCCACAAAATTATCTCACCTGAGAAGGACACAGAGTCAAGGATACTAGCGTTGGGTAAAGTAGCAGCACCAGCTTGCGGGAAAGACTCTGCCAGCGACTTCCCAGGGATCCAGTTATCGTGCCAAAGAGAGATTGCGATACCTGGGCCAGGATCGACACTTGCTGCTTTCCAGAACAACTTACTGACCTTGCAGATATTTGCCCAAATAGAACTGTTATACCCTTCCTCCATCTTCTTAGCTTTCCACTCTGAAATTGGATTGGGATATTTTAAGTTGAGAAGCTGCCTCCACAAACTGTTTCTTTCCAAAACATATTTCCATAACCATTTACCTAGTAAAGCATTATTGAAACTCTCACTTTATAAGCGAGTATGCAATGGGCTTATATTAAAAATTCTCAATACTTAGCATACTCACCTATGATGCTATTATTCTCTAATAAAAATTCATATCGTGAAGGTTTATCAATTATCACATCCCATTTAGGATAACATATCAAGATTTGTAAAACCAAGACACTGAAATTTATTATATTATAAAACATATAATAATTCGTGTTTCTCGAGTCCGGACAAACTCTAAACCAATTATTGAGAGTTAAAATAATTGGATAAAGATACTTAATTAGTATAAATTTTGTTTAGCCCAAGTGAAACTTAACACATATCATATGCCTTACGATGATCATATTATCTAATCATGACTCATTTTCATGTCAATGTTCATGATCTTATATAAAATTTGTCTATCAAGACACTCAAATTTAGTATCTTATACAATATGTAACAATCACCAATTCTTGAAATTTGGATTAAACCTGAACCCATGGTTGTTGTCTACATATTGGTTTAGAATCTCAACCCAAGACACTCACATGCACTATCAAGGTTCTTGTCTTGACATGGTCATTTAGTGTATATATTTTCAACTTTTTAATGTGCATTTGTAAAATTTTTTCTATCTTTGGTGTTTGGTTCATGAAACCGTACTAGACATCGTACCGGAAAAGTAAGTGGTAAGGTGTTTTATGGCAAATTGTGGTTTAACCACAGTTCTACAGTTATTGCCGTGTATCGGTTTAACCTCCGATAATAGTATTTTCTGGTAGAACCGCCGGTACGATACGTTTCATGAATCATTTCTGGAACAAAATTTATATTACTTATCTTAATAATTGATAAAGCCCGTCTACAATGCACACTGACTTTAGGTGCATTTAAAATGGCGTATCGTTTGAACAATTAATTTATGATTTTTTAAAAGTTTGATTTTTTTTTTAATTCATAAAACCATTATGACATTTCGCATACATATGGATTCATGGATGTATTGTAGAAACATCTATTGTTAATATCTAAGCAAATGTAAAGATTTTAATTTAATTTTTAAACCATAAATTTATAGTAAGAAACACATAAATTATAATAAGACACTAAACCATAAATTTAAAATATAATATATTACTCCAAAGACGAATCAAAGTTCTAAAATTTAAACATTAATATGTTTTAAAATAAAAATAAGGGGTTATTTATTATTATATTCCTACGAAATTTTAGGAAGTAACTCTGTGTTAGTAATTTTTTTAAACAAAAAGTGATTTGAGTTAAGTACATTTGCATATTCTCAATAAATACTTTGATTTATTTGCCTAACGGAACCAAATATTTGTAGCACAAGTGGTGAACAACTTGCATCCTTGGTGAAAGGACATGAATTCGAATTCCATTCATACAAGCATTTTAATATCATGGAGGATGAAAGCATTGAACCAGCCGGCCGGTTCATCTGGCCCGAACGGTTGACAACTCTAATTGATTTCCGGACAACCGACTCAAATTATACGGTTATATAAGCTCTTTGAACCAATCTGGCCACAAAATCCCATTTCTACTGACCGAACCGGCTGGCCTGATTCGACTTTCAAAACATTTTGTATAAGCATTGTTATTTTTTTGCGTCATAATCTAGAACCAAGATGAGTTCACGAACCCACCCTAGTGCAAGGAGGCTCCACCATGAACACCACTAACATGATTGTGCGAACATAAAATTAGTACCACTTAACTATTTAAGCCTAATTAGTACCACTTAACTGTTAACCAAAAACACTACTACAATCTACTATATTAGCTATCGTAACAGATTAATCAAAGAAAATTAACTACATGAACAGGAATAGAAAATTCAAACTCGATAAATGAAAACTTTCACTATAAGAAGATTTTCAATCGCAACAACACGGCCCTATCTCTTATTCGAAACACAAAAGCAAGTGGAAACTACATATAACGGTTTGTATATAGGAGAGGCAATTAAGACTATATAGTATATACTATGTATCAGTAGTTGCTTTGTTTTCAAGAGGAGGGGAAAACAAAAGTACAACAATAAAACCATAAACATTTAGTAACGAACAAGGATTGTCACTTGACCATCATATTGAATGACGATGTTTGACTATATATCATCACGTATAAAACATGTATAACACGTTTATCATCTTAATTAAGCAGCCGGAATCTTGGGCACGAGCCAGAGATGATTCTTCTTATGCATAGTAATCCCCGGGAGCACGTCGAAGTCCACGTCCTCCCTCTCAGGGCCATGTGGCAGCTCCCAGTCGAACCCGTACAGCAAATTCGCCAGCGCGAGGTCCACCGTGGCAACGCCCATGTGGATCCCGGGGCAGCCCCTGCGACCCGCCCCGAAAGGGACGAGCTCGAAGTCAACCCCCTTGAAGTCAACCTCACTGCCTAAAAACCTCTCCGGGTAGAAGTCGTCGGGCCGGGCCCAGGCTTCCGGGTCCCGCCCGATGGCCCACGCGTTGACGAAGACCACGGTCTTCGCCGGGATGTCGTAGCCGCCGATTTGGGAGTCCTGCACCGTCTCCCTAGGGACCAGTAGCGGCACCGCCGGCTGCAGCCGGAATGTTTCTTTGACGATTGCCTTGAGGTAAGGGAGCTCCTGGACGTCGTCCTCGTCGACGAACCCCTTGGTGCCGACAAGGGCCCGGATTTCTTGTTGGGCCTTTTTCAGGGCTGGTTGGTTGGTGATTAGGAAGGTCATGGCCCATATCACTGTTGCTGCACTGGTATCTGTCCCGGCGACGAATACGTTCTGCCAATAAATCCGAAAAAGTTAATAGGCTAACTTGAAGATTGGTTAGCAGGTACTAACTAATATAAAAAAAATACATGAACTATTATCCAAGTTGTAAAGTATCTAGAGAGCACAGACTAATATTTAACTTTTGCTAACTGATATCCACCATGAATCAACTATTATCCCAAATTCACAAACTAATATCTAGACAACACAAAATAGTATCCATACAACACATAATTATTATACAGATAACACATAAAAGTATCCATATTGGATACTAGTTGGTTTGATTGTGGATATTAATTAGTAATTGATTGGTTGAATACTAATGATGTGAGTTGGATACTACTTTTTTATGTTTGGAATACTAATATGTATTATTTAGATACTTTAGTACTATTTTATAAAATCAACAAACTTGTATACTAGTTCGTACATTTTGGATATTAGTTAGTATATACTAACAACTTAAACCGTTAGCAGAATAACTCTATTTCAATAAATCTACCCGAGACTTGGCCCATTACAGAGAGAAGTTCACTTATGGAAAGTAGAAATTCTAATGATGATTTTAATAGCTAGTAAATAAAATATGTACCGAGTATTTTATTTTATCTTCAAACTAATGGTACATTGTAGGGGTGGGCACGTGGGTGGTTAATCCGCGGATTGATATCGATCCACCCGCAAATAACCCGACCCGCATGCAATGGGTGATTGATGTGGGTGGATTGCGGATTGTTAAATCTCCCACCCGCACTTATGTGGGTGGATGGCGGGTGGATTGCGGGTCACCCGTATGACCCGCATTCTATTTTTTACATGGAAAAATGTTGTTTCTTATAGTATCCAATATTCATTATATTTTCAAAATGCACTACAGTCTGACCATATACTGCAAAAGATGGAGAATAAAGAATAATTTTGACTACTATTATTGGTTATTGTGTTGTGCAAATGGATATTGGTATGCAAATTATTGTTAATATTCATTAAATATTGGGATACAAACTATAAATTATTAATTGTATCGAAATCGCAAATTATTGATACAATCTTACTAATGTGCTATGAACTTATTATAAATGTTAGTCAATTTTCTTAATGGTTAGTTGGAGAATTGCTTTTGAGGGTTAACCCGCGACCCAACCGCACCCATCCGCCACCCACCCAACCCAACCCGCATAAGTATGTGGGTGGATTGCGGGTCACATATATTCCAACCCGCTACTAAGCGGGTGGGTCAATTTTAGACCAAAATCCATCCAACCCGCCCATTGTCCACCCCTAGTACATTGGTTAGCATGAATCATAAAATATATTAAATTAATTATTTTAAAACAAATGAATGTATAAATATTGTTAAAATATTCAATTTAATACATCAATTACGGTATTATATAGGTTTTATATGTGTTTAAATATGAAATGAATAGGAAAAAATGAAACGGTTTGAAATCAATACATGAATATAGCATACTATGACTTGGTCTCCTGACGGAACTTTAAATTCATGTGTTTCTTGTCCATCATACCACAAGTGACGATTGACATCGTTTTCACATAAATCGCTTGCTAGAAATAACGATTATGAAGCGAGTGCCATGAATGCACCCAAAAAAATGAGTTCACCAAAAACGCCACCATATATATATATATATAGGTGAGTAGGTGACTATTTCGGTGCACTCGCTTTTTTGGGTGCATTCAGTGCACTCAACTCTAAAAGTGGTAATAAACATCGGCTTTTGAATTTTAATGGGTAACATTAGTCTAATATGATGATATAATATGGAATCATAACTAATCAATCCATTATTATAACCCCTTAACCTTCAATTTTGAATTCCAACCCAAAATTCCAAATTGTAAACCCTAATCCTAACTCTAAATCATTCAAATTAAAGTGAATCTTGAATGATTTTTGTACAAATTCATGTGTTTCTTGTTCATCAAACCACAAGTGATGACTGGTATCGATTTCACATGAATTGCCTTCTCGAAATGATGACTATGAAGCGAGTGCATTGAATGCACCGAAAAAAGTGGGTGCACCGAATTTTTTGGGTGCATTCAATGCACTCGCTTTTTTGGGTGCATTCAATACGCCACTCACTTTTTTGGTGCATTCAATGCACTGGCTTCATAGTCATCATTCCGAGAAGGCAATTCATGTGAAATCGATACCAGTCATCACTTGTGGTTTGATGATCTAGAAACACAAGAATTTGTGCAAAAATCATTCAAGATTTACTTTAATTTGAATGATATAGGGTTTAGGAATTTAGGGTTATGGTTTACAATTTGGGATTTTTGGTTGGAATTCGAAATTGAAGGTTAAGGGATTTTGATAATGGATTGATTAGTTGTGATTCTGTATTATATCATCATATTAGACTAATGCTACCCATTAAAATTCAATATGCGATGTATTATTGCCACTTTTAGAATTGAGTGCACTGAATGCACCCAAAAAGTGAGTGCACCGAAGTAACCACCTATATATATGGCAAATGCTAGAGAATTAGGGACTGGGTTCACCCGTTAGAGATTAGGGTATAGTATCATACCCCAAACTCCGATGAATTCGTGCTCTAAATAGTAAAACTCGACGGACGAACAAGTGTACGCCTAACATACGTTAGCCTGAAACACACAAATATATATATATATAGATATATATACGGTCACTAAACGAAATATTTACTGACTAGAAATTTACCATGAGAACGCCCTTGATGTGATCCCAATTAAGGTCAATGGAAGAACCCCTCTCTTCCTTGATCCTCAAAAGGACATCAATGATGTCTTCTCTTTCGGGTTTGGGCCGGTTTGGGTCGCGGTGCTGGTCAATGACCTCCTGGTAGAAGGTATCGAGGTCCCTGAAGTTCCGGTTCAGCCGGTCCACCATGCCGTTGAGCTTGTCCAGCCACCGCATCCCGGGGAAGTAGTCGCCGTAGAAGAAGTTGCCGAACATGGCCTGCGACTCCATCAGCATGCCGATCAAATGCTGCCGCTCCTTGGCCTCGTCGTCGTACTTCTTCCCCAGCGATATCCGGCAGATGATCGAGATCGTCAGCGACATCATCATCTCGTTTATATCCAACGGCTTCCCGCTCTCCACGTTGCTCGTCACCTATATATCCCAGAAAAGAAGGGGGGAAAAAAACGAATAGGAGGTCATGAAAATTACTCAAATCCTGACAAACTTTACGTCCTAGAAAATGCAACTCTTACGAAGGTCGGACTCCACACTTTATTTTTTAGAAATCGCTAACTTAAGATTTTTCATCAATGCGTCACAGTCTTGTAAAGGGAAATAGGAAATCATGCATGTGAATTATGGAGCACTGCAAGACGGAGTTAGTATCATAAATCAACCGGCCTCAATAATTCGAGTGGCTGCGAGAGGTTCATGTATGATATTTAATTACATTTTTCTCAAACGAAAACCAACTATGGGTTTAGAGTTTGTATAGGCCTACCGTTATATGTGTGTTTACAGACAACATTTAATATTATTGATTGTGAGGAATTGAACACACGTGACCTCAAATACAAACAAACTCTGACATCATATTATAAACCAATTGGTTCTTATAATTCGAGTCGGTCGGAAGAAGTGGTATATAACCACTCAAGTGCCCACCACATAAAAAAATGGTCCTAAATATAGCACATGCAGAAGCGTCTAGATGTGGTCCAAATGAACGAATGGCATAAATTACACATACAAGCTTCCGAAACATCAAAATTCCCTATCACCGGGTAAATTACAAAACCATGCACGAACCTTTTTCATGAGCCGCGACACTTCTTCCTCTCTAACGGGCCGGAAGCTCTGGACGCGGCGGAAGTTGAAGAGGTGGAGGGTGCAAATCTTGCGCATCTCGCGCCAGTAGTCATTGTAGGGAGCGAAAACGACGTCGAACCCGTCGTACGAGAGCTTGCGCTGCCCCAAGAGATTGGGGCGGCTGCAGAACTCGAGGTCATGGTACTTCATGACCTCCTTGGCCATCTTGGCCGAGGAGACCACGAGCCCCTGCACGAACCCTAATCGCAGGGACATCAGGGGCCCGTACTGCTGCGCCAGTTCGTAGAACTGGCGCTGAGGCTGGGAGGTGTCGAGCATGTGCAGGTTGCCGATGATGGGTATGGGCTTGGGGCCCGGCGGGAGGCGGAGCTTGGGCCGGCTGCGGCGGATGAGGATGAGGAAGAGTGGGAGGGAGAGGAGTGTGAGGAGGAGGAATAGGGACGCCATTTTTGTTCTTTCTTTTTTTTGGCTAAGTGAAAGCTCTCCTCGACCAGTCGATGGAGAGGATGATGTTGGCTTATGAGGGAATGTTTGTTGGGTGGATGGGAGGGGTGTTTATAAATGCGGCGGGGTGAGTGGTGAGACAAGCTTTAACTTTGTATGTGTTGTCTCTTTTGGGCAGCAATCGAGGGACTTTTGTGTCCAAGTACAATCTGTTTTCCCATTTTTTCCTCCAACTTTGATAATGTTAAAGGGTAAGGATTTAAAATCGGCCCATCGGTTGTTCGATCGGATTTTTTATATATTGGAAGTAAAATTGATAGACGATATTTGATGGTATGAAACTCTTGAACTATAATTTTAGTATAAAATAGTCTTTTGTTGAATTTTTCGGTATATCCTCCACCTCCGGTACGTATGATTTTTTGATACTCGTAGGAGGGATTGGAAAGCGTATTTGTAATCACAGGGTTAATGCAAACTGAGCAGGATTGAGGAGTCGAGAAAGATCGCGATGATAAGTAAATTACAATCAAATAAGACAATTATGTTTTAGTAGAACAATACGTGTTTCATTTTTTGAAAAATGTTGGCGTCTATCATCATCAACACATGGCATTGTTTTTTTTTTTAATACACGTAAAGGGTTACTTACTAAATTTAGGAAGGGAACAATCACCTTAGGAAATCGATCATTTGAAGATTTCTCAGGAAATATAAAATCGTACTTAAAGTTAGTACTTAAAATCGATAGTTAAAACTAGAATGTATGAAACGTTAAATCACGAATAAATCATGAATATTTTTCCAATCAGCCTGCTGGTATGGTTTTACAATTATCCAATTTTTTTTTGGAAGTCCAGAGAAACTTTACTCTAGAAGTGGGCTCACATGGAATGATGGAAACTTGGACTAAATTAACGGAACCAAAACTAGAAAAAAGGGGCCGTTAACCCCTGACTCTTAACTAGTATACGATACGCGAAGCCCAAAGATTCTTTCTTCCCAGAAGTTTGGGTAATGTCAGCCCAACTCTGCCATGCACTAAGGGCCAGTCACTTAGTCGTCCACCAGTACTGTCCATCAGTCAGACAGTCTTTTTGTGATGCATTTTCAGGATTTTCACCGAAGTACCCATCTTTGCTGTAAAAAATTCTCAAAAATCAATACAATAATGTTTTAAGAAGTTCTCAAATTACACATGTTTTGAGAAGATTGCTTCAAACTAAAGTAATTTGTATATTGATCGATTGAGATATTAAAAATCCGTGATCTACACCCACATTTATTTTGAGATCTAAACAATCTGGCACAGATCGCTTGAAACTTCAGTAATTTGTGGCAAATCGTTTCAGAACTCAACCATCACTAAGTTATCTACGGAAAAATCAATCGAATTTAACTTTGTGCTTTTTTAACTGAACTGATTTTTTTTTATAATTTTTCGAGATCTTTGCAAATGCAAACAATAAAAAATGGCATGTTCAACTTTTATCTCCAAAAAATGTCATTTGTTTCCTCAAATTAGACATTTGTTTTAATTTTACAAAACTTTTTGAGATCTTCGCAACCACAAAAGTCACTGGCCTTATACTACAGTGTTTTTTACATAGCCAAAAGTTATAAAAATTTATCAAAATACAATAGTCCCTATAAATCTATGCAATATAAAAAATTTGTGATGATTGAATGTGAGAGCATAAAGTTATAACTTAACATTCGAACTTATGTGAAATCATAAAATGGCTTATTTGAGGTAACAAATGACCTTATTTGGAGATGAAAGTTGAGCAAACCACATTCGATTATTTGTAGTTGTGGAAATCTATTTTTTTTTTGCAAAATAAAAAAGTTCACGTTGAACAGATGATCGAATACAAAGTTACTGTTGTTGATTTTTTACCGTATGTAACACATTGACCACTGAGGTATGAAGCTATCTATCCCAGATTGCTTAGGTCTTAAGCGATTTGTGACCAAAGCTATATGTCTCAAAACATGGGTAGTTTGGGAATTTCTTAGAAAACTATTGTATTTTAATTTTTTTTATAACAATGTGTGTACTTCGAGAAAAAATCCGTCCTTTACAAGACCAACAATTAATATTTGAAGTATCAATACCACGCTAAATTTCTAAAATTGTCTTGTTTCTTTTCAAGAAGAACGGGCTAACTCGATCTTGTGAATAAAGTGACGAGATCCTCTAGATATCGACTTTAGCTCAACAGGTTCATATGAAGTTATGAACTAGAACGAGCTAAACTAATTCTCTCACTCGATGCGGTTGATTGAAGTTCTAATTTTTTTTTCGATATTGAGATTAAATGTAAACGAATTTGCTGTTCCAATTCCAGCGAGAGTTCACACCAGTTGCAAATTTCTCTGCGATAATAAAAAAGAATGCATATGAAATAAAAAAACTGCTCGTGAGACTTTGTTACAAAAGGTAGTACGAAATTTTACTGACCAGCATGAGACGTGTTTAAAGTGTTATTCATGACAATATACTTATTCTAGGACGTAAAATTGTGAGAAAAACGGTTAATGATTTTTTCAAAGACGTAAATTGTAACACCTTAAAAATTATCAGATCGGCAAAAAAACACAAGAGAAAATCATGGATTATAAAAGAACCATTCAACTTTAAACCGGCAACAAAATATCATACGAATCAAAGTACAAAACAAAAAACAGGTAGCACTTGCCACTAAGAAAGGAAGTCGAGGTTTAAAACGTGCTAAAGGCAGGCAGGTGAGGCCAGACAAGGTTGGTGGGAATTTGCCAATCATCCCTTCAATTAGGGGTGGAAATTGGGGTGGGTGTGATTACCCGCCTCACATTTTGCGGGTAACCACATCCACAAATATAGAATTATGCTACCCACAACCCGTCTCGCAGTGGGTAGTGGTTAACTACTACTCGCTGCGGGTTGGTTGTGGATATTCACAAAAAAATTTAGATTAAAAATAATAATATGGTAATTAAATAGTGAGGTTGTTTTCTTCTCACAAAAAAACAAAAAACATACATAAAAGAAAGTTAATAAAGTGTAAAATAAATTATAAATCTCGAATACAGTAGGCTAGTTAGTCTAAATTCAAAAGAGATGGATTTGAAAAGAGATTTGAAGATAACGAAGAGGCGGAGTGATATGTTACCCGACTAACATCGTTGCATGTCACGACTCCTCCGATGACAACAACAGCAATACACAAAAGTGGCTCGATAAGTGGAGGCATCCGCTTTTAATGAATCGATTATTCTTCACTCTCGATTAATCGATTATAGTCTTGTATTGTTGGTAGTTGGTTGCATGTTGTGTTGTTCGTGAGTTCGTGGAGAAATGGAGATGAGTTTGGGTATCAGACTAACCTTTATCGATTATTCTCCTCTTTTAACGAATCGATTAATTTATCTGACTATTTCTATGGACTTGGTTTTGTTATAAAAGAAACATATACCACAGGGGCAATGCTTATTTAATAAAAGTATCTCACATGAACATTATGTAATGACTTGGTTTTGTTTTATAGAATAAATGCATATTTGATTTTGGTAGCTACTTTAATTCTTAGTCTTCCGAGTTTAACAAACTAATATAACTAATGTGGTTAAGGAGACCAATACCAATTTTCTGAAATGCTACCGAATTCTCTGAGCGCACTCCCTTCTCCCTCTCATCCGACGGCGACTCTAGAATTATCAGGACGACCACCGGATATCCCCTCGACTGCAACAGGGGGCAAGATTGATGTTGCTATCAGCTCTAATCCAGGATCTCTTAATTTCAAGGCAGCTCTTGCAGGAACCAGTCAAGAAACCTTAAGGAAAGCTCCTCAATGGACCTTCGTAGGAGAAGGAGACATAGAGACAGGCTTATTTCAGGGGGAACCAGAACTGAGGCTATCAGGAAAGTTCAAAGAGAAACTATGCCAACCCTGGAAGAAAACTCTTATCGTGCGATTGCTTGGCCGCTCCATCACCTACTCATATCTATGCTCCCAGCTACGATGGAAATGGAGACCGGTAGGATCTCTGGAAATTTTGGATCTGAACAACGATACATTCTTAGCAACCTTCGGCGACGATCAAGACTACTTGAGGGCTCTCACGGGTGGGCCATGGGTCATTCTCGACCACTACTTGGTGGTTCACCAATGGTCGCCCTCATTTCGTACTTCAGATAAACCACATAAATCAGTGGTTGCTTGGGTTCAGTTCCCGGAGTTGCCGGTTCATTACTATCATAGAGAGGTTCTATTTGCTATTGGAAATCTGGTGGGACGTACTGTTAAGCTCGACTACCACACCGAGAACCTAGAAAGGGGTAAATTTGCTCGCATAGTTATTGATCTGGACATGACCAAGCCACTTCCTACTCGGGTCCGGCTTGACGGTGTATGGCAACAGGTGCTGTATGAGAACATACCGACCATATGCTATGAATGCGGGAGAATTGGTCATACAGAGAGAGACTGCCCCACGAAGAGACCACCACTTCTCCTGGCTCCGGCGACTCAAGGTGAACAAACGGTTAGCTCGTCGGCGGCCGAGACATCGGAAACACCAGCAGGCTATGGGCCATGGATGCAGGTCGTCCGCAAAACCCGTCGCCAAAACGGGAAACCCACAGCTACATCAGCATCAAATCCGGGTACAAATAAAGGAAAGAAACAAGAATTACCCAAAGATAGCAACCCCGTGAAAGGAAAGAGTAATGTCGAGCAATCTATCACCGTCGGGGAAATCAAAGGAAAGCACGAACAGCAGAAAGGGGCTAAACATAGCAAGCAGGGAAATCAAAAGGGGAAAGAGGTGGATTCTAAGCAGTCTGGAGACGTTAAAGCAACGACTACTTCAAGAGTGTGGCGTCCCGTTGGGCTTAATACGAAAGAAGCTTCATCCAGCAAAGGGCCCATGGAATCCAGTCCAGAAGAAGCCCAACCACCCACTCAACAGCCCGCTCTGCAACCACAAGTTATTGCTGGCCCAAACAAGACCAAAATTCAGATTCTGAATGTACCTGATCTGCAATTTCAACAGAAAGAAAATAGAGACCCTAATCAGAGAGATTCCTCTGTTCGACATCATTACAAGAGGAAGACAGCGGATCAAGCACCTCACCCCAAAGGAGTTAACCTCAAAGCAACTAAGAAGACACTTCAGATTCGCAGCCCCGGAAAGAAGGAACGCCAGTTGAAGCAGACTCCAACCTCTTTACCTATCTCTTTGCAGGCGATTGAAGAGTTCTGCGTTATAGCTCAAAAGAAGAGCGAGCACACTAGTTGCCTTCCCACGAAGATAGCTGAGGATGAAGCAATGGTCGAGTCCGCGGAAGTTGAAGCTGCTAACACGCCGCCCCGCGACAAGGACCCAGAAGCAACGGCGCCTATTACAATCGAGCAGCCGCGCTCTATCTGATCCTTACCCCTCTCCTTCTTCTTTCAGTTTTTTATTTTAATGATTTATCAGACTAACTTCAAAATCTTGTCTTGGAACGTTTGTGGTGCAGGGGGAAAAAAATTCATTCGAGCTATTCGTCTTCTTAAGGAGGTGCATAAACCTGACTTCTTGATCATCCTTGAACCTCAAATTAGCGGAGATCGCGCCAACACGGTTTGCAGCAAGTTGGGATATGACGAGGTCATTCGCGTGGACGCTAATGGCAGATCAGGGGGGATTTGGCTTGCTTGGAGGTCAGATGATTTTCAAGTGATGCCCATCGAAGCGAGTATGCAACACCTTACTGTCAAAGTTTCAAAATCTAATCATCCAGACTGGTTCTTAACAAGCGTGTATGCCAGCCCCAACTACAAGTTCCATTCCCTCCTTTGGCAGCAGCTTATTCAATTCAGCAAAAATGGGGATCTTCCCTGGCTGGTTACTGGGGACTTCAACGCCATCTCCTCACCGGATGATAAATCCAGAGCTAGCTCAGTGGGAGACCTTCGAAGATGCCAAAGGTTTACTGGTTGGATTAATGAGGCTCTTTTGACTGACATGGGGTTTTCGGGACCCCGCTTTACTTGGTTCAGAGGAGATTCAGCAGCAACTCGCAAAGCCAGTCGAATAGACAGGACCCTATGCAACGATGGCTGGTTTTTAAATTTTCCCAACACTGAGGTGCTACACCTCTCTAAATTGCATTCAGATCATCTTCCTATTCTTACCAGCTTCGTCGGACAGCAAGCATCGGTTAATTCGAGCAAATTCCGCTTTGAAGCAGCATGGTTGCTCCATCCGCAGTTGGGCGAGTTTCTTGACAAGAGTTGGGATAAAGAAGCTCCCCTGCCCAACTCCCTCAAAGATATGGCAGAAAAGCTTCAGCAATGGAAAAAAGATGTGTTTGGTTCCACTCATCTCAAAAAAAGGAGATTAATTGCTAGATTACAAGGAGTCACAGAGAGACTTGCTAATACTTTCTATCCAGGTTTGCTGAAGCTGCAGGTCAAATTAGAGAAGGAGTTGGACCTCATCCTCGCTCAGGAAGAAGTATTCTGGTTTCAGCGGGCCAACGAAAAATGGGTGAAATTAGGGGAACAAAATACTTCTTTCTTTCATCAACAAGCTACTAGAAGGCGTAGAAGGAATAAGATTCTTACTCTGCGAAATGAAAACGGAGAATGGATAGACAATCAGGAAAGCCTCAGGAATATGGTGCTTCAATTCTACACTTATTTGTACACGCAGGAAGAAGGGTTGTATGAAGATTTGATGCCAAGGGGTAGATTTCCCCGCCTGCAGCAAGAAGAACTAATGGAGCTCCTTAGGCCTTTTATCATCTCGGACTTCCATAGGGCCATATTTGAGATGAAACCTATGTCTGCTCCCGGTCCGGATGGATTCCAGGCGGTTTTTTATCAAAAATTCTGGCCTTTGGTGGGGAAAAATCTTACTATGATGGCTACGAACTTCTTCGAAACTGGCAGCATACCGGAAGAGTTAATGGAATCATTAGTTGTGCTCATCCCTAAGATTGATCATCCTGAAACTCCGGCACACTTCAGACCTATTAGCCTTAACAATGTAGCTCTTAAAGCTATCACCAAGGCTATGGCTAATAGACTCAAGCCTTTGATGCCGAAGTTAGTAGCTCCTACTCAAAGTGGGTTTATCAAAGGAAGGCAGACTAACGATAACATCCTCTTGCTGCAAGAAACTTTACACTCTCTCAGAAATAGAAAAGGAAAGCGAGGAGGCATTGTTATCAAAATTGACCTTGAAAAAGCGTATGATCGTCTCCATTGGAGCTTCCTGCGGGATACTCTGGGCGAGATCGGATTGCCTAGCACATGGATTAACAGAATTATGACATGTGTAGAAAAGAATCAAATGAGAATCAACTGGAATGGAGAGCTCACCTCTGTGATCAAACCCTCAAGAGGAGTTCGTCAGGGAGACCCTCTTTCCTCTTTCTTATTTGTGCTTTGTATGGAGAGATTAGCTCATCGTATTGAACAAGTTGTCGAGGAGAAGCTTTGGAAACCTATCCCACTTTCAAAAGATGGGCCAAAGCTCTCACACTTATTTTTTGCTGATGACTTGATTTTATTTGCAGAAGCGGAAAGTGGACAGATCGATGTTATTCGATCGTGCTTGGAGGACTTCTGCTTAAGCTCTGGCCAAAAAGTCAACCTCCACAAATCGGCTATGTTTGTTTCTCCCAACGTGCATAGAGACAAGGCCCAGAGACTGAGCGCAAGGGCTGGAATTAGCCTGACCAATGATCTTGGCCGATACCTGGGAATTTCAGCAATAAATGGCAAGGTCACCAAAGAAAGATATCATCAGCTTCTGCTAAAAATCCAAAACAAGTTGGCAACCTGGAAGGCTAATCATCTATCAACAGCGGCTCGGATTACCCTGGTGAAATCGATCTCTTCCTCCATGTCTATATATCCTATGTTCACAGAACGGCTACCTGTTTCTGTTTGCAATAACATTGACAGGATAAACCGACGGTTCGTTTCGGGAGAAGAGGAAGGTCAAACGAAGTTCCACCCGGTTGGGTGGGAACAACTCACTCTTCCTAAAGACCATGGAGGCGTTGGAATCAGACCAACCAAGCTGGCTAACCAAGCAATGCTGGCTAAAGGTGCTTGGAAGCTAGCTACGGGGGATTCGACCCTATGGGTTCAAGTGATGAGGAACAAGTACGGGGGACAGAGACAAGGGCTGCAAATTCTCAGGAAAACAAAGGGAGGATCCTTCGCTTGGAACAGTTTTACACAAACTGTAGACCTCCTGCGCAAGGGAGCTGCTATTAATGTTAAAAATGGAAAACTAACTAAGTTTTGGATTGATATTTGGGCAATGCAGGTACCACTCTTGGAGGTAACTACTATGGAGGTGCCTGTGGAGGTCAGAAACAAATCAGTTGCTGACTATTGGGAGGAGGAAGGCGGATGGAGATTTGAGGACTTCGAAGGTTATCTTCCACCTGAAGTCATCAACAAGATCCGTTCAATACTTCTTGATCCATTAACCAGCAGTGAGGACACTATGTTTTGGAAGCACACTGCAAATGGCTTATTCAGCGCCAAGTCCGCTTTCCAAACCTACTTTGCAGAAGCTGCTCCTCAAGACTCGGCCTTCTGGAGACGGATATGGAAGCTGCACTGCCCTGAAAGAGTTCGATTCTTTGTTTGGCTTGCAACCAAGGAGAAATTATCCACAAACAGTCGCCGCAAAATACGACACTTAACCTTGGATGACAAATGTCCCATTTGCAAGCATACTGCAGAGACAAACGTGCATTGCCTCAGAGATTGCACTCCGACTAGGAAGATTTGGGAGGACCTCGTTCCGCCTCACGAACATAACACCTTCTTCGCGGCAGATCATACGTCCTGGTTCCAGATGAATCTTAACATGGGGGACAGCGGGGAGAGGCATGAGGATTGGCCCAGCTTCTTCGCGTTAGTATGCTGGTATATTTGGAAATATCGTAATGAATACATTTTTCAGGGCAAGAAGCTGGCGGACTCCTCCTTCATCAACTACGTTAAGAGCAAGGCTACAGGATGGCTGCAGGCTTGGGAGAGGACTTCCCTTCAGCTTGATTGCAACAACAAGCCTAATCGGACAGATCGTCTTGTTTGCTGGGGCGCTCCTCCGAGGGGTTGGAGTAAGATGAACACAGATGGTGCGGCTCAAGGAAGCACGGGTATGGCTACTGCAGGCGGAATTCTCAGGGACAGTGATGGGGATTGGCTTGGAGGCTTCTGCTGCAAAATTGGCACTGGCTCTGCTATTCTGGCCGAACTTTGGGGAATTCATCAATGACTGTTAACGGCTTGGAATCAGAACACTCAGTTTCTCATTCTAGAAACCGACTCGCAGCTTGCTATTGAGTTAATTAGAAAGCGGGAAGATCCAGTTCATCCCCACTCTACCATTTTGACGGCTATTCGCAGATTGATGGCGCAGAACTGGGTGGTGCAATTAGTTCATACGTACAGAGAAGGGAATAGAGCCGCGGACTGGCTCTCGAAGCACAGTCTCGTCTATCCCTTTGGTACGCATGAACTAATGAACCCACCTAGTCAACTTCAGCAAATCCTTCTTGAAGACACTTTAGGGGTGAGCTTCCCCAGAATGGTTGTGCAAACTCAGAATTAAAGTCTGGCTGTATTTTGTAGGTTGCGATCTGTTCCTACTTTGACTTGCCTGCTGTTAGGCTGTACCTTTGAGCCCCTTTCTTTGTAACCCTGGCGTCTCGCCTCCATTTTCTCAAAAAAAAAAAAAAACTAATGTGGTTAATGTGGGTTACAAAGTATTTTGAAAAAATAAATATAACTAATGTGGGTTTTGTGGGTAAACCACTGTGGGTAGTGGTTAACCACTAACCACAAAAATCAATATTTTGATACCCACACCCAACCCACTATCCACAAATTGTAGGTATGGATATCCATAAAGTGTGCGGTTTGCTCGCAGCCCGCAAACCAAACTTCCACCCTTACCTTCAATAATGCAATCCTTTTTGTCCATTTCGCTCATCCCAAGCTGAATAATTGTCGTCTGGAAAATACATTTTTCTATGGCCATAAGACACTTTCGAGAGAAATGGGTTGTCAATTGTCATGATAAAACTGTACTGTAAATCTGTTTGTGGCTATGAATTGCTGGTTATCATGATAAATATTGGTCACTTCCTGTAGACAGTATCTCTTTTCCATGACTTCCTTTCTCACATATACATAAATTAACTGAACATCATATATATAGTTAATCGTTGAAAATAAGCAAATAATTAAACTAAACCAATCACACAGTGCCAGTCTCCAGAACAAACTTTGCAACTAATTACAATGCGTACTGCAATGACAGTGTTTGGTCCTGCGGTGTGTGTAACTGTGTATTAGGTATTACCGTTCCAAACCTAGCTAATGTGTCGAGTTCGAGATACTGGTTAGACTGCAAGTGAAAGAAAGCTTAGACATGTCTTTGTCATCTTCCTCTTTTTTCAACTCTGGCTTGCTATTATGAGACAGCTTGAAGAGTTTTAATTTCAGTCTCTCATGAACAACATGACAGTCCAGCTCAATATATTTTGTTCATTCGTGGACTGAATTTTCTACTATATGTATGGTAGGTTAGGTTGATTTTGTCACAAAATACTTGAACTTGTTCCGTATGAGCAATACCAAAGAAGAGAAAGAGTGACTTAAGCCACCGTACCTCATATGAAAGTCGAGCATGTGATCGTACTCTGCCTCCAGGGAATGATTTTCTACTCAAGCAGCTTTGGCCGCCTCAAATAGTCGTCGTGCTAATCTTTCTGTTCCTCCTGGGATTCGCAGTCACACTCCTCGGGTTCTTTTCTTAGTCCACTTTGCTGGAGCTACGAAAGCCTCTGTTGGGAATTGTTGAAAAAAAAAAAAAAGAGAGACGTGAACTACGACGTACATCAATTTTTGTGGGAATTCGTAGCCAATCGATCAGAAAGGGAATTAGTCATTTGGCACTGCCGGTGCCTTCCACAAAATTTATAAGGCCTCCAAATTAAATCAACCATATGAAAGGGATATCATATGACATTGGGCATGGGTCACTCGACTTACCTTATGATTGTAGTTGCCTGGTTGCTCTCGTTCAGAATTAGACTGAATTCGTGTAGGGTAAAATGCATTTGTTATTAATTTGTAATATATGTGATAGTGAAATTTATTGACGTAACCAACAATTTATTGGTATAATTAAATTTGTAATTCTCGTGAGTTTGGATAACTAAATACCAATGTCATGAGTTTAGACAAAATTGTAATTCCTACTTTTTATTCGTCTAGCTCAATTTATATCGTATTAGTATTAGTAAACTTGTACTCAATGAAAAGAATAACAAAGCCAAATCACAACCCTAGCGAGACCCTTTCGGTCTACATATAGATAAACTGATATGCTTTATCAAAGTATCGAATGTAGAATCTTAATCGATCTCATATAGGAAAATAGAATTTCTTTTATAGCAAGTACCAATTAAATTGTGAACCTGATTAATACTATCACACCTCATTGATGTTTAATTTCATATCGGTTACATTGGTGAAAAACAATTAGTTCACTTCGAGATTAATAACGGCCAAAGCTTCAATGACCAATATGCCCGTACTTTACGAACCTGGCCGAGCCAAAGAAGCCCGACCAACATTTCCGTACTTGGCCCCGATTAATTAGTGTGTCCCAGCTCTGCTATCTTCCAAAGTTTTTTTTTTCTTTTTTTTTTTATAAGCATTTCACAGCATATCAACTGGTATCCGACTATTGGTCAGAATGCCATATGAATATGACGTAAATATATTGTGTATTTCAAAGAATTTAAATTAATTGAAATGCTTAATTTTATATGACCTGAAGGCGATATTGGAAAATTTCTCAATTTTTGAAAGTATGATAATTTTTTTATCAATGGTTGAACACGTATACTTGATGGTCATAACACTCGTAAATAACCATTCATGACATGCGTATGTAATAATACAGTGATTTAGTTGTATATGGTTGAAGTTTATATGAGAAAATATAACATAAATAAGAAACGCATATCCTTTAGACAATATTAATTTGTTTCAAGGACTAATGGATTTGGATGGGTAGATCAATAGATCAAATGGATTAGTAGATTCATGGATTAGATCATATGAATTGGTGGATTGATCCATGGATCCAAATGGCCTGACCTGTCTCGACCTGTTTGCGGCAGGTATTACCACCACCCGCAGTAACATGAGGAGGGACATGATGAGTATTGCTACTAATTTACCCAGTTCCGTCCCACCTTGTTCTCGACCTGTTCTATCATGATTTGAATCAATATGACATGAAAGACTAATTATGCATGAATCACAAAAGAACCCTTAGTCTCCATATGACATCATCGAGCCAATTTTGTCATTGATTAAATTCATCAAAGAAATGAAAATAATTTAAATATTCTTAACAAAAAAAATGTACATGTAACATACATAATCGAACGATAAAAAGTAAAACAACGATACTAATTATTACAGATAATATATAATGTATAAATAACTGCTTCTAGAATACAATCACATTCCCGCTTATTCCAAATTGTTCAACAATAAACGGACAGAAATTAACTAATAAAGCGCTTTTGTTACACATAATCAAAGATGGACAGAACTAATTAACCAGAAGGACAACCTCTCACTTGTTAATTCCCCCAAGGTAGTCTGTGGGCACGAGGCAAAGCGGGTCGGCCTTCGCCACCACAATCCCGGGCAAAACCCGATCCACATTAATATCCTCGGGCTTCATCCCGGCCGGCGTCTTCCAATCGAACCGGTAGAGCAGATTCGCCAGCGCCGTCTCCACCGCCGCCATCCCCAGGTGAATCCCGGGGCAGATCCTCCTCCCGGCACCGAACGGAATCAGCTCGTAGTCCAGCCCCTTGACGTCGATCTTCCTCCCTTCGAACCGCTCGGGCCGAAACGCGAGCGGGTCCTCCCACACTTCCGGGTCCCGACCCACCGCCAACGCGTTGACGTAGACGATGGTCCCGGCCGCGATCTCGTACCCGCCGAGGCTGCAGTCGTGGTTCGTCTCCCTCGGGACCAGGACCGGCAGCGCCGGCTGGACCCGAAACGTTTCCTTGATGACGGCGTTTAGGTACGGCAGGCGGGGGATGTCGTCTTCCGTGACGAAATCTGAACCGTCGCCTTTGCCTCTGACGTGGTCGCGGATTTCTCGCTGAGCTTTCACCATCGCTTCCGGGTTCCTCATAAGGAAGCTCATCGCCCATATCACCGTCGCGGCGCTCGTGTCGGTTCCTCCCACAAACACATTCTGTATAGAAAAAAAAAATCATAATTTTACTAACCACACCCAACTCAACATACAATGTACGTGAACTGGTGTGATTTGCGGATTATCCACAAACCACAAACAGCAGCCACCCCAAATCAATTGAAATATTAGTGATTGTTGTTTACCATGAGGACGGCTTTAATGTGCTCGAATTCGAGTTTGACCTTGAAGGAGCGGTCCTTGTAAAGTCCGAGCAGGACGTCCAAGATGTTCTCGTTCTGAGGAGCGGTTCGATTCGGGTCGAGATGTCGCTCGATGATTTCCTGATAGAACGTATCGAACTCTCTGAAGTTCTTGTCGAGTCGGGCCGTCAAGCCCGTTAGCTTGTCGGCCCAGCCCATGTAGGGTAAGTAGTCCGACAGGAA
Organism: Linum trigynum; assembly: GCA_964030455.1. Lineage (NCBI taxonomy): Eukaryota > Viridiplantae > Streptophyta > Magnoliopsida > Malpighiales > Linaceae > Linum > Linum trigynum. The sequence continues at coordinate 52,276,386 of OZ034817.1, read as the reverse complement.
GAAACTCCCGAACACAAACTGCGTCTCGTTGAACAGCTTGTGAAACATTCTCTTCTCCTTCCCCTCCAGCTTCTTCCCAAATGCAATTCTGAAAATTATCGTAGTAAGAATTATCACCAGACCAAACCCTTGATTTTTATGTGTCTGTCGTACGATAGATTGTTAATAATTACCTACAAATGATGGTGCTAGTAAGGCCCATCATGGCGGCAGTCAGGTCGACTGCCCCACCGCCAGCCGCGGCGGCGATGGTGTCGATCATCTGGGAGACCTCGTCCTCACGGATGTGGCGGAAGCTGTTGACGCGGTTGGAGTTGAAGAGGTAGACGACGCAGATCTTGCGCATCTCGCGCCAGTAGGCGGTGTAGGGGGCGAAGGCGAGGTCCAGGCCGTTGTAGGAGAGCTTCTGCTGGCCGGCCTGCGACGCGCGGCCGCAGAAGTCGAGGTCCTGGGACCTGAGGACGAGCTCGGCGGTCTTGGCGGAGGAGACGACGAGGAGCGGCTTGAGGCCGATGCGGAGGGACATGATGGGGCCGTACTGCTTGGAGAGGTTCCAGAGGTACTTGCCGATGTTGGAGTGGTCAAGCTGGTGCATGTTGCCGATGAGGGGAAGGCCCTTGGGCCCTGGCGGGGGCGGGAGGCCGGAGGATTTCCGGCGAAGGTGGCGGAGGAGTACGAGGAGGATGGGGAGGAGGAGGAGGACTGGGAGGAGGAGTGGTACCGCCATTTGTGATGATGGATGGAGTAGTGTGTTAGCTAGCTAGTTTGGTGTGTGTTTTGTTATACGGAAGTTTGAACTATAAATAGGAGGGGGAGGTGTTGTCATTAGGGCTGGCAATTTGATCCAGGACTGTTTGGTTTTACCCGAAATCGGACCGGGATCGGACTGGGACCGGATAGCAAACAATCCAATCTCATATTCGGGCTTAGATTTGAGGTAAAAAATCCGGATAAAGACCGGATAAGAGACCACCAACACCTAAAATCAAGATAAAATTAGGACCGAACCGGATGAAGACCGGAGTGTATCCAATCCAATATTTTGTCCTTATATTCCCGAAAAGACCGAATTGGGACCGGATCAATTTGATCCAATTTAACCGAATCGGACATTATAGTCACCCCTAGTTGTCATATAGTGTAGAGTGCTTTCTTGTTTTGTTGTTTTATGTATAATAAAGGAGAGGAGATATCTTCTGCAAGATTACAGTTAGGCGTGGAAATATAAAATTTTTAGGTTAACATTAAAATGGTGTTTATTTTGAGAGTGAAAACATCCGCTATATTTTGGGTTCGAATTTTAAGATAACGATTAACGAAAATTTTTAAGGCTGCTGTCATATTAAATAATAATTTATCAATTTATGCTTAAGCATAGTAATATGTACAGATTAGTAGTTTGACGTAACTCTATTGGAATGGTAATATAAATATTTTTGTTGCAAATTAAAAATAATTTAGTCTCACTCTCAATAACTCGAGATGTTGGGAGAAAATTAGTTATAGATATTATATCACTCTCTAACACACTCTCTTCCAAATGAAAACTAAGGGGTCGTTTGGAAGTTGCGAATGTTAAATCGTTGCATTGTAATGAATCGCAACAAAATAAATACATGTATTGGTACAATGTATGCATTTTAATAATACATTGTTTTGTTGTTGAGATTCTACTTTATGTATTGACTTGCATAAAGTTACTTTATAGGGAAATGTCACATTTATCCTCAACTTTTAGTATAAGACAAAAACTAATAGGGATATAAATGGAAAGAAAAATTGGACACAAATCTAAAATCAACAATCACAAACTTTTAGTTGAGGTTGTATAATACATCATTTTTTGTGATTGTTGGTGGGGCCTACCTAAAACAATACATGCATTGTTTGACAATTTGACACTTCCAAACATTGTATTGTGCACAATACATGTATTCAATAAACACAACTATCAAACGACACCTAACTCACAATGTTTAAGAATGCATTATATTTTAATCAACTATTAATACTCAACAATACATGTATTCAATAAACACAACTATCAAACGACACCTAACTCACAATGTTTAAGAATGCATTATATTTTAATCAACTATTAATACTCAAATTGTGCAAATTCGAAGGCACGATATATCATATCCACCCTGTTAACCTTGCAATCATATACATGTATCTCTTCCATATACAGTGCCATTTGCTAGGCAAGTTACATTGCACTGCGCCTGCCATTGAATTGAATCCTGGACGTCAATTTTCCTCTGAATCAATACATTATTGTCGACCATGGGATCAGTAGTTGATTCATCTGTCCAAAACAGAGCCTCCCAACCCATGCCTTTTCTTCTGGGGATTGGCATTTTGCACCTTATCATATGTCCATCATCACTATGATCCGTCCCCAACTGTCACGGATGCAGTGGTTACGTTTAACTTTTCCCGTTTCCCGGGGGTAAATTTTTGTTTGCTGTACGGTAATGATAATGTGATTTTATATTGGTTAATTTGGTTAATCAATTAATTAAACGAATTAAAATTTAGTTTGGTTAATTTGGTTTGTTGTATTAGTTTGGACGGTTTGGTTATGATATTGTATTCAATGGTTAATGAAATATAGTCTTAATTGGTTTGGTAATTACCATGGTAACCATTTGAACATCTCTAAGAGCCATCTCTCATTTAATGTTCCTTCCGGATTAGGACAAGCGGACGGTGGCCGGTGGCCTAGCAGCTCGTTCGGAAGAACACGAGTGACGGTCGGGTTCGGGGTTTAGGTATTCTACCGGAGAAGACACATAGATCAATAATTTTCCAGAGCTATTATGATAAATAAATTTTGTTAATGTAGTATTTGAGATTGTGATGATATCAACTTCACGGGTGGTTTGCTTGAGTATTTTGGATGAGTCATTTGGTATCCAGTAATTTGTTTGTCTATAAAATTTAAAACAAGTTATTTGGTTTGAATGAAAAATTTAAATGACTCAATTGCGTAATATTCATACGAATGCCTCCTTTTTTATTTTTATCTCACTACCATTCAAATGTAACTCCACTTTTTTTTTTCTTTCATAAACACACTACTAGATCTTCTCTATTCGTGTCTTCACAAAACCAATGCTTTTCAATAACACTTCCCAATTATTTTGTTAAATAATAATTTTCAATTATTTTTTAAGTAAATAGTCGTTATTATTTTGGAGACTCGTTTCAAATATAAGTTATATTTGACTGTAAAATGATTAAGGAGTTGTTTTGCTGTGAAAATATGATGCCGAAGGCTGAAAGTCCACATTTTGAAGAAATTCGGGCAAGAATCCATGTTTGCAACCCAAAAATTATGTGCTAACTAACCCACAGTAATTAAGCCAGAATCTCCACCACGGGCTACGATCATGTGACTAGTCGATCTCAACCCTGTAAATTCATTAAAATCCAATGACTCCAATTAATTCAATTTAAGGAAGGGTAATGTAATAATTTTATTTTATTTTGTTTTATTTTTATTTTTTAATAATTAAAAGATCATTTATTTTGCATGTTTCATCCCCTCTGCACCTACGAGTAATTCCCGGCGACCCCTCTGTAACTTCGCCGGCCACCTCTTCCCGGCGGCCAAGGAACCGGCGACCAGGTGTGCGCCTTCCTCTCCTGGCGGTCCTTTTGTTGCCTTTCATGTTGAAGTAAACGTTGAAAGACTCTGTCAATAGAGGGTAAGGTGTCTCCAAAGAGAACTTGAGACCTTACTGTTGAGTAGTTATCATTCAAACCTCTAAGGAATTGGATCACATAGTTGGTCTCTCGATAGTGAAGAACTACTTTCAGAGCAGGGCATGTTTGGTAACTGGTTGGGGGTACAAACACATGGTTCTATGGGTTGATAGCCATCTAACTCATCTTGAATGGTAATGAAATGAACATAGTACTCATTAAGGGTTTGATTACCTTGCTGGAGACTAGAAAGAGACTCAATCAGTTCTGCAACGTGAACAATGTCACCTTGACCATATCGAGCTTTCAGGCTCTGCCAAGCTTCAGAGGCGTGCTTGAGAGACATCAGTGTCTTGCAAATATCAGGTTCAACAGCCTGTTGAATCCAACTGAGAACCATAATGTTGTTTCTTGTCCATAACCAGTGAAGAGGATCTGTGTTTGTTTCTGGAGCGGTGATGGTGCCATCAATGAAGCCAATGTTGTTCTTCGCTCCAAGGGCATTGTACATCGCCTTGCTCTAGTCATTGTAGTTGGTGGGTGTAAGCTTTTCTCTGACCAACCAGACTCCAGGTTGTTCAGATACGTGCAAGAATTAGGGATCCGCCATGGGATCAGCTTGATCTTGAGCCATGGCAAAAAAATGTGAGAGGCGGCTAGGGTTGAGGCTCTGATACCATATTGACAGTATTGAGTGGAAACCCTAAAACCTGGGTTGGATCTTACATTGAGATGAATATATATGTGGGTTTTGCCACTACAAGCCAAGGATCAGCTGGTTGTGCTTTTACATAAGATTGAAAGGTGAAAACGAAATGCAACAAAGAAAATATAAAAGCACTATTCTGGCGGGATCTGTTCTGGCGGGATCTGTTCACTGTGTTGTTTAATACAACGGTCGGCTTGACTCCTTGAACAACGTCGCTTAATGTGGTTTGCCTTCTCATTGTGTGACCAACAGATGGCGTGGTCTGGGAAATGGTGGATGAGAAATTTTCAATTTCTGCTGTTAGCTTGTAAACAATTTATAATGGAACACAACAAGCTAGTATAGCTGGATATATATTATATAAGGTAGCGACTTAAAGTCTAGTTTATTGTTGGGCACCATTTCCGTGTTGGTAAAATTGCCCAGAAATGGCTCGTGAGTTCACTCATTTTACAAACTCTGTAGCCACCAGGCACAGAGCAGTCTTCTTGTGCATCGTGAGGCCCGGCAAAACATCCATGTCCAAATCATCGCTCGTCATTCCAATCGGCATTTGCCAATCGAAAGCGTAGAGCAGATTAGCCAGAGAGAGCTCTACATTTGCTAGCGCCATATGCATGGCGGGACAGATTCTTCTTCCAGCTCCGAACGGTATCAGCTCAAAGTCCGCACCTTTCACGTCGATCGACTTACCCATGAAGAATCTCTCTGGCTTGAACTCCTCTGGGTTTTCTCCCCAAGCTACAGGATCCCTTCCAATGGCCCATGCGTTCACGTGGATTACAGTCTTGGCTGGTATCTCGTACCCACCTAAGATGCAATCTTGGGTTGATTCTCGTGGGATCAACAATGGAGCTGAAGGTTGCAGCCTAAGTGTCTCTTTTACCACGGCTTTGAGGTAAGGTAGTTGTTGAATGTCTTCTTCGTTCACGAATCCTTTTTTTCCAATAGCAAGTCTGACTTCTTTCTGAGCTTTTCCCATGGATTTAGGGTTCTTCATTAGATATGTCATGGACCAAATCACAGCTGCCGCACTAGTGTCGGTACCTCCAACGAATATGTTCTACCAAGGAAAAAAGCAAGATTGTCAAACCAATTTAAATCGTTAAGATGGTCAACTAGGTAATTTGAGGTTCAATAATCTGATCGGGGTCCAACCTATTTCAACTATTTTATACATTATCTAAGCATATATACAAATAAGATAATAATTTAAAAAATTTCTTTCTTATTTTTCCTCTCTCCCCAAGCCCCTTCTCTAGTCTCCCTCCCCTCTCTCTTCTTCTCTCTCCCACCACCTCTCCCTCTCTCCTTACGCAAGACCCATGATTTTTTTTTTGGACCATTTTTTGGAACTTGATTCTAGTAAGATCTTATCCTACCGGCCGGTCCGATAGAGATGAAAAAAAGACTCAATTTTTTTTTGGTCTTTTATCCCCTTTCAAATGAAAATGAAAGTAAGAAGAGTATATATATTGGATAAGGTGACTACTTACCATGAGAAGTGCTTTTATGTGATCAAGTGAGAGTTGGACTTTAGACGATCCACCCTTCCAAATCTGAAGTAAAACATCCATAATATCCTCCTGCTCCTGCTTTCCTCTACTCGGATCAAGATGCTCATCAATGACCTCCTGATAAAACGCATCAAACTCCTCGAAATTCTTCTCGAGACGACCGATCAAACCCGAGAGCCGATCCACGAACCCCATGCAAGGAAAATGGTCGGAGAAAAAGAAGCTAGTAAACATGGCCTGAGTCTCATTGAGCAAACTTTGAAACCTACTCCTCTCAACTCCTCCAACTCCTCCTTCTTCATACCTCTTCCCAAACGCCACCTGACAAATGATCGTACTCGTCAGCGACATCATGGCCTCTGACAAGTTGAAAGGTCTCGACTCTAACGACAAAGAAGATCTGGATATCTTCTCAATCATCTTGGCAACCTCGTGCTCCCTTACGGGGCGAAAACTCTGGACTCTGCTCAGGCTGAAGAGGTGAACCATGGACAGCTTCTTCATCTCCCTAAAGCAAGCGTCGTAGGGCGCGAACGCTAGGTCTCGCCCGTTGTACGACAGCTTCTGTAGGCCGACGGTGGTCGGCCTGCTGCAGAATGTGAGGTCGTGAGTTTTCATGACTTGTTCGGCCATCTTGGCGGTCGAAACCACGACGACACGGGCCCGGCCGAGTTTGAGGGAGGTCAGTGGGCCGTAGGTTTGAGAGAGCTGCCATAGGTGGCGGTGAGGAGCCGAGGGGTCGAGCTGGAGGAGGTTTCCGATGAAGGGAAGCCCTCGAGGGCCGGGAGGGAGAGCGTTTGAAGCTCTTCTCTTGTGGTTTTGGAGAAGGAAGAGGAGGAGGAGAGGGAGAGGGAGAGCTAGGAGAAAGTAGAGAAGAGACTGCATCATGGTGTTTGGCTGGTTTGATTGTTCTTTCGATTTTTGAGTGCTGATTTCGGAGGTTGTACGTATGTGTATATATGTAGATGATGTAGTGTAGAGTTGCAAGCCGTTTTTTGAGTGCTCATTCAGCGAAACGTGGCACTAGTGAAACGTTTTTTTTTTTTTTTACATATGGATTTTAATAATACTAGTATGTACTATGTAGTATTGTTTATGTGTAGTCTGTATTATTGGTATTTGCTCATGAATCATGATGTCTAGCTCAGGTTAAAAAACGACCCCACTGCTTAGGTGGAACAAACGTTTTCTTTCCCTTGATGTTATAGGTGGAACAAGTTGTTGCTATATATAGCCAAACATAGATGGTTGTTGTGATGAAATTAAATAATGACCTTTTTGTGAATAAATTGAGATCGAAGGATCATACCATTCGAACTTTTTTCTCATATGGAAAGTGCAACATGCAATTCGACAACGTCCAATTCTATAAACACACTCTCATAAAAGGAAAATATGAGGAAATTTGAATATCGTGATATGTATTGATTCAATTATGTCAGTGAATGAGTCAAAGAGCATAATACGCTGACTAATGTATACCAACGATAATAATTTGCGGAACAAATACCTATTCGTTATCGATATCGAGCCACATTGCACAATAATGCAGAGACAGAGAGAGTGTCGGTAGCAATATTGGCTTTTGCTCGGAAGCGGGCCAAATTAAATGGACGTGACGACGCAAGTAATGGACCCGCCACAAAGACAAGCGCCCGTGACTCCTGAGGAAAGGGATGCATAAAACACGTTTTTTTTTTTTTTGCACATTAAAATATGGAAGCGTCAACACATTGCGTAGTAGTCATGTTGTCATCATTGATCGATGGACTATACGGGCCAATTCATAAATTTGGGCCGAGCCCACTTTAAAGTTCATCCCAGCCCACCTCTTTCGAATCAGCTCGGCGAAGTTTCAAAGGCGCGGCGACGACTTCTGCTCCGCCGACGGCCTGGATTCGGGTCACTGATCGACCGGGTGATCATTGTGTATAATCAATTAATCGTTAATCTGTAAATCCAACGCATAGTTAGTAAAATACGGTACGGGAAAGTTACGTATAAAATACGTATGGGTATTAAACTTCGTCTTTTAGCTAATGTTACGTTTAATAGTACGTTCATAGTCATAAATATATTAAATTAATTGTGTTTATAAATAAATAAATATGTAAAAAATAGTAATGTTAATAATTTAATTCATTAAATACGGATATTAAACGTGTTATACGGGTTTTATACGTGTTTAGTACGGAAGCCGTCAAATGAACGGAAACAAATGAAACGACTTGACAATAATAGTATAATACGGATACGGAAGTTTTAAACGGATAAAGTACGTATGTGTACATATACGTGTATTAAACGGAGTATTTACTAACTATGATCCAACTTATTAATTAAATATTTTGAATGACTGATAATTAAAAAAGAACATTGAAGAAGGAAACAAAAAAACAAACAGAGCATTCAGCAAAGCCAGTATCAGTCAAATAATTGAAGTTCAAATACCGAGACTTACGGGAGGGCGAGAATTAAATAGTTGTGATAAGAATCTATGAAGCATCATTTCGAGGCTATAATCATGGAGAAGTTAGGATTTACAAAAACTAATAAAGTATGTTATATCGAATCTCTGTATATAAGTGTGTTGGAGTCGATATTTTTAGTTGCACATCACAAAAAGTATACACACTAATTAAGCAAAGAATTTAGCAAGAAATCAACCTCGATGAAAAGCTCGTCGTCGTCAACTATCCTCGCACTTCTTCTGCTGCTTTGTCTCCTTCACGGTGATTGTCTATATTTTTTACTGCCTCGTGTTGTTGTGATTCTCATTTCTACGTACATATGGCAGAAATTTCCTCCTTCTCAACTAATCAATGATGACTGATTTAATTTGATTTCCATCTTTGTAATGAAAAAAAAAAAAAAAAAACAGGGAACAAAGCCGCAGCATCCCCTCGCACTGATGAAACGAAGTACGGAGTACAGTACTGCAATTTCGGTTCATTCCGTGCGTCTTTTCTGCATCTCCGATATGGCGTCTGCGAGGACTCGGTATGCGACACCGCGTGCAACATCAAATTTGGGGAACCTGGAATACTTATCAGAGGACAATGTGAGCGTCGATACTGCGTATGTTCCATGCAGTGCTACTTTCCGGCCCCGCCGCCGCCGCCGGCGAATCCAGATCCAGAATTAAATTAAGCGAGAGCGATTAATTTCAGTGGGACTCAATAAATGGAGTGGCGGCAGCCTCCGGTTAGTTTATGATTACTCAGTAGCTAGCTACAAGTTTTGTTGTTGGTAGACTATATTTTTATTGATTTATTACTACTTAGCTTCCTATTTTGTAGAATAGGGAATCTAGTCCGGTACTAGCTAGTCATGGAAAAAATTCAGTTAGTTTATAATTCAGGTACTCAACATTTGTTGCTCCCCCCTTTATTTTCGTCAAGGTATTTTAGTCCAAAAACTTACCTCTACAAACAGTCACATTCTGCCTCCAAAATGTTTCTTTAGTTTGTTTGTCAAATGATCACTCAAGTCAGAGGAAAGATAAGATCAGGATACAAATATCATTACAATTTACAAGTCATTGAGATCGTAGCCAGGAAACAAAAGTCGAACCCACGAAGAACTGTGGGTGACAAAAATAGAGCGAAAATGAACCCCCTATTCTTCGATCGACCAACGAGCGGCAGATGGTACGTAGACGGTTCAACATCCAACAGGTGACAAACCTCTTGATAAATTACTCCACCATGTGCATCCCAAGTGCATGCCCGGAGTAAACATTTGTTAATAACAGGTTAGTTGTGAAGAAAAGCAATTATGGGGTTTCTAACTTTGTGATATGTAAGTAGCATGGCTACTTGAACGTTATATTTGGGTCATAATTCCTCATTTATCAAGTGATCCATTGATCAAAATACAACAGAGACAATGTTTGGACCGTTCCCAAGTTGTAGGTCCCTGCACGTTTTTGCCTTCTTTTGCCCTTCTTTTACAGGTTGCTCAACCCAATCGAATGATGGATGGTTGTTGTAAGACAGATTCAATTTCAGGTCAATCAGACACACACATCAAATGCTTCAGTTTTAGCAATTATATCAATCATTCACACCTTATAATGTGGGAAATGGTGACCTGTGGTCTAAGAATAACCTAACCACAACGATTTATTAGATGCAAATACTAAACCAAACACCCCAACGATTTAACAGACGATAAATCACACATATTCAGGAGGAAACATGAGTCCCCAAATAAGATCAAAGGAGACTCCTTAAGCTTTGTTTCATAAAGGACATGAAAACCCTAAGGAAACAATTGTCCTTGGCAATTAAAGCAGCAATTTGTAGCAAACCCTGGCAGCGGAACCCAGAAACATAAAAAAAAGCAAAGGCTTTTATGTTACCAGTCCGAATTGCATTATGAATTGAACATGGGGTGAAAAGAAATTGAGGAACCCAATTGGATGGTTTGGACTGCCAATAATGAAAGAGGCAATTGTGGAAGATAGAAAATATTAATAGAGCACTATTAGAAGCTAATCAAAAGTTCAGAATCCACAGTTTTTGAACGGGTCCGCTATGGAAAATCATCGTACAAGAACTAAAGACGAAGTGCTTGAAACCAGGTGCGGACCACGGGTGTTTAGGGGTGTCCCCGGACACCCCTAAATTTTGGGAAAACGATTATCCAATCCCCGGTAGTAATTTACGTATTGACAAAAAAATTATAATTGATAGTCGGGGACACTCCTAAATGTAAAAAAGTGATTATCCTACTCTCATCTTTTAGTTTGAGTATAAGAATATAAGTCTTAGTTTGGGTAATTCAAACCTAGGACACTTTTATTATTGATAAACATAATTTTCATTAGACTACAACTCATATGTTATTAAATTTTAAACACTGTGTAATAGTATAATGGCATTCTCTAGCTCTAATTATTTTCAAAATCTAACAATTAAACAAATTTTAAGCTACCCTTAATTTTTATTGATTTATGGTTGTACAACAAGTATTGAAAGAGTCTTTTCAGTTTTGGATTACATCAAGAATAAGTTTAGAAATTGAATATGTGATCAGTTCGTGAATGATTGTCTAATATGATATACAGAGACAATTTTTTTTTTGAATAGTGTAGACCCCAAGTGTGTTCTACAATCATTTTTTAATATGAAAACACATTGTGAATTTTTTCAAACTGTATGAGTAAAGTATTTCTTATTTAAATATTTTTTATTTTTATTAATTATTTTAAAATTATTTGTATTTAATTTATTTTTAAAAGAGGACACCCCTATGTAAAATTTCTGTGTCCGTCACTGCTTGCAACCCACTTACCATCTTTGCTTGAACTGTTTTCAATGTCGATTTGCGGCTGCCACAGCTCCTTGAATTCGGACGATCCACAATCCTGCGCCATATTGTTCCCTTCTGATAACAAACAATACTGGGGGACTGAAAAAGGAACATATGCTTGAAAGTGGTCCAAGAGTAACTTCCGTGCTTTTCATCAAAAGCAGATGTAGTTTAGAAGGGAAGCCATTAACAGAAGCATCAAAGGTTTCAGAAGAATCAATTAACAAAGTACCAAGCTGAGTAAAATATACACAAGAAAGTATTAAGAGAGGTTCAGAATGTCAGAATACATTCTCCACTCTTTTTTGGAGCATCTCTGGAGCAGCTGATACTGACTTACAGTTTACAAACACCAAGATGAACACTGCCGTGAGAACACCAACCAATCCCGTTACTGCCAAAGCCGCTGTAGGCATGGGGCCCGAGAGCCCAAAATTCTGCAAGTAAGCAATGGAAGAAGCTTGAATCAATATGCTTGAAACGTTGCAGTACACCATGAATCCATGATAATGTCTGTACATATATCAACTGTCATGGTGGAAGTGGAACTACAGCGCATTACCTCAAGGAGGCCTTTCCCTGTCAAAATCTCAACCGTGATGGCCACAACAAAGCCTACCATCCCAATCCGTCCTAGCCATACGTCCAATCCGGTATCCTGGGTGCTTTGCTCGCTTCTTACAGAAACTAATGCAGCTCTTCTTGCAGATTTTGCCTTCACAGTCCGGTTCTAGATATCACTGCAAATGAAAGAAGACGTAGAAACCACAACAAATGCCACACCTTTGAAGTCAGTTTTAAGCTTTTCCTTCAATACAATTCAGCCCAGTTCCCAAGCAAAGCAACCAAAACATAATAAATAGTCATATCCATGAGAAATTTGTGTACATGAAGCTGCATCATCTCATCGAAAGATGTACGTTCTTGGAAGGAACAGCTACAACATGATGCGCCAAAGATGCTATCAAAGATCAATATCTTAAAACAGAAACCGCAGAATTGGGGATTCCAGGATAAAGTACAGTCAACCAGCCATTAATTCTAGTTTCCCCTTTGGAAAATGACTATTGATTCTCTCTTGTGAAATCCTAGTGACTAACGAATTCCCATCTCTAAGTCAAGGGAACCAAGTTCAACTGACGTTTGAGGAGCAAGCAAATGCAAGCCGAAGTGATTTGAAAAGGAAGATGAAGGGAATCTGATTTAAGCCGAGGTATGAGATTTTTAGAAAGGGATTTGGTGAATAGCAGAACCCTCAAAGAGTTTCTCAGTTCTGCTTTCGTTTATATATCAGTGAGCTAATTCAAATTAGCCCGCTAGTCCACGTGTCTCTGCCTTATAGGCCATTACAAGAAATAAATATTGTTTAGCAACGGCTAACTGCTGTAACATAAAACGACATAGTTTTACTCTCTGAAACTTAAACAATAAAAGGAAACGTTTCTGACACAGGAAACGTATTCATCTCGTAGCAGCCAATCCTTTCTTCATCAGGACTCCTTCTTCTTCTTCCTGCAACTTCTTCTGGTCAGCACTCTTTCTTCACACCCCCCTTCAAGTTGAGGATGGCATTGTCACTCCCAACTTGCATAGCAGATCCTTGAGACGAACCCTGTCCAGACCCTTAGTAAACAAATCAGCCAGCTGATTAATTGTACTGACATGAAACAACTTAACCAAACCCATTTTGATCCTCTCCCTGGTGACATGCATATCAATCTCTATATGTTTTGTCCTCTCATGGAAAACACGGTTTTCTGCAATATGTATTGCAGACTTGTTGTCACAGTAAACTGCAACTGGTTGTGGTATTGTAACTCCCATCTCTGCAAGTAAAACCCATAACCAATCCACTTCACACACAAGCAATGCTAAGGCTCTGTATTCTGCTTCTGAGGAAGACCTGGATACTGTTGTTTGTTTCTTCGTTTTCCAGGTGAGCAGTGACTTCCCCAAGAAGGTACAGTATCCAGTTGTAGACCTTCGTGTATCAGGGCAACTTGCCCAGTCTGAGTCACAAAAACCAACCAGCTTCAAGTCTGCATCACTGCTGAAGTGTATTCCCTGATCTGGACATGACTTTATGTACCTTAGCACTCTAAAAGCTGCTTGTAGGTGTCCTGTACATGGCTGCTTCTGAAATTGGCACAGTTGTTGCACTGAGTATGTCAAGTCTGGTCTTGTGATGGTAATGTAATGTAGCCTCCCCACCAACCTTCTATATTGCTCTGGATCTTCTAACAAGTCTCCTTGTTTTGCACTAAGCTTTACCTTTGGATCTGATGGTCTTTGACACCCCTTTGCATCCAAATATCCCGTGTCTGCAAGTAAATCCATGCAATATTTTCTCTGACAAACACTAAGACCAGTAGCAGTCCTGTTTACCTCCAATCCCAGGAAATAGTTTAGAGGTCCAAGCAATTTGATCTTGAACTCCTTACTCAGTGCCTTCTTGATTTGGTTTATATCCTTCTGTGCATCCCCTGCAAGGATAATATCATCAACATACACTAGCAGCACCATTGTTCTTCCTTGTACAGACCTAATGAACATAGAATAATCATACATAGATTGGGAAAAACCACTCTTGAGCAAAAAGGCAGCCAGTTTTGCAAACCACTGTCTTGATGCATGTTTTAATCCATATAGAGATTTCTTCAGTCTACATGCCATTCTTTTAGAGTTTCCAGCAGGTAATTCTACTCTCAATGGCACTTTCATGTAGACTTCTTCACACAAGTCACCATTCAGGAATGCATTAGACACATCTAGTTGTTCCAATGTCCAGTTCCTAACAGCTGCTACTGCCAATAGGGCTTTTACAGAATTTATCTTGGCCACTGGAGAAAAAGTGTCCAAGAAGTCAATTCCATAAATTTGTGTAAAGCCCTTTGCCACCCATCTGGCTTTATACCTTTCAATCGATCCATCTGGTTTCAGTTTGAACACCCATTTGCACCCAATAACATGTTTGCCTTCTGGTACTTCCACTATATCCCAAGTCTGATTGGCATCCAATGCTCCCAGCTCATCTTGTACTGCTCTATTCCACTCAACTGATTTAATAGCTTCATGGTATGATGTAGGTTCAACATGTGACAAGTCACTTAGAGCAAAAGCTCTATCTGCTGCATTAAGATGATCAACCTTCAAAACAACAGGCTTGTACAAGTGGTAGTAGCTCTAAAGGCACCAAACTTCAAACTGGGATCGATCTCATAGTCATTTAGTCTTGGAGGAAGGACTGGAACTCTTGAGGATCGTCTTACTGGTGGTTCAAAGTCTTCCTGAGGCAGCAATTCACAATCTTGTTCACCATGATTAACAACAAGTGGTGAAGAGTTTTCAGGAGGAATTTCAGGATCAGTTTCCACATCAGTATCTGCTACTTCTGAACTTGTGACCCCCCTTTCAACTGAGACTGGTTCTGGGGAAGGAGACTCAGGAGAACAAGGTGAAGGAGCAGAAGGGACGGAGATGGGAGGTGCATGTGAAAATGAAGAAGGATCAGGAAAAGAGGAAAGAGGAGAAGAAGAAGAAGAATCAGTAGAATCAGTAGAATGCCTAAAAGGCAAAATCATCTCATAAAAGACTACATCCCTGGATAGAAAAACTTTCTTCTCTTCCAAGTCAAGTAACTTGTAGCCTTTGACCCCTGTGGGAATGCCAAGGAAGACACATTGTCTGGCACGAGGGGAGAATTTGGTTCGATGATGACTTAATGTGCTGGCATAGCACAAACTGCCAAAGACTCTTAGATGACGCAGAAATGGAGGCTTATGGTAGAGCAACTCATAGGGTGATCTATTTTGTAAAAGTGGTGTAGGCAGTCTAGTCATCAGGTATACAACATGTAAAATGCAGTCACTCCAATAAAGAAGTGGGAGTCCTGATTGGAACCTAAGTGACCTAGCAACATTAAGAATGTGTTGGTGTTTACGTTCAACCCTTGCATTCTGTTCTGGGGTTTCAACACAGCTCATTTGGTGTTCAATACCCTTCTCCTGAAAGAACTCATGTATATGAAACTCTTTACCTTGGTCACTGCGAATGACCTTAACATCAGCATTAAACTGATTCTTAACCAAAGAACAGAATCCTTGCAAAAGTCCCCTTGTCTCATGCTTACGTTTCATAAGGAAAATCCATACTGGTCGTGAGTAGTCATCCACAACAGTTAAGAAATAGGCATAACCATCATAGGAAATAACAGATAAGGGGCCCCAAATGTCTACATGTAATAGTTCAAAGGCACATTTTGCAATATTGGTGCTAATGGGGAAAGATAAACGTTTGTGTTTGGAATAGTGACATACATCACAATGATAAATCTTAGAATGAGTTATAGTGGAATCAGTTTTCTGTAACATTGAAATCCTATCACTACTAGCATGCCCTAGCCTCCAGTGCCAGACATCCAAGTTCTGTGGTTTGAAATTGAAAGTAGTGGCTGCTGTGAAGTGTGATTCTGGTTCCTGGACTTGGTCTGATGAGGTGAAAGACAGGTAGTAAAGGCCTCTATGTTCTCTTGCTAAACCAATCATCCTCGAGCTTACTGGGTCCTGAATTTGGCACAAGTTGGAGTGAAAATGTAAGACTAGAGGTTGGTCATGAGTAAGCCTACTAACTGAAATGAGGTTAAAAGCAAAGCTAGGTACTAAAATCACATTGTAGAGATGGAGTCCTGTAGGCAATCTAACAGTTCCAATGTGAGTGACTAGAACCTTAGAGGTATTAGGCAGATGAACAAAAACATTCTGCACTTCTCGATGTTCTATGAATAAGTTTAAAGAGCAAGAGATATGGTCTGAAGCACCAGTATCTACTATCCATAGAGCATCTACAGAAGGGGTTATTTGTGGTGAAAAGGTTGAAAGGCTGAATTTACCTGCATAATTGGGATATGGAGGCAAGAATTGGGAGACAGAATAAGCATTGTGTGCTATGGAGGGAGAAAGTGGTGGTGAGGTGACAGCATTACCACCATCTTGCATCATGTGCCTTAGCCTGTTCATTTCCTCAGGTGTAAAACCCATTACAGTTTTAGAAGAACTTACAGGGCTATTTCCAGTAGTGTCATTAGAACTGCCAAAGCTTGACTCTGTTGATGTGTCACTGGAGTTGTTTTGTGAAACTGAACCAACAAAACCAGTGACATTACCCTGTCCACTTCTGGGAGTTCCTCCATCTTTCATCTCTCTTTTCTTCTTGATCTTCTAGCACTCATCCACATTATGCCCATACCTCTTACAGTAAACACATTGTTTCTTGCCTTGTGTTTTTGGCTTCCCTTCTTGTCCAGCTTCAACTGCTAATGCAACAGTCTGACTCTTTCTTCCACTTGTTGTAGACTCTGCTTTTAGTTTCTGCTCATACAAAAGAAGATCATCTACTGCTTCTGAAACAGTAGGAAGGGGTTTTCGTGACAACAGCTGACTTTTAATGATCTCATAATCTGGATGAAGACCCCTTAAGAACCTTATCAAATAGTCTGTTTCCTGCCTCTCTGTGTAAGCAACTACAGCATCGCAAGGATTGGGATTTCCTGGGGCACAGTTACAAGGAACTATTGGACTGAATTGGACATATTCTTCCCACAACCCCTTAATCAAAGTGTGATACTGGTTGATTGTGAGGTTTCCTTGCTTCTGCTTATGGATGTCATCCTCCAGGTTGATAAGTCTGATAGCATTAGGTTTACCATATCTTCTTTTCAACTCATCCCATAAGACCTTAGCATTGATATGATTCATCACAGATCTCTTTAGATCTTTGTGAAGAGAGTTCAAAATCCAGGATAAGACAGCTGTGTTACAAGCATCCCACAGCAAATACCTCTCATCGGTCACTAGAGGAATTGGGATACTCCCATCTATGAACCCAAGCTTATGCTTCATCTTAAGACCCATTACTACAGATCGACTCCACATAGTATAGTTGGTTCCATCAAACACCTCTGTACCAATAGACTGATTGGGAGCTTCATTGGGGTTGAGATAGTAGGGATTGCCGAATGTGATTACTTCAGATCTGGGTCCAGATGCAAATTGCTGCTGGTTTCCTTGCTGGTCTGTGTAAGTCCCAAATTGAACTCCTTGAACACCAGATCCAGTTATTCCAGCTGACCCACTTCCTGATGACTGAGGACGGCCATGGTTTCCCGTCGGCGGAGTATTCATCGCAACCCTAGTAGCGGAACCGCTCTGATACCATATGAGATTTTTAGAAAGGGATTTGGTGAATAGCAGAACCCTCAAAGGGTTTCTCAGTTCTGCTTTCGTTTATATATCAGTGAGCTAATTCAAATTAGCCCGCTAGTCCACGTGTCTCTGCCTTATAGGCCATTACAAGAAATAAATACTGTTTAGCAACGGCTAACTGCTGTAACATAAAACGACATAGTTTTACTCTCTGAAACTTAAACAATAAAAGGAAACGTTTCTGACACAGGAAACGTATTCATCTCGTAGCAGCCAATCCTTTCTTCATCAGGACTCCTTCTTCTTCTTCCTGCAACTTCTTCTGGTCAGCACTCTTTCTTCACACGAGGAAGACACCATTGGAAGCGATTCCTGATCACAACGGAGGAACCAACGTGTCAGTCAGCGGGATTGACGACTCCTCGCTTCCCCGACCGGAGTATCAGGTCTTTGAGGAGAGTGGAGGAGGTTGGTGGTCTGCAGCTGCGTTGGCGGCAGATGCGGCGACGGTGGAGGCAGATTTCGGCGAGTACAGGTCTCCAGATGCGATAGGAAAACAGAAAGAGGGAAAGAGGAGATTGACGATTTGTCGACTCCCAGGCTGGAGTTTGATGGGAGTGGATGAAACGTTAATCAATCGACTATGAATGACAATTTGGTATCCACATACTATCTCAACTAAGAAATTTGTTATTTACCAAATTTTTAATCCTTTGGAAGTGAGTGTAGCAGTGGCTTGGATGTATATGGAACAAAAGTTTGAAACCTAAGAGATAAGACTGCACCTTATCTGCAAATTGTTGATGGAATGGAAAACTGTTTCAGAAGTAAAAGGCTAAAGTATTGTGGGGAATAACTAACCCTCGTATGGGAAGGTGGAATGGTTCAAATTAGTTAGGATATTTGGACTTTTTATTTCCTTTGTTAGTATGTGTTTGTTAAGTGAAAGGAAAGTAAAATGAAGATAATCTTTATTAAGGACAAATTGGGTATGAAAAATAATATTTATTAATTATCATTTTTAATAAATTACATTTTTGAAATTTACAAAAACATATTAATTAAAATTTAACTTTTTCTTTTTCTCACTCCCGCAATCTCCAACAAGATCTCTCTGCCTTTTTTTTTCTTAATATTTTCCTTGTCTCCGTTCAATCGTATGCCTTTTTTTTCTTAATATTTTCCTTGTCTCCGTTCAATCGTATAAATATGGCTGTAAAAATAAAACAAAAAATAAATACCAATCCATCAGGGTTTTGCGGCCCAGATGTCGGACGAAGAAGCCCGGTTCATTTCAGCCCAGGCCGGCGTGACTTCTGGGACACCGGTCTCAAGCCTATAACGACCCGGTATTCAGGCACAAGCCCTTGAGTAAAAGATTTGGGTTTCTTTTCAGCCCAGCCTTACAAGGCTAAGCACCAGACCTTGATATGCCATTATGTTTGGCCAGTCACTTTATTTTATAGGCATGGAAAAGCCACAATTTTTCATTCTCTCCGATGTGGTAAATAAACCATGATCATAGTGATGTTGTTATAAAATTTGGAGATGTAGCAGGGAGAAACAAATGATCATAGTATAGCCGAACCTTACTAATACCACAGATTGGGGATAATGGTTTACTTACCATTCTCTGTTGTGATCACAACCTTACTAATAATAAGTCACATTTCCTCCCTTTAAAATTGACAACAGAGAATGAGTTGGTGTGTTTGATGGTGAGTAGCCCGCTTCACAGTTGCAGCAGCAAGGATAGTACTGTTTCTATTCTCATTGGCCACTGAAGCATTCCCGTTAGGGAGCTTGGCGACTGCATTCATGGCCATTGTGTTTGCAATTACACTATGAAACTGGATGTGCTACCAGGGATATGAATGAAATAATTGGCCGGAACAGAGTGATTGGCCGAAACTGATAATATGAGAATTGGTGTCGGCAGAGGCAGAACAGAGTAATTGGCCAGAACTGAAAAATGGAGGATAGAGAACTCGAGATTGACTACTGCGGAATTGTGTTCTTCTTCGCTTGTGCTGCTGAATTTGGAGTCATGCAGGCTGCAAACACATGCATGTAAAAATGAATGAGAATGTGAAAGGTGGATGGATGGGCACTGTGATGCTCGGATTTGGAAGTCGCGATGATTATATATACTATAATGGGTGGTAATTATTGTTAGGATTATTAGTAATTGTGAGTTGTGACAGCAGAAGAATGTTGAATTTAAGTTAAACTCTGAGTTTTAACCAAACATTGATAGGGTTGCGAGTATAGTCTTAATTCGAATGAAAAATCATTAACAAATTTGAAACATAGTTCAACAAACCAATGCATATACCAAAACTTAAAGTCTATATGTTACTTGGTAAGTAACTCATATTCGATTAGAGATATTTATATGATATGCGGGTTTAGCATGCATAAATTTAAGATATTACACACAATTCATATTAGGTGGAGATGCCGCGTCTTTGTCGCGGAGCAGAGATGGCCTATGGGCATTTATTATGTGGCATGTTATGGTGTTTTGTTAGTATTATCAATTATGGGTGGTGTATGTATGGGTTTGGAAGTTTGTAGATAAGTTTGGGCAGGGTATGGATATTTACTTCCATAATCTAAATGTGTATTAGTTGGGTATGCATACTCATTTATTCGAATGTGTTTTAATTACACATACAAAAATTAGACCAATTTGTGGAACTTCAAAACCAAAATGCAATACACAAAATTTTAGGTACTAAAATATAATGTTCCATCAATATTTTGAGGACTTATATGCCAAAAAGAAAATTTATGTTATAAATCTAAAAATGTATTAAATTTAGATACAGAACTATAATATACATAGTTGATGCTTAATTCCTTTTATGGTGATGTAAAATATACATCATAGTGACTAAGTTGTGTTTTAATTAATTTTGGGGTATGAAAATATAAAATATAAAATATAAATTATAGTGACTAAGTTGTGATTTAATTAAATTTGGAGTATGAAACTAATTTTATAATTTTATTTTTATGGTGATTGAATTCATGTATTGGTTCAAAAAGAATGGTTGATTGGATTCAAGTATTCAAGTGAAATCAAAACATTGGATCAATATGTAAATTTAAAAAATTGTAGGTACGAAAATCTCATAAAATTTAGATACCAGAACATAATTGTTCAATGATTTACCTTATAGTGACTAAGTTGTGGTTTAATTAATTTTGGGTATGAAAATGCAAAATGTACATTATAGTGACTAAGTTGTGATTTAATTAAATTTGGAGTATCAAAATATAAAATGTACATTATAGTGATTAAGTTCTAATTTAATTAAAGTTGGGGTATCAAAATAAAAAATTTACATTATAGTGACTAAGTTGTGGTTTAATTAATTTAGGGATATGAAAATGTAAAATTTACATGACCAAGTTGTGTTTTAATTAAATTTGGAGTATCAAAATGTAAAATGTATATTATAATGATTAAGTTGTGGTTTAATTAAATTTGAGGTATGAAAATGAATTTTTTATGAAACAGTAAACTAACTTCACTTTTATATATAATAAATAAATATGCAATAAATATTTAGCTACGCACACGAAGTATCAACCCACAATTAGTTGTAGGATATGTTATATAACCAACCTATGAGTTATATCACTAAATATAAATTCAAAAATATGTAATCTAACCAACATACCAGTTATATGACTAATAATATACTAGTCTAGGAGCTATGTAGCGAGCAACTAATCGAGTTGGTTTGTGAGTCACACCATCAAGTTCAACAGGTTTTCCATTCATTACAAAATTTCCAATTTCCAAATGATCAATTTCAATGAAATCTTTCAATATCTTATTTTACCATGTTCAACTCTATGTATTCCTCTATCCGTAGAGTACATTGAGTGTACAGAAATGACTATAACAGAGTTTCTCTTATTGTTATTCATAGTTTCACAAGTGGTGTCCACCGCGGTAGGGTTAAAGGTGGAGGGAGCCTCCTATTACGACATCGCGGCGGGGACGACGAAAGGCGGATCAGAGCCTTCTGCTGGGATAGCGGTGTACAAAGTTTGCTCATACAATTTTTGTTTGGGTTCCTTAACCCTGACGGCCTTCGACGCCGCCGTAGCAGATGGCATGGACATCATTTTCCTTTCTCTTAGTCTCGCCTATGAACTCCTGTCGGACTTTCTACAAGATCCGGCCGCCATCGGCACTTTTCACATCATGGAGCACGGGATCATGGTGGTCTGAGAGAGCTTATGAAGAAGTAGCAATGTTGAATTTTGGGGTTCTCTCTCCTAGCCTATGAGTCACTTAAAATTTGTGTTTCTTATGATATGCTATTGTGATGGTCCAAAGCATATAATTTATAGGTGCAGAGAGGACCAAAATTCCTATTAAGTTTTATCTTTACACTTTATTTTCAACCATCCATCATGTAAGAGTTACAATAGGAACATAACTCTTTGAAGTTATTAATCTTTGATAACTCCTTATTCTTAAAACCAATTGAACCCAATGTAACACTAATATTCCTTTTATAACTCATGGGTTTCATAATAGATCATATTAAGGATGAGATAACTCTCTTGCACTAAAAGTTATCTTACAATTTTTCCATGTTTTCTTTGTTTTATAATAATAATTATGGTATTGCCGGTATACTTCAGAAGTATAGTATACTACATGTGATATGACCGTTAGATGTGTTTAGATGAGCTCCGACCAATGTAAGGTAGTTGTATATTTGTGAGATATAATTATGAATTCAGCTGTATACAATTGATTATAATTTTTAATTTTGTTCTTCTGTTTGAAACTTGCTATGTTATACCTTCTAATAAGTTGTCTAATAATAATGTTTCTCCCTGCAATAAACTATCAGGTGAACATTTTTTGAGATTGAATGAGTATTGGTTTCGTAAATGATTATCTTTGTAGGATGAATTGAAAGTGATGTTCTGAACAATTTGAAAGATATTTATATTTTAAAAATTTCCTTCTAATATGAGAAATAAAAATTTAAAGTGAAAATAATTTTATCATACATTTCTCTAAATAATTGGACCTACCTTGGATATTAAAGTTTGGAGGACTTCATTGATAATAAATCATTGACAGTTGGGTCCAATCATTTTAATATCACAAGATAATGGTTAAATTGTAAGTTTGGTTTCACGTTAGCCACTAGAATTACTTTATTCCATCCATAGTCACTTAAATTAGTTCAACAGTTCAAGTTTAATCACTCTCTGTTAGTCTTCGATAACTTTTACCCATATGGGATTCAACTCTGATAGTTGACCGTTAACAAAGTGACGTGGCAATTAATAATTAATAAAAAAATAAAATTGAAGCTTTTACGATTGCCAACTCATTTTTACACCGATTTATATTAAATAAAAATACGTGAGCTATAATATATATTCTGAAAATCAGGAAATAGATTACTTGATTGTGGAAGGGATCCTTGAGTATCAAAAAAGAAAGTAGTCTACTGATCTGCTACATACTAATTATTTCTATTTGCCCAATTAATAAAACCTAAAGTTTTGGATGAGTTCCTTAATCACCTAGCATAGATATGTACAAACCTAAAGTTTTTTTCCATTAAAAAAAACAACACTGGCCTTAAGTGTGTGGAGCTTAATTAATGAGATCAGCTCGATAGTGACCAAATGGGGAAAACAAGGTGTATAAGATTGAGTCTAATTAATTATATAGGCTTTTGGTTTAAGCATTAGAAAACGAAGATGAAAGTGGTCAGTTCCTCATCATCCTGAGAGCCAGTGCTTGAAGGTCACCAAATCATCCGCCCCGCGGCTATAATTGGCAGAGTCAGGAGAGCTCTGTGGCGATACAGTGGTAGGGTTGAAACTGTAATTGCGGTGGATGAAGTGAAGCGAACATCGCTGTTGCGCAGCGACCACATTGAAGCTTTTGAAGGAAGTAGAGAAATTGAGAAGAATTATTGAGGGTTTGGAAGGAGGGAAGGGTGATGAGTTAGAGTGATTATTACTTTTTTAGTAGCCACCGTGGCTATCAAAATCTACATTTTTCATTAGCTTTATTTTATCTTATTTTTAAATTGACGATCAAAATTAGATTAAGGATAGTTTTGGAAACACAAATTATATCATATCTGATTACTATCCTTAACAAAATTAATTTCTATATATATTATCAAAATCTTACTGCATTCCTATTCTCCATCTCTCTCGCGTGCCACCTCCCTCCCTCTCCCTGCCAGATTACGCCGCCATCCCCATCGGCTCTGCCATTGCCTCCACCGCTAAGATCGGCCAACCCCTCTCTCTCAACTCCCGCCTCCCTCTCTCTCCCTGCCGGGCTACGTCGTTGTTCCCGTCGCGTCTGGTCGTTGTACCCACCGCTAAGATCGGCCAAATTGGAGGCCAAGTAGTCCTCTCTCTCTCTCTCTCCGTTGGCCTCTAGCGATGGCTGGAAAGGTTACTCTGCCGACGTCATAATCAGAAGAAGAAAGCCCAAATGGAATGATACTCTTTCAATTGCTTTGGTATAGTTTTGTTTTGGTACTGTTTTATTTATTTTGTTTTATGAAATGGTATAATTTTGTTTTCGCTAAAAGTCCGTATGATCTTCAACGTTGAAGATCATAATCAAACAAACTATAATCGAGCAATAGGATAATAGTTTTGATGTTTATGACTATAATTAAAAAATTGACTACTCCCAGTCCCAAAATTCTCTCTATCAAGTTGGCTTAAAACGCCGCTCTCGGTACTCTCCTCTCAAGTTTTGCGATGAGCTTTGGAGAAGGTTCCAACTGAATACAAGTCTACAACCAATGGGTCCTTTTAGAAGTGTTCATCTTGAATACTGGTGGCAAACGATGATAAGAAAATCAATGCTCTCCCGACCTATAAAGTATTGAAGTAGACTTCTCTAAAATTGGCATCAACAAATACCTTTAACCTAAAGATCTCATATTTGAATTCTCACGTCCTTCAATATATTAACCGTTGATTTTAAACACAAAATATATATTAGATTTGTAAAAAAATATAAGCCTGTGATAATTATACCATGTCAAACCGAGCATCCAGATGAACAGGGGTACATGTACATCAAAGTCGCGTCGGTTACTCGTATGAAACCCCATAAAGACACAAAACATAAACAAAAAGGTGCCCCTGTCACACCAGACTATTTTGCCTTCATAAATATTTTCTAGCCATAAGGCAAAGAGCATTTTTCTTGTGCATAGTAAGTCCCAAAATCACTTCCATATCCAGATCTTGCCTCTCCATTCCACTTGGCATTTCCCAATC
Organism: Linum trigynum; assembly: GCA_964030455.1. Classification (NCBI taxonomy): domain Eukaryota; kingdom Viridiplantae; phylum Streptophyta; class Magnoliopsida; order Malpighiales; family Linaceae; genus Linum; species Linum trigynum. Next base: position 52,251,625 of record OZ034817.1, on the reverse strand, counting down.
AAACCCATAAAGCAAATTAGCCAGAGTAAGATGCACAATTGCAAGCCCCATGTGCATTCCAGGACACATCCTTCTTCCACCTCCGAACGGCACCATATCGAAATCCAAGCCCTTCTTACTATCATCACCCGGCTTTTCCATGAATCTCTCTGGCCTAAACTCTTCAGAATCGTCTCCCCAAATTTCTTGATCCCTTCCAATGGCATATACATTGACATGAACCACGGTCTTAGGTGGAATTGTGTACCCGCCTAAGATGCAATCTTCATTTGATTCTCGGATTAGCAATGGAGCCGGAGGTTGCAATCTCATTGTCTCTTTGACCACAGCTTTAAGGTAAGGTAGTTGATTGATATCTTGTTCATCTACGAAGCCTTTGTCTCTTCCAACAACTTGTCGTACTTCTTCTTGAGCTTTCTTCATTGCTTTTGGATTCTTCATTAGGTATGTCATTGTCCATACCAACGCAGCCGCTGCTGTATCTGTCCCGGCGATAAATAAGTTCTGCGAGCACGTTACAAAAAAATTCCATAAGATGAAAATTTAACATTTATCTTTCAAAATAAAAGTAAACTCGCTCAAATCATAAGAACACTTGTACAATGTCTGGATTTGTGCCTCTTTTGTATAGGTATTGGTTCTGAGGTGTTCAGACAGACCTAATTTGAAAGAGCCGACCGACCGACACGACAGGAGAAAGAAACGATCTTTCACGAGCTTAAACAGGCCAATAATGCCCAAGAAATATGGGTCCAAGAGACAAAAGGCTGAAGCTCCGATATAAATAGGGACAAAAACTACAGGCCCGATAATTATCCCTCTAAAAAAACAACAGAGATACTTGCATGGATACGTACGTTCATGATTTGTCTCGAGGAATACTGAAGTATGAAAAGTAGTAGTAAGAGAATATATATACCATGACAATTGCTTTGACGTGGTCCACCGTGAGCTGAAACCTAGAGGACCCATCATTCATGGTTCGAACCAAAACGTCCAAAACGTCTTCGTGCTCGTGCTTTACTCTATTTGGGTTCAGATGCTCGTCAACCGTTTCCTGACAGAAGTGGTCAAGTTCTTCGAAAGTCTTATCAAGACGACGGTTCAACCCTGTGAGGCTATCAACAAACCCCAGGAGAGGGAAATGGTTGGAGAAGAAGAAGCTTGTGAACATGGCTTGAGTTTCATTTATCAAACCTTGGACCCTACTTCCCTCTTCACCTACCTCCTCGTACGACCCCTTGTCGAAAGCCATACGACAAACAATCATACCGGCTAGGGAAACCATGGCATCCGACAAGTTGAAAGGTTTCGACTCGAACGAGGATTTCGATACCTTCTCCATCACTTTGCGAACCTCTTGAGCACGAATGGGAGCCAGACTTTGGACTCGGTTGGAGTTGAAGAGATGGACGATGCATGTTTTCCTCATCTCCCTCCAATAAACACCAAACGGCGAAAATGCCAAGTCGATGCCGTTGTAGGACAGTTTTTGCTGGCCTGCCCTTGGAGGCCTGGTACAGAGGGCGAGATCGTGTGTTTTGAGAACCTCCTCGGCCATTTTGGCCGAGGAGGCCACGAGGACTCGAACACGACCTAGTCTCAACGACATGAGAGGTCCGTATACGCGAGAGAGCTGCCTCAGAGAGATATGAGGATTTGAGCCATCGATTTGGAGCAAGTTGCCTATGAAGGGAAGACATGGAGGACCAGGTGGGAGACAGTAATGAGAACTAGTAGCGTTGGTTTTCTTGTGGTTTCGGGGACGAAATAGGAGGCTTATGATGATGGGAAGAGCTAGGAGAAGGTAGAGAAGAGGAGACATGTTGTTTAGCAAGCTTAAGTCAAGAAACAATGAAGTGGTGTTTTTTCCTATTATGAGCAAACTTGAAGTGGTGATTTGAGGAGAAAGGGGGGACATGTGGGCTTTCTATATATAGAGCCACAAGTGATGAGAAGTTTTGGCCTAGTAATAGAGAAGTTGTGTATGCACGCTTTTCAACCGGACAACTATTGGGTGGTTAAGAGTGCATATACCCTTTTGTTTCAGTGGAAGAGTGCATATACCTTTCATATAAATGATCTTTTTCTCAGTATACACCAAAAAAAAAATATATATATATATATATATATCTCCGTCGTGTTTTCCCTACATTTGTTGTAATCAGCTGCTTAGTGGAAATTGCTGCCATCTCCAGCGAGTTCACTATAACAATATAGATTCTAATATTTTCCACCTAAAATAAATTGAAACTTCACACAGCCATAACTCCATGCTCAATGCAGAAAATTGTTACTATATATATGTATTATTTTATCCATATTATGATTAGAATTTGACACCTTTCGCCTATAATTTAATTATGTTGCTGGGAAATATATTATTTGATCTATATTATGATTCCAATTTGACAACTTTTCATAGTTCCTAAATAGTCTTTTTCCGATAATTGTTGTGTCCATTTATTGCTGAACTTTTTTTTTTTTTTGGTAGGATATTGCTGAACTTAGTTAAACGCAATCAAGTTTCCTCGAAATACACCTGTCAATTAGGACTAGCTACACAGGTTGGTCCCTAACAGACCCCTGCATACAATTCTACCTTAATACACCAGACTAACAACTCATGAATACACTAATCTGCTCATTTGTAGAAACTAGAAGCAGAAAACAAGTTCAAGAATTCTTCATTGTCAAGTCCATAATAGTGTATCTCCATTCGCCTGGCCACATTACTCTTGGAAGTAGAGATTCCATCTCTGTCTTCGTGTAAGAAAAGTCATAGAACAAGTGATCCCGAGTTTTTGGCCTCTCTGTACAAAGAGGACATTCGTCTAGTTCAATCACCCCCATTCCTTCACTTGGGCTCTCATTTTTATTCGATTCCTAATCACTAACCACGTACACAATAAACATGTTCTTTGGCACTACAAACTTCCCCCATAAAACCTTGAACCAGCATACTCGCTCAGCCTTGGGTCGAATGGACTTCCAAATCAGCTTTATGGAGAACTTTGGCATTATTTTTCCTTTCCAGCTAACCATACTATCATCATCCACCATTAGCCTGTTATGATACCATGACTGAAGCTTCAGAAGCTTCCTCCACAACCATGATCCATTATGCGTTCTGCCATTGCCCAAATAGATTTGCCTTTAAGTCGATATTCCTCAATACATGCAACCCAAAATGAGTCTCCATGTATACATGAGTTTGTTGGCTCTCCTGGATCTGACTCTCTTGGTGATCTGGTCCACTAGCATGTTGGAGTCAGCACTAGATAGCGACCCTACTTGTAAAGGCAGCCCTAAGTACCTAACTGGCAGACTGCCTTCCCTGAATCTTGAATTTCCTAGCAGACTTGGTCTTTCCTCAGCCCTTACACCCCAAAGAAGACTTTACACTTTGTTGGGTTGATGCATAGTCCTGAGAGCTTGTAGAATTCATCTAATAAATCCCTTATACTTGCTAGAGCTGCAACTGATCCCTTAGAAAAGATGAGTAGATCGTCGGCAAAGCATATGTAAGTCAAGTCTGCTACTTTACACTAAGGATGAAATGGTATTGATCTATTTAGTGATGCCATGTCCAGCATGGAAGAGAGAACCTCCATTGCTAAAGTAAAGAGGTAAGGGGACAACAGGTCATCCTGCCTCGCCCCTTTCTTTGCCTTGAAGTAACCAAATAGACTTCCTTGGACTGTGATGCTAAAGTGAGCTGATTCCATACATGTTCTTATCCAATTAATGAACTTCATAGGAAATTTCATTTTGTCCATCACGGCAAGAAGAAAACCCCAATGCACAGGGGCAAAAGCCTTCATTAGGTCAACCTTGACAGCACATCTAAGGGTGATATTTTTCATGTTGTTTATGGACCACCTCCTGAGTCATCAAAATGTTGTCTATGGTGCTCCTCCCTTCTATGAATGCAGATTGATTCTTTCTGATAAACTTAGGAAGGACTGTTTGCAGCCTGCTTGGCATGATCTTCGTTGTGATTTTTCTTTTCTTTTTTGTGGTGAAAAATGGATGCAGAGCACCGCTACCTCTTAATCATAAATCAATCGAAAGGAGGAACCCCCCACCAGATCATACAATGCCCAATGGCTAACGTCCAAATCAGAGATAGAAATGTCATGGGTGCCAAGTGTCAAGAGATGCCCTTGTGGGCAATACAATCAGCAAGAAAATTCGCCTCCCTATAGATGTGATGGATGGAAACCTCTCAGTCTCGAGCAAGTAGGGCTCGATAAGCCAGAATGAGTCCGGCGTGATTTTATAATGCATGCAATGGGGCTGAATTTTGTTGTTACTGCAAAACTAAAGTGAAATTTTTTTTTTTTTTTCACAATCCCTAAAATTTTCTTTTATGATTACGTCCAATAATTTAACAAACTTGACAACGAACTTACGTAATCATCAAAACAAATCTATGGCCTTGGCCTTTGGGACAGTTCATACTCACTGAAAGTATCTGAAATCTAGCCCTTTCGATTACTACACATAATCTAATTATCTACACGAGCCAGCTAGAAAATATCAATCTCTTCCGTTTTCAGCCTCATGCACATACTATATACAGTACGTACGTGGTTTCAGAAAAGCTCATGCATGCAAAGAGTCGACGTTTAACACGCTAAACACAAATAAGTTTCCCTAATTGGCTTCTGTTTTTTCGCGTTGAAAGCATGCATTTTTTTCGCGTTAGGTATCTGATATCTGACCATATATTCTTACCATTTTGTCTGCACATGAAAGCAACACACACTTGTTTGGCTCGCAGCAGCAGCAGGGAACTAGCTAGCTGACCAGAAAGAGAAACTATGTGTTTCAGTACTCCATTTTCCCATATAAAAATACTCCTATATTGACACTGAATGATAACAGCTGGTTTTCACCGAAGTTAATTAAGTTAAAGCTTCGTCACTACAACCTTGAGCTAGGCTGAAGTCAGAAGGGATTATAATACCTTTCAACTTTTGAAATATAGCTAAATTTTCATGTAGAATCCCTAACAAATTTCGGAAATAAAGTAGTCGATAAAATGTTAGCGTCTAATTACCACCTCAGCCCACTCATTCAAATTCCTGACTTTGTCACTGTTAGTGTGTGGTATAAGATCCAGCAAAACCTTCTCCCAACAACTCGAGTTATTGGGATCAACTGGTTCTTGACATGGTATCAGAGCCTCGAACCAAAAGGTCATGTGTTCGAATCTCCACGACCCCCAATATTAACCGTTGTCTTTCAAGCACATGGTATGGTGGGCCTGTGCAAACTTCAAGCCCATGAGTTGGCTTTCGTTTGAGGGGGCGTGTTAGTGTGTGGTATAAGATCCAGCAAAACCTTCTCCCAACAACTCGAGTTATTGGGACCAACTGGTTCTTGACAGTCACGACGTCACTACCTTCGATCGATACATATGATGGATGATCGTTCAAGGAGCACACTTTGGTCTGATCAGTACCTCTTATGAATGATACATATATTCCCCAGTATTACTCCACTCCCATAAAGCGCTTCAATATGCGTTTTACATATCTGTCAAAAGAATAGTGGTCTAGGACAAAGACTTTACCTGGGTAAGTGTACATAGATGCATGATGACAGATGTAAATTAAGATGGTAATGGTACACATTGCTTTTTAGGAAAATGATGGATCGACCATATTGTTGAGTTATTGTACCTTATAGCGGGCCATATATGTTTGATTCCCCTATATGTCTTCATCCACGACTAAAATGCCAAACAGAAGCACCAAAGACTTGCGATCGAGTTTTGGCATTGGTCTCTTGTGTGCATATTTCCAGATTTTTTTTCCCCCAGTACTATGTAACAACCAGTGCCTTGCTCTGTGTGGTTTGAATTGATCATCACTTTATCCTCGTACAAACATCATCACTAATTGTTGTTGTAGAAGTGTCTCACCATGTGGATCGTACTCATGTGCCTTTCTCGATCGATAACCCTACCTAGCTAGCTATCATCTTCCTCTTGGGTTTTGTTGTTTGCGATTTCAGTCATGCTAGAGGTTAAAGCTGAAAAGAATGGATGTTATAAGGTTTATGCATTTACTTTAGGGTGGTTATACGGTCCGGTCCGGTTAAATTGGCCTAAATTGATCCGGTTCAGTCCAGTCTTTTTGAAAATATAAGGACCAAAGATTGGATTGAATACAGTCCGGTCTTGATCCGATCCGGTATTGATCGGGTTCGGCCCCAATTCGGTCTTGATTTTATATTGAGCTTGTGGGGATTTGAGTGGCCTAAGGCCTTAAAGGGTCAGGAGTTGGTTAAGTTTTGTACTAAGTGCAAATGTTTGTGACCATTTATGCAAATTACCCTTAAGTTTTGGGTGTTGAGCTCTCTTATCCGGTCTTTATCCAGTTTTTGATCCGGTTTCGAATGGTTTTTTACCTCAAATCTAAGCCCAAATATTGGATTGGATTGTTTACTATCCAGTCTCGGTCCGGGTTATACAGTATGGTTTCGGGTAAAACCAAAAAACCCGGACCAAATAGCCAGCCCTAATTTACTTGAATGAGAGTCTCACTATTTGTGTAGCTCGAATCTTGCAAAGTTCTACAATAGTATTAAAATTCGGGCTCATATGCATCAATTCGGATGCACAAACCTGAAGTCCTAAAAATCACAACACTCCGATGGAATTTACTAATAACATTCTGACACAATATGTGTGTTAACTAATACCAGTTCCACTACATTGAGTATATAGTACAGATTACACAGTGGTTCTAAGTTTTAGTATAGATGCCTTCTCCAAAATTCTAAACGGAAATGTCGAATTTTCTCTAGCTCTCTCTACCTTCTAACATTAGTGACAATGGCATCTATTTATATTTATACTGCCACTCTTGGCTGCCATCACCTTACATGGAATTCTCTAGAGAGCTTAATTATTAGGAGTTTGGTTTGATATTTGGCTGAGTTTATTCCAAGCTAGCTGGATATAGTAAGAATATTTTTTGCAGTTAAAAGCGCGATTCTACCTAGAAGCGGAAAAGGGGTAAAATCGTAAAGCGTAGAATCAAAGCGTAAAAGCGTAAGTTTTTGACGCATACTGAAAAATCACTAAAAATGTATTAAGTAGGACATATGCTATGCAAAATATGAATGCACAAAATTTAGATAAGTCAATAAATACATGCGATTCATGCCTAAAGTAGAACAACTTATAGCATCTTAATAATAAGTTTGTAAACATAAATTTTAACAATAAGCCATTTTTCCCACTATGCTAATGAATTTGGGAAAAGTCTAACGGGTGAATTAGATCTACGAGAAAAGTGGCTTTTGGCAACACTTCAAATGTGTTGTAAAAAGTGCTCAAAGTGTTGCATATGTAATATGCAACACTTTTACTAGTGTCCTCTATAGGTGGTGTTGTATAAAGTAATAGGTAACATTTTTCTTACTTTTGGTAACAAAAAAATAAGTGTTGTATATATATACCGCTTATACAACACTATTTTAGACAACACTTAAATAAATTACGCAACACATTTTTACGAGTATAACCGACATGTATATACTTTATTAGTGACGAGTTTGATCATCATATAAGATGTACCCAATCGTGACAATATACTTTTGTAACAAATATTATACATTTGTGATGACTTCATGTGGACATCGATGTATTTCAACGGCTGCCACTTTAATTGTCACAAATGTGCCATTTTCATCCTGTATTTTGTCACAAAATAGGGTTTTGTGATGGTATTGTAGTCACAATATCATGCTTCTGTGACAAAGATATTGTTACTATTGCAACAACATTAATGATGAACTCTTTTTTTACACAAATATTATGCTTTTGAATATAGTATATTTATTACAATAAAGAGGACTTGAGTTATCACAAATAGTTACTATTATTTGTGACCACAATATTGTCATATATACCGCTCAGACCATTGACCAAGAACTACACTAAAAAAACATACACATCATATACTTCATATTTCCATTCCTCCCATATTTACTTTGCAAAACCAATATGAGAAAACAAAGGGGAGATTACTCTATCGAAGTAGGTGAGAATGTTGCGTAAGAGGATGAGTGTGATGAGTGTTGCGTAAGGCCACTTTTCCCGTAGTGAGATTACTCTATCGAAGTTGAGAATGTATCCAAGTACCTTATATGTATCTTTTAATCTCAAATGTATCAAAAGAACAAACACAAGGTTAAACGTGGTTTCCCCGATTGTCAGGACTAGTCCACGGGAGAGTCTAAACCCTCCAAAGTCAATCTTATTAGTTACAGAAGCATGTATACACAGGTCATTATATAGAGGTTACGTACAAACCCTAATGACTAAGGCATGTACAATTACACAATGGTACCTAAAATTTAACACCCTCCCTCAATTGATGTTGGGTACGTAACACCAGTTTGGAAGATAAGTGCCAATGCCTACTAGAAGCCAATGTCTTAGTCAAAATATCAGCAGTCTGATCTTTTGTTGACAGATAACTCAACTGTATTTTTCCTTCTATCACCAGCTGCCTGATATAGTGAACGTGAACCTCTATATGCTTTGTTCGATCATGAAGAACTAGATTGAGTGCAATTTGTATGACACTAGTGTTATCTCCGTAAATCTGCATAGGGGCTCGACACTCAACACCCAACTCCTCCAATAATCGTTGTAACCAGACCAATTTAGAACTAACATCTGACATGGAACGATACTATGCATCTATCGATGACTTAGACGCCCGGTCTTGTTTCTTGCATCGCCATGAAATAAACGATTGTCCAACCCTGATACACCATCTCGAAGTCGATCTCCTTGTGTGGGGACAACCTGCATAGTCTGCATCAGCAAACGCCTCAACCACAGCTTCTCCAGATGCAGGGAGGAAAAGTCCAACATCCTGTGTTTGCTTCAGATATCGCAGAATCCTATGCACAGCAGCCAAGTGTTGTGCATGAGCAACTCCCAAAAACTGACTGACCAGCAATATCTGGTCGGGTATGAGTTAAGTAAATTAAACTCCCTACCAAGCTGTGGTATAGGGACTGATCTTCTATCAAATCACCACTGTCCCTTGTCAATTTGAGATTCTGCTGCATCGGTGTCGCACATGGGTTACAGTCTGTATACTGCGCCGTCTCCAAAAGATCCGCAATGTATTTCTACTACGATACAAGAAGACCCTACGATGACCGTTGTACTTCCAGGCCCAAGAATTATGACACATTGCCTAAATCCTTAGGATTAAAGGCTTTGTGAAGAGACTTCTTCAACTCCTGAATACCTTATGCATCACTCCCGGTAATTATCATGTGATCTACATAAATCAGCAAAACCACTAGTATTTCGAATAAACATAGATGGATCATTCTGACTCTGCGTGAAGCCAAGCTGCACAATGACACTGTGAAATTTCTCAAACCAAGCACGCGATGCTTGTTTGAGACCATATATCTGCCGAACCCTTCATGTATCCTGGTGGGCGCTTCATATAGATCACTTCTTTCATATCGCCATGTAGGAAGGCGTTCTTCACATCTAACTGAAACAATGGTCAGTCTTTCATAGCCGCTACTGCGAACACGCACCGGACGGTTTGCATCTCGACTACCGGAGCAAATGTTTCATTGTAGTCAATCCCATATTCCTATAGAAACCCTCGAGCAACAACTCTAGCCTTGAATCGCTCAATTGATCCATCCGGATGTACTTTGATGATATAAACCCACCGGCTATCTATGACAGACATATCTAGAGTTCTCGGAACCAACTCCCATGTATGATTTGCGTCTAGTGCATTAGACTCCTCCTGCATTGCCAATTCCCATTCTGGATGACTCACTGCCTGAGCATATGACTTCGGAATAAACACCGGTATCGTTGCAAATCCTACGTAGTCATGAAGTCGCAACTGTGGTTGACCCTTCGTACTGAGGTTGGATCGACGAAGACCAGCACTCTCTTCATCATTATTCACTTCATTCTCCTCCCCTCCCCCAACCATATTGAGCGAGCCACCCTGTGAACCCCCACTAGATGACCCAGATGTCGAAGAGCTAGAAGCCGAGCTTGAGTGTGCGTCGGAGCTGGACGACAAAGAAGGCCCAGGGGAATGCGAGCTGGCTGAGGATTCATGCGAGTTGGTCGAGGATTCATGTGAGGACGAAGAGGAGTGTGAGCTGGCCGAGGTATCCTGTAGTACAACCGAGTTCTCATTCCCTCCCTGAGTTCCATTATCCCCTGCAGTATTAGGCTCATCAAAGCTTGGGACAAAAGACAGGAACTCTAGAGAATCAGCATGTGATTGCTTATCTTGTGACGAAATGGAATAGTACATAACATGCTCCAGGAACAAGACATGATAAGCAATTCTCATTCTCCTCCCAATAGGATCATAGAAGCAATATCCCTTGTGTTTATCACTGTATCCAACGAAAACACATTTAATTGTCTTCGGTGCGAGTTTATGACGTTCACCCCGAGAAGTAGAAAGAAACAAGTGCATCCGAACACTCTTAAGAGAGAGTAATCAGGGGGTCGAGAAAACAAGTTCTGATATGGTAAAGTTTGCCCCAAAACTGAAGTATTTTTCTGATTGATGAGATAAACCACCGTATGAACTGCCTCAACCCAATAACCACTAGGAACAACAAAGCTCGCGTGAGTTCAAGAACGTGTCTGTGCTTTCGATTCTACCAGTCCATTCTGCTGAGATACCCCTGGATAAGAGAGCCGATATAGAATTTGTTCCGACTTATAGAAATCGAGCAGCTCGTGCTTAACAAACTCCCCTCTTGTGTCCGAATGAATAACCTTAACCGTCTTACCAAATTGAGTTTTAATAAGCTGCACAAATTCCTTAGCCAATGAACACAATTCGGATTTCCGACGGAGAAAGAAAACCCGAGCATACCGCGTCTTATGACCGATGAACAAAGCAAAATATTGATACCCCATGCGAGATGTCACTGGAGAAGGACCCCATAGATCATTATGAACTAAATCGAAAGGTTCTTCATAGACAGTATCACTCGACGCAAATGCGAGATGTCAATGCAGCCCATGCACACCTTCATGATCGTCAAGTCTTCCCAACTTCTCAACAGCACCCTTCGGCTTCAGTTCATCTAGCACAAACATTCAACCCTGCTTACTTCCTTTCCCTATCACCTTCCCCGTCGTCTTGTCCTAAACCACACAACCGTTTGAATTAAACGTAACATTGCAACCATCCTCAGTCAATTGCCCAACCAAAACCAGATTATGAAGTAATGCAAGAACATATAAGGTATCTAGAAGAGTAATATCATGAGACGATGCAGTGCCCTGACCCTTAACAGAAACTTGATCACCATTAGCTACCCGTAAGTTCATATGAGGAGTAGATTTCAGTTTATCAAAGATAGAACGCACATGGGACATATGATTAAAGGTTGTCGAGTCAAGCAGACATTTAGGAGACTTACCTGACGCAGCTCCCGTAGCAGACGCTGATGTCAAAGCCTCTTGCAAGGCCTCTTGCACCATCTTATGGACCATGACCGGGTTAAGAGCCGAACTCCCATGACTGCACGAGGAAGAGTCGCCCGAAGCACCAGGAGCTAAAGCAACAACATAGGCCGAGCCATGGTGAGGAGCAGAGCGAGCAGTCGAAGAACCACCCGAGGAAGAACCATAGTTGGGATAGCGAACTTTCCCTTTCTTGGTCAGCGGAGGACACTCGAGAACGATGTGACCTGCCTTCTTGCAGTAGTTGCAATAATTACGCTTCGTACAATGAATCTGAAAATGACCCGGTTCTTGACAAAAATGACAGAAGACATCACCCGAGTTTTGTTGACCGAATTGAGGGCGAGTAGAGTTGTCGGATCGACCAACAGCAAACGCAGACTCTGAAGACCCATGATCAATATGCGCCTGACTCTTGAGGCTAGTTTCCTTTCGAACTAACTCAGCCACCACCGCATCAAGATCAGTAATACCCTGATGAATCAAGGATGCCCAAATTGGTTCAAAATCATATCGCAATTTCATCAGAAATTGCATAACCCGTGTCCGAGTTTGTTCCTTCTACATCTCTGTAGAGGCTTCCCCAGTTAACAAAGAGGTCGTAACAATATCGTATTCAGTCCAAACGTGCATACAATGCTTATAGTAGTTGCACACGTTCTTATCCCCCTGAGCAAGAGCTGCCATCTCCAATTTCAATTCATACAAGTGAGATGTATTAGCCTGAGAATACGTACCACAGAGATGTTGCCACATCTAATGAGCGGTCGCAAAACGACATAAGCTCAGCGCCGTCTGTACGTCTACAGAAGCCAGAATTGCCATCACGACCTGCACGTTGCGAGCCTCCCAGTGCACCTTCTGTTGCGGCGTAGCATCCGCACCAGGTTGCTTCTCTTCCCCCATCAACACAGAAGTCAACATCTTACCAGCAATAAAGTTCTGAAATTGGAACTCCCATAATGGGAAGTTGCTCCAATCAAATCTCGTTATGATTGTATCCATCTTAGTGGAGTCCATTGTCACAAGAGATACCAAAACAAGCCTGATCTGTAATCACCAATGCGCACGTAAACCTAGAGAGTAGCCGTAGCCGAACCGCCGCCGAACCTCGAACCAAAACCTAGAGAACAACTGCCGCTGAACCGTTGCTGAACCTCGAACAGATTGCGCCAAGATCATCGATCGAGAGAGAACACCAAACCTTTGGATCATATGGGCTCTGATACCATGTCAAACTAATCAAAAGAACAAGAACACAAAGTTTAACGTGGTTTTCCTGATTGTCAGGACTAGTCCACGGGAGAGCCTAAACCCTCCAAAGTCAATCTTATCAGTTACAGAAGCAGGTATACACAGGTCATTATATAGAGGTTACGTACAAACTCTAATGACTAAGGCATGTACAATTACACAATGGTACCTAAACTTTAACAAGTCAAGAATTGTAGATTAATGGTTTTTTACAAAAAAAAAATCTAAAAATATAAAGGTATTAAAACATAATTTTGCCACCAAAATTTCTGGTTGTATTTGTAAAAAATCGTTTTAGGTACTAAATTATAAGAAAATAAATTTGGAGTCTTTTTGTTTATTTGGGTTTAGACGCAAACTTGGCCTGGCCCGACCAAACCCGACCCAAATGAATCAGACAGGATCAAAGTAAAATATGACCGGATCAAATTTGTAGCTTGACCCTATACCAAATAGTTCTAGAATCACAACTGGGTAAGGTTTGTCCCAGTTTAACCAAAGGTTGCGACTATCAAAATAAAAAGCCTTTGCCCCACTTCCACATGCTACGTTCTAGTCCTTTATGCGATTAATTGAATGCTTGGTGACCATCTACCCAGTGTTGAACACTCACAAGAAGCTGGTAAACAAGATCCAGCTTTCAGAGTCACAGACAAGATCATCTTGTCATTTACAGAAGCAAGGAAGTTCATGTTATGCTTAACTAGCTTTGTTTTTTACACTCAGTAAGAGGTAATCAATGAACTTTTGTGAAGACAAACACAAATCCCATCCTTTCATACATACATACACGTACAAATATGTGCTTATATACTGTTTACCACTAAAAAATCACTCAATACCACATTGATTATTTTCAAGGAGTGGTAGTGATTTATAAGGCCAACTTAACCATATTAATTAAATTGGTTTAGGTTGGGCCTAAATAATGGTATTTTGGGCTTCATACCAGGTACCTCAACACACACCACTTGACCCACCAAATACCCACCCGTCACACAAGAGGGGTCAAGTGTCAAGCTTGACACCCTTCAACATCAACCACCCAAGTGGACACCCCATCATACTTAGCCAAAATTTCGCTCCACCAGTCGTCTACTTACATCGCGCATAATTACCCCTAGACATGATGTGGCGAAGAAAGCCAAAATTTGGCTAAGTGATGAGACCCACAGCATAAGGGGGTTCAAGCATGATGTCATGCAAAGGGGTCATCGCGCTAGACCATGATGGGAAAGAGAGCCAAAATTTGGCTAAGTGTTGAGACCCATATCACAAGGGGGGTCATGCATGACATCATCCCAGGGGGTTCAAGCACTATGCCATCTACCTACCTTGCACCAGGGGGTCATGCATGACATCGTCCAAGGGGGTCATGCATGATACCATCCAAGGTGAGGCGAGTACGACGAGGCGTGAGCTAGCTGTGGTGGCAAAGAGAGCCAAAATTTGGCTAAGTGTTGAGACCCACAGCACAAGGGGGGTCAGACATGACATCATCCCAGGGGGTTCAAGCAGTATGCCATCTACCTACCTTGCACCAGGGGGGTCATGCATGACATCGTCCAAGGGGGTCATGCATGATACCATCCAAGGTGAGTCAAGTATGACGAGACGCAAGGGGGTCTAGCCGCCTACTGGGTATCAATCATGTTGGCGAGGGAAGAAGCGCAACGGTTACAAGGGATGGCTATAAATATGAGAAACGAAGACGAAGCAAGGGTTCCACAACCAAACATTTGACAACACATGTCAAAATTTATCTTTTCTCTGCAACTTCCCTTTTAGTTTTTTCGGAGCTCTCACTGAACCTCCATAGGAGTAGAGTAACGTAGCTTGTTCCCAAAAAACCATAAAAAAACATCAAACACCCTCGTTCGAACATTGTTCGGAGAGGAGTGAACCGTGTTATTAATCGTTGTTCAAGAAGTCAATGTGCATTTATTGAGTTCAAACACCAGTTTTTCCTCGCCGGAAAACAAATTGGCACACCCGGTGGGACAATTGTGTTTGATTTGATGGCTCCACGACTGAGAGAACATGAAGGTGATATTTCACCAGGAGTTGTGAAGGAGTTGACGGCCAAGTTCAAATTTGGCCAAGCATCAGTAAGTGTTGTCGGAAACAATGGCATGATTGAGATATTGCCACCGGAGGCACCTTGTGCCGATGTAACCACCACTGCCATGTCACTCCGCTCAATAGTGGATGATAACTGCAAGATGGTGATGGAGAACCGTCAAGTGATGGTGGAGATCCGTCGATTGATGGAAGAGAGTTTGAATGGACTTGTTAGAAGTTCACAACAGACAAGTCTAAAACTTGCTTCTTTAGTTCTATGTTAGATAGACGTTTGGATGAATTGCTTGAAGCAACTACAGAAAATAAAAATTGCTTAGATAAGCTTAAAAAATATTTTATAGAACCAGTGGTGCGAGAAATTTCTTTACCAAAAAATGGTATAGATCCGCCACCAAGTATTACTACTGAGTATACAAGTATCTTGTTCTCCGGTGGCCGGACTACTCAGCCACGGTCAGAGAACTCATCGTCTCCGATGGAAAGGCAACTACCTCTTCAACATGGTGGTTGTGGCGAGAATCTCGCTCCCATGTTCACCACTCATGTAAAGCAACCGCCTGTGCCGACAGTTACTCATAAAACTGTCTCAGAGGCTAGACCATGCTTGAACGTGAGAGTTGGTGGAGGGTTAATAGCTGATGTGCTACCACAAGCTTGCCCAACCTCGATGACATCTATGCTCGAGCGGCCTGGTGGATGCAAATCGCTAGGGGGAGATGCAGAGGGCCATAGAAGTCTACCTAACAAGGTGAAGTGTCAGGCTGGGGGACACGTTGATGTCAAGAAAATCGAACACAAGGGTGTGTCCAACAGAATACCATGTTTATCTTCTAAGGACTACATGAGGGACATGTCATCAACCACAAGCAGTGGGTTGACAGTTGATGCTCTAAAACACAACACCTAACAATGGCCAAGTGTAACCAATGAAAGGTACTGCAGTATAGTGGCACAAGTAATAAATATCGAATCCACGGGTCTCTAGAGTTACTATTACTCAGCTTCAGTTCATTATCTAGCAAACTAGATTAAGGATTGATTAACTAAACTACTCTACTAACTAAACTAAGTAAAACTACTAATTACAGTTTGGGAACTCACTTAGGTATGATTCCCCCTAGCTCCTCAATTAGGTCCAAGTTGTAATTCCTTTTGGTTGATTTACTGTTGATTAAACTGCGGAAGATCCGACAGTAGCTTGGAATCTCTTAAGCTGACCAAGCCCTCTCAGTCTAACTATCCGGCAGACGACTAGTCTTCACCAGGATAGAAAGCTGAAGCAATAAGCACATAACTCCACTACTGGAATTGGATTCCAGTACAAAGCAGTAAACTGGCTAACTCTCGTATAGCCAATCTCCTACTACCGAATGATGAGACTCTAGCAACCTAATCAGATTCTATCTATCTCAGATTGCAGCAGGAATCAGGAAAAGTTGATCAGACTTCAATTGACTCAATAAACATGCATCATTCGATTATAATCAAACAATATAGCATCCAAAACTTCATACAAGAAAGATCCTAACTCATGGAACTAAGGTTCCTCAAAACCTAAGTGAAGGGAAGTTACTCCATAGAGAAGAGAGAGACTGCAGAAATCTGATCTAGATCTTCAATCTCCATCTCCAAGCTTGATTCCCGAGCTCCAATGGCGAAGAAATCCTCCAAAATAGCTCCAAGAATGTTCCCAAGTCGCTCTCTCTCTCTAGGGTTCGTCCCTTGGGTGTTTGGGATCCAAAACCCAGCTCTCTCTCCCTTTCCTTTTGCTGAAAATCGGGTTTTAAACAGCAATTCCCGACTCACACGGCCAGGCCACACAGCCGTGTGGCTTTCCCAGCTGCCCATGTGAAGGCTCGGTGATTTCCACACGGCCACATGGCCAGGTCACACGGCCGTGTGGGTTGTGCCCGTGTGGCTTGCTCAGCCTCTGTTTAATGCTTCGTTTCTCCCTCGTCCGGACTCCGAATCAGTCGCCGTTTGATCCCAGACGCTCGTAGTCTCGTCCTATTTCTTTTCATGAAAAACTTGCATGATGATTTGTCCATAAAGTGAGGTAGAAATCCATTCTTCTTCAGGTCATACCCGAGTTTCTTCTCCCGAATCGTCAATTGATCTCTGATTGACTTGAAACTTGCGCCTATGCTTCACTTTATGTGCTAGGACCTGAAATGTGACAAAGGAACACAACCTAGTGTAAAATAGGCCAAAGACACGATAATTCAAGCTCAAACAATCAAGAAACAAAGGGGAAAACATGTGCAAATACCGAGTCATCAAATCCCCCACACTTAACCGTTTGCTTGTCCCCAAGCAAACCAAGTCAGACACAAGGTAAGCTTACATATTTCAATCAACCAACATTGGGGACAACTCATAAAGGCACAGAACACGTGAATCGTACTGGTTTTCAAACATCAATACCTGACCAACTTCAATAGCAACCTGGACAACCACCACAAAAGACATTCGAGTGCAGCAAAATCGAGTAAAGGAAGAGTCTCCCTTCTGTTCACCAACCAACCTAGACTTGACTCAACCACTTACTCAAAACAGTCAACTCATGCATCCAACTCAAGACATCAGAATAGAGACCAAGCAATCTAGGTCCTCACCGGGGTACAAGAGTATATAGAATATGAAAATGAATCACTCACTCTCAACTAGTGGGGTCAGGACAATTTGATGCGAAAAATGCGCAAGTTATTTCTCTCAATCCCTAACATCTCTTCACCATGATGGCAGCCTCTAAACGCTAGAGTTCACATATGGGGTGTCACCACTAACTAATCAGGAGGTCTTAGACACAGGTTCAAATGACTGGCTAGGGTCTTGGAAATGGGGAAAAGGCCTTTTAGGTGGTGGAAGTATTCATAGCACAAGGTTCCACATTTCCAAACCCAAACAATCACAGTCAAACAAACCGGTATTTCCTTTCTGCTATTCTGCATTACTCAATATCTCAAGAGCACAAGAGCGAAGGAGGTATAAATGTCAGCATTTCCAAGCCAGACCGCTAAGAAACACTACTTACTGGGCATTATTCGGATTTTTTGTAGTGGCTCTCTTTTGCTTCCAATTTTTCTTTGTTTTTCTTTCATTTTCTTTTCATTTCTTAAGAGAGCCACCACTTCTGCATATATTTCAAACACCTGCCCAGCCCAACTTTTAAGCACTACCTCCAACACTCACATTAAATTTAGCAGAAACAGCAGAGAACATGTAAAACCCACTCTGTGGAACCTTCTAAAAGATGCAAACAGGGTGATTTTTTTTTCATTTCAGACCAAAAGAAAGGATAACACATGGCTCAAAAGGGCTGACTAGGGGATATGACACATCAGGACAGTCAAATTTGGTCGTGGGCTAATCCTATGCCCCCATCATCTTAGCTAGTGACAACGTGAATGCTACACATCATGGAAGAGGGATCTATCGCACAAGAAAGAAACGAGCAGGCTCAAATCTCACATGGCTACCTATATGCTCTATCTCACATTCTGATACCCTGAACTAGATGCATAAACGACTGTCAAGAACAAGTAATCAATCCAAGTCACAGTTGGTAAGCAAACAGTTGAAAAACTGAACCCCTACACAACTCTACTGCACGTCTTAGTCCTCATCATAGGTCGTCCTAGTCACAATCAAGCTGTCATGCATCAATCCGAAAACCATTCAATTCATCAATCAAAACACAGTGCCAATATGATCAAAGAGCAGTACTTGGAGCCCTCAAATCTCAAAATTTGGACAGTGGACTAGGCTCCAAGCACACAAACAGCCAAACATTCACCCGCATACATAATCGAACACCCCCCCACACTTAAGCACGACATTGTCCTCAATGGAGGAAAGATAAGGAGGGTAGAACGAAGTTACCAGATCAAGGGTGAATGATGATGTACGGGTCAGGCAGTGCATTCCAGGAAGAGAGAGTAATCAGAACACAAACACCACACAAAATCTCACAAAGGTTGAGTTATTGACTCTAAAATCAAATAACAAAACTGACTCAACCGAGGAGAAATAGAGAAAGAAATGCAAACCGACTGGTTGGGTTGCCTCCCAACAAGCGCTTCTTTCACGTCGTGAGCCGGACGATGGCTCCTAAGTTTCGGTCCATGCTAGAACCTCCTTGAAGTTGAGGTTCTCCTCGATGAGGTGGAGTCTC
Source organism: Linum trigynum (assembly GCA_964030455.1). NCBI lineage: Eukaryota > Viridiplantae > Streptophyta > Magnoliopsida > Malpighiales > Linaceae > Linum > Linum trigynum. Next base: position 52,232,603 of record OZ034817.1, on the reverse strand, counting down.
AAGTCACGAGCATGTGGTGTGGCAGGTGATGAAGGCTCATGTACTTGATGCAGATGAGGTCTCCACCCTCGAGACCTCTTCTTCTCTTCTCTCGTCTCATTGCCCCAAACCAGATATGACAGCATCGATTGGCCACCATCGCGTCCACCAAGAGGGACCGATGTTGATGTGGCCTTGGTCTGGCAAAAAGACACCGCAAATGGGTCCTTGCCAAACAGCTCCTCAAAGTTTGGTGGAGATATTACTTGCAACTCATGGCCGGTGCATGCCTCTTCCACCTCAACTTCATCCTCAGCCTGGACACCAATTGCTTCCTCAACCCCCCCCCCCCTTCCTTCTTCAAAATGTGGTCTCTCCCCTGGGAAAAGATCAAGAACCACCTCTTCTTTTCTTTCTTCCTCATCATCCACAACTTCCTTCCTCATCCTTGCTCGCTCTTCTTCTTCTAGAACAGATTGGAGAGCAAGTCGCCAAGCAATTTCTTCAATGGGATCATCTTGCATCTCCTCGCACGGGCCCAGCATGTTAGAGCGTAAATGAGGAAAGGTGTGGTCTGCAACCAAAGGACTTTCCTGATCATGGTTATCATGGGAGTTCTCTGTGATAACTTCTGTATGCTCCTCAACGCTCCCATAGCCTTTGTCATCCTCCACCTCTTCTAGCGTGGCAGCAGAAAGGTGATCTTGAGCAAGATGTGAGCAAACTTGCTTCACCCACTCTGTTTGCTTCGCTGAGCGCTGAACAGTCTCCTCCATATCATGGAGAAATGAGGGATCAGAAGTGGCAAGGGCTTTGATTTGAATATCCATCTTGGAGCATGATTTCTCAGTGTCTCAAGCAAACTGCTCCACGAGAAGCCTTAATTGTTCGTTCGGATCCTCCAGTGAAGTGTAGCATGGCTCTGCAGAGTGGCCCGTGAAGGCCTCCATGGGTAACTCCAGCTCCGATGGCCCTTCTGGTTGTGGGAGAAAGTCTTCTTGGTAATGAGGTTGTTCTTGATATGCCCAGGGGTCTGATTGTTCTCCGTAGTAAGGGGGTTGGTACTGGAACCCGAATCCATAGTCTTCTCCTCCTTGATTGCTGTAGGGAGTCGCGGGGTAATACCACCCGGATGGTGGTGGATACCCCCAATGATTGGAGAAGCCATTAGGATCCATGATTCAGATCTGCACCAACAAAAACAAAAACACCCAAGTGAAAAGCAAGGGTGGAAAAGAAAAGAAAAGAAAAACGCTAAAGTAACAAACTTCTGCCTTTCCTAATACTCTAGAAAGTCCCCGGCAACGGCGCCAAAAACTTGATGCTCTAAAACACAACACCTAACAATGGCCAAGTGTAACCAATGAAAGGTACTACAGTATAGTGGCACAAGTAATAAATATCGAATCCACGGGTCTCTAGAGTTACTATTACTCAGCTTCAGTTCATTATCTAGCAAACTAGATTAAGGATTGATTAACTAAACTACTCTACTAACTAAACTAAGTAAAACTACTAATTACAGTTTGGGAACTCACTTAGGTATGATTCCCCCTAGCTCCTCAATTAGGTCCAAGTTGTAATTCCTTTTGGTTGATTTACTGTTGATTAAACTGCGGAAGATCCGACAGTAGCTTGGAATCTCTTAAGCTGACCAAGCCCTCTCAGTCTAACTATCCGGCAGACGACTAGTCTTCACCAGGATAGAAAGCTGAAGCAATAAGCACATAACTCCACTACTGGAATTGGATTCCAGTACAAAGCAGTAAACTGGCTAACTCTCGTATAGCCAATCTCCTACTACCGAATGATGAGACTCTAGCAACCTAATCATATTCTATCTATCTCAGATTGCAGCAGGAATCAGGAAAAGTTGATCAGACTTCAATTGACTCAATAAACATGCATCATTCGATTATAATCAAACAATATAGCATCCAAAACTTCATACAAGAAAGATCCTAACTCATGGAACTAAGGTTCCTCAAAACCTAAGTGAAGGGAAGTTACTCCATAGAGAAGAGAGAGACTGCAGAAATCTGATCTAGATCTTCAATCTCCATCTCCAAGCTTGATTCCCGAGCTCCAATGGCGAAGAAATCCTCCAAAATAGCTCCAAGAATGTTCCCAAGTCGCTCTCTCTCTCTAGGGTTCGTCCCTTGGGTGTTTGGGATCCAAAACCCAACTCTCTCCCTTTCCTTTTGCTGAAAATCGGGTTTTAAACAGCAATTCCCGACTCACACGGCCAGGCCACACGGCCGTGTGGCTTTCCCAGCTGCCCGTGTGAAGGCTCGGTGATTTCCACACGGCCACATTGCCAGGTCACACGGCCGTGTGGGTTGTGCCCGTGTGGCTTGCTCAGCCTCTGTTTAATGCTTCGTTTCTCCCTCGTCCGGACTCCGAATCAGTCGCCGTTTGATCCCAGACGCTCGTAGTCTCGTCCTCTTTCTTTTCATGACAAGCTTGCATGATGATTTGTCCATAAAGTGAGGTAGAAATCCATTCTTCTTCAGGTCATACCCGAGTTTCTTCTCCCGAATCGTCAATTGATCTCTGATTGACTTGAAACTTGCGCCTATGCTTCACTTTATGTGCTAGGACCTGAAATGTGAAAAAGGAACACAACCTAGCGTAAAATAGGCCAAAGACACGATAATTCAAGCTCAAACAATCAAGAAACAAAGGGGAAAACATGTGCAAATACCGAGTCATCAACAGTTGTGTCCAAGAAGCCACTACAATCCCAAACCACATGTGCTGCTAGTAAGAATGTTAGCGTGGCTAAGTTTGGAAAGGGGGACATGTCTCCATCTCCATGTAGTGGACAGGGGAGCATGTCATCAAACATGATGAATGAAGTGAGTGGCAAGTCTAAGCGGGTGTTAGACACCTATGCCACCCATGATTTTCATAACTTTGAGAGCGTGTCAAAGAGTGGACAAGGAGGCAAAGCCACTTGTAGCATGCCACCCATGAATGGTCGACAAGGGGGCATGTCACCAACCACAAACAATAGACAGATAGACGTGCCCAAGAAACCACAACAAACTCAAGCCACACATGCTTATAGTAATCATGATAGTGTAGCTAAGGATGACATGGGGGCATGTCATCAATCACCACTAGTAGGTTGATAGGTGTGCCCAATAAGCCACAACATGAAGCCACACATGCTTTTAGTAAGCATACTAATATGGCTAAGTTTGGAAAGGGGGGCACGTTAACAATCATGAATAATGGTATGGGGGACATGTCTCCAACCACTAGACAGGGGGGCGTGTCACCGACCATGAAGAAACAAGTGGGAGAAAATTATATGAGTATGCAGCACACCCAAGCCACTCAAAAAATTTCTAAGTATGAGAGTGTGTTAATAAATGGACAAAGAAGCAAGTGCATGCTTAACAACCCTCATGGCATGCCAAATATGAATGGTAGGGGCATGAACAAGACATCTCGGCATACAAAAACCAGAAATGGTCCTACAAAGAACCAGAGGTTATGTGGTACGTGTAGAAGTCAGCAAGCCGTAAGGGTTGAACAGGATCAGGTTGGCCACCAGGGTGGTCATCGACTTGTTGAGTCCAAACACTCCTCGTCCCAACTATATGGGATGATTAAGCATGGTTGGGCGAAACCAAGGAAGATAAAAACTCGTGGTCTCTTTCATGAGCCCAATGAGTTGAGAGTACCTAGAGTACCACCAGAAACGAGACAAACACATCAGGTTCATCATCAACAACCCAACATGTCTAGTAAGGTGGCTAAGCCAGAGGAGCAGGGGACCCCTTGCAAGCCCACAAAGGCAGGACATGTTGAGCGAGTACCATCTGTTGTTAAGTTGGAAAATTCAAAATCAACACCAAAGGAGTCGTATCTCCTTAAGGAGGAGAAACATGCAATTTATGGATGGTTGGTCTGGTTTAATTCATGGACTTGGCAGTGGGTGTACACCTTTGGCACATTGGTAGTTGCCAAAGGGTGTGGAAATCAGTGACGTCTATCAGTCCTTACTATATTAATTATATAAATAATAGTTAGAAAAAAAAGAGAAAAAGTGAAAATAGGCCACTCATGGCTAAAAAAGAAGATGTCGAAGTAGCAAGTTTTTATTAGACTTGCGATGTGAAGACTTTGCCATGACTGGTAAACAACGAGTCAGGTGGCTGGGTCTATGGAGCCCCTTACGCTCGTTTGAGTACATCATGCCACTTCATGGCAAGAGTAGCTGACTAGCTATCCGTCAAGGATCGTGTACCTTCCATGCCACCTGTCTAAGGATGCATACTTGTTGAAAGAGGATCGGGTGCTACATGATCGGTTGATCAATGAAAGTATCTCAAGCCTTATGTCCTTTTTTCTTTGGGGCAAGGGGTATCAACAGGTTCAAAGTTAACCAACCATCCTGATGGTAGGCATGACATGACACCCTCTTTGTGGACAGAGCTTGCATAGCTAGCCATGACACGAAGGGCGTGTTGGGCTAGAATAGTGGAGGCAGTGATTGATTTTGATCTTTTAATTATCAAGGCCAATGATAATTACGGCTGGATATGCTGCAGGGGTGGTTTAGTGCGTTTTGTTTTTTTTATTATTCAAACCAACGAGCATTTTTTTAGTGGTGTAGTTGACGTTAACTACTTAGTCCATAATCCTTATGCACTAAGTAGTTGGGGGGCATTTGTTTACCACTAAAAAATCACTCAATACCACATTGATTATTTTCAAGGAGTGGTAGTGATTTATAAGGCCAACTTAACCATATTAATTAAATTGGTTTAGGTTGGGCCTAAATAATGGTATTTTGGGCTTCATACCAGGTACCTCACACACACCACTTGACCCACCAAATACCCACCCGTCACACAAGAGGGGTCAAGTGTCAAGCTTGACACCCTTCAACATCAACCACCCAAGTGGACACCCCATCATACTTAGCCAAAATTTCGCTCCACCAGTCGTCTACTTACATCGCGGGTAATTACCCCTAGACATGATGTGGCGAAGAAAGCCAAAATTTGGCAAGTGTTGAGACCCACAGCACAAGGGGGGTCAAGCATGACATCATCCCAGGGGGGTCAAGCATGATGTCATGCAAAGGGGTCATCGCGCTAGACCATGATGGGAAAGAGAGCCAAAATTTGGCTAAGTGTTGAGACCCATATCACAAGGGGGGTCATGCATGACATCATCCCAGGGGGGTCATGCATGACATCGTCCAAGGGGGTCATGCATGATACCATCCAAGGTGAGGCGAGTACGACGAGGCGCGAGCTAGCTGTGGTGGCAAAGAGAGCCAAAATTTGGCTAAGTGTTGAGACCCATAGCACAAGGGGGTCAGACATGACATCATCCCAGGGGGTTCAAGCACTATGCCATCTACCTACCTTGCACCAGGGGGGTCATGCATGACATCGTCCAAGGGGGTCATGCATGATACCATCCAAGGTGAGTCAAGTATGACGAGACGCAAGGGGGGTCTAGCCGCCTACTGGGTATCAATCATGTTGGCAAGGGAAGAAGCGCAACGCGAGTCCCTAGACCATTGTGGTGAAGAAAGCCAAAATTCGGCTAAGTATGGAGATCCAATCACCAGGGGGGTCAAGCATCTCACCATCCAAGGGGGGTCATGCATGACACCGTCCAAGGGGGTCAAGCACCGGATACCACACACTAGGGTGTCAAGCATGACGCCACCTCAAGGGGGTCAGTGCGGATCCATCGAACCCCCAAGCACCCTGGTGTCGAGCATGACGTCATGTCAAGGTGGTTAGCACGAGTACCACCAAGCGTGAAGCCTTCACTCATCAAACAAGATACCTCCATGGCACAAGGGGTTAGCTATCAAGTGGCAAGCACGCAAGACAGTCAATGCGTCAAGCAAGCTACATCAAACACCAAGCAGTGGAGCAGCGGTTACCAAGAGGCGGTTGCACGACGGTTACAAGGGATGGCTATAAATAGGAGAAACGAAGACGAAGCAAGGGTTCCACAACCAAACATTTGACAACACATGTCAAAATTTATCTTTTCTCTGCAACTTCCCTTTTAGTTTTTTCGGAGCTCTCACTGAACCTCCATAGGAGTAGAGTAACGTAGCTTGTTCCCAAAAAACCATAAAAAAATATCAAACACCCTCGTTCGAACATTGTTCGGAGAGGAGTGAACCGTGTTATTAATCGTTGTTCAAGAAGTCAAGGTGCATTTATTGAGTTCAAACACCAGTTTTTCCTCGCCGGAAAACATATACTAAACCCATGTATATTTACAGCCACGTCGTACATTGAGAGCAATCCATATGATTATATCTCCTGGAATCAAACACATCCACCAATATGATCACTACCCAAATCCTTCTATGAGATAAACAAATTTCCTGATCATATACTTGCCACCATCAAGTACCATGCAACAGAAGTAGTTAATTTGGTATTGAATTAGCTGTTATTAGGAGTTTGAACAAATGTTCATTCTGGATGGAACACAGCTTCTAATGATAATTCTAGCTAAGAGGTGCCTTAGAAGTTAGTTAAGCTGGCTTAACTAACCTAGTAACAAAGGAATAAGATGGAGAGACTGAAAACCTAGTTCTTGCTTTCTCATTCATCAAATCCGCCTCTTATAGGCTTAGCAAACCATACAAACAGACAAGCTTCCATGGACATTGTTTGGTAGCTTGGAAGCGAAACCAAGTCTGACTTGGAGTAAAAGAAAGTACAGCTTAAAGAAGAAAGAAGGAAACGGCAGCGCATCGACTGCGTCTTCAGTGAACAAGGATAAAACGCATCGGAGCAAGTAGATCTTCTTCAGTGATGGTAAAACGACAGCGCAGCGGCATTACTTCTGTGATGAGGACAAAACGACGATGGATAGCCAAATGACAGTTGAAATTTGATTTCACTCTGTTACACCCCCCCCCCCCCCCGGGCAAGCTGGTGGGCAGAGGTTTCGCACACCAAGCTTGGAGAGCAGGGAAAGAAATGGTGCAGGGGAGAGTGGTTTGGTGAAGAGATCTGCCAATTGATGTGCTGAGGAGATGTGCAAGAGCTTGAGTGTTCCCAATTGGAGCTTTTCCTTGACAAAGTGGCAGTCGAGCTCGATATGCTTGGTTCTCTCATGGAAGGTGGGATTCTTGGCAATGTGAATGGCGCTCTGATTGTCACAATACAAGGATGCTGGTGTTGAGGAAGGAACCTGGAAGTCTTGGAGAAGGTACTGCAACCATTGGATTTCACAAAAAGTAAAGGCCAGAGCTCGATACTCAGCCTCGCAAGAGGATCTTGAGACGATATGTTGTTTTTTGCTTTTCCATGAGATGAGTGAATCACCCAAATAGATGCAGAACCCAGTTGTGGATCGTCTTGTATCCACACAGGCTACCCAGTCAGAATCTGTGAATGCTTTAAGATGAAAAGAACCTTGGGATGGGAAGAAAAGACTTGTAGCTGGTGTTGTTTTCAGGTACCTCAATACTCGAAGAGCATCCTTGTAATGGGTGAGGGATGGGTTGGACATGTACTGGCTTAGTTGCTGTGTAGCAAAACTAATGTCAGGGGGAGTGGTAGTGAGGTAGATGAGCTTCCCAACTATTGTTCTGTAGTGTTTTGGATCCTCAAAAGGAATGTCAACTTCATTGCTGAGATGTAGTTTGTAATCCATAGAAGTGGTGACTGATTTTGAATTAATGATATTGGCTTCTTCCAGAATATCCAACGTGTACTTTCTTTGGGAAAGGTGTATGCCTGTCTTACTTCTTGCAACTTCAATGCCCAGAAAGAATCTTAGGTTGCCAAGATCTTTAATGCTGAATTCTGAATGTAGAACTTGCTTTAATGCTTGAATTTCATTCAAATCATTGCCTCCCAAAACCAGGTCATCAACATAGATGAGAATGCATGTGTAGGTAGTGTCTGTGACTTTGAAGAAGAGTGAGTGATCTGCTTTGCACATAGCCAACCTGTAGGAGTTTGTCAGTGAGCTTGGAGAACCATTGTCTTGATGCCTGTTTTAGGCCATAGAGAGATTTCCTAAGCCTGCAAACTGGATTGGGAATGTCAGGAGGAGGTGAGAATCCTTTAGGTAATGTCATGTAGACTTCTTCTTCTAAGTCACCATTTAAGAATGCATTGTCTACATCCAACTGGTGAATGTGCCAATTTTTGAGAGCAGCAATGGCTAAGAAGGTTCTGACAGTAGTCATCTTGATTACAGGAGCAAATGTATCTTGGAAATCAATGCCTTCCTGCTGTGTATTTCCTTTTGCAACCAACCGGGCTTTATGTCTTTCCAGAGAACCATCAGATAAGAACTTATCTTGGTAGATCCATTTGTTTCCAACTGGTTTCTTGTTTGGTGGAAGAGAAACAACATCCCAAGTATGATTTTTTATTAAAGCTTGAATTTCATGCTGCATAGCTTGATTCCAGACATCAAGCTTAGAAGCCTCTTTGTATGATTGTGGTTCTTGATGACTGGAAATGTTTAATAGAAACCTTTTGAATGGATCAGATAAATTGTTGTAAGAAATCATGGAAGATAGAGAGCACATGTGGTCTTGGATCTGTTGCAGGTTGAGGTGATTGGAGCTGCTAGGGCCTTATGCAAGGTAACAGTGGTAATTTTTGATGAGATGAAAGGGAGGTTTGATTGTTCTGTCTGATCGTCTGAGATGTGGTTGAGGAGGTGGGTTTGGAGGGGAGGGTGGTGGAGAGGAATTGGTTGGTGATGCAGGTGTATGATGGTGAGGAGAGGTAGGTGGGGAAGGATTGGTGTCTTGGTCAGAAGGAGAATGTATTATAGGTGAGGAGGGAGTAGTGTTGGTAGGGATTGAAGTGGTTTCATGAACAAGATTTGAGTCTGGGGATGGGAGAGGAAATAAAAGATCTGATGGAGAGCTTGAGGATTCATCAGGGTCCATTTCTTGAAAGGGAAAATTTGACTCATATAATATAACATCTCGTGAAGTAAATACTTCATGAGTGGTGAGATCATAGAGCCTGTATCCTTTGATGCCAGGGGTATAGCCTATGAATATTGTTTTCCTAGCTCTAGGCTGGAACTTAGTTCTGTGATTGGCTAGAGTGGAGGCATAGCAAAGACATCCAAAAACTCTTAACTCTGTGAGGTCAGGTGGGTGATTGTAGAAAAGATGATAGGGTGTCTGGTTTAGAAGGACTGCTGTGGGAACTCTATTGATAAGATGGACAACATGTTTTATACAATCTGCCCAGAAAGCTGGTGGCAGATGAGCTTGAAATTGGAGAGATCGAGCCACAGCAAGAATATGTTGATGTTTTCTTTCAACTTTGCTATTCTGTTGTGGGGTTTCTACACAGGACATTTCATGAGTAATGCCTGTTGAGGTGAAGAAATCAGACATTTGGAATTCTTCGCCTTGGTCAGACCTAATAGTTTTGATTTGTTTTTGGAATTTTCTTTGCATCTGAGTGCAGAAGGCTATCAGTTTTGGTCTGGTTTCTGATTTGAGATGGAGAAGAATGACCCATGTCATTCTGGAGAAGTCATCCACAATTGTTAAAAAATACTTGTAGCCATCATAAGAAGGGATAGAGTTAGGACCCCAAATGTCTACATGAAGTAGTTCAAGAGGGTACTGAGTTACAGACTGGCTTATAGGAAATGAAAGACTTTTTTGTTTTGCAAAATGACATACATCACAAGGTTGATCTCTCTGTGTGGTAATGGAGGTACAAAATTGGTTGAGAATAGGGATTTTAGAGTGGGAAACATGTCCTAATCTAAAATGCCATATGTCAAAGGGAGTTCTGAAAGCTGCAGAGATCAACTTAGGGGTGTATGAAGCTTGGAGGTAATAAAGGCCATTGTGAAGACTAGCAGAACCAATCACTCTCTTCTGCTCCAGATCCTGTATAAGACACATGGTAGATTGAAAAGATAAGCTGAGGTTTGATGTGGAGGTGAGCCTGCTCACAGAAAGAAGGTTGAAGGAAAAATTGGGAACAAACAGTGCAATTTGAAGGATGATGGCATCATTGCAAACAGTTGTGCCAGAATGTATGGCTTGGACTTTAGTTCTAGTGGGTAGAGTTATGTAGATGTTTGTCAATGGTTGAGGGTCTTGTAAATAAGAGAGGGAGCAGACAATGTGGTCTGATGCTCCAGTGTCGACTATCCACATTGTCTGTGTAGATGAGAAGACATTAAAGATAGGGGTTGGAAGAATACCTTTGTTGGTGACAAAAGCAGCAGTAGAGAAAGAAGTTGAAGGTTGTTGAGCTTTCATTAGGCTCATAAGCTTCTCATAATCAGCTCTTGAGAGTTTGACCTCGTCTGGTGGAGCATTGGTGACAGCAGAATTCACAGTAGGTCTTCCTCTACCAACAACTGAATTGGGGTTCCTAGGCACAAAATTGGCAGGGTAGCCATTTTTCTTAAAACAATTGTCTTCAGTGTGTCCCCTTCTTTTGCAGTAAGAACAAGTGGTGATTGTGCCAGGTGTGGAAGAGGAAGGTCTGGTCATACCAGGAGGCCATCCATGTTTCTGGAAACATATGTCTTCAGTATGACCTTCCCTTCTGTAGAATGTGCAGTAAGGTGGTTTGGAATTTTGGTTTGGCCTCCTGTTGCCTCCTTGAAATGCCATTGCTGAAGAATCAGTTTGCATCGATGCTATTAACTTTCCAGATTGAGTGCCATAGAGTTGTCTTTCGTGTTGAAGCATCCTTTGGAAGACCATGTTGATGTTTGGTAGTTCATCTCCAAATAGCACTTGGGCTCTAACTCCAGAGAAATTTTCATTGAGGCCTCTAAGAAATTTAATAACATAGCTTGTTTCTTGGTACTGATGAACCCTTAGCATGGCAAGACAGGTATTGTGACTGGTTGGAGTACAAGATCATGGCAGTAGAGGTTGATAGTTCTCTAACTCATCTTTGAGAGTAATCATTCTACCATAGTACTCAGTTACAGTCTGGTTACCTTGCTGTAGGGAAGAGAGTGCTTCTTCAAGCTCTGCAATGCGAATAAGATCACCAGATCCATAACGGGTTTGAAGACTTTTCCAAGCTTCTGCTGTTGTCTTGCTGGAGAGGATGGTCTTGCGGATCTCTGAAGAAGTGGCTTGCTAGATCCAGCTAAGTATCATAACGTTGTTGCATGTCCAAGCTCCATGTCTTAGATCTGTGACTGGTGGTTCAGGTATGGAAGCATTGATGAAGCCCAGCTTGTTTTTGGCTGCAAGGGCATTGAGCATAGCTCTGCTCCAATCATTATAGTTGGTTGTTGTGAGTTTGTCTGCAACAAGAAGGGATCCAGGTTGCTCAGAACCATGGAGAAAGAAGGGGTCAGAGGCAGGATCAAGAACATTTGGTGGATCTTGTGGTTAAGGATCTGGCTGTGGCTGTGGTTCAGCCTGATTATCAACCATTGGAAAAGAGGGGTGGCGGCTAGGGTTTTATCCCAGGCTCTGATACCATAACAAAGGAACAAGATGGAGAGACTGAAAACCTAGTTCTTGCTTTCTAATTCATCAAATCCGGCTCTTATAAGCTTAGCAAACCATACAAACAGACAAGCTTCCATGGACATTGTTTGGTAGCTTGGAAGGGAAACCAAGTCTGACTTGGAGTAAAAGAAAGTACAGCTTAAAGAAGAAAGAAGGAAACGGCAGCGCATCGACTGCGTCTTCAGTGAACAAGGATAAAACGTAGCGGAGCAAGTAGATCTTCTTCAGTAATGGTAAAACAACAGCGCACCGGCATTAATTCTGTGACGAGGACAAAACGACGATGGATAGCCAAATGACCGTTGAAATTTGATTTCACTCTGTTACCTAGCATTAACTAGTGACCAACTTGTACGTGATGGAGCACCTACAGGGTGATATTAATCCAAGTCTTGGTCTGATGGGCTGAACAAGATTGTATATAAATAAGACAGAAGTTTTCTAATTGAATTAATATCGTTTTGGATTTTGTTAGAAGTTTTGGGTACCGAAAGGGTACCATCACAGATTTCGGGCGATTTTTTCGAAAATGCATTTTCGTTGGATTTTGAACCCTACAGATCATGGATTCACCCTGAGGGGACCTATGGCTATTCTCCAACGATGATGAAGTATATTCATCGCGGATTTGGGCGAATTTTTTTCAAGAGGTATTTTCGTAATTTTTCGTGCGGTTTTTTCAAAAGCCCATTTTACTTGGATTTTGAAGGGTGCGGATCACGGATTCGCCCTGAGACTATTCTTCGCCGATGATTAAATCTATTAAGCATCAATTTGGGCGGATTTTTATCGGGACCATTTTGGGCAGATTCGAAAGGGGTACCATCACAGTTTCAGGCAATTTTTTCGAAAGGGCATTTTCGTTGGATTTGAAGCCTACAGATCATGGATTCGCACTGAGACGGTGTGTGGCTATTCTCCACCGATGATGAAGTCTATTCATCGACGATTTGGGCGAATTTTTTTTCGAGGGGCATTTTCATAATTTTTCGTGCGATTTTTTCGAAAGACCATTTTACTTTGATTTTGAAGGCTATGGATCACGAATTGCGTCTAAGACTATTATTCACGGAGGATTAAGTCTATTGAGCATCGATTTGGGCGAATTTTTTTGGGTCCATTTTTGGCAGATTCCAAAGGGGTAGCATCACAGATTTTGGCATTTTTTCGAAACGGCATTTTCGTTAGATTTTGAAGCATACAGATCATGGATTCTCCCTAAGGCGACGTTTGGCTATTGTCCACCGATGATGAAGTATATTCGTTGACTATTTGGGCGATTTTTTTTAGGTGCATTTTTTGTAATTTCTCGTGCGATTTTTTCGAATGCACATTTTACTTGGATTTTGGAACGATTTTTTCGAATGCCTATTTTTTCTGGGTCCATTTTTGGCAGATTCCAAAGGGGTACCATCACAGATTTAATGCGATTTTTTCGAAATGGAATTTTCGTTGGATTTTGGAGCCTACAGATCATGGATTCTCATTGAGGCAGTGTGTGGCTATTCTCCAGCGATGATGAAGTCTATTCATGGCCGATTTGGGCGAATTTTTTTCGAGGGACATTTTCGTAATTTTTCATGCAATTTTTTCGAAAGGCCATTTTACTTAGATTTTGAAGGCTACGGATCACGGATTCGGCCTGAGACTATTAATCACGGATGATTAAGTCTATTGAGCATCGACTTGGGCGGATTTTTTCCGGGTCCATTTTTGGCAGATTCCAAAGGGGTACCATCACTGATTTCGGGTGATTTTTTCGAAAGAGCATTTTTGTTGGATTTTGAAGCCTGCAGATCATGGATTCGCCCTCAGGCAACCTGAGGCTGTTCTCCACCGATGGTGAAGTATATTCATCGTGGATTTGGGCGAATTTTTTTCAAGGGCTATTTTCGTAATTTTTCGTGCGGTTTTTTCGAAATCCCATTTTACTTATATTTTCATGGGTACGGATCACGGATTCGGCCTGAGACTATTCTTCACCGATGATTAATTCTATTAAGCATCGAATTGGGCAGATTTTTTTCGGGTCCATTTTTGGCAGATTCCAAAAGGGTATCATCATAGATTTCGGGCGATTTTTTCGAAAGGGCATTTTCGTTGGGTTTTGAAGCCTAAAGATCATGGATTTGCGTTGAGGCGACTTGTTGCTATTCTCCACCAATGATGAAGTATATTCATCGCGGATTTGGGCGAATTTTTTCCGAGGGCATTTTTGTAATTTTCGTGCGGTTTTTTCAACACCCCATTTTACTTGGATTTTGAAGGGTACGGATCACAGATTCGGCCTGAGACTATTCTTCACCGATGAGAAAGTCTATTAAGCATCGGGGAAGATTTTTTCCGCTCTATTTTTGGCAAATTCCAAATAGGTACTATCACAGATTTCAGGTGATTTTTTCGAAAGGGCATTTTCGTTGAGTTTTGAAGCCTACAAATCATGGATTCGCCCTGATGCTGCCTGTGGCTATTCTCTACCGATGATGAAGTATAATCATCGCGGATTTGGGCAAATTTTTTCGAGGGGCATTTTAGTAATTTTTCGTGTGATTTTTTATAAAGCCCATTTTACTTGGATTTTGAAGACTACAGATCATGGATTCCCCCTGAGGCTACCTATGGCTATTCTCCACCGATGATAAATTATATTCATAGAGGATTTGGGCAAAAAAATTTCAAGGGGCATTTTCGTAATTTTTTGTGCGGTTTTTTCAAAAGCCCATTTTACTTCGATTTTGAGGGAACCGATCACGGATTCGGCCTGAGATTATTCTTCACCAATGATTAAGTCCATTAAGCATCGATTTGGCCGGATTTTTGTGGGTCCCTTTTTGGCATATTCAAAAGGGGTATCATCACAGATTTCGGGCGATTTTTTCGAAAGTGCATTTTCGTTGGATTTTGAAGCCTATAGATCATGGATTCACCTTGAGGCGATCTGTGTCTATTTTCCACAGATGATGAAGTATATTCATCGCGGATTTGGGAAATTTTTTTCAAGGGGCATTTTTGTAATTTTTTGTAAGGTTTTTTCAAAAGCCCCTTTTACTTGAATTTTGAATGGAACGGATCACGGATTCGGCCTAAGAATATTCTTCACCGATGATTAAGTCTATTAAGCATCTATTTGGCCGGATTTTTTCCGGGTCCATTTTTGGCAGATTCCAAAGGGGTACTATCACAGATTTCGGGCGATTTTTTCGAAAGGGCATTTCCGTTGCATTGTAAAGCCTACAGATCATGGATTCGCCCTGAGGCGACCTGTGGCTATTCTCCACCGATGATGAAGTATATTCATCGCGGATTTGGGCGAATTTTTTTCGAGGGGCATTTTCATAATTTTTCATGCAATTTTTTCGAAAGCCCATTTTACTTGGATTTTGAAGCCTACAGATCATGGAATCGCCCTGAGGAGACCTGTGGCTATTCTCCACCGATGATGAAGTAAATTCATCGCGAATTTGGGTGAATTTTTTTCGAGGGGTATTATCGTCATTTTTTGCGCAATTTTTTTCTAAAGCCCATTTTACTTGGATTTTGAAGGGTACGGATCATAGATTCGTCCTGAGACTATTCTTCACCGATGATTAAGTATATTAAGCATCGATTTGGGCGGATTTTTTCTGGGTACATTTTTGGCAGATTCCAAAGGGATACCATCATAGATTTCAGGCGATTTTTTCAAAAGGGCATTTTCTTTGGATTTTGAAGCCTACAGATCATGGATTCGCACTGAGGTGGTGTGTGGCTATTCTCTACCGATGATGAAGTCTATTCATCGCCGATTTGGGCGAATTTTTTTCGAGGGGCATTTTCGTAATTTTTATGCGATTTTTTCGAAAGGCCATTTTACTTGGATTTTGAAGGCTACGGATCACGGATTCGGTCTGAGACTATTATTCACGGATGATTAAGTCTATTGAGCATCGATTTGGACGGATTTTTTCCTGGTCCATTTTTTGCAGATTCCAAAAGGGTACCACACAGATTTCAAGCGATTTTTTCGAAAGGGCATTTTCGTTGTATTTTGAAGCCTACAGATCATAGATTCGCCCTGAGGCGACCTGTGGCTATTCTCCACCGATGATGAAGTATATTCATCGCGGATTTGGGGGAATTTTTTCGAGGGGCATTTTTGTAATTTTTTGTGCGATTTTTTCGAAAGCCCATTTTACTTGGATTTGAAGCCTACAGATCATGGATTCGCCCTAAGGAGACCTGTGGCTATTCTCCACCGATAATGAAGTATATTCATCGCGGATTTGGGCGAATTTTTTTTAAGGGCATTTTCTTATTTTTTGTGCGGTTTTTTCGAAAGCCCATTTTACTTGGATTTTGAAGGGTACGGATCACAGATTCGGCCTGAGACTATTTTTAACTAATTATTTCATTTTACAAATAAAATAATTCAATATGAGTAGATTTAAACTTCATTAGGCCAAATTATTTTGTGCAAATTTTATACAACCAAACGAATCAATTTGATCATAAAAATAAAATAATTGAATCAATGAAGGGAACTCTAGATGCAAGAAGACCCTGCCGACTCTCATTATCGAGCCATGTCATGGGACCCTCGCCAACAACAAGGGCGGAAAAATGTGTGTTGGCCGGTCATCTGTCAGCCGTTGTACCTGAAATTCATTAAGATCTAACAATAGTGGATTAGTGGGAAATCATTCTTCCAGCCAATGATCACTATGCAAATCATATATCAATGGGGGAATTTGGAAAGGGTATGGTGGTTTGTTGGCCTTTAGCTTTGCTTAAAATGGGGTTCGAATCCCTCCTTTCCTTTCCTCTTCGAGAAAACCTTACTTTACCTATCTGAGCTTTTTCAGCGACAGCGTTGTTTCACTACTAAAATATTGAATATACATTGGCTACGTGTAGGTGGAGGGAGGGGTGGAAATCGGTACGGTATCCATATCCCAATACTAAATTACACTTTAAAATTGATTTCAATCCTAATCCTTACATAATCTCGGTATCCCAATCCCAATCCCTAAATATTTCGATATCTCAATTGGTATTCCGGTATCCCAATCGGCGATTACAAAATTAGTTAAATTTACAATTAATAATTAAATATATAAATTAAATTTGATTGTTTAATTTATACATGGAGACTAAAAAAGGAGTTTAGTTTTCCTAGAGCTAGGACATTTGATTGTTTAATATCAGCTGCTTTCCATACCACTTGTCGATCGGGATTTGGTTGCCGCCTGCTTGCTCTTCGCCGAATCGATTAGCAATTGTGAATTGAGAGAGGCGCACTGGGAGAAGATACTGACCTAGATTCTTTTGGTGGGATGAGAGTAGATGTTGCGTGTGGGTTGGCCGCTAGCTGCCTCATATCAGTCGTATGAATTTTCAAATTCCTAAAGAGTATCATTGAACTTTGTATTATTGTGTGGGCTAATGGGTTATACATATTTCAGTTAGCAATTAAGGGCCGGTAAAAAATGTGTGAGGACTGAGCAGAGATTAATTTGGAGGATAAAATGCACCACTCTTTTATATTATATTTTGGTATTGTTCCATATTTCGGTATATACCGATCTCAATCTCATAATTTCTAATACGAAATTACACTTGAAATTTAAACAGAATTCTAATCCCATGAAAAAATTCGTGTATTCGATAATACCAAATATCGTCAAATTTTGTACGGTATTTGATAAATACCAAATATCAATACCAAACTTTCAGCTCTAGTAGGTGACATACTGCCACTGATTTTTCATTGCGAAAATGACGGTTTGTTCCATTTTCTCCTTTGACGGGAGTACAAACATTACTACATGATGCATTGCCGTCGCCGAATATGGATGCTGCTATGTCCCAAAATCAGATTTTGCCCCATTTAATCGAAGTTTATAAAATCCCCATAATACCACACTTACACTAAAAGTTCACAAAACGAAGTTTGAGGTTCGTTGCAGTATTCAGTAATTTTGGTACCAGTTCTCTAGATACCGAAGCGATCTTATCCAGATCGTGGCCAACTAAATCAATTTAGGTTAATCGTGGCCAACTGAAGCGATCTAGCTGACTAGCTGCAAAAGCATGGCCAATTTCAGCAATGTACGTCATACCTATGTCGAAACTTCAAACACTCATAATATTGCACTTATTATTCGATCATATCGAATTCATTTTTTTCTTATGCATAACTTTTCAAAATCTTCAAAGTCGCAAATTGTTGAAGGTAGTTTGCTACATCTTCATCTTTATAAAAATTTGGCTTGTGTTTGAGCCTGTATACTTTGGAGCCCCACTTCACACCAACCTTATCCCCGCTCTATGAGTTCGAGGCGCCTGACTTGCACATACGCACACGGAGGAGGGTGCCCGGGCCCGTTAGTCCTTCGACGATCAAGTCAGCTTGAGTTTAGAGAGAGAAGTGGTAAGCTCCAGAATTTAGTGAGAGAGTCCAACTTGTGTAAATGCTACCTACCTCTCCTATTTATACTCACCCAACCCGAGGTTGAGTTCCTCCACTACAGCATCGCATTTAATGCTTTGTACTTTTATTCTTATCAGGCGCCCCAACAACTGACAGGCGTCTGAGGGTGGGGGGACCGTTGACAGCCTAGACTTCTTTGGGGTCTTCCGTATCTTGTCTCTATGCGCCCCTCATCCTATTTGGACTAAGCCCGACAGGCCCCTTCGTGGGCTTCTCCCTCTGGGTAACCAAACCTGTCTTTATTGGGCTTCGTCATGCCCTTGCTTGGGCTCCACTCTTTGCAATATCCCCCAGTTAGCTTCTCAAGTCTCCAAAACTTGAGGGTCTGACTATATTGCCTCGTCTTACCACTGAAATGAGGCACCCACTATTTTTCGTGACAGGCGTCTGGGTTTGTCCAGGTGGGGCATTTCCTCCTCAGCGATTTTCCGTACTCGGGCGCCTGGACATCGTGCTCAATTTTTCCATTGCTACCTTTTTTTTCCTCGTCACGGGCGCCTGGTTAGCGCGCTTCATCTAGCCATTGCTTTTCCCCTTGTTAACTTAGCCGCCTGGCTTGTGTGTTCCCTTCTGATACCAATTGATTTTGACCCTTGCGCGAAATGCCGCCCTTTCCTTCTCGTAGGCGTATCGGTTTGGGGTGGCATGCTAATTTTCGACGACTCTGAATTTCTTCTCCTGACATAGGCGCCTGGTTAGCACGGGCCCCTTGGCCCCCACTCGGGCGGGGGTTTTTTTAATTCAAATTTTGAATTTTGAAACTCAAATAACCGCCCGAGATCATGACACGTGGCTAACATGCGCGGATCCCGAGGCGTGTCTCCCTCCCCCCATAAATATTTCTTCTTCCCTCATTTTGTCTTCACCACTTCGCAACACGCCCTCTCTCTCTCTAACTTCTCTCTAGCCGCCGTCGTGCCTGCCGCCTGCAACTCGCTCCCGCTCGCACCTTCCTTACCATGTCTGCCTCGCAAAACCAACCTGGTGGCTCAAGTGCTGCTCCTGATCAAGGCGCCCCGTTGAACGGCTCCTGCAAAGTCACTACTTGGGGAAAAAAACTTTCCCCCGGATTACGTGCCACTCGACACCTCCGAGGTGCCTTTCAATGTGGCAGGGCCAAACCACCAATCTATCATGTCGTCTGCGCGAGGGAGGGAGGTGGTTACAGGTTTGCAACTGCCGCGCGATTGGTGGTATGCGCCCGCTACCCCGCTTGCCATTAGGGGTGAGCAACCGGTTCGGTAAATCCGAACCAAACCGAACCAAAACCGAATTAATGTTATTCGGTTCGGAATTCATAAGGAAAATATGGATAGTTCGGAAATCAGAGTTCTCTCAACCGAACTAAATTTTTGAATTTCTGACCGAAAAACCAAAATACTATAATTCAAGCTCCAAATGGTGGATTTTTTTATGTTTGTAGTTGTTTTTATACTTAAATATTTGAAATATTTTATGACTTATGTGTTGAAAAAGTTTGATTTTATCATTGATAATGCATATAATTATATATTTATTGTTTATATTAGGAGTAAAAAATAATTTAAAAGTGAGAAGATACAAATAGCTTCACAAATTCGATTTTGTGTGAAAACCGAATCGAATTTTAATTCGGTCTAAACCAACCGAACCGAATTATAATTCGGTTCGAATTCGGTTTGAGGTTTGGGAGAATTTGGGGACCAGGTATTCATAATTTGCGGTTCGGTCAAAACCGACCCGACCGAATGCCCACCCCTAATTGCCATAGTCGGAGTGTGCGATCCGAAGTGGATCGGGGTCTACAAGGAATATTTTCGCTTTGGGCTACGCTTCCCAATCGACCCCATTTTGGAGGGGATTTTGGCTGTCTGTGGTTGCAGCTTGGGGCGTCTATCCCCATTCGTTATTCGGGTAGTGATTCTATTCAAGTTGAAGTGACGAGTGCACAATGTGAAGCCCACGTTTAATTTGTTAAGATACTTCTTTAATATGGTGTCCCTCAACAATTGCTTATCCCTGCATAAGCGCACGAAGCTTCCCTACCACTTCGTGGTTAGTTGCCCCAAGCTAGGGAGGAGTTGGATCAACGATTTCTTCTTCATGAAGGCATATCGAGACTCCTTCGAGAGTGGGGGCTCCTTCTTAACTGAGCCGAAAAAACAAGGGAAGGAACCCTTGTATATTAGATGTGGTACTTGGATTGTCTCATAACAATCCTCCCCTCAAGACAAGGACCACGAACATCGTGTCCTCACCTTAGCGATTATCTTGATCATCCAGACACCTTGTATCGATGGGCTTCTCGTTAGAAGGATTTTTCCAGACGCGGAACTCTCTTTGATCCGCCAAACAGACGTTGATCTCTCCTAGATCCACCAAACATCCCAGACGCAGAACTCTCTTTGATCTGCCAAATCAAACGTGGATATCCCTTGATCCACCAAACGTGGAACCCTTGTAATGAGAAGCCCATTGATACAAGGTATCTGGCGGATCAAGATAATCGCTAAGGTGAGGACACGACGTTCGTGGTCCTTGTCTTGAGGGGAGGATTGTTATGAGAGAATCCAAGTACCACATCGAAAATACAAGGGAAGGAATCCTTGTATATTAGAGTCCACCTAGCCCAATTAGTACGATGCCTTTTGGGGAGGATACCCAAGAGTAAAACCGTGCGAGCTTAGCCCAAAGCGGACAATATCGTACTAATTGAGCTCCCCAATTATGACAAGTGGTATTAGAGCCTTGTTCGGATCCAGAGCGGTGGACGTGAGTTTGGTGGGACCCTCGTTTGGTGGCCTTGGGATTTGCGATCCGCGTTCGTTTGGAAGATCAAAGAGAGTTTTGCGTCTGGGCTGTTTGGTGGATCCAGAAGAGATCCACGTCTGTTTGGCAGATCAAAGAGAGTTCCGTGTCCGGAAAAATCCTTGTAACGAGAAGTCCATCGATACAAGGTGTCTGGCAGATCAAGATAATCGCTGAGGTGAGAACACGATGTTCGTGGTCCTTGTCTTTAGGGGAGGATTGTTATGAGACAATCCAATTACCACATCGAAAATACAAGGGAAGGAACCCTTGTATATTAGAGTCCACCTAGCCCAATTAGTACGATGCCTTTTGGGGAGGAGAACCAAGAGTAAAACCTTGCGGGCTTGGACCAAAGCGAACAATATCGTACTAAGTGAGCTCCCCAGTTATGACAAGTGGTATCAGAGCCTGGTTCGACGGATCCAGGGCGGTGGACGTCAGTTTGGTGGGAACCTCGTTTGGTGGCCTCGGGATTTGCGATCCGCGTTCGTTTGGCAGATCAAAGAGAGTTTTGCGTCTAGGCTGTTTGGTGGATCCTAGAGAGATCCATGTCTGTTTGGCGGATCAAAGAGAGTTCCGTGTCTGAAAAAATCATTGTAACGAGAAGTTCATCGATACAAGGTGTCTGCCAGATCAAGATAATCGCTGAGGTGAGAACACGATGTTCGTGGTCCTTGTCTTTAGGGGAGGATTGTTATGAGACAATCCAATTACCACATCGAAAATACAAGGGAAGGAACCCTTGTATATTAGAGTCCACCTAGCCCAATTAGTACGAGGCCTTTTGGGGAGGATAACCAAGAGTAAAACCTTGCGGGCTTGGCCCAAAGCGAACAATATCGTACTAAGTGAGCTCCCCAGTTATGACAAGTGGTATCAGAGCCTGGTTCGGCGGATCCAGGGCGGTGGATGTCAGTTTGGTGGCCTCGGGATTTGCGATCCGCGTTCGTTTGGCAGATCAAAGAGAGTTCTGCATCTGGACTGTTTGGCGGATCCAGGAGAGATCCACGTCTGTTTGGCCGATCAAAGAGATTTCCACGTCTGGAAAAATCCTTGTAACGAGAAGCCCATCGATACAAGGTGTCTGGCGGATCAAGATAATCGCTGAGGTGAGGACACGATGTTCGTAGTCCTTGTCTTGAGGGGAGGATTGTTATGAGACAATCCAAGTACCACATTGAAAATATAAGGTAAGGAACCCTTGTATATTAGAGTCCACCTAGCCCAATTAGTACAAGGTCTTTTGGGGAGGATACCCAAGAGTAAAACCGTGCGGGCTTAGCCCAAAGAGGATAATATCGTACTAATTGAGCACCCCGGTTTGACAAATGGTATCAGAGCCTGGTTCGGTTCCGGGACGGTGGAAAACAAGTTTGGTGACCCTTCGTTTGGTGGCCTCAAGGTTTGTGATCCGCGTCTGGTTTGGTGGATCCAGTAGAGATCCACGTTTGGGCTGTTTGGCGGATCAAAGAGAGTTCCGCGTTTGATGGATCAAGGCAGATCCGCGTTTGATTTGGCAGATCAAAGAGAGTTCTGTGTCTGGAAAAATTCTTGTATCGAGAAGCCCATCGATATAAAAGTGTCTGGTGGATCAAGATAATCTGTGAGGTGAGGACACAAAGTTCGTGGTCCTTGTCTTGAGGGGAGGACTGTTATGGGACAATCCAAGTACCACATCAGTAATATAAGGGAAAGGACCCTTGTATATTAGTGTCCACCAAACTCATTGGTACGAGGCCTTTTGGGAAGGATATCCAAGAGTAAAATCGTGTGGGCTTGGTCCAAAGCGGATAATATCGTACTAATTGAGCTCCCCAGTTATGACAGTGTACATGGCCATTGTTTCGAGCAGTTTGGGTGAAATGGCTTTCATCCAGCAAACTAGGGGTGGGCAAACGCTTCGGTAAACCCGAACCGAACCGAACCAAAACCGAATTAAACTGAACCGAAACCGAAATAATGTTATTCGGTTCAGAATTCGGAAGGAAAATATAGATATTTCGGAAACCAGGGTTCTTTCAACTGAACCGAAATTCCGACCGAAAAACCGAAATACTACAATTGCAACCTCCAAATGGTGGATATTTATATTTGTAGTTGTTTTTATACTTAAATATTTGAAATGTTTTATGACTTATGTGTTGAAAAGTTTGATTTTATCATTGATTATGCATATAATTGCATATTTATTGTTTATATTAGGAGTGAAAAATAATTTAAAAGTGAGAATATACAAGTAGCCTCACAAATTCGGTTTTGTGTTAAAAACCGAACCAAACCGAATTATAATTCGGTTTAAACCGATCGAACCGAATTATAATTTGGTTCGAATTCGGTTTGAGATTTGGGAGCATTCGGGAACCCGGTATTCATAATTTCGGTTCGATCGAAACGAACCGACCGAATGCCACCCCTACAGTAAACTAGCTCCAAAATTGGTGGATACTTCAATGAATCACACAAAAATTGTGTAGTTTTGAAATTTTAGTGCAAGTATTATATAATGCGAATTTTTTAGTAAAACGATAGACAGGTCATCCAAAGTTCAGATGTAGGGCCAAAGTGTTTAACAAACGGATTACACTAATCTCCATATGCGTAATCATGTGATCTAACTAACCCTACTGGCTGATGTTTGTCATCATCCGAAATCATCATATGGGTAGCTTGAAGTGGATAACATTCACATAGTTGCCAAGAAGACGGTACTGTATCCACCTTGATCATGCAAATGATTATTGATTAATCCATGATTAGTCTATATAAATAATTTCATACTCCCGGGTCCCGGCTCAATTGGAAAGTCAAAGACAACATTACTAAAACATCTTCCACGGGTTGTAACTAGATATCCAATGTAATCCATCAATTTAAATATCTAACTAATCCAATTCATTTTATACATGTGACGTCACATCAATGATATTTTATACATACTCGGATTAAATCGGGCTAAACTGATTTAACCACTAACCCTTTAATTCACTTTCTTGATTGTGCCAAAGGTTGAAACGAGTTGTGAAAAGATTTTGTTGGTGGTCAACCAATTTGGTTTAATTGGAATCTAAAAATGGGTCCAAATACGAGCATTTGATTTTAAGTGAAGCAAGATCTAATGAATTAGAGTAAATGGCTTTTTAGTTTTCCAATTTTTAATTGGTTTTTATTTTTAACATGGATTTAAAAAAATTGCATAGGTGGAATGAATTTATTGTGATCTACAAATTGATATCCATTTTCAATATATTTTGAGAAAATTTTCTCATACCACTCGTTACCACTATGGCACCACTTTGTATCACCTTTGTTTCGACTCATCAAGTTCCGATTGAAATAGGATCCACAAAAATCTTTGGTCGGACATACCTGGAAACTTTAGGTAAAATCCATTTTTGGATCACTTTTTTCGGGGTTAATCCGACCTTCTTTCCCATGCATTTCTTAGGGCTTTCGGGTATGCCACGTCGCATTCCAGATTATCCAGATGCTTACGCTGGATGGAATGCCCTTTTACCCGAAGGATTTGAATTAGCCCCCCCGATCATATTTCGCCAGAGATGAAGAAAAGATAGGGAATCTGTCTTTTCAGAGTTATCGTCCCAATAAAAAAATATTCTTGTGATAGGCCCTATTCATGGACAGAAGTATAGTGAAATCACCTTTCCTATTCTTTCTCCAGACCCGCTATGACTGGATGTGTACTCGCGTGATTGATCGATGGACGGGGGAATTTCGTGAATGACGAGACCGACCTAACCTAAAGTAATTAACTCAAATTTTAGAAAATTTTGCCCAGAATGAACTAGTTCATCATAATCTATTGGATCTTTAAATTTTTTAAGACTAAATATACCACCCTCATATACGGTGGTAACTGGTGGTAAACGATGATGAAATTTAGTAAATATCGATTAGTATAGTCCTACTATCATGTAAAGAACCATTCTACATTATGGTATACTCATACCAACATGACACACTTCTATACCACATGGAATATTCTTATATACTACCAAACGTTGTCACCATGGTATGTACAGGTAATAAATGTCTCAATTTCTTTCTCCAAAATATACCACTGTATATCACCTTAATATGCAGTAAATATAAAAGTATGCATGATTATTAGGGGTGGAGAGAGAAGGGACCCACCCTGGCTTGGGAGGAAGAATGATAAATTAGGTATAATAGTTAATCGGGTACGAAAAATAACAAGTATTTTAATGAGAATGGTTGACCTTTCAAATATTTTATGTATGATTTATAAGTTGTGTATTAACATATTCAATGGTTTTATAACGAATTATGTACAAACGAGAAATGACAATGGCGCATAAATCCGCCCAAAATTAAAAGATGTATTTGTCCAACTCGAACAAATTTCCACCAAATCATAGCTAATTTATAAAAAATAATTTTATTTCAATCAGTGGTATGGAGAGCGTAACGGGAGGCTCCTAAGGAAAAAAACATGAGTAAACTAGTATAATAGTTAATTGATAAGAAAATTTAACACACCTCTAGTTGCGAATGGTTGACCAAAAGTTCATGTGTTTGAATTGTTGACCCCATTTTATTTGTAAATGGACGCACTCTAAACAAAATCTTAGTGAAACCCCTATTATTATCATTCATTATTGACGTATTGGTTATTCGTTTCTCTGCAAATGTGTTGAATGTTGACCGGTCCTTCCTTGGATTCGATGGAGCAAAGCAACATGTGTTATTTATTGAAAGTATTAGTTGGTTGAGCAACCAACATGGCACTAAGTAGTAAAGAGCGGCAGCGGAACACTACAGCATTGATGGATTGGCACATTTGTCTTCACACGAATTAAATTTATGCGGCCGCATTGATACACGTCCAACGGGAGGTTTGTTCCCCCATCGCTATAAGATTTTTTACTTTTCACCTTCACGGGGAAGAAGAAAGAAAGTGATTAGTGAAAGAGGAAAGATTGATTAGAGAAGGCAACGGTCCAACGTCCAACGGAAACACGGTGAAAACGGGGTTGGCGGAATCCAAACGCCGGGATTCACCGCATTTAAACCCGCGGTGTGAGGTCCGTGGCCAACTCTCCCTCCCTCTCTCTTTTTGCTACAATTTCCAACAACACTCCCGATATAGCCCTTGGCTGCCATTCTCTGAGAATCTGAGTTAGACACTACTACTATTACTACCTACCTACTCGACGACAGAAGAGCCGCCGCCGCCGCCATAGGCACCGGATAAGAAAGCAAGCAGCGGCGGAGAAGGAGACGGCGGAGCGATGGGGAGATCCAATCCCTGCTTCAAGATTATCACGTGCGGGAGCGATTCCGCAGTTGAGAAGGATGACATTGATATCCAAGCTCCCGAGGTACCTGATTTCTCGAGCCGCATTGTTTTTTCTTCTTTTCCTCTCTCGAAGTTCAATCGAGCTAGCAATCTCTACTCGAAGTCTACTATCAGTAGTGTAGTTCGTGTGATCCGTTTGGGCTTTTGCGACTTCGAGCTCTCCGAGCTCTTACTTGGAGCTTCCGAGTAAAGAGTAATGCTGGTAATGGAAAGAAATTGAAAATTAAACTGATAGCAGGTTTTCGTTCCGGTTAGTAATCGAGATCCAAGAGTGTGTGTAATTGGAATTATTTGCTTTTGTTGATTAACTGCTGGTGAATCTTTTTGTTTGCTGGTTTTTTTTACTAGGATCTTCGCGTTGTTTTATCAGGGGAAGTGTTTTTTTTATGTATCAATGGTGATCGTTGCTACTTTAGGATTGTTTGGAATTTTTGGATAGAACTTCCAGCTACGTTTCAACGGTGATACGGACGGATCTTAATTCCGACGGATCAAATTTTCAAATATTCGTTTGGCTAGAATGAGTTAAGGGTTGTTTTCTCTTTTTCGTCTATTTGGATGAAACTAAGGCGATCTGAGAAACTATGCTGGATATTAGCGCTGTATTTTTTCTTGTTCTAGTTTATGTATCTGGGAATCTTACTTCAACTGGTATTGTCGGAGATGTATGGAAAAGCTTGGAGAACTTTTTGGAGGGGAGGGGGACTTTTTTTATGGATGATTTTGTATTTGTATTAATGAAGTGTTGGTTGCTCACAATCGAATATATTCTGAGAACATTACAGCAATAGATGAAAGAAAATCTTCAGGTTCTATCTAGAGAAGGCGTGTTTCTATACCCAAACAAAAGCCTACTCAATAGTCGCACCTCCTGTTGTTTCCGGACACCCTTAGCCACACTCCAGTTTATACAGTCGTTCACCACTTTGTGCATTACCTGGTCTCATGAGCAGCTGGTATCTCTAAAAGTTCATTCATTTCACTCTAGCCATATGCTCCAAATGATGGAATGAGGCAGCAGCTTAATGAACTTCGGAAATTTTGTACCTTTAGTAAAATGCCTCCATTGGTTAGGACAGCGTGAAGGGATGGCTCCTATGGAGTTGAGTCTCCAGAAAGAGTAATTACATATACTCCTTGCAAAGTTGCAGTGTAGAAGTTGGTGGTTTGTACTTTCAGCAGCTTGTAGACATAAGCAGCATCTGTTTGGCAATTCCCAACGTCTTTGTTGCAGTCAATCGAGTGTGAGAATCTTGTCTTGATAAACCAGCCAAGTAAAAGCACATATCTTGCTAGGAATAGTATGGCATCCAGTTGCAGTAGAGGGAAAAGTAGGTCCAAGCGCTATAAATTTCTCACTAGGGGGACTTGTCTTTGTCTTCCATGATTTGGTAATTCAAAAAATCGTGGGGTTTTTTTTTACCCTTTCATGTAGGAAGTGTATGGTGTGCTTGAGCTCTAGTCAAGAGAGCTGGAGACTGCCTGGTCATTTGCTTTCAGTCGTCCATGAGTTGGTAAAAGAAAGTTGTGCATATTGTCTGGCTTTGGGATGAATAAACTAATTTCTAATAAGCATTTGCCTAGGTTGCAATTAGGTTGTCCATATTGTTAACAACTTACTTGGTTATATGCATTCAGTGCCATGGCTGCCAATGCTAGTGACTTTTTGATGAGGGAGGTATAGCGATTTAACGATGTCGAAATTTGTTACAGAACAAAGGCTCAAGTGACAAGCGTGGGTGGAGTTTCCGGAAAAGATCAGCCCGTCATAGAGTACTAAGCAATAATGTCACATCAGAATCCCCCTCTACAATAATCAAGGAAAGCATAGAACCTGCCAGTCTTAACTATCAACGACAGGATACTCCTTCAGTTCCTGAGAAAATTTCAGTTGTGGAATGCGTTGATGAGAAGCCAACATTGCCAATCCCTGTGAACGAGAAAGCATCCAAGACCATTACACTCGACAAGGACGAAAAGGAAGCTGATGCCAATATGGAAGAATCAGTTGTTGTCATCCTACAGTCTGCAGCCAGAACTTTTATGGTAAATGTCATTTACATTGTTCAAGATATGCTCCTCTGATGCTTATTGCTTGCCTTATTTTGACGTAATTGAACTTTCTGAAATTGGTGCCACAGGCTAAAAAAGAACTTGTCAGGCTTAAGAGTGTGGTGAAGCTGCAGGCTGTTGTTCGTGGCCACCTGGTCAGACAACGTGCTCTGGGAACCCTACGCTGTGTTCAGGCCATTACTAAAATGCAACTACTTGTACGTGCCCGTCATGCTCGTAATCGAGAGTCGAACGTTGACAATGGGAAAATGGCTTCCTCAAAAGACTTGGTAAAGCCCATAAACTCATATTTATTGTCTTACCATCTTTTACTGATATATCCTAGTTACAAACGTACAGCCTAAGCAAACGAACGAAGCACCAACTAAGATGGATAGGGGTTGCAGTCTATGTGTAATCTGTAGTGTATACATCCAAAATCCTAGTTTATTTTGAGTTTTTGACTAACCAATGAAGGAATTGAAACTGTTGACAACATTGGATCGTAGTTACATCTTTCTATTATGAACTGGAACAATTTTCATGAACAGAACAAAATATCTTTATTGTTCGATAATACAATTACAAACTGTTGTTCTTTGGATGCCAGCTTAGTTCGTGGACAATATTCCAATAATCTCACCATACTACCCCTTTTTGTCTCAGAAAAAGGAACTCTCCGTATCCAAACCAACGGTAACTTATACTTCACTCGAGAAGTTGCTGAGTAACAGATTTGCTCGTCAGGTATCCTGACGAATATTTTCTGATTTCCATGATGCTATTTTGGTTATGGATATGCTAACTCTCCACTCACTGTGAATACTCCAATCCTCTTCTTTCACATTTGCAGCTTGTAGGTTCAACACCAAAGTCAAGACCCATCAACATCAAGTGTGATCCTCTACAGCCAAATTCCTCTTGGGTCTGGTTGGAGAGATGGACGTCTGCTTCATCAGTTGAGCCCACACCAAAACCGGAGCTAACACCAAAACCAAAGCCATTCCCTGAAAAGGTGGAAGAAGAGAAGCAAGAGGAGCATTCTGTGGTGTCTGAGAGTTCCCTCGTAGTTGAAGATTCGAGATCCCACATTGAGGAAGCTGTTTCTTCACTCCAAAGTAAAGAAGATCACATTACATATAATGCAAGTGATCCCAAGTTTAAGGAATGCCAAGCATCAACCCATCCAGCAGGAGATAACTCGGAGCAGCCTCAAAGTTCAGTGGATATTCCTTATGATGATGTTAAGGAGACATCAGTTGACTCAAGTCATCTTCCAAGTCAGACGTTGCAGTCAGATGTACATGGTCAACCGGCCCAAGAATCCGAACAACCTGAACCCCCAAAACGATCTTCTATGAAAAGACTTGCCTCGGATGATTTAGAGACTGAAGGAAAGAAGTTTGTTTATGGATCGAGGAAGGTTAGCAACCCTGCATTTGTTGCTGCACAGTCCAAATTCGAGCATGGGCTGGGTCCAGCTACCGATTCAAACAAAAGACACAACCGAGTGCAACAACAAGATGCAGGACTTGAACTTGAACTGCAGAAAGCTTCCTCTGAAGAGACTCTGGCCGTGGCTAAGGAACCTGGTACCTCTGAACACTCGGTCACCAATATGTCAACCGTGCAATATGGCGCTTCGGAATGTGGTACCGAGCTCTCTGTCACCTCGACTCTCGACTCACCTGACATATCGGAAGTTGGAGCAGCAGAACTCGAGCACAGGCAAGAATTGAAAACTTCAGAAGAGGAAACCCACAGCTCTAGTGTGGTAAAGAATGCAGGTGAAGAATGCAAGGATGCATCGGAAGATCCCTTGCCGAATCCTTCTAATTTTGTCACTCAGCCTGAAGAACTCAATGATGTGAAGAGTGAAGCTATCATTAACTCAGTCCACTCGCCCGAGGTAGAAGTACAGCGAGAACAAGACGAAGCTGAGAGATCTCTGGGAGCTGCCTCTCCCACCAGAAGCCAAATCACCATCCCTGGGGAGTCCCACGGAACGCCTGCAAGTCAAGTGTCTGTAACTAAAAGCGAGAAACGCGAGAGAAGAGCTTCTTCAACTCAGAAAAGGAAGTCGTTGTCTGCTGGTAACAAAAAGTCTGCACCATCCCCCCAAAGTGATTCCAACGCGAGGAACAGCGGGAAGCGGAGGAACTCATTTGGCTCGCCTAAACGAGATGACAACGCCACCAACGACCAAGATCCTCGGCCCAGTAACAGCAGCAGCAACAGCAGCTCCGTCCCACGGTTCATGCAAGTCACCGAGTCCGCAAGAGCCAAGCTTCAGGCTATTAATAGCTCTCCAAGATCGAGCCCGGATGTGAACGACCGAGAGTACATCAAGAAGCGTCACTCTTTGCCCGGAGCAAATGGGAGACATGATTCTCCACGCATCCAGCGGACTGCTTCTCAAACTCAACCAGCTTCAAAGAATGGTATGTTCTCCTCTTCAAACTCTTCTCTCCTGTCAACATGAGTGCCGCATGAGGTCTAACGCTTCCAGTCATCTACTGCTTGTCATGTTCCAGAGAAAAAGTGGCAGAGGTGAAGAAATGTAGGATGAAGGCACAGCCCATTGAAGGGTTTGTTCAGGTAACTTCTCTTCCTCTTCCGGATGCTTGATGACGGGAAGATTATATATGATATATTGATATACGTACGTAGAGAGAAGCGAGTGGTTTGGAGGAACGAGTAGATAGGTAACCTGGAGAGCAAGATGGAGTTTGTGTGTTGTATATTTGCTGCTGGGAATGGAATTTTTTTAGCGCACATAATTACCAGAGGAGAACTCCACAGTCGACAATGTTACTTTACTTACATACAGAGTTTTCTGATCGATTGTTTGTTTGTTTGTTGCTGTTGTTTGTTCAAATTTGTCTGCGTGATAATTACTTTTTCACTGTATTTTTGTTCCATTTTCTTTCGTTTGTGGCGCTGGATTATGTTTATTGCTATCTATTGTAAAACGGATTTTATATTTTATTACTGCGTATTAACTGGTTAATGACTTTGAAAAGCCTGTTTGGTTACGTTGAACATTTTCGCGAAATGATGGTGAAGGTGGTGCCAATCTGACTATTTGTAGTCTCAACTCAAGTCTCAACAGCTCGTTCAACTAAACGCTGATATTAACTTGGCAAATATAATTACGCACATCCCATTTGGGCTGAGGTCATTTGGATGAGAAAATTCTAATGAATCAATCTGATACAATTGTCTCGTTTTGAGTCAATTGTGCTAGATTGATCCGTTTGGCAGCAGAAAATTTGGATGAAGCAATTTGGGTTGGAGAATTCTGAATTGACTCATTTTGAGCCAATTACAATTGTCTGGGGTGGGATAGGTAATTTGAATTGACTCGTTTTAAATGACTCGTTTTATAAAATGAAACAATTGGTCAAATTGTCTCGTTTTACAATTGATCCATCCAAACGAGTGTTTTGTTTTTGTTAATGAATCACAGGTATGAAATAAAAATTTGTCTCCACATTTTGAGGTATGCAAGTTGCAACCAGGTGGTGATTTGTAATGCGGTTTGCATATCTCAATTTATTTTTTACACTGGACGGCTCTCCAAAATGAGAGTTTAAATTTAAAATGAACAATATCTTATCAGAAAAACATTCCTAATCTATCTATCTATATCTATACTATATATTATGACAATTCAAAAGCAATCTATTGCCATATAAGCATTTGGATGATCCACAATTTGCCAAGTTGGATAACATTTTTACAAAAAAAAAATTAATTATTAATGTATTTATGGAGCTACCTCTCTCTTCTTTAGTGTTTCCATTTATTTTATCCAATTATTCTTTTTCATTTATCCATTTATTTTGTTCTTTAATAATTAGTTACATGTTGATAAACTTAACCAAACACACATAAATAATAATTTTTTTTGTCAATAAACAAAATATAAATAAGAATAGAGAGTGACATATATCACATTTGTTTATATAAAAAATATCTGATTAAACCTTACGAAGTAAATTTTATACTCATTTTTACTAAAATTGAAAGATAAGTTACATTTTGATGAAAAAAATTAAACAAACATAAACATAAAAAATAATTTTTTATTGATCAAACAAAAGATATATGAAAAGAGAGAAAATAAACATTTAACTTTCAATTACCTTTGAAAAATAAACTATATTACTTTATATTTTGTTGCGATGAAACAACTCTTATTCGTAAAGTATAATCTTGATCGAGTAGTTACATTTATTTATTTAAAAAAGACTTCTTATTCATTCATATCATGTTGTACCTTAAACTCCACAAATGAAGAGGAATCACATGTGCAATAATTTTATAATGTGTCCTAAGTTCACATTAATAATATTTTCTCTATATCGTGTTGATTGAACAAGCTCTATTGAGGTTCTAAATCATATGCTAAAAAAATTTCTTTCAGATTGGAGTTATCGTCAAAGATTATAAATCAAAATTTTCAAAATGACTTAAGTATGATTATTGACAAACTTTGACTTCATACCCTAGGATGAGACACAAGATTCCTTGAAAAATAATACATGTGAAGGTTAGAGAAATCTTTGTTGAGAATCTACGATAAACATCACGTTTCATCAACTACTAACCTAGGCATTTACCAAATAAAAGCTGGCAATTTTTAGTAAGATAGTCAATTGGGATAAACATATTTATCCAGCAATCAAGTATCTTTATCCAATAATCTCAACTCTCAATATTGGTTGTCAGTTTGTCCAAAATCGAGAAACACGAACTGATATATGTTGTATAAGATAATAAGTTAATGCAAATAATCAAATGAAATCCACCGATATTCTTAAAATGATAAGACATTTTAATGCACTTGAAATATATGTGTATTGTGTACACTCTTTATCAATTATTAATATATAAGTGATAAAATCTTTGAAAATTACACATTCAACGACCATGTTAAGACCATAATCCTCGATAGTGTGTGTGAGTGTCTTAGATTGGGATTCTAAGCCAACATATAAACAATGACCACGGGTTGAGGTTTAGTCTAAACTTCAAGAATTAACAATTGATACAAATTGTATAATATACTAAATTTAAGTGTCTTGATAAAAAAAAAACTAACATCCAAAATGGAAATGAGTCGAGAATAGATAGTTTAATCATCATGAGGGCTACGGTGTGTGTCAAGTTTCAATATGGATGAATAAATTGATCCAATACTTAAGTATCTTTACTAAGAATTTCCCACTAAAAAGTCCTAATCTTTACAACATTGGCCGAGAGTTCGTCCAAACTCGAGGATCATGAATGTGTATTGGATTTCCAAAGGACCTAAAATCCCAATCCCTTTCGGGGGCTAAATACCTCTGATCACAACCATAGCCTCTAATCATTGTCTGACGTTATGTGGGTAAAAGCGGGATCTCTATCATGGGGGTGGGGGATAAATTAGAGGGTGAATTAGGGACTAGAGTTCACTGGGTTAGGGTATAGTATCATGCCCCAAAAAACTCCAGTTAATTCGGGGTATAAATAGTAAATCTCAATGGTCGTATGGTAGTGTGAACGTAAGAGTATAGCGTACTCTTAGCCCACGCTAGCTTGAACTATATAGATATGTGTGTGTATGTGTGGTTCAGATTGGCGTACGCTTAATATTAGTGTTTTGGTTGACAAATTTTTACATAAGTTCTAAATGGGACGTGACAGCTGCATAATTTATGATTAGAAAACTAAACCATCTCAAGTAATTGTGCTAAATATTGGAAACTTCTAATGTAGACATACTACAAACTCTGTTATGAATCAAGAACACAAAATAATTAGAAGATCTAAAATTATTTAAACATATAAATAAGTTAATTAATATAAATTAGAAAATAAATTTCTCCGGCCAACGGGCCGGGTAAAAAGCTAGTATTATATACGTGATTTCTAATCTAAGAGCAAAAGGTTCAACCAAACTACAAAAGTGCTGACCGAAACTAAAACAGAGGCCCAATTCACAAAGAGGAACAAAAAAGAGGCCCACGTGTTACAGTCCGGTGGCTGGACACGATTGACGATCCTGGCTGGGTGCAGTTGTTGACCCGACTACCGTCCTTTCATTCCAGCTCTAAACCGATTGAGAAAATACGGAGAGAGATATATAATATATAATTTCAGAAAATAATAAAATAAAGATAGATGTACAAGAAAAAAGAGAAATGGAAACAAACTAGAACCATGGTCAGGTTCCCAAAAACAGCCATTGCTCTCTCTGTACACTCGCACATAAGAGCGTGTAATTCACAACATTTCATTACCTAGGAAATAAGATCATATATTTCCAACAAGAAACATTCGTTGTCTACACTTTAACCAAATATTTTTTAATATTATTGTTGTAGCTTGACAATTTCAAAATTATTGGGGAAAAAGTCGAATAGGCATAAGGAAAAAAAGATTCGATTAGCTCTTTCATTGGCTCTTATGGAAACCTGATTGCTCTAAGAGATGAGCTACACAACTAGCAACATCTTGAAAGCTGTAATTTCACTTGCGATAGTCATGCTACCTATACAGCCATGAGGCAAGATTTTTCATACAAGGGCGTTAATAATATGATTTAGTTACTAAGAGGTCTTAACAATAACTTTACAAATGTAAGATCCGATGTGTTTTCTAGAGACATTGTCACTTGCTGATCAAATTTTCAAAAGAATGCTTCATCATGATAGACAACAAAACGGAACCCAACAAAGCAAAAGCATTTATTGTTGAGAGTATGGTCTTGGCTGCACAAGGTAGCAACAACATTCAAAACATTAAAGTGAAATCAATTTGCACTTAATGGAAATTACAACTTCATAAAGAAGATGTGAGCTAGTGAAAACATGGTTGGCCACCTAGGATGACTCCAAGGCCTTCAAATACAACTGGAAAGATACTAGAAGTCTAGAATACACTTACCGTCAAAAAAAATTTAGGCACACAGAAGACAAATGATTTCACAAGCATGATTGGACTAGATAAATGACTCCAAGAAGAACTCCAATTGCAGGAAATTATGCCAACACATCTCAACCATCAAGTCCAGATGACTCTCGGTAGTAAATCAGACTCATCCAAGCAAATTAGAACAAACTTATGAATCTTATGAATGAGAAGAACATCCAAAGGCCTCCACTCAATGTTGGACTTGGTTTTTAGCTACATCATTCAACCACAACACTCTAGAACCCGCATGTAAATACTCCCTAATTGTACACAACAAGACACCATATCAATAAGCTTAAAATATGGATATAAGGGCTTCATACCACATAGTATGCTCTTTAAGTTATCTAGTGAGTTACAGAAAAGTGTACAGTATATATTACTGATTCAATAACAGATCAAGTAGAGGAAAATCATGCAACGATAGTCACTTATATTATAGATTTAGGTCTCAGTGAGATTTTGTTTGTGCCCAAATTTAGCTTTAACCTCATTTTAGTTAGCAAATTGACCACAACAAATTCCTTTGACTTACCTTCTTCTTTAATGTCTGTTTGATCTAGGATATGCAAGTGAGAAGGATGGTTGGCTCTGCTAAGCTCTCCGATGGCCTTTACCATATAGAGAACATGGCACTTGTAGTATATAACAACCATAAACACATAACAGGAGCTATGTTCAAGCTTTTCATCTCTGAAATTTTTGACTAGTTCATATTTCACATTCCAAAATCTCTCATTCGAGGCAACTATTTACATCTATAGAAACAGAGAAGTTCTTGCCTTGTGATCTCTATCATTTTGCGAGCCAGAAGAGACTTCCTTTTCCTTGTAGCTCGACTATTACCACACACGATTTTGGATTAATACATGTAGAAATCGAGGGATAAATCATGTTTGCAATTATGATGGTTTCAAATATCTTCTCAACACTGTAGATGACTAGATGGCATGGCTCTTCTGTTGCAAACCAAATTTAAAACAAAACCTAAGTTACAAGAGCTATGCCAACATGTTGAGAGACAATTCCAAACCTTTGTGAAAAGAATGAGTGACCAAGGAAAAAAAATTTCTTTATGGAAATTAGTTTTTTTCATGAGCTTTCTTGTGTTGAGAGCCTGAGACACCCCTGTGAGAAGACACCAACATATCCTGGTTGTAGCCAGAGCCTTGAGATTCCAAGCCAACCTTTCGCGCCTAGACTGTATTAAAATATAGTGTATTTATTCAACATGGTTCCCATTATTGTTATGGGGAACAAACACCTTTTGAAAACTTCACAACAAAAAACAAGACCTACCAGACCTTAGGGTTTCTCGTTGTATGTGCTTAGGTAATACTACAAGCAATTAAAGTAAATTTGACCCCAAAGCCATAAATGGAAAATTATTGGATATGTGGCAAGGATCAAGCCTATAAAATATATGATGTTACTAGTTATGATATTTTCACTTAGAGAGATGTATTGTTCTATGAAAATGATTTTTCACTTTAAGACACCAATCCATACAATATCACTTCCAAACCTTATAACCATCCTTTCAATCCTACATTATAATATGATTCCACCCTTCGTACAACCCACCCTATCCACCTAGTCCACCAAATGAACTACAAGCATTCATCAATGACATCCACTTTGAGTGAGCTCAAAACAAAAGCCAGATTTAGAAGACCAAGACTCACGTTCACCACCACCTCATAAAGTAGAACCTCAACCATCACTTAGAAATTCTGGCATACCAAACCATACTTAAACACCTTCAAATATACCAGTGCAACCAACTTCAACAAATTTCTTTCACCAGTTATCTTCCACAACAGTAGACTTTAGGTATCACCTATTCGATTTTCTATGTTGTGGATACGAAAATTTGTTCTCTCTATGCTTAACATCTCCTCCCATGGTGAATTAAAAACTTATAAAGAAGCAAGCATGTTGCCTTATAAAAGCAATTGGGGTTGAATTGGCAACTCTAAAAACAAACATGTTTACCACTAAAAAAATCAACTTGTACCACATCGGTTAAAAATAAAGGATTAAATGGCTTTATGAGGCCAACTTAATTATAAAGGTTTAAATCAATTAAGTGGGCCACGTGAATTGGGTTTTTGGGCCCATTATCCCATGTTATCATGCACGCCTAGGGCATGGTAGGGGGGGGGGGGGGGGGTGGCCACCATACGACCACCCTCAGGACATGGTAAGGGGGGTGGGCACCATATCGCCACCCCTAGGACACGGTAAGGGGAGTGGCCACCATACGTACACCCCCAACACGTGGTAAAGGGGGTGAGCACCATATCACCACCCCCAGGACGTGGTAAGGGGGTGGTCATCATCTCACCACCCCCAGGACGTGGTCAGGGGGGTGGCCACCATACATCCACCCTCTGGACGTGGTAAGGGGGTGAGCACCATATCGCCACCCCCAGGACGTGGTAAGGGGGTGAGGTGGGCATCATACCACCATCCGAGGGGGCTACCGCCACCCACAGGGACGTAATGAGGGGGTCATATTACCACCCCCATGGGGTACCTTTTAGTGTGGTGAGGTGGGTTGGAAATTTGGCTAAGTATGAAAGACCCCATGAGATGATCAGGGGTGGTCATCAACACACACCGCCATGAGCATGCAATCCCCATGATATGATCAAGGTGGTGATCCCCCATGGTATGGCCAAGGGGCATGGTCAACATCGCCCCCATGAGGTTGTTAGGGGGGCTACTAAGACACCACCCACATGAGGTGGTCAAGGGGGTCATGTGAGCATGTGGTCTCTGACATGCTACGACACAACACCTAACAATGGCCAAGTGTAACCAATGAAAGGGACTGCAGTATAGTGGCACAAGCAATAAATATCGAATCCACGGGTCTCTAGAGTTACTATTACTCAGCTTCAGTTCATTATCTAGCAAACTAGATTAAGGATTGATTTACTAAACTACTCTACTAATTACAAGTTGGGAACTCACTTAGGTATGATTCCCCCTAGCTCCTCAATTAGGTCCAAGTTGCAATTACCTTTGGTTGATCTACTGTTGATTAAACTGCGGAAGATCCTAAATTAGCTTGGAATCTCTTAAGTTGACCAAGCCCTCTTAGACAGAATACCCGGCAGGCGACTAGCCTTCACCGGGATAGACTGCTACGGCGATTCACACAGATCTCGAGTCCCCCTAGCTCCTTAGTTAGGTCTCAGTTGTAATTACCCTGGGTTGATTTACTATTGATTAGACTGCGGAAGATCCGACAGTAGCTTGGAATCTCTTAAGCTGTCCAAACCCTCTCAGTCTAACTACCCGGCAGACGACTAGTCCTCACCGGGATAGAAAGCTGAAGCAATAAGCACAGATCTCCACTACTGGAATGAATTCCAGTACAAAGCAGTGAATTGATTGACTCTCGCACAACCAATTCACCACTATCAATCAAGGAAGCTCTCTTAACCTAATCAGATTCTATCTATCATAGGTAAAGCAGAAATCAAGAGAAGATGATCAGGCTTCAATTGACTCTATAAATCATGCATCAATCGATTATAATCAAACAATATAGCATCCAAAACTTCATACCAGAAAGATCCTAACACATGGAACTAGGGTTCCTCACAACCTAAGTGAAGGGAAGTTACTCCATGGAGAAGAGAGAGACTGTAGAAATCTGATCTAGATCTTCAATCTCCATCTCCAAGCTTGATTCTTGAGCTCCAATGGCAAAGAAATCCTCCAAAATAGCTCTAAGAATGTTCCCAACTCGCTCTCTCTCTAGGGTTCGTCCCTTGGGTGTTTGGGAACCAAAACCCAGCTCCCCCTCTCCTTTGGCTCGAAATTTGGCTTAAAACCAGAGATTCCCGACTCACACGGCCAGGCCACACGGCCGTGTGACTTTCCCAGATGCCCATGTGAGTGTTCAAACGCGGCGTTTCGATTAGTGGGCAACCAGGCAAGCTGCACGGGCAGAGGCCACACGGCCATGTGGCTCCCCAGGCTGCCCGTGTGGCTTTTACCGAGCCTTCACACGGCCACAAGGGGCCCCTACACGGCCGTGTGAGGTGCATTGGTGCCCGTGTGGCTTCCCAGCTTCTCGCCAAACGTCCAATCTTCGTCCAATCAACCCCGAACTCGTTCCCAGGCCTTCATTCATGTGCTAGGACCTGAAATATCACAAACACGAACAACCTAGCGTGAAATCGGCCTAAATGCGGGAATCGACATCTCAAACGGCTAAAGAATAGGGGTAAAAACATGTGCAACTAACGGTCTATCAGTCTCCCTACTCTAGTATTGGTGAAGAATTTTTGCCATTTTGACTCAGGTGATTCAAGTACCCACCCATATGTGGCACGTGGTCTGCTTTTATGCTTTAGCCATTTTTTCTCTATAGACAAGCAAAGCTATGAAGGAGATACCAAGAGCATGGAGTGAGGTCTCAAGAGGAGGGGCCAAGACTGAGGACACCAACATATCCTGGTTGTAGCCAGAGACTTGAGATTCCAAGCCAACCTTTCGCGCCTAGGCTGTATTAAAATATAGTGTATTTATTCAACATGGTTCCCATTATTGTTCTGGGGAACAAACACCCTTTGACAAACTTCAGAACAAAAAACAAGACCTACCAGACCTTAGGGTTCTCGTTGTATGTGCTTTGCTAATACTGCAAGCAATTAAAGTAAATTGACCCCAAAGCCATAAATGGAAAATTATTGGATATGTGGCAAGGATCAAGCCTATAAAATCTATGATGTTACTAGCTATGATATTTTCACATAGAGAGATGTATTGTTCTACGAAAATGATTTTTCACTTAAAGACACCAATCCATACAATATCACTTCCAAACCTTATAACCATCCTTTCAATCCTACATTATAATATGATTCCACCCTTCGTACAACCCACCCTATCCACCTAGTCCACCAAATGAACTACAAGCATTCATCAATGGCATCCACTTTGAGTGAGCTCAAAACAGAAGCCAGATTTGGAAGACCAAGACTCACCTTCACCACCACCTCATCAAGTATAACCTCAACCATCACTTAGAAATTCTGGCATACCAAACCACACTTAAACACCTTCAAATATACCAGTGCAACCAACTTTAACAAATTTCTTCCACCAGTCATCTTCCACAACAGTAGACTTTAGGTATCACCTATTCGATTTTTTATGTTGTGGATACGAGAATTTGTACTCTCTATGCTTAACATCTCCTCCCATGGTGAATTAAACACTTAGAAAGAAGCAAGCATGTTACCTTATAAAATCAAGCAATTAGGGTTGAATTGGCAACTCTAAAAACAAACCTGTTTACCACTAAAAAAATCAACTTGCACCACATCGATTAAAAATAAAGGATTAAATGGCTTTATAAGGCCAACTTAATTATAAAGGTTTAAATCAATTAAGTGGGCCACGTGAATTGGATTTTTGGCCCCATTATCTCATGTTATGATGTGCGCCTAGGAAAAGATAAGGGGGGTGGCCATCATACGTCCACCCTCAGGACGTGGTAAGGGGGGTGTGCACCATATCGCCACCCCCAGGACGTGGTAAGGTAGGTGGGCACCATACCGCCACCCCTAGGACACGGTAAGGGGAGTGGCCACCATACGTCCACCCCCAGCACGTGGTAAAGGGGGAGCACCATATCGCCACCCCTAGGACGTGGTAGGGGGGGTGGGGGGGTGGCCACCACATACGTCCACCCTCAGGACGTGGTAAGGGGGGTGGTCATCATCTCACCACCCCCGGGACATGGTAAGGGGGGTTGCCACCATACGTCAACCCCCAGGACGTGGTAGGGGGTGAGGTGGGCATCATTCCACCATCCCGAGGGGGGTTACCGCCACCCACAGGGACGTAGTGAGGGGGTCATATTACCACCCCCATGGGGTACCTTTTAGTGTGGTGAGGTGGGTTGGAAATTTGGCTAAGTATGGAAGACCCTATGAGATGATCAGGGGGTGGCCATCAACCCACACCGCCATGAGCATGCAATCCCCATGATATGATCAGCGTGGTGATCCCCCATGTTATGGCCAAGGGGCGTGGTCAACATTCCCTCCCATGAGGTTGTTAGGGGGGCTACCAAGACACCCCCCCCCCCCCCCCCCCCATGAGGTGGTTAAGGGAGGTCATGTGAGCACGTGGTGTCCCTACTCTAGTATTGGTGAAGTATTTTTGCCATTTTAACTTAGGTGATTCATGTACCCACCCATATGTGGCATGTGGTCTGCTTTCATGTCTTAGCCATTTTTTCTCTATAGACAAGCAAAGCTACGGAGGAGATACCAAGAGCATGGAGTGAGGTCTCCAGAGGAGGGGCCAAGACTGAAGAGAGTCTACATCCAACGTCAAGGTAACCGTCAGAGCAGTTGAGAGAGTAACCGTCACTCCACGTCAGCGGAGTAATTTCTCGAAGCAATCACTTCTGGTGGCTATAAATAGGAGGTGAAGATGACAGAGAAAGGGTTCGCCAAAATCACACTAGACAACACAATGTCAAATTTTATCCTTTTATCTTTACCTTTTCCTCTGCAAATGTAGTCATAGCCATAGTTGTAGTTTCACAGCTCTCACTGAACCTCCATAGGAATAG
The DNA here is from genome assembly GCA_964030455.1 of Linum trigynum. Lineage (NCBI taxonomy): Eukaryota > Viridiplantae > Streptophyta > Magnoliopsida > Malpighiales > Linaceae > Linum > Linum trigynum. The sequence goes on along the minus strand of OZ034817.1, from coordinate 52,190,920 downwards.
AGTTAGCCTATGTTTGGCCTGGCTTTTAGAAGTGCTTTTCGGCTTCAAAAGCTGAAGCAGGGCCAAACACCTCTAAAAGTTCGGCTTTTGAAAAGCCGAAAATCACTTTTGTATAACATAAAAGCAGAAGCTCCGATTTGGAGCTTCTGCGAAAAGCTGTTTTGAAAATACAAGATTATCCTTACCATATTTTAATTTTATTTCTGAAAATATAATTTTCCTACATTTATATCATTTTAAAAATAAAATAAATTATAAAATCATATTATTTAATATAAAAGAAATCTAACAAGATCCATTTTGACTACTTTTTATTGTTTAGAATTTTTATTTATATTTTATATTATAAGTCCTTTATAGTCATTTTACACAACCGCTCATATTAAAAAGCACTTCTAATAGTTTTACAGCCAAACACTAAACTGCTTTTTTTGAAAAGTACTTATCTAAAAGCTCAAGTCAGAAGCTGCTTCTGCAAAAGCTACAGCAGGGCCAAACTACGCTTTAATCTAATTTAGTTTGCCTCATCATCAAGAACATCGAACACCCTTGTTTGAACTTTGTTTAAAGAGGTGTGGACCGTGTTTGTTCAATCTTTTGTTTAGAAGTCAAAGGTGCAAAATCCAATTTTGTTCATCTAGTTTTTCTCGCCGGGGAAACAAAACCACTCTTGGATTGTCCAACTACCTAAAGGAAAGAAAGCAGTAGACAACAAGTGTCTTTATAGGGTTAAATTTTATCCAAATGAGAGTGCGAAAAGGTAAAAGGTCAAACTTGTGGCAATAGATACAATCAACAAGAAAATTTTGACTACCAATATACTTTTGCCTCAGTTGTCAATATGGCAAATATTATGATACTTTTGGCCACTCCTAAGCATAAAACTTGTATGTTCAGCTATATGTGAACGGACATTCATTTATGCATGGTGATCTTGATTAGGAAGTTTATATGAAACTTTCACTAGATTACACAATATCACCAAAGATTGTAATCCCAACCTACCATGTCAAGTAGTCTTTATATAGTCTCAAACAAGCATCCGAACAATGATCATCAAAACTTCTAGATAAGCTTCATATTCAAGGGTATCAATTCAACAATGTGGATCACCCCTTGTGCTACAAAGCTACTGATACTTCTTATACACAGACTTTAGCTTATGTGGATGACTTGATTGTTGGAGAGAATGATCGCCACGGGATTACTAATGTACTTTTTCATATGGATGTACAGGCGGTTATCCGGATGGCGCGAAGGACAAGCCACGCGTTTTGGAGGCGTCAATAAACGTTTGACCAGTATCGTGGTTTAACAGGAATACCAATATCGTGGCAAAATAAGATATCTTATCATTGACACAATAAATATTTGATCGATCTTGTTTTCTGATTTTCGTTTTGTGATTTGACGTGAAAACATCATGTATTTATTCTCGTATCAAACTGTTCCTACTTGACATGTACACTATGTTTGGCAACAAGGGGGGTGCAAGTTCGAGGGGGGTACAAGTTGAGGGGTAAATTGTTGGGGGGTGCAACTTGGTGGAGGGTGTAAGTGGAGGGGTAAATTGTTGTTTGGATGAAAAAGTAGGGGGGTGCAAATAGAGTAAAAAGTAAGTAATTATATTATTATAAAATAGATTTATCAATTTATAAAATATTATCACAAAATAATAACATGAAAATTCAATATATAATAATAAAAATAATAAATAAAAATAATTTTAATAAAAATAATTATTATATAATAATGCTCAAATATAATTATTTATAACAACAATAATAATCATTGGTCGAGCAACCTCGAAACTCGAAATCCAACTCGTAACTGGTCATCCTAAGGGGGTTCTCGTGCCTAACTTTAAATTGAATATGGTCAAACTTAGTCAAACACGTTCGAATCTGTAAGTTTTAACTACTTATTAAAGTAAATCGAGTTAACTAAACTGTTCCTCTCTATCTTTTCAACAAATGCTTCTTATCTCTAATTTTCAATGCAAATTCGGGTCAACTAAGAGATATCGATTTGACGAGGCGAACATTGACAAACTTGCTCTCTTAGTCAAACGGTCAACCCCAAACAACTTCTACACTAATATAGATATAAGAAAAAATTAATAATATTAATTATTATGTAATTATAATCTAATTAAAAATTCATAATTCCCCTCCTCCTCCTTCCCCCTCCCTTCCTTCCTTTCCTTGCACCCCAATTTGGGGGGTAAGCCGAAACAGTGAATTTACGCTCACGTTTTGCACCCCCCTACTGTTACAAAATAACCAAACGGAGGTAAACACCTTGGAACTTGTGTTTACCCCTCCAAACTTGCACCCCTTCCATTTGCACCCCTTCCCAAACATAGTGGTAATGTATGGAAAAAAATTACACAAGCAAATTTATCCCTAATACAGTAATACTCCACGCGCTGAACGCAGAAAACCTGCGGCGCTGGAGGTAACCAACTGGTTTGGGTTTTTATTTTCCTTTGTTGAAAAATCAGCTTTTAAGTTCTCCACCACCCTCCCCTCCCCACCCCACTCGACTCCATCGATAACACAGGAAAAAGGTCCACAAAACGGATCCGCTTCGCCAACACAGAGGATCTAGGGTTCCTCCCTTCCGGATCTCTCTCCGCTAAATCTCCTTCCTCCCCTTTCCATCCCACTTCTCTCTCGCCGATCATCGTCGCGATAGGACGGATTTGATTTCCGGTTGCTGGTTCAGTGATGTTTCTGCGCCATAATTAGGGTTATCGAATCCTGGAAAAAAGTGCCGGCGATGAACTTTTTTTGTGATTTAAGACATATCTTGATGAAGAGAAATTGGAAATTAACCAACTGACAGCGGCGGAAGGGGAAGGAGTCACTGAAGTTGGAAGAGTGTCGTGGTTGGTTTCTGTAAATATGAGAGGATCAGAAAAATCGAGAAGGGTTACTTGGGCGTCGGATGTTAATCTTTGTCAGGTAAACAAATAACTGTTTCCAGAAAAAGATAGACTCTTTAATCAAACGAAATGGTGGAACGGAATTGACTGGAAGTAACAGAAATGTGTGGGATTTGGAGTTTCATCGTTATGCTTTGTTTAGAGTGGCTGTGGGTTTGTTTAGTTGAACTGAAGCATTTTGTGGACTCCCGTTGTTCTTTGCTGCGATTTTGGTTAACTCTGCATTGCTGAGTATTCTTTCCTCTTTTTGTGTTGCATGAACATCTTTGCCTTTGACAATCCATGACCTGTTGTTCTATTTTGATTGATGGATGCACTTGTTTGAATTTTGTTACATTGGGAGAATGAATGATCCTGTGGAGGGATGCTGAAGCTTGTATAGGGAAATTATGGTCTTCATTTGAGTGGCACTTTCGAGATCAGCAGGAGATGAATGTGGGTGTTAATTTTGGGGAAGAACAACTAATTGAAGCTGGATTGTTGTGGTTCATGAGGATTATGTCCCTCGGTTCTTTGTGCTTTTGCATGATATGCTACAAGTTTGAGATTTAAGCATATGTGCAGCCTCTTTTGTCTCCTCTTTTTATGCAGTATATGATTTAGGTGCCACTACTGTTATGTGGATCATGCTGCAATTAGGTTCCCGAGTCATGCTTGTCGCCTCTTTTTACGCACTATATGATTTAGTTGCCACTACTTTTATGTGGATCATGCTTCAATTAGGTTCCTAAATCATGCTTGTCGACCCGTGAAATAGGTTTCGTTTGAATGTTGTGAATTTCTTACCTTTCGAGAACCCTGGATGCTATACTTTGGCATTGCTGCTTCTTCAACGCATTGCAGGCTAAAAATATTTCCATTGCATGTTTTCACATAAGCGAGGATAGACTACAATATGTGGAAAGATATGAAAGGGGGTAACTTAGTGAGATGTTGTGGAGGTTTCAAACTCAATTGTGAAAATATATAGCATAAAAGTGGAGTGCGTAGACAGAGTGTGTCACTTTCTTGAAAAGTTTGAGGTAAAGGTAGGTGACAGTGACTGAAGGCTGTTTGACTAAAGGAACAAAGTCGCCTACTTTTAATGTTTTGTAAAACTCATTGGGGTGGTCAAGTTGAGCTGTTAATAAGATTAGTGTTAGGGCACTAGGTTAGTTATCTGCAGATCTTTCAGCAGGCCTAAAATTAGTGTTAGTTTTCTCTTGCTAGTAATATTGAGGCATTGGCTAAGCAATATGCTATTAAAAGAATTACTGAGATATGTAGCCATTAGATAGATATATGAGATTGCTAGCACTAGGTAAGTAACATGCTTCTGTGGCTTCTTGAAAGTCATGTCATTGACATTATTCAACAGGCTAGTCTAAAATATTTAGTTGTTCAATTGCTACTATGCAGGTTTTTTCGGAGGCAAAATGTTTTTAAGGTTGTTGTAGTCAACCATTTTGGGCTCGGTTGCATGTCAATTATGTCAGAAAATGTTAACCAACAGATGCCGCATCATTCTCTTGAAATGTTGCACCATTTATATGATTGCGAGATCCGAGTCCTGTTTGGTTGTTTTCTGAACAACTTTTGACGGTACTGAGGGCCTTTTACAGGTTGCCTGGCACTTGAAAAATTCGAGCTGTTAATATCTGTTTTGGCCTTAACAGTTTTTGTGGATCTTAAGCATACATCCTGACTGTAATTTCATTGTTATCAGCTCAGGAGAGAGAGAGAATCTGTAGTTTTCACTTGGTGATGATGTTGCATTCATTATTTATGTTATTTATTCTGAATATTCATATGTTGAGATATTATATCCAAATCCCTCAGTCTAGCTGTATGCTTGGAAGACCTTATGTTTTCAACTTAAGCTTGATGCTCTTCTAAACTTAAATGGTGATTTTGGTTGATGATGCAGGTGCGGCTATTTCTAACGGAAGAATCTCCTTCACAAGTTGGAGGAGTAACCGGTCAAGATCACCTTCAAGCGAAGGCCTCGTGGGTGTCCCATTCAACCGGGACAGCTAGTGATGATGTTCTCCCTCCTGGGTTTGAGCTAGCCCAGTCTTCGAACCAATCACAAATCAAAGCATCAGATGTTCCTGTCATCAAATGGAGGTCTCCACCTAGGGTATAGTTCACTCTTCTCTATGGGGTTTCGCCAACCAACAATAATTCCATTTATCCTTTTCAGATAGCTCACTGATTTCCTGAACTCGTTGTGCAGTTTACAATGGACGCACAGTGGATAGTTGTTGCTGGAGAAGAGAGCCAGGATGTTGAGGCTCAAAATCAACGAGAGATGCGTGTGCTTGAAGCTGTTTATCCTCGCCCTTCTGCCATCCCAACAAAGTTCATAACTCAATCTTTTGCTTGTCTCTCCTTTCCCATTTCTTTCACAAAGATTACTTCTTTAACTGAAAATTTCTTTTTTCCTTGCAGTCCGGCTTTTCCTGGAGATACAGACTCCCATCATAATGACGACCATGTTCTGCTAATTCCCATCGCTGTTATCGAGGATGAGGACTCCTCTGATATTGTGGGAACCATGAGTGCACAACAACCACAGTCATCGTCAGCTCCTGGGGTTGCACCTCAATTTGCCAGCACTGCTGCTGAACCTGATGTAGTAGCTGCAGCATCGGCTGCATTTGCTGCCATCAACAGAAGCAACGAACAAGGAAGCTTGATAGACCATGACTTGCTCATCAAGATTCTCAGCAACCCGAAACTGATCGAGAAATTAGTGAAAGATCACGGAGCCTCTGCTGCTGCCACCACCTCAGCTGTCCAAAACTCGAAACAACCTTTCATAGCTTCATCTGAACCGTTTTACGGTCATGCCAACATGGGAGGACGAACGATTCCTCCTGGTCCAAATGTTCAGGCGGCTCCACCCCCAGGACCGTTTATGAACATTCCTCCACCTGTGGTTGCCACATCAGCTTCTTCCGGCGGCCCCCCACCATCCATGAAGGATTTCAGTTACTATAAGAACTTGATTCAGCAGCATGGAGGCGAGAGACAACCAGACCGATACGGTGGTCAACAACAACCCCAACACCAACAACATAGACAGCAGCAAGATCAACTAGGGTATTCGAAATCATCCAAGGATTCAAAGACCAAAATCATGAAACCCTGTCTCTATTTCAACAGCTCGAGAGGGTGCAGGAACGGAGCGAACTGTGCCTTTCAGCACGACAATGCTGCTCCACCTCAACCGAGAGGGAGCAGTATGGCCTCGTCTGAGATGCAGAGCTCCAAGAGGATGAAAATGGATAGAGAGATTAGCAGTTGAAAGAGTTCCGTGACTACATGTAGTTTATTTTACATTTGGGGGAAAAAGCTTGTTGCAGCTGTACATTTTTTAGGCGACAGAGGCTTCTATGGCCTGTTTTGTGCTGCAGGAAATTCGCCTTATTTGTTCCCCACAGCAAAGTTTTAATTTACCAGGGATGCACCATTCATCAAGTCTCAACTTGCTTTGTTTTGCTTCTCTCTGAATTCTTGGATGTTAAATGAACTGGTTACTGGTTAGTAATGTTCGGTTGTATCGGTCAAATCATGTACCAGACCGGAATAATGAACATTGAGTGTTTCGCTTGGACGGAACTTATGGAAGTAGTAGTCTTTTTCAATCACCTGGGCCGAAAGCCCATTGGACTTCTTCCGTCGTAGTAAGCCCAACATCCCGCCGAACTAACCAAATGGAGAGGAGCAGAGACAGCTCCATCGCTCTCATAAAAAAGTGCAGCTGGGATTTCTCTCTCTCCGGCTCCGACGCTCCGTCGTTCAGTCAGTGTCAGCCAAAATCGACGGCGAGCTAAAGGAAGAAGAAAGAAAACAAGGGAAATTGGGAGAAGCAAGCTGAGATCATGTTGAAGTTTCTATCGAAGGTTAGGATAGAGTTCAACGCATTGGACCCGCGCCTGGCTTCGTGTATGGAGTTCTTGGCGCAGTGCAACGCTCGCAAGGCTAAAGAATCGAATCCGGCCTGCCAGGTCCAAGTCAAGCGCCGCACCGACGACCACCCGCCGCAGATCACCGTCACTTTCGTCAACGGCGTCGAGGAGGTCTTCGATGGCACCCAGACTACTGCACAGACGATACGGAACATGATCCTGGAGAAAGGCCAGTACCTCGAGACGGAGCAAATGTTTCGGGAAGCTGGGGAGAAATGGCCGGTTATCATCCCTGACGAAGAGCTCAATATCCCTGCTCCAGGAACCAAGGTTTGTTTCGCCTTTCTCTTCTTCATTTCCTTGAATCCATGAGACCATGACCTATGGTTTGTGTTCTGGTGGCGTGCCCTGCCCGTTCAAATAGTGTTTATGATGGGGGGTTTTAATCTCTTTGGTTCAAGGCTGCTTATTTCTGCTTGGCCTCGTGAATCGTTGGCTCCTTCCCTAGTTGAATTTTGGTGCCCTATTTGTTTTCTCGTTGGGGCATTTCGTCGAACAGGTGGTGAGCTTAGTTGTTCGTCTTTTTGCCTAGCTTACTCTGTGTTGGTGGAGCTACTAGTTGGATTAACATGATTGCCATGCCTGCCTGGTTTATCATCATCTGGAATGTAGATAGAACATCAATCTATCTCTATGCAGTTACTCTCCTAATCTGCACCTGCATTATTGTGAGATATATTCTGCAACAAGAAGCCTCGTTTGTTTAGCAGGAACCTGATGATAATACTGGACAGACCAAAAAAAGATTTGAATGATGATTTTTTTCCCCAGAACGATCTGACCCATGTAGCAGGTCTTTAAGCTGATTAAATCTCCTTTCTTCCAAGCCTGAATGTCTCAAATGCTAGGATGCAGCTTTGAAAAACTAAGCTTTTCATGTCTGGTTATCTTTCGATTTACGTCGTGGGATTATACATTACATATTTGCTAATTTTCCTGTTTGATAGCCGTTTGTGTTTTAATCTTCCTTTTGCCTTTGAATGGAGAATTGGATATGTTCATACATCTATCAGTAGCAATGCGCTCTATCTTCATCTGCATTGTTCTCGAGCAACAAAATCCCCAACTGTCCAATTCTTTGTCTGCTGATGCTACTCTTTCATCTTTGACCCCAGCCAAGGAAAGCAGAAGACAAGAAGTGATATCCAGCTCTTTTTCAGCCGGCACTAGTTGATGGAATCTTCAGCAGAAGTGCAACTCTCATTGTTTCGATAAGATCATAGATTAAATTTTACTGCTGCAGCTGCTGCATATGCTTGTGACTGAACAATCATCAGCTAGAGGCTAGCCTACTTTTCTCTATACAATCATCTGATTTTTAGGATGTTACTGATGTTAAAACTGTTTAACAAGTTTCTCATCCATTATCCAACGGTAAACTGTATGGTCCCTTCAATAAAATGGTGAACTTGTGTATTGAATAGCTCGAGTAATTTACGAGCATTGATCCTATAATTGATTGAATAAATTGCTCTGTCAACAAGAGAACGAGGCTTTACTACTGCAATTGCTTTGTCGATGAGAAGACGAGGCTTTATTAGTGTTTATTGTAGATACAGCCAAGTGAGACTAAGTAGGGAACACTCTGTACAACTGAAGTTTTAAGACGAAATTCTCAGCATCATTCTGTACAAACAAACTCAAAATCTGGACAAGATGGCTCATCTCTCAGCAGCATTCTGTATACACAAACAACTCAAAATCCGGACAAGATGCCTCTTCCATCAGTCGCTGCTCTAATCCTTCATCTATCATGAAGGAAAATGACGAGAGGGATACAGTTTTCAGCGGTCTTCTCGACGAACTCTGTTAGGGTCACCCATCATATCCATCATCATCTTCTCCGGTGAATCTTCCCAGTTCGAGAAAGTCTTCAGATCGACCTGCAAAACAAAAATTGAGAAAGATAAAATTTGTGTAATTTGAGACAGTTGTCTTTAAACAGTGAACCTAGTCTGAAGCTGCAATAGAGGGCACCTTTCGTCGCTGCTCAGTGAAAAGCTCCTCCCGTTTCTTGTATGAAGTTTGTACTGACCTTGCTGCCTCTCCACCAAGTCCCCAGACCTCGACTTCTGAAATCAAAGCCTCAACTGGGAGAAACCCCTGCGATATGGAAAAGATTAGTTAGCCCACTGAGAAGATCCACTTGGTTTTGATGAGAGCTGTATTCGCAGCCAGGAGTAATTACCTGATTGGGGAAGAGGGGACCATTTTGGTAAGTCTTGTCAACTGCATGGTGACGTACAGTAACCCTAGCAAAGTCTTCATCGATATATAGCCTTTCGTTCCCCATTGATCCACCAAACCCGATTCCAGCAGGCTTTGGGTGTGGATCGTATCCCCTAGCATGATGCAGGTGGCTGTAAACAAAGTTCTTCTCTTTTCCTGTTAAATAGATGCAAAACAAAAGCTTCCAGTAACCATTCATCACAAGAAAGATCAATGATAAAGGGATCAGAAGAAGGGTTTTAAAGTTTCAGATTACCAGAAGGTGGAAATACATGGAACACAGGGCAGATAGCATATAAAGTTGCAGAGGTTCCATAAAAACTCTCTTTGTTCTCCAACCCTTGCTGCGTAAGAGCACCTATAGTCCATTTCTTTGCAGTTGAGTTATCCCCATGAGTATCTCCAGAAGTAGCAGACACCAGGATAAGTAATGGACCATGATAACCTTCAACATTAGACCAGAATCTATTCAAGCCCTTGCCGTGAACAGATGACCTAAATAGTAGAATGAACGGGGGTCAATCTAGAATTCCTTTCTAAACTTAACAATAGAACTTCAGTTTCAAAATGGGATGTATACATAAATATATGTACACAAGCAGTGTAGGAAAACAAACCGATAGAGAACGTGTTCATCTGATTGATCACCATCACTAGGGAAGTATGGTTTTAGAATTTCCACACTAATCGCGCTCCTGAGAGAAAGAGAAATCGCCCATGCACGTCCACATGTCAAGAGATAAGAACTGCGTGCATTCGATGATACAGACCCTCCAGCATTCGAGGTACCTTGTGCAGACTCATCCTACCAGTTCATCAAGAAAATCGTCATTCAGGGTCATGAACGTTACAAGAGAAAAACACTAAACATCATAATCATTACTCTCTTACCCCTGAAGAACCACCATTCTGCAGCCTCGAATTGATGAACTGAGTCAAGCAATCTGTCAAGCTTGGAGCAGTCGCCAATGCCCAAGCAAGGAACTTCCCAGCAGGAAGTTGAACTTCTAAACCAGCTAAATCACAATCCCAGTAGTCTACTCCATCAAGACCATCACAACACGAAACAACAGCAGACAACGCCAGATGACTGACATCCGGAAGGAATAGGTTTCTCTCTTTCCCATTCGAAGTTTTTGAATCCCACAGCATTGTCCAAGACATCCATAGCAGAATGAGCACATCAGCTGGTAACAGATAACCACTTATCTTATAACCACCATCATCCATTGACTCAAACTCCAGTTTCGAAGGAGACCCAGATCTCGCCAGCGTCGTAGCAAACAGTCTCATCAGAACGTTGAGTGACATCGAAGCAGTCATCCTTCCACAGCATTTCACGTAGCCTTTCACAAACTCAATCCAACTGATCCCTTCCTTCTCAGCAAGGAAGAATTCGTCTACTAAGGACTTCCCCAGATGATTCAAAACTCCCAGAAACGAACTTGGGTCGGGCGCTTCAGTTGATTCGAAGTCTGGGGTTTCGCAACTAACATCGAAGCATTTCTAAGAAGGAAAAAAGGAATTGAAAAAACTCAATCAGTAAGATAATCCAGCTAGAGTATTGATCGTGCTCGTGAACTTATGGGGAAGTCATTTACGAAGGAAAAATTCGATCCTTTGGTGTTGGATTAGACTTTTTACCTGGAGTGATTCAAGAGGAATCGCGCTGGTTTGAGGATCGGCAAGCTTCGGGAAGGAGTTCTGGAGCATAGGAAGTGCTCCAACAGAAGCTGCGAAGCTTTCCGCTTCTCTTTGCTCGCTCGAACCGGCCTGCTGTGTCGACGACGAAGCTCCCATTTTCTTCCACACGGCGTAAGGATTTCGAATCGTATGGAAAATCAAAATTCTCCCTTTTTCCGTTCTCCGCTTCCCGTTTGTTTCTCGAGAAAATAGAACCCAGCGAGGAAAATTGATATTTTGTTTTTGTTTTCCCTCTTGATTCCCTATAAATCTAACCGATATTAACCGCCGGTTTTTACCGGACCGGCCCGTTGTTACCTTGGTGGGCCGGGGGACAGCCCTTATCCGGTTTATAAATTATAACCCGCTGCCGACTAATTCCGGATCCTGATTTCCGATCCACCGTCCACGTAAACAAGAAGGTTAGATAAAGAAAACGGAGCAGCAGCCGGGAAAATTAAATCAGAGAAATCGTGCCCTAAACTTTTCCCGATTTCCGGCGATCTCTAGGAGTTTTCACTCTTTTCTCTACAGCGCGGCAGAAGAAGAGAGCAATGGCGGTACCAGGTCCTTACGCAGGCGGAAGCACCCTCTGTCTGGTAAATTCCTGTTTCCTTCGTTCTTCCTGTAATCGACGTCGATTCTCCCCAAGTTTGCCTTCTTTTAATCGAGAATCAAACGGTAGGTTTGTATCAAATTCTCGATGGATTCCTTACGATTGCGGATTGAATTGGTGGTGTGATATAGGTGGCTCGTGCATCGGCGTTCAGTGTCGGGGTAGTGTACGGAAGTTTGAAGCTCAAGTATCTTACGGTAATTACTAATTCCTTCTTAACTCCCAGCTCGGTCTGTAGATGTAGCAGTTGCTGCAGTCATGAATTTGGAGAGAGAAGAAATTTATTCGATTCCTGTAAAACCCTGGCATCCATGCTTGATTGTGGAGCTGGGTTTCTCAGATTTCTAGTGTGAGACTATGGCATGAGAAGGTGATGATTTCTCAGATTTCTAGTTTGTGAATTTAGCTTTGATCTAGGTGATGCGAAGTTTCAGAGGTTAGTTATTCTATGGCTTGAGAGAGTGAGCATTGATCTTCCCTATAGAATGGATTGTCCAGGCAAATGTTATAGTAATAGGCTTCTAATTCAGTAGGGGTGTTGGTCACGATCACGAATAAGGAGCTTGATAGGATATATATAAACCAATGATCTAGTTTAAGTAGTTTATATGGGAATGCTTGTCATATGAACCGCAAGATGTGCGGACCCGAACCCTCCTCCTGCACTTGTTCCTGTTTCTTTTGGTGTATACATGGTTTGATTAGAAGGGGAAATCAGAGATATAATAGTTTTAGTACAGTGGTGCTGTTCTCATAGTTCAGGCTCTTGGACAGGGTTTAATCTAGGTGCTAAGTAGTTTCTATGTGAATGCATGTCATACGAACCGCAAGATGTGCGGACCCGAACTCTCCTCTGCACTTATTCCTGTTTCTTTTGGTGAATAAATGGTATGATTATAAGGGGAAGTCAAAGATATACCAGTTCTAATGCAATGGTGCTGTTCTCATAGCTCAGGATCTTGGATAGAGTATAATCCAGGTGCCAAGTAGTTTGATGTGAATGTACGACATAAGAACCAGAAGATGTGTGAACCCACTTTGTTCAGTTCGTCCGGTATATGTTGCTGAATGTATGAAGATAAACACACTCATCATCTTCTTCGATTCATTGTCACTTTTAAACTTGTGATGATTGAACTATCAATTCTGAATCTCTTACCAGATGACAAAGAAGACGCCGATTGGAGCCAAGGGAGGACACCGCAAATGATCATGCACTTGCTGTTGGATGATTTGCTGTGTGATGAACTACGGGGAGTCCGTGTTTTTGTTAGCTGAATAAGAATATTTGTAGCACATTATGGCACGGTTGTTTTGGATGAGGCACATGAGCTAGCGATTCAGGTTCACATTGATTACCATGTCCAGTTATGTTTACAGATAGATTGACAGTGCTTCTGATTTTACCAACTCTCTCATTGTTGAGCATGTAAAGGAAGCTCCATTTCCAATTCCATCCATTTTACTACTGATTGTTAAATACTAGTTCATGCGCTTGTTTACATTAGACTAGTGTTTTTTGTTCACCGGTTTAGTCTCGTTGCCAGTGGGAAAGTGACGTGCGTTGGGGATTGAGATTGACTGGAAGTCAGTGGTTCTGTGTCCCAATGGGCCCAAAATTGTCAACATCTGTGGGGCACCAATAAATGGATTGGGCCAATGGCAAATGCCGGTTGAGCCTTAATAAATGGTCGGTAGGGTTGGGCTCGGTCCATTTACAGCAGAATCATCTGTCTGTCCCAATCCCTCGTGAGTGTGAAGATTCTCTTTAAATGTAAGCAACAGTAATTATTAGCCATTAATCAAAGGCAAGTACAAAAATGCTCCACCGACAACAGGATCTAATTCTATTTCTAACGATTGTAGTTTGCTGAAATGAAAAACAATCCGTGACAAGCAAATTCGAATGACAACGATTTTTTTTTTAATAACGCGGAACACCCTCTACCGTTATCATTTTCAATGATGTCGTAGTCTACTCTGGAGTTGGTTACCCCTTTTTGTTATCGAATGGATTATCAGGAAATATCAAATAGAACAATGGAGTATGAGCAACAACATATCAAAGATGTATATATATATATCAAATCAACAATGGACATTTAATCTCGTAATATTTAAGTACGGATCACATCAACCAAAATGGATTATCAGCTAGATAGAATCAAGTTTGGCCTAGTTTATTAATGTTATTGATTTCATGAGATGATGTCATATTTTAGACAATCAGAAAGCAAACTCGATATGGATCGAGCATGATTAGCATTTTATAGTTTGTTATCATGTTAATTCCAGAATTTCCCCATAGTTTTAATGATACAATTTGCTTAAGTAACCTATTAGTGAGTGACTGGTTGTGGAATTGTCCCTGGTTAGCTGCTGTTTTTGTGTTCTTGGAATTCCTTCTGTTGCCTGAGTTTTGTTAAGCTGGTTTGGGAGACCTGTGAGAAGCTTTTTCAGCTGCAAGCAATGCGCCCTCCCTGCTTCTTGGACTCAGCCCTGCTATTTACTCTTGTAACCTCTTGGCTGTTTGTTAGTCTCCATTTAATAAAAAAAAATCTATTAGTGAGTGACTTCAAACTCCAGTGACCATTTGTTAAATTAACCATAAACTTCCTGGCTAGTTGCAGTTAGGGCTGTCCATTTGGTTTTGGTTTTTGGGTTTTAACCGAAACCAAACCAATTGGAAAGCTAATGGTTTCAGTTTTTTTGTGTAAACTAATAAGCAACTTAATGGTTTTGGTTTGGTTAAAACCGAAAAACCAATAGAAACCATTAAGAAACCAATAAGAATAAAATTATTTATCAACAAATATTTTTTTTTTGTTTCTTTTGACACGCATGTCAACCAATAATTTGTTATGGCTATTTACCATTATTATGACGTTTATTCAATAAAAAGGAGGAAAATAGGAATAAATATGAGTGTATGGGTACATGTTGGTTTTTTGGTTATCCAAACCAAAACCATTAAGGCCCTTATTGGTTTTTAGTTGCCAAAAACCAACAAGAGCCTTAATGGTTTTGGTTTTTGAGATTTGGTTTTTGGTTTTTCATACTTAATGGTTTGGTTAACCAAACCAAACCAAATTGATAGTTGCAGTATTCCCGTGTAGCGAGCAAGCAAAGCTCACCACTGCACTTCACTCTGCCCGTCAAAAGTCCAAAGTCGGAAGAAAAAGGAAAGGAAGTTAAATTTACAACAGCAAAACCGCAGCCGACAAACACTTCTTCACCCCGCTGTTCTAAATCCAAAATCTCACCCACTAATCAAAACACTAATCACATCTCCTTTTCCCTCCTTAGTTAAACAAATCCCACTTGCTCCACCCCAAATCTGAGTTCTTTCCACTCACTCACTGCCAAAGCTCCAATCTTTGCACAGCAGCAGCAAAAAAGCAAAGATACCCAACAACAAAAAAGATGGGATCAGTGTCGCTGAAAGTCGGCGACGGCACCGCCAGATTCAAGCGAGCAACACTCTGCTCATCAGCGGTAAACCTTCTCATGATCCTTTCAGTCCTCACTACAAATCTCTTCGCTCTCTACGCCTTCAATTACTCCCCCACTCACCACCATCACAATCTCAATTCCCATAAGAACATCTCCTTGATCTCCGAGCATGTCTCCAAAATCCTGCGGGAGATCGATTCATCCCAGAGAAAGCTCGCCAAGATGGAGAAGGAGCTTCTAGGTTACGACAGCATCGACGTCTCAAGACCCAACATTGCTAGTGAGCTCAAACTGTATCTCCAGCATCACCAACTGCCACTAGGGAAAGATTCGAGAACTGGGATCACTGAAATGGTGGCTTCTGTTGGCCATTCCTGTGAGAAGTCGACGGATTTGCTGTCTCAGTATATGAACTACAAGGTTTCTGGTTCTTGTCCTGATGATTGGAGCCTTGCTCAGAAGCTGATACTTCGTGGGTGCGAGCCTTTGCCGAGGAGGAGGTGTTTTGCTAAAGGTGGGAGTAAGTTGGGGCTTCTGAAACCTTTTCCTTTGTCTCTTTGGAGCTCTGTCGTTGACAATAAGGTGGTTGGTAGTTGGAGTGGTTATGGTTGCAAAGGGTTTGATTGTTTGAGTAAGAAGAAGTTGAGTAGGGAATGTGTGAATTGCTTTGATTTGGCTGGGGTTGAGAATCAGAGGTATGTGAAGTCCAAAGGGAAGAATGATTTCTTTTTGGATGACGTTTTAGGGTTGGGGAGCGGTGGGATTAGAATAGGGTTCGACATCGGTGGTGGATCGGGGACTTTTGCTGCTAGAATGGCTGAGAGGAATGTCACTGTGATTACAAACACATTGAATGTCGATGCTCCATTTAGTGAGTTTGTGGCTTCAAGAGGGCTGTTCCCTCTGTACTTGAGTTTGGACCATAGGTTTCCATTTTATGACAATGTGTTTGATCTGGTTCATGCGTCCAGCGGATTGGATGTTGGTAGCAAGGTGGAAAAGCTCGAGTTCTTGATGTTTGACATCGATCGTGTGCTTAGGCCAGGTGGTTTGTTTTGGTTGGATAACTTCTATTGTGCTAATGATGAGAAGAAAGGAGTGTTGACGAGATTGATCGAGAGATTCGGGTATAAGAAGTTGAAATGGGTTGTGGGAGAGAAGGTCGATGCAGCAACTGGCAAGTCTGAAGTTTATCTATCTGCAGTGCTTCAAAAGCCGGCAAGAGGCTGAAACTGGAAAAGAGGTAAGCATACTTGGTTTTTGTTCAAACGGGAGAAGCTAAGCTTGCATTGTCAAAATGCCCGCATTGAGAATTTTCCCCCCTTACCAAGCAATAAACACATTTAGAGGTCTCCGACTTTCAAGCCGGAATGAAGAGCAGAAGAAAGCCATATATTTAAGTTCTGTTGTAAAATTTGTCTGTCTTTTCCTTGTGTAACATTTCTTTTAGGGGGAACTTTTAGGTGTGGAGCTTAGTATGAACTCTTAGGAGTATGGGGAAATTTATAGTGTATTCATGAATTTTTGCCCAACTGTGATTACATTATGCTTGTTAACAATAGAATCTGCATTTACCTGGAAACACGATGCTTCCAGATTAATTGGTCTTTTACTATTCCATCAAAGATTTCAATACCAATTCATTTTGATGCACAACTGGAAATGTATTGCCATTGACGATCAGGTATCTCAATTTTAGATGGTCTGCACTCTACCGACATGGCAGGGCCTGGGACTTGACCATATGTAGGTTAACAATATTCTCTTTTTTCAATTCATACTCAATCA
This sequence comes from Linum trigynum, assembly GCA_964030455.1. Lineage (NCBI taxonomy): Eukaryota > Viridiplantae > Streptophyta > Magnoliopsida > Malpighiales > Linaceae > Linum > Linum trigynum. The sequence goes on along the minus strand of OZ034817.1, from coordinate 52,174,251 downwards.
ACTGCATCCTATTAGCTTACAACTTACAACATACATAGAGGAAAGCCGCACCCTTAACAAGGTGATGGCCGACAATAATCAAAAGCTCCGCAATGCCTACTCCTAGGTAGCTACAGCTTCTGCAGCTGCAGCTGCTGATATGGTGAGTAATGGTTGTACTGGATCCACTTCCTAACAGATCTCAAAGTTAGATCAGTCGCCCCATTTGCTCCCTTGTAAACCACGAATTCATTGTATCCCTCTCTCATTTATCGAGCCGCCAGCATTAACCTTGTACAATGGAAGAAGCAATGTTGATCCCCTGCTGCATATTCGCGCTATTGAGAAGCTTCATCCCTTCCTCACTCATCTGTTGAACTTCTTGAGGTGATAGTATCCTTATGCATCGAACACATCCTACGAATTCCCTTTTTAAAACACATAAACCAAATACCAAAAATCTCAGGTTTCCATTATCGTGCAATAGAAAGCAAAGGGAGGGGATAATAAATGCAGTGAATTTTCTCTTACTCCCAAGGATCATCGCCAATGAGCAGGACATCATTCTCGTAGTCCACATAAACCAGCTTCCACCCTGACTCCCTTGGATTGTTCAGCAACCCACCAAGCCCGAACATGCACTCGATCGCCGAGCAGAGCTCCTCATAGTTCGTGAAGCTCGAAACATCGATCGATCTCCCAACTGACCCTGCCTTCTGAACCTGTTTTTTTAATCCATTACAGAGTCACAGTTTAGCATTCAAGAGGGAATCAATATATCAAATCTCTGTAGATCACTGAGGTCAAGTATTAAGTTAAGATTTCTAGTTTAGTGATCATTCAATCACAAACACTATACTGTAGTGAGCACTGGTGCATCTAACACATTTCTTCAATGATATAAAAATCCTAAAATCATGAATAGTTTTTTGGATTAGTTCAAGACTAATATTCCCAAATGTCAGATAGTTCATCGCACCTTTGTGTAAGTCCTCGCGCGGGGAGCAACTTGCTGCCAGGAGTTAGTTTGGACGAGGTTATTGCCCTTATCAAACTCTACATTGCTAGAAGAAGTCCCACCAGAGCTATCAGGAAACTCCTGCTGCTGAGAGAAAGCTTGAGAGTCCGCCAAACTTACAGAAGTGATCTGAGATTGAACATCTTGACTCGAGCTGAAGTTGCCCACAAGGCAATCCGAAGAAGGGTTGGTATGGAAATCCTGATCCTTCAAGGAACAGAACTCGTCCAGAATAGTACTTGAAGGGTCTATCACAATACCACCAGGGTGGCCATTGTTGAGAGAGCCATAGATCCCACTTTGGCCGTTGCTCTCATCACCCGAATTGAAGCTGCAATGGTCCGGTTGAGACATTGGTACGAACTGGGTCGATTGGGTTAGATACCTAAGGTTGTTCAGCTGGTGATGATCCCACACATCCTGGTTCACTAATGTTTCAGGAAAGACTATGGGAGGAGATGGTTCTTGCAGGCCGAACATTGACATTGCCCCGGTCTGTCTCTGGATTGATGACGAGACAGGCATTGCTGGAGGCTGCTGTGAGGTCCAATCGTCGACTGTTTCTAGAAACGGAAGAGGGTTTTGGTCAGGTTGAGGCAAATGTGGTTGCTGAAGAGGCTGAACAATTGATGATGATGGCTCTTGAAGAAGCTGCTGCATAATAGACCAGTGGCCATTTGGTAAATGTTCAGCAGAAGTCATCTGGGTCAACTTAGGTTCTGATTTCACCATCTTCTCCGGTGGGATTGGCTCTTGCTTTTTCTCAGGTTTTGTTACAGGATTTGTATTTCCAGGAACCTTGTTGATTTTGGTTGACGACGAAGAATTCCCAACCTCACATTGCTCTATACACGGCGATTGTTGCTGTTGCTGCTGATAAATTTGATGGTTTCCTGAGAACATAGCTGCTACCTCTGGCTGTTGGCTCATGATCCTAGCATCTTCTATCGATGATCCTTTGGCAGCAGAGAAGTCTTGGAAGGCAGGAGGACAGAGTCCAGGATAGTTATTAGATGGTGGTTTCATTAACATCTTAAGCAGCCTATCAGAATCGGTGATTGTTGGTGGGTAAGGAAGGCTTCCATTACCACCATCAGGAAGCCAGATCAGGGGTCTTTTGATCATGTTTCCCCATTCAGTTTCTCCTCCTTAATAAATGCAAAAGGTATAGCATCAGAATCAGATCATCACTCAGAGGAGAAAATTAAGAAACCAGTGGGTTTGAGATAAAGCTCTGGTCTACTACCTAAGTAACCACCATGAATGGATCTCTTGAGACCTGAGGTTAAAGCAGGGAAAATGAAGAGGCTCTCGGGAGTTTCTACTTCCCATGGACTGACTCGATTTGGCTTGTCAGAACATCCTGGCTCATCCCAGTCCACCTGGAGATTTCGCCATTTGGAACCAGGCCACCGCAATGGATCTAAGTCGCTAACAGCCACTATTGACCCCATGTACCTGTTCAACAAGAAAGCACACATTGTTTAAAAAGCAATCTCAACATAGTTAGTAATAGAACAGTTGGAAAAGGATCAAATTAGACCTTCGTTTGGTCGATTCCTCCGTCTCAAACATCATCCCAAACCTCATCCCAACGGACACCTGAGTTCCGTACACAGCTTTCCTGTACTTGACCAAAGGAATGACAAACTCTGAAGGGCATGCCCTGCCAATAACCAAAAAAAGTCAGGCCCTTTCATTTACCTGCACAGCAAGGCATATCCACAAGAAACACAATGCATAAAGACTGAAACTTTAGAAGTTAGTTACCTTGGATTGTAGAAGATGGTGAAAGGACTCCTGTTTGCAGCAGCATGAGCTGCAGCAGCAAGGACACCAATGTGCATGCTATCTGCAGAGAGAACCGAAGATGGCAGCATCGACTGTTGACGATTTGCTCGTCTCACTCCCACCATTAACTGTGACTTCTCATCCCTGTCCATCCCATTCCATTAAGTATCCACACGAGATAAGAGCAATGAATCAAAAACCATCAATCAAGACAAACAAAGCATCAACTTACCTGATGAACAAGACGGAATCTCCTGCTTTCAGCCTTTTCGATCCTACAAAAAGGCTCCACCCAGTCGTGAGGAGGTGTCGCTTTGGTTGACCTCGATAGATGTGGCGAAACGTCCAGGAATTGTCGTGTAAGTCTCTAACTATCAGCTCCTGAGTTGGAGGTTGCATTGTGTAATCCTGAACCAAAAAGGATTCACCTTTTTTATGTTTATTTCTCCAACCCAATAAGGTATAACTAAGAGATATCTTAGGTCGTGGAAATCGGAAACTGACCAACTGAGGGAAGAGCTTCTCTGCTGCCCTCCTAGGGACTGAGAAGCCACCATGAGTGCTCGTATCACTTGCTGTCAAAGTTTTGCAGAAGAACTCGGTGGGGTGCCTGCTGCCCTTCAATCCAAAGTCCGAAATAGGGAAGATGTCTTTCTCCTACAAAGAGATGGGTGAATACATTAGTCACCAATAGGTAAAAGAAACAATTTTTAGTCGAGTCTAGAAGAGGGAGCTTACTGAATTGACAGGTTGAAGGCTCATTTGTGCATAGATTTCATCCGTTTCTTTGTCTGCCTAATGAATGATCACCCAAGATAGCTAGTGTCAAATAGAGGGAACACTGCAGAGGGAAGGTAAGAACCAAAGGGATGGGTGAAAATGGCATACATGGAGGGTGACATTGTGAACTTGGCACAGCAACTGAGATGGAAGGTTTGGGTAGTTGGGGATTTGTGAAGTAGCACTTCTCTTTGTAGAAACTGCAACCTACATCACAGAAGCCCAAAAATAACAAAGCTCAATAGCTTGCTTATCAAGCAATCACGAGTTAAGTCTTGAATTTTACCACCAAACTAGCAAGATTGTGGTTTTAGTTCAGTTTTTTTACTGTCAACCACCCTAATTATGGAGACAAAATTGAGAGAAGAACTATAGTAGCAAAATGCGGAAAAGGGTAGGAGCACATTTAGCCGGGGACAGAGTCATACACCAAAGAACATGACGTGAGAGACACTTTGAGAGGGATGGCACTACCAACAACCCCAAAGTCCAAACAAAATTGATGATGAATGCAAATCAGATGTAGAGGAAACTGCTCTAACAATAATAAAGTTCAGTCTAGAAACTTAGCCAAAATGTTTGACATTGATACTTAACCAGTTAGCGCAAAAAAAAATTCCCATCAACTCCTGAAAAGGACCTTGCCCTGGAAAACCAACACCTCCACCATGGAAATGAACTTGAAATGAAAATGTATGAAACTGAAAACTGAAGCATTTATGAGAGTGAGCGAGAGGAGGGGAGAATAACCTGTTCGCTGTGACCCTGTGGGAAGTAATAAACGAGGCTTCCAACCTGAGGCAAGGAAACTAGTGGGCCAGCACAGGCGTACCATAGCTCTGTGTTCATTATTGCCTTACGGTTCCCTGAAGACAAACCCAAAAGAGCATCAACAACAACAGAATAAATCCCAACAGTACAACATAACCCAGAAAGAGGATGTTTCAGCTCGTGCAATGTTAAAGATCAAAACTTTAGAAAAGGGATTTTAAAAAATCCAAACTTTATGACAACAGACCAGCAGAATGATCCTGGATTTCTTTCAGAAGCTTCATTTCTTCCATTAGAGTCGCCGGCGGTTGTGCTCCGGCACCGACCAATCCGCTGCCCTTCCCCTTTTCTTCAACACACGCCATTTTTTTGGGGTGGGCTCTGTTTCTTCAGTTGCTCTGTTTTCCGGTTCAACACTTCCTCTGTTTTTTGGGACTCAACAGGATTCCAGCAGCAAGAGCAACTCAAAAGAAACCAACTCCATTAACCCATCCTTCTCATTCTTCTTCTTCTTCAGCTCAAAGCAACCAAAAGCATTTGTCTTTTAATTGCTCTTCTTCTCTTCTTGGCCAATAGCAAAAGGGGGGGAGGGGAAAAGAACAGGACTAAACCTCAGTCCAAGCTTTCAAATCAAAAGAAATGAAGAAAAGACTGCTCTGCTCCAGAAGCAGCGGCAGGAGGAGGAGCTCGAGGAATGACAAGGGAATCTCATGTTCACCCATAAAAAGGAAGGCTTCCCAGTGGTCACTAAACAGAAAGAAACTTGTCTGTCTTTGTTTCTTCTTCAGCTGCTTAAGACCAGAGAGAGACAGAGTGAGAGGGAGAAAGTGAAAGAGAGGGGTCCAATCCAATCCCCAATTCCAAAAGAGACCGAACAAAAAAAATCAAAGGAAAACCCCTGCAAAAGGAGATGAAAAGGGCTTCCCTTTTATGTTTTTACAACAAGGTGGGGCTATCTATGCTCTCCAACTATTCGACAGAAGTCCTCAAAGAAAACCCACCCACCCACCACCTCCTCCATGAGTTCCTACACAAGCACGCCGATCAAAGCAATGAATCTTTCATTCTCATTCTTCTCCTTCTTCTGCCCTCACTTCGTCTTCTTCCTCTTGGGCTCCTTTCAAAATCCTGCCTCTCTCTCTCAAAAAGAGATCGACCTTTCACTGAACTATGAAGCTCTTTGTTTTATGTTTTCTTTTGCCTTTTCCATAATAATAATAAGATTATTCAGCTTGGGAATGGGAAGAAGGGAAATGGGAAAGAGTGTGCATGCTCTTATCCTGCGCTACACAGTACACACACAAACCACACACCTTTTCTGTATATGGCGCTTCCGTCGCAGCTTTAAACTGTTTTGAGAGAAGAACAAATTTTGTAATTTATAATTTATTAAAGAAGAAAAATTGATGAACATGGTAAAGAGGAAAAGAAAATATATGAAGTAAAGGTTGTTGCTTTTTCGTAATTTCTTTTTGGGTTGTTAGCATGACCAAGAAATGGCTAGATAGGTTACAGTCAGCACCCTTTGAAATTGCAAGAGTTTTTGAAAATTTTGATGTTTGGAGCCACCTATGATTCTACATACTAAACTGTCTGTTTCAGTTTATTCAAACGGTGTGGTAACCGTTTTAATCGAAAGTATTTGGTTAATTTGGTTTGATTAATTTGGATAATTAATTTGGTTTGATTAAAAATTTAGCATGTTTGGTTTAGGTGGTTTGGTTTTAGGTACTCCTAACCAATCAAACCAAATTAACCAGTTAAGTAATTATCCATATATCTAATATATATTATATATACATACTTAATGCTTGGCATAATCACTCAAGAGCCAAACATTCCTTCCTTTTAGGCTCACAACAATAAAGCTCAATATTGTTCTGATACTGTATATTTGTATTTGTAAAGTGTAGACCATGATATATGAACGCTCAATTTAGATAAAACTCATACAATATATTAGATGAAAAATTGAAAAGAAGGTCTTTTTCAACCTATGGTAATTGCTAAGAGACTAATTCAATTCATACAATCACAACAAGTATATTAGTTGGGACGGTTTAGTTATGATATTGTATTCGATGGTTAAATAGAATTTTAGCTTGTTTACTTTGATAATTACCATGGTAACCATTTGAACGCCCCTACCAAACACTTGCATCATTCACCATAAATGGGAGATTATGGCCAGTCCAGAGATGACAGAATGGTCCAAAATTGAGAGTTATATTAGTAAATTCTTTTGTATTTGCTAGGAATATATATATATATCGTCCAACAGATTGTTTTAATCTCATGGATAATTGCGTGCATAAATTAATGTTATTTCAACCTTGAACTCTTTCAATAAATGATAAACTGATTATTGGTACATTATAAAAGCTTATTGGGAGTAATAGGTTGTTCTATTTGGAGTAACATGGAAGTTAATTTTGAACTGGGGCTGCTGGCTGGCGGCAGAAGTACTACTCTGGTGGGCTAGCAGTAGCCAGTTCTTAATAAATAAAAGCAGGAGAATACGTAACATATGATACAAGAGAAGAATGTGAGGGCATGCAGCTGCCAAATAAGACTACTGCAACACGAAACCGCGCAGTAAAATTACAATAATAAGAGATGTCTTGGTACAAAAATAAACAGTGTGCAGCAAAAAAAAAATGAAGGAAATGAAAATAAATAAACTGAAAAATTCGATTAAAGAAAAGGAGAGAAAGTGGAGATGCAGGTCTAGCCGTCTAGGAAATTTTTTTTTTTGACAAGTAATCCTCTTATTCCAATCCCAAGAAGGGAAGCCAGTAACATTACAAGAGTGGAGCAATAATATTACAAATAACAATCCAGTCCACCGGTAATGTATTCAGTCGAGCTTGGCCAGCAACCCAATCCGCGAGTGAATTTAGACGCCGAGGAACGAACTCGACCTTGATCCATGGAGCAGAATGGATGACCGACACCATGCGAGCAATCGTCGCACGGCATTGCCAAGGCCAAAGAGAAGGGTCTTGACGAAGAGCAAGAGTAAGAACCTGGCAGTCTGTTCGGATGCAGGTAGGTTCTGTGTCGTGCGCTGCAATCAAGATGGCGTTGAGGAGACCAAAGGCTTCCGCTTGAATAGGATGGGAACAGAGGAAAGAATCAGCCTTGCCGTCGTACACTTGACCATGGGCATTAGCAATAGTAATCCCATATGCCGCCAAAGATGAATCTGAGACAAAGGAACCGTCACAATACATCAACCGTGAAAACGGGATGGGCGGTGGTAAAGGGTTCGAACGGGGACCCCTAGGCTGGGAGTGAGATTGTGTCGTACGAGAGAGAGGAGAGCTCGACGGAGTCTTCCTAGCTTCCTCTATTAGCAAGAAATCACGACCCGACACAATCACAGAAGAGGCCGGAGTAGGAGCCTTTTCTTCAAACACGAAAGTGTTGCGAGCAGTCCAAATACTCCATAAGCAGCACACAATCCTGCAGACCTGAGTGTTGGAATAGGTGTCTTGGAGATTAAAGAACCACTCACCAAAGGATGAGTTCTCCGGAGGGAGGCTATGGAGTGAATCGGAGAGCCCCCAAGTAGCAGAAGCATGGTGGCAAAAGAAGAGGCAGTGCATCACTGTTTCCGAAGGTGCATCACAAAGAGGGCACGTGGGGTTAGGAGCACATGATCTGGAGAATAACCTCTCCCTAGTGGCGATAGCCTTCTTAGCACACTTCCAGATGAAGAATCTCATCTTAGGTGGCAGAGAAAGGGACCATAACCATTTCTAGTCAAAAATCTCCGAATCAGCAACCGGATGATCACGTCGCTCCCTAAGGGCATGATAAGCTGACTTAGTAGAATAGTTGCCATTCTTGTTGTGTTTCCAAACCCAGCCATCATGAGCTTCAGCAGGTCCCACTGGAATCCGCATAATAGCTTCGGTAGTACTCTCATCAAGGACTCCTCGAATGGCCTCAACATCCCAGGAACGAGTATCTTGATTGATCCAATCAGAGACCCGTGACGGTGGAAGAATGAAGTCCCTCAGTGAGAATGATGGGATAGAGGGGATCCATGGATCAGTAGGGAAGTTAGTTTCAGTCCCTGACATGATCCCTCAAAAAATATCTGGTTTGAGTGCTTCCTTGGTGTCGCATATGCCATTCCAAATCCAGGAACCACACCTTCCTTTCCTAGACGAAAGGAAATCTCTGTCCGGAAAATAAAGGCCTTTGAGTAGCTTGACCCACAAGGCATCCGGATTCGTCAACATTCTCCAAACCTGTTTACCAACAAGAGCCAGATTAAAAAGATGGAAATTTCGAAATCCCAAACCGCCTACCTGCTTTGGGTCTTCCAGAACACGAGCCTTGCACCAGTGAATGGATCTCTTTTTCATAGAACCTGCCCAAAAAAAACGCCGCAGAATGGAATCCATTTTATTTGTAATGGAAAGAGGAAGAAGAAAAGTGCTCATAATGAAGGTCGAAATTGCTTGAAGCACTGCCTTCAAAAGGATTTCTTTCCCTCCGGGAGATAGGAGGAGACTCTTCCAAGAGTCGGCCCTTTTTTCCATTCTCTCAATCAGGAACGAGAACGTTTCTTTTTTTGATTTCCCCCACTCAGTAGGAACCCCCAAGTATTTATCGTGGCAAATCGTTGGCGGGAAGCCAAAATGAGTAGTGATGAGATCCTTGATAGCCTCTGGAGTATTCTTACTAAAGAACACAGAAGATTTAGCAACATTTATCTCCTGGCCTGTGACACTTCCATACTGATTCAATATGTTCATAATTTGGGAAGCTTCTCTCATACTAGCTTTGCCGAAAATGACCGTATCATCTGCAAATAGGCAATGGGAAACGACTGGGCAGTTACGATTAAGCTTGATACCCTGAATATCACCTTTTTGAACCCCTTTATCAATCAAGAAAGAGAGAGCATTTGAGAGTAGGATGAAAAGGAATGGTGACAGAGGATCGCCTTGTCGAATCCCCCTTGATGGAGTGAAAGATTCAGTAGGGCTCCCATTGAGCAGTATCGAAAAGGTGACTGTTCGAATGCACTGATTCACCCAACCTCTCCATATGTGATCAAACCCATAAGCCTGAAGAATGGCCTCAAGACAATCCCACTCAACAAGGTCATATGCCTTTCGCATATCTAATTTCAACATCATGTCCCAGTTTCCGCTCTTTCGACGATTCTTGAAATGATGTAGCACTTCATGAACCATAATGATATTATCTTGAATCAATCGGTCTCCAGTGAAGGCTGCTTGCATTTCAGAAACTAACCCCGGATTCCATAGCTTCAGTCTGCTAGCCATGATCTTTGAAATAACCTTGTATCTGAAGTTACAACAACTGATCGGCCTGAATTGAGAAATTTTTTCCGGAGCAAGGACTTTCGGAATAAGAGCAATGTGGGTATTATTCCACCCATGTGGCATCATTGATGAGTTAAAAAAATCCTGCACTTCCTTGCAGAATTCCTCACCAATCTTTCCCCAAAACCGACGAAAGAAAAGTCCTGCAAATCCATCCGGTCCTGGGGATTTCCTTGGACCTAAGTCAAACACTGCCGCTTTAATTTCCTCAGTCGAAGGCAGGCTGCACAACTTTTGATTCATATCTTCCGTGACTAATTTGGGGAAGTCATGAAGGATGCTTGGATCAGGAGCTTGAGAAGAACAAGTGAACAGAGATTTGTAGTAATCAGTAACATGATCAGAAATCTCTTCAGGTTTGTTTATAACATTATTCAAGTCATCCTTAAGAGTGATAATCTTGTTTCTATGATTTCTCTGTACTGTGGAAGTGTGGAAGAACTTGGTGTTCTGATCGCCATGATGAATCCAGTTTACTCCCGACCTTTGGCTCCAAAACAATTCTTCATCCTTCCAAATTGCTGCAAGTTCAGCCATAAGATCCTTTTCTTCTTGCACAATTCCTTCATCACGATCAAGCTCAAGTAATTCGGTCAATCTCTTTTGAATATCAAGTGCTCTCTGATTTTGATCCTTGTAGACCTGTCTAGCCCAACTTCGCAACTCGTTTTCACAGTTCGCTAACTTCTCAGCACAATTACTGCCATTCTCCCAATTTCGGTTGATAATTTCTTCACATTCCTCCTTGTTGAGCCACCTTTCATCAAATCTGAATGGTCGAGGTCTATTATCTTTAATCCCAAACAGTTGTAACCGGAGAGGAGAGTGATCTGATTCAAGAGGTAGCTCATGAAAAAGGATAGCTTCGCTGAACATAGTTCTCCAAGCTGGCGTACAAAGGGCTCTGTCTAGACGACTCTCAATTCTACGATTTCCTTCTTGGTTGTTTGCCCAGGTAAAATCGTGTCCTCTATAGCCCAAATCCAAAAGACCATTATCATTAACAAAGTCCCTAAAAGGGATGGTTGATTCGTTTCTAGGAAGCCCACCACCCTTCTTCTCCTCGTTGAACAAAACAGCATTAAGGTCCCCAATAATTACCCACCTATCCTCCTCATTTTCCCTGAGATTACTGAGGATATCCCAAAAATCCCTACGATCAGTGGGGTTAGAGGGAGCGTGAACAAAAGTAATAAAATAACCCCCCTCAGAGTTAACAAAAGCATCAATGAAAAAACCATTACAATCCAGAATTTGCAGATCAAGATTTCTGGTCCACCATAAAGCAAGACCGCCAGCTCTGTCTTCTGGAGAAACATAGTGGTGCTCCGAGAACCTTAAATTTCTTCTTTTCTTCTCCATATAAGAATCTTTCTTCTTAGTTTCGGACAGGAAAACGACTGATGGCTTGAAGCGATTAACCATTTTCCTAAGTTGTCGAACTGTAGGTTTCTACCCGAATCCCGTACAGTTCCAAGCAATTGTACTCATGGCCCCTGTGGTGGCTTGGAATCGGCCACCATGTCCACAGAAGCACCTGGGCCAAAACCCGGTGGAATTTCTTCATCTTCTTCCTCCTGAATTCCACAAATCGCCAAGAAATCACTTGAATTGCTCACAGAGTGATGGAGCAGAGTATGTGGCTCCCCTGTTTCTTCCCTTTCGAACTCAGCCACATAGCCCGCCTTCCTTTTCTTTTTGGAAATGTTCTGAGTTGGGCTAGAGGACAGCCTGCGAGAATTGAAAGTGTGGCGGGCTGGAGATTTTGATTGTTTAACAGCTCCACTCGACCCAACACTAAAATAGTTATGGTTAACAAAGAAATTGGTCTGGGGTTGGGTTGGGACTTGGCCCAAATTTGAGTTAGGGACATTTGGGCCCATAAAAGCTACGGGAGAGAAGATGTTATTTGGGTAGGGTTGGGATTGATCAGCCGTCTCTACCCCTCCAAAGAGATTACGAGAGACTGTCTTTTGCTGGAGAGTTGGAGAGATGAATGTCTGGGTTTGTGTGAACGGCGGTGACAGTGTCTGATGGGGTGAGAGAAAGTTAAGGGAAGGGGAAAGAGTCGTTTGTAACGGGAAGTTCTGGCTAGTCACTGACAGGGGGGTTTGACCTTGATGTGGTGAGAAACCCAAAGTTTGGTGGGGCCCAATGTTGGCGTTCTGCGTCGGAGCACCGCTGTTCGCCGTCGGCGATTGGAAGGCCCGATCCGTCGGATTTGAGGAAGATGCAGCATCCTTGTTGATGATGGCTTCAGCCTCCAGCTGCTGAACAGTCCGAGGTGAGAAAGCATTCGAACTCGCCCTTGTCCATGGCCCCCAACGTTGAATGTCTGGAAGTGGGTGATTCCCTCCTTCTGGGTTCCTTCGAGACTCACACTCTTGCTTAGTGTGGTCAATCTTACCACAGTAGTAGCACACCATCATCAATCTCTCGTACTTCAACTCGATCCAGATTCTCTTCTGTTGGTGGCGAAGGTAGAATCCGTCTGGGAGTGGTTTGGTCATGTCAACTTCCACGAAAGCCCTAACAAACAGCCTGTAGATCTGCGCTTGCAAAGCTCTACGGTCCAAGTCAATTAGACGGTTAAACATGTTCCTTATCATGGATATATTACCTTCAGTACGATAAGCCTCCGGCAGATTATGGATTTGGATCCAAAAATCAGCATGATTGAAAGTGATTGCCCCTGGGATCTCCGTGCCGATCCACCTTTTGAGTTGACGCAGAGTGCCAGAAACTGGGCATGGGCGGTCTTCCCATATCGCCTCCATTTCTTCTTTGGATTTGAAGTCAATTGTGAAGGTATTCTCCCCAGCATCATCGATCCTTGGCATTTCATGGACTTTTGGTTTGAAGTTGTCAAGCCATGCCGCTCGTATCATGTTTCTCATTGATCGAGCATTGACTGTTCTTTCAGACAGCAGTTTACCAACTAGGGTGTTCTTGTGTGCTATCCTGGCTTCATCTGGCTTCATCTCGAGATCCCATTCACCCGCTTGGTTGATCAAAGCATTAACATCCATCTTTCTCCAAGTGGCTTTTGTTGGGTTTGTATGGCAGCAGAACAAGGTAAGGTTTATTTCTTCAGGGGTGGGTTTTAGCATAAGGGTCTTGATCTTCAGCCGATTTCCATTGCTTTTATAACTCAATCTGGGCTTCGTCATAACTCTAATGTCCCTTTCCCTTGTATTAGGTAAGATTTGACGAGGAATAAAAGCACAACAGTCTGCTCTTCTTCTGTCCGATACATGGCACTTTTGGGGCTCAAGGTAAAGTCTGATACGGAGTAAATGTTCTGGTTGAAATAGTGGAAACCAAGTGCAGCAGTCATCCTCCCAAGATTTATTAAACACTTCGTCCAGCTGTATGATTTGATAAATGTCCTCCATGCTACTGCAGTTTGCAGATCTCTTGAGAGGCTCAGAGCAGAAGATAGGAGAGAGATCTGAGATTTGGAGCAGTAATGGTGGCTTGAAGAGACTCATATCTACCGGAGCCACTTTCCTTTCTGGGAATAGATGTAATGGTTGATGATCCTTTAATGCTGGATGTACCTTCTTCCAGCTACCCATCTCTGTTTTTGCCTTCCGATTTAAATGCTGCAGTGTGGTTTGAGGGGGGTTATTTTGCTTTAAGAGTAGTGTATGAATCATCTCCTTGAAGATGGAGGTTTAGTAGTCATCTCAGCAAGTGAGGAGTAAAGTCATCCAGATCACAAAGGCTGTGCTGGGAAGAAAGTGCAGGAATTCAAACGGGACTGAGAAAAAGCTTCAGAATTCAAAAAACTAGAGAGAGAAAATGTAGAGAGAGGTCTTTAGCTATCTATTAGGGATCCGTCTAGGAAATGAGAAGAGAAAGAAACTGGCGTATTTTAGAACGTGAATTGTTCATGGTTTAGAAAATCGGATCGTACTGGTCAGTTCAACTAGAAAAATAGAAACCGGACAAAAATTTAAATTTCATCCGAATAAAAAATGGGGAAAAACTAAATTAGTGGAGGAGTAAGACGCTAATCCATTTAATTCAATCTCAAAATCGGTGGCAATTTTATTTTTTACAAAAATCCTAATAACGGTATCCTGTCGATGACAACTTGCGACTAGATGGATAAAATACGAAGCTTCATTTGGGGATCGTCGGCTGGAACAAGATGTATATATTCACATGGTTGGTTGTGAGACAATATATAAGTCGAAGAGAGATGGAATTTGGGGCTTCGTCAAGGCAAGGAGTTGAATGTGGCATTATACGATGAAGCTTGCTTGCTTGGTTATTTCTTATAAAATTCGAATGATCTTTAGGTGCAGTATTGCAAGCAAAACATTTCAAAGCAGCCATGGGAGGATTCTGTGTGAGATCACTAACTCGAACATCCACATTATGGCAGTCGGCAGAGAATTGATGAAGTCTTAAACCCTAACTAATAGGTTAGATATATGTATCGGCTAAAAAAAAATTACCCATGATTTGACTTGTATTAAAATGAATATGCAATATATAAATATTGGCTGTTTTTTTTTTGTCATCCTATAGTTTACCCTCCAATCTTCCTTTCAGTGCACTTTTCCGGGAGTGGATCAGGTCAGTAACTCTATGATTAGTAACCATAAGTAACATGTTCACGTCAGCATGACATCAGTATCCTCTCTCTCGGAAAATCTTTTATCTTTTTCCCTTTAATCTTTAACGGACGATTTCTCTCTCGTTTTAAGTCGAAATTTAAGTTTTCTTGCTCAGATAAATCAGATTAAATGTGCTCTTTAAAATGATATCCTCTTTGATATATTTTTAGTACAAAAAAATTGAATAATTTTTTACCAGTCATTACTATATGGTATGCTCTAATTTAATATCATATGGTAAGAAAGCGTATCATGATGATATGAACATACCAATATGGTAAGAAGGTTGAATACATGATAGTATGAGTATATTAACTGTAATTTACGACTTTCATCATTGTTTATTACAAGTTACCACCCACATACCATATAGTGGTAAAGTATGGTAATTTTTTATTCGTGATTTTTTTCACCCAGAAATTTATAAATCCAACAGATCATGATGAACTCGTTCCTTCTAAGCAAACGTTTTCAAAAACGACTTAAAAACGAAGAAGTTATCATATGGTATGTAGTTGGTAAAAAAAAGTTTCTCGAAATATATTGAAAATTGATCTACTTTTGTAGAGCACAACGAACGCGTTCCATCTGTGAAAAAAATTGAAATCCGAGTTAGAACGAAAAAGATAAGAACCGATTAAAAAAACTAGGAAAAATAAAATGCATTTAATTGACAACACTTAGATTTTAATTTTCTAGACTCACTTAAATCTAAAAATCTGGATTTAATTATTTTAGTAACCATTGCTTACTCACCCGTCACCTTATCCTAAGTACACTTTTCCTATCTTTCTTCATTAATGACTAGCTTATTACCCG
Organism: Linum trigynum; assembly: GCA_964030455.1. Lineage (NCBI taxonomy): Eukaryota > Viridiplantae > Streptophyta > Magnoliopsida > Malpighiales > Linaceae > Linum > Linum trigynum. The sequence goes on along the minus strand of OZ034817.1, from coordinate 52,159,099 downwards.
GCCCGTTGGCCGGATTACTATATGTCACCCACTTGTGGAATGGGAGAGAAAGCAAGTGAGAGTGAAGGGATTGGGATTCCACTTGATTAGGATCGACCCACTAATCCGATTCTTCCCGACCCGCCCAAACCTAAAGGGTCAGAAAGAGTCAATAAGAAAATACGAACGGAGAGGATTAGTCATATATCTTGACTCTTCAGAAGTGTGACAGGATCAAGGTTGGGTGAGGGCAATTTTTAGCGCTAAGCAGAGTTCTGGGTTGAATAACTTTACTTAGGCCTAGAAATTGGTGCTGATGCAGACTGCAGTTTTTATTATACCATCATCAATCATCATTGAATTAGTCCTGGGCATCCCTCCCCGTTGTTGGTATGAATTCTAATGATGGCTTCATTCCTTGCACCAGCCATATAAGCGAGTTGTCATCTCGAGCATGATTTGCCTATGTACAAATGATACAATTAGACTATGAAACTGAATTCAAAGAAAAGGAAAAGAGAATTCTATCACATGCCAATAAATACACACATAATAGTTGAAGCTAAGTGAAAGTCATTACTCACACATCAATTCTAAAAAAATTACAGACTAAACAATGGCTAGAATGGCAATGAAACTACCAAGAATCATGGACGAAACAACTTGTCAAATTAAATAATCCTTATACTGAAACTACCTTCTAACTTGAAATAAGACATGATCACAGTTCATAGCTCTCTTCTCACTATGAATTGGTTGCAGCTCGTCTTTATCACTGCCTCCCAAGCTCAATTCAAACAGAATAGAGACTGTTATGTAAGATAACCATATCCTTACTGATCATAATTCCTTTCTTCACTCCAATTTTGTCGGAGAAAAGAGTTATCCCCCCTCTCTAGCATTTCCCTTTCCCCCTCTCTTCTCCCTCTTCTTCACAAACCGATCCCTAAACCAGCAACAACAACACAAAAATAGCCTTCGCCTCTGCCATCTCCATCTACTGAACGCGTTGGTGGCAAGACAGGACTGCAGAAGCAAAATTTTCTAAAATCAAACTAAATTTTTTGAAGGAGACTCAACCACGAAAAAAGAGTAAAGCAACAATGCTAATAGTTCAGATGGTTGGTTTTGATGTTATACGTTGCTTTTGTTCTGGTCTCCAGTATATCAACTGCAACAGAGATGTTTCCTCCAATCATCTTTAGTGCACGGTTTAGAAGCAAGTCCTCCTATTTGTGTCAAACGGAAACATTCATGGGTTCTTAACTCCCCTGTTAGTGTAAATGCAGCAACAGCAAAGAAGTTTGACAACACAGCAAGCACCCAGGCAAAATGATACAATGCAGTATGTGATATGTGTCTCGAAGGTTTTGAGTTACTAAAGTTCATGTTAAAAATAAAAATGAATTAAAATGGATTATTCTATTAAGCAAACATCCCCTCTAATCATACAAAGATCAGATATCCAATTCACAAACAATTAAGCCATAAAAAATCATCACACATCCACCACCTTTGATTGCCTAAATTTGGGTTTTCGCAAAGTTATGGACTCTTAAGGGTAACGTTCATGGGTAGTCTGTTTCATAACTCTAGAGAGCACAGTAAGCAGCCACCAGCCAGACACAGTGCGGTAGGCGAATATGATTCTCAATTCACAATTTCTCACCACCGGAAAGAACAGACCATAATAAGAGTAGCGTTCATGGGTGGTCTGTTTAATAGCACTACTACACAATTTGTTAAAAAGGAAAGAAAGGTATTTAGCATCATGACGGAACAACTTTTACAGGCCAACAACGACAACATGCTGCAACCACCAGAACTGGTATCACAACTCATAGGGAAAATCAAAGATTTACTCTCAAATTAAGTAGTTACAACATCGAGCAATCGTCAAGCACATACACCATCACAAAAGTCACGGAACCTGATTCGCAAAGCATTCAAACATTTGAGGACATTTCTGCAAAGGTACAACTTATATGTCTTTTTTCCAAGACATTTCCATCAACTTGCTAATAAATTTGCAATGCATAAAATAAACGGGCCAAAACTTGAAATTCAGCCTGTTTGACCGACCCATGCCAAATCCTAATTATTCTTTAATTTTAAACTTTCTATTTGAAAATAAAAAATAGTGAAAGAAAAGAGATGACTGCAATTCGCCATTTGCACATCACTTATTCGGGAATAAAACCATAGAAATTCAAAAGGAACTGAAAATGTTTAGGATCGTTTTAATGTTTAAAATAACCAAATAGATCTTTCTGTTTAGTTTTTTTACTAACAAATATCAAACGATTCCCTATTAAATACACTATAATTTGATCATTATGATATCAAATAATTATATAATATATATTTGAAATGATAAAAATTGGACTAATTGGGTTGGTCAAGGTTGAACCATTGAATAACTTTAAAATACATTATATTTTAGCCACTAAGATATAAAATAATAGCAAAATATATATTATGCTAGAGAAAATAACTTGTTTTAGAATGGCAAACCAATGATGTTCATTTGTTTTACTTGATGGACAAATCCCGTGTAGGTCAGACCCATTCAACTTTTTATTTTATGGTTAGCGGTTAGCCATTAGATACCATTCATTAGTTTATTGTTAAATTTTTTATTTTTAACAATAAAAAGGATTATTATTTTTGCCTTTTCATATATATTTTATCACCACGGAGAAATAAAAGGGCTTAAAGAAAAAAATTGACACTCTTGGTTCCGTTTAAATCCGCATGTGTACGGTAAGTTGGCCCGTTCCACAGAGGAAAGAGAAAAAATTGACACTCCCTATTATCCCTTCCTACAAACGCTACTGGAGCAGGGAATTTGAAATAGGGGAAGAGTTTTTTCCTCTCGGCTATTATATGTTTTTAATTTAAAAAGATACAACAAATCTACTTAGTGTGATTGGTTATGATCCTTGCTTTTCTATAAAATGGTCATGGTTCGAATCCCAGTACGTGTCTTTTTTATTTTTAACAATAAAAAGGAGTATTGTTTTTGCCTTTTCCTATATATTTTATGACCACGGAGAAATAAAAGAGCTTAAAGAAAAAAATTGACACTCTTGGACCCGTTTAAATCTGCATGTGTACGGTAAGTTGGCCCGTTCCACAGAGGAAAGAGAAAAAAATTGACACTCCCTATTCTACCCTTCCTACAAACGCTCCTGGAGCAGGGAATTTGAAATAGGGAAAGAGTTTTTTCCTCCCGGCTATTATATGTTTTTAATTTAAAAAGATACAACAAATCTACTTAGTATGATTGGTTATGATCTTTGCTTTCCTATAAAATGGTCATGGTTCAAATCCCAGTATGTGTCTTTTTAATGAACAAAAAAAAGTTATTGTGAAGACCAAAATGTCCTTCCTACTTTCACTCTCGTTGCAGGAAATTTGAAATGGGGAAGTTGTTTTCCCCTTCGGCGTATTATATGTACTAGCCTATTACCCGGCCCGTTGGCCGGATTAGTGTATGTTACCCACTTGTGGAATAGGAGAAAAAGCAAGTGAGAGTAGAAGGAATTGGGATTCCACTTGCTTAGGACCGACCCACTAATCTGATTCTTCCCGACCCGCCCCAACCTAAAGGGTCAGAAAGAGTCAATAAGAAAATACAAACGGAGAGGATTAGTCATATATCTTGAATCTTCATAAGTGGGTCAAACATGATCAAGGTTGGGTGAGGGGAATTTTTAGCGCTAAGCAGAGTTCTGGTTGAATAACTTTACTTAGGCCTAGAAATTGGTGCTGATGCAGACTGCAGTTTTTATTATACCATCATCAATCATCATTGAATTAGTCCTGGGCATCCCTCCCCGTTGTCGGTCTGAATTCTAATGATGGCTTCGTTCCTTGCACCAGCCATATCGGCGAGTTGTCATCTCGAGCATGATTTGCCTATGTACAAATGATACAATTAGAGTATGAAACTGAATTCAAAGAAAGGAAAAGAGAATTCTATTACATGCCAATAAATACACGCATAATAGTGAAGCTAAGTGAAAGTCATTACTCGCAAATCAATTCTCAAAAATTACAGACTAAACAATGGCTAGAATGGCACTGAAACTACCAAGAATCATGGACGAAACAACTTGTCAAATTAAATAATCCTTATACTCAAAACTACCTTCTAACTTGAAATAGGACATGATCACAGTTCATAGTTCTCTTCTCACTATGAATTGGTTGCAGCTCGTCCTTATCACTGCCTCCCAAGCTCAATTCCAACAGAATAGAGACAATTATGTAAGATAACCATATCCTTATTGATCATAATTCCTTTCTTCACTCCATTTTTGTCAGAGAAAAGAGTTAACCCCCTCTCCTGCATTTCCCTTTCCCCCTCTCTTCTCCCTCTTCTTCACAAACCGATCCCTAAACCAGCAACAACAACACAAAAATAGCCTTCGCCTCTGCCATCTCCATCTACTGAACGCGTTGGTGGCAAGACAGGACTGCAGAAGCAAAATTTTCTAAAATCAAACTAAATTTTTTGAAGGAGACCTAACCACGAAAAAAGAGTAAAGCAACAATGCTAATAGTTCAGATGGTTGGTTTTGATGTTATACATTGCTTTTGTTCTGGTCTCCAGTATATCAACTGCACGATTTAGAAGCAAGTCCTCCTGTTTGTGTCAAACGGAAACATTCATGGGTTCTTACTCCCCTGTTAGTGTAAAAGCAGCAGCGGCAAAGAAGTTTGACAACACAGCAAGCACCCAGGCAAAATGATACAATGCAGTAGGTGATATGTGTCTCGAAGGTTTTGAGTTACTAAAGTTCATGTTAAAAATAAACATGAATTAAAATGGATTATTCTATTAAGCAAACATCCCCTCTAATCATACAAAGATCATATATCCAATTCACAAACAATTAAGCCATAAAAAATATCATACATCCACCACCTTTGATTGCCTAAATTTGGTTTTTCGCAAAGTTATGGACTCTTAAGGGTAACGTTCATGGGTAGTCTGTTTCATAACTCTAGAGAGCACAGTAAGCAGCCACCAGCCAGACACAGTGCGGTAGGCGAATATGATTCTCAATTCACAATTTCTCACCACCGGAAGTAAGAACAGACCATAATAAGCGTAACATTCATGGGTGGTCTGTTTCATAGCACTACCACACAATTTGTTAAAAAAGAAAGAAAGGTATTTAGCACCACGGTGGAACAACTTTTACAGGCCAACAACGACAACATGCTGCAACCACCAGAACTGGTATCACAACTCATAGGGAAAATCAAAAGAGCAATCGTCAAGCACATACACCATCACAAAAGTCACGGAACCTGATTCACAAAGCATTCAAACATTTGAGGACATTTCTGCAAAGGTACAACTTATATGTCTTTTTTCCAAGCCATTTCCATCAACATGCTAATAAATTTGCAATGCATAAAACAAACGGGCCAAAACTTGAAATTCAGCCTGTTCGATCGACCCATGCCAAATTCTAATTATTCTTTACTTTTAAACTTTCTATTTGAAAATAAAAAAAATAGTGAAAGAAAAGAGACGACTACAATTCGCCATTTGCACATCACTTAATCGAGATTAAAACCATGGAAATTCAAAAGGAACTGAAAATGTTTAGGATCGTTATAATGTTTAAAATAACCAAATAGATCGTTATGTTTAGTTTTTCACTAACAAATACCAAACGATTCCCTATAAAATACACTATAATTTGATCATTATGATATCAAATAATTATAAAATATATATTTGAAATGATAAAAATTGGACTAATTGTGTTGGTCGAGGTTGAACCATTGAATAACTTTAAAATACATTATATTTTAGCCACTAAGATATAAAATAATAGCATAATAGAAAATAGCTTGTTTTAGAATGACAAACCAATGATGTTCATTTGTTTTACTTGATGGCCAAATCCCATGTAGGTCAGGCCCATTCAACTCTTTTATTTTATGGTTAGCGGTTAGCCCATTAGATACCATGCATTAGTTTATTGTTAAATTTTTTATTTTTAACAATAAAAAGGAGTATTAGTTTTTCCTTTTCATATATATTTTATCACCACGGAGAAATAAAAGGGTTTAAAGAAAAAAAATTGACACTCCTGGACCCGTTTAAATTCGCATGTGTACGGTAAGTTGGCCCGTTCCATAGAGGAAAGAGAAAAAAATTGACACTTCCTATTCTACCCTTCCTACAAACACTCATGGAGCAGGGAATTTGAAATGGGGGAAGGGTTTTTTCCTCCCTGCTATTATATGTTTTTAATTTAAAAAGATACAACAAATGTGCTTAGTGTGATTGGTTATTATCCTTGCTTTTCTTTAAAATGGTCATGGTTCGAATCCCAGTACGTGTCTTTTTAATGAATAAAAAAAGTAATTGTGAAGACCAAAATGTCCTTCCTACTTTCACTCTCGTTGCAGGAAATTTGAAATGGAGATCCCGTTTTTCCTTTCGGCGTATTATATTATGTGTAGATAGTAGATTTAAATCTCCGCGTTGATATTTGTAACTTTTTTTTTATTTTGGCTGCAGTCTGAAATATTTGACCATCCATTCATCACGCGTGCGGTTCACGACAAGTCTCCGATCGAGTCAAGATTTAAGAGGGCCCACCCTACCTGCCACGTGTCGCCTCTCTGCACTTGGACCCGCCCACGCTGCCGTTTTTGGACTTCCCACTCAGTTTGTTGCTTTTTCACCGACTTCTCCTCTTAACGTTAATTCTATATGGACGAACTCAACGTAACTCGTTTGCTTGTTGGATTTGAAAATGAGAGTTTTGAGTTTTCAAAATCTTTGGATTTATGATGGATTTGTTGCATTATGGATTTGGAAGAGTACATTGTTTGTTTAGTTTATTTTTGTCATAGATTCATTATGAATTTGTTCACATTTTGCCTTCCATTATCAAATTCCAAATGAAATGTGGGATTTGCAAATCCGTGAGGTCCACGGATTTGGATCTAAAAAATGGATCCAAATCCGTGGGCCCCACGGATTTGTGTCCCTTAGCAAACAATGAACCTATACCATTTTCATTATGCTTGAGATTTGGGTACCAAATCCATTACCCAAATCCCAAAAGCAAACCATACCTTATTTAATAGATCCACTACCGTTTGATTCCCATAATTGATATTTGATTGGCAAAATAATGTATCATCATCGTGTATACACTTACCAAATCTTTGTAACTTTAATGGTTGCTCGGTTTCTATTGTCTTAAATTGGATATGTTATTTCTTGTATATATGTATCAAAATTATCCATAATCCACAATTTAGTTTGCGACAAAATGCCATGGTGGTAGTACTTAATGTTGGGTTCTATGCGGATGAGGGTGTACACACGATAATCCGAAACTAAAGTATTAAGATTATGATAGATTCGTAAACTACATTTAGTTTTCGAAAAGAACGTTTCAATCATGCATTCAAAAAACTTTGGATTACAATAAATTTCTCACAAGAATAAAATTATCAACACTTTAGCTTTTATACCTAAGAATGATAAAGTAAACTTAGAGGTTTTCCGAAAGAAGAAGAATAACCATTTTGAGGGCCCCCTTACATATATTTTTAGGGGTTGATTCGTGGATTGTTTTATGAAAAGTCGACATTATCGATAAAACATTATTTTATGAAGGAGTGTCATTATCTATGAAACATTGTTTCATAAAAAGATTATCATTATCCATAAAAATGAAACCACCAATCAGTGGTGGAGTCAAAATTCGAAAGTACTTGTGTCCTCTTTCTATAATATAAATAAATAATTATTTAATTATTTAATGATTATAATTAAAACTAATCATATTCAAATAATTCATTCATAAATAATAAAGAAATATTAGACTAATGCAACCATTTTTTCATAAGCAATTATGACGCATTTTCATATTCCTAATGAATCCAACTATAAGCAATCATTAGCAAATTGGTCGCAATTCGATTTTGAAACTTGTTTTTAGAATAGCTCAAAGTTGATAATGTTCTTTCTACACTTGCAGTTGCAACAAGTATAGTCAAAACTAACTTCAGAAGACAGAAAGATCGATTATCAGGTATTGTGAATTTTTTTTAAAAGTATGATAGATTGATTTATATTAGTTTTTAAACTTGAAATAACATATAGTGTAGTGATAAAACACTTTTATATCACATAAAGATGATGAGTGCAACCATTTATTAGCACATATATGAGGTATTTTATGTTACCAAAAATTACCTGTGTCCCCGGGCACATCCCATTGCCCTTGGCTCCGCCTATGCCACCAATCACCACTAAAACAAATGGATGTGTATCTTCATAAAATTAAAATAGTTGATTTGGTTGTCTAATCCAAAACCAATTTGTTCTCAAACTGATTTGACCCATTAGTCCGGTTTAACCAAATCCTCAACATTTCATAATTTCAATAATAATTAGGAAGACCAACAATGAAGGGAAATAACAAGACGTGTACATCATTTCATTTCCTTAATGTACTAGCGTGGGCTCCGACCATTTGACCGCAGGAAGGTGGGGTATGAAATTTGGTAATGTAATGGGGTGTATAGTTAATTGTTGTATAGTTTTTTTTTTTTTGGAAACACGTGATATAGTGAATTTTAGTAGGAAAGAGACATGAATGATGCAACGAATCAAAAATCACCCTTATGAACCAAAATCAAGTACCTGTTACCTTGTGAAACAATAATGTTTCTGGTAATATGATGAGGTGGAGTAAGTATAAAAACCAAATTCCAGAAAATCGAATAAAAAATCGCCTATCCCGCCGGTTTTCGAGAAATAAGCATCTCACAATCGTTGCTAGCTGTTACTCGGCCCGTTGGCCAATTAATTTGCTTTATAAAACTTTCATCTTGTCATCATTGTGCTTTCTGATTTTTTGCCAAGCCATGATAAAATCTAAAGAAATCAAGAATGAACAACACGATTTGGGATAGGAACCAACGTTCCTGTATCCCTAGAAAATGGTGGTAAACACGGACTCACCTGCCAAACTGGTTTGGATTGAGATTTTTATCGGGTATCAGGGAACCATGTGATTATAAATTAGACTTGATCAAAACGGGCCAAAACTTGAAATTCAACCTGTTTGACCGACCCATGCCAAACTCTAATTATTCTTTATTTTTAAACTTTCTATTTGAAAATAAAAAATAAAGAAAGAAAAGAGATGACTGCAATTCACCATTTTCACATCACTGATTTGGAAATAAAAGTATAGAATTTCGAAATGAAACTGAAAATGTTTAGGATCATTTTAATGTTAAAATAACCAAATAGAACTTTCTGTTTAGTTTTTTACTAACAAATACCAAAAAATTCCCTATAATATACACTATAATTTAATCATTATGATATCAAATAATTACATAATATATATTTGAAATAATAAAAATTGGACTAATTGGGTAGGTCGAGGTTGAACCATTGAATAACTTTAAAATACATTATATTTTAGCCACTAAAATATAAAATAATAGCATGATATATATTATACTAGAGAAAATAGCTTTTTTTAGAATAGCAAATCCATGATGTTCATTTGTTTTACTTGATGAGCAAATCCCGTGTCAGGCCCATTCAACTCTTTTATTTTATGATTAGCGGTTAGCTCATTAGAATCCATGCATTAGTTTATTGTTAATTTTGTTTTCTTTAGCAATAAAAAGGAGTATTGTTTTTGCCTTTTCATATATATTTTACCACCACGGTGAAATAAAAAGACTTAAAGAAAAAATTGACACTCCTGGATCCTTTTAAATCCGCATGTGTACGGTAAGTTGGCCCGTTCCACAGAGAAAAAAGAAAAAAAATTGACACTTCCTATTCTACCCTTCCTACAAACGCTCATGGAGCAGGGAATTTGAAATGGGAGAAGGGTTTTTTCCTCTCTGCGATTATATGTTTTTAATTTAAAAATATGCAGCAAATGTACTTAGTGTGATAGGTTATGATCTTTACTTTTCTTAAAAGTGGTCATGGTTCGAATCCTAGTAAGTGTCTTTTTAATGAATAAAAAAAAATAATTGTGAAGACCAAAATGTCCTTCCTACTTTCACTCTGGATGCAGGAAATTTGAAATGGAATTTCAAGTTTTCTCATTTGGCTTTTATTTATTGTGTAGATAGATAATCGACAAATTATATGGATTTTCCTACGTGGAGTGGATATGTGAATTTTGGTATTCTTGTTCTCTCTATCATGCGTGTTTTCGCACATGCACACGGCTAGATACATTTGTAGCAATTTGTTTGTCTTCAATTCAAAACTAAATAGAAGGTTTCGATGTTGGTAAAATATCCAAAGACTTTAGATATATGGTGTATGAGTGCCTACTACGTCCATATTTAATATTAATCTTAACCACTCGATTTTTTAAGATAACTTTATTTTTGTTTACATATATTAGATGAAAATTTCAAGCCCACAATAGAATTTTATTCGAGGTGCCTATTATCGATGAAAAGTCTTAAACCGATTTTAATTTTTCTCTTCATATTAACAGATACATGTACAATGACATATTAGTGAATAAATCTAGCCTCATATTCATTATTATGAACTAGTTTTCTGCCCGCTCGTTGGGCGTTGCGTTTTATTTTGTTGTTTTATTTTGCGGTCATTTTATCATATTCTTTCTTATTTATTTTGGGCGTATGCAATAGTACTTGTATTTTATATGTCTTGTTTGTTTTTCTTCCGCATTAGTTGTCCTTCCTATTTGAGTTTAGGACTTAAATTGGTTTTACACTTTTACTATGAACATATGCGTTGCGTTTGAAAACTGAGGCATAATGTATTTATGGATTGAGTTCAAAAAGCTCATATGACAGATGTAGTAGTTAGCTGTTGTTTGCACATTTTTTATATGATTTTTTTATAGATTGTATCGTTAATCTAATTTGTCTTGTTGCTGTTATTGTTTCACGTATTTGTATTTTCAGATGTTTATGATGAAGGTAATTGAATTAGATAGCTCTTTGTAGGATTTTTTTTTGTCTTTAGATTTTAGAAGTTTATGTATGTCATTTATGGTTTAAGTATTGAAGTTTTTCTCCTGTAAGGACGACATAAGAGCGTGCATGTGAAGAAATGTGAAAATCGTTATTTGTACTGATTGCATGGTGACGGTTCCCAGTTTTTGTCTCTGTTTGATGAATGTATAATTGAGCCAACTTCGTAGTTGAACCTACCACCGCTAATAGACTGCCAATTTGATCATAAATTTGACATCCAATAGAAAACGTATAAACCGACACCCTCAAAGCGTGATAAATCTTTCCACCCATGGAGCTAAAACAGAGGACACCATTATATATCCTGATACAGTCACAAAGTGCTTGGCAACTTCATTGTTTGACTCCAATAGATCTTTTAAAAATTCTGGAGACTCTCGAGTCGGAGGAAGTTTTACTTTGCCTTTCTTAAAACAAAGAGTGAATTTTGAAGCCCTGAATTTAGAGATTGGGATGTGCTTACTGCTTTCCATATAACAACCGCACAATATATACATTTACTCGAAAGAGGGCAAAGAGAAAAGCCTTCAACATGGTTGAACAACGATAGAAAATGACTTTTTCTTACTTTTTAGCAAAATATATTTGGATCTTTCTATCCATGCGTTTAGCTTTAGCATTTAGCTTAGCAAGTAGTTGCAACCTAAAAATAATTATGGGAAATGATATTATCCAATCATCAAGAGAAACACCAAATATATAGAAAATTTCAAAATTAAAGGAAGTTAAACTACCAGTCAAGTAGCAAAATATTGGTAAAGTCGTCCTCTTTGAACAAACACCATCTATAGTTTCATTCTTACCGTTCTAGTAATTAAGGACTTGATTGGCCTTCACTGTGCTTGAAAATGTTATACCGAAACCAATCTCAAATACCTATTTGAATAGTGGTATTTGTCGACTACAATACAACTCAATTGATACTGTCTTGTAACACCTTATTCATCGACCGAGTCTGATGCCTTAATACAAACAACAATTGGTAAGAAATCAATTAGGCCAAAATCAAAGTTTGAATTAACGATCCACTTAGGCGAAAACAACACAACCAAAACCAAAATAATATATTATTTTATGCGAAAAAATAATAACTTTCATTTTGTACAAATTGAAAGAATTTCAAAATAGAAACCCACGGCAATTGGTAAGAAATCAAATTGTAAGAACTTCAAAATAAAGATAATCTCATGCATAAATACAAAACATAAATTGGGAAGAAACCAAATTGGACCGTGTCCATCAAGGGACATCTGCTGGGCCGAGAAGAAATACAAAGCGTCCCAACGTAGGGTTCTTTTTTTTTTTTTTTTTTTCTGTGAAAGAAGCTAACCAATTTTCCGTTTTTCCTCCGATGATGGGAGATGTTGAGGAGCAGCCATGTGCTGATGTGGCAGTAAATTGGATTTGAATCTCTATAATATTAAGTAAGGATTTGACGAAGTCTAGCTTGAGCCTTGAGATAGGACATAGAGATAGTGCTAGTGCCTAGTGGGATAGATTAAATATGAATATGACTATCAATTCATTTTTTTCTTCACGGATTAGATGAATCGCTCCATCATCAATCAGTCAGGTGGATATAGAAAACATCGGATTTTACCAGAGAATGATAAAATAAAAGAAGGGAGGACTTCCACTTTGCTAGTCCTATCGCTACGACCGTTACTCTTATTTTTGTATAATTCTAATCTTTCATTGTGGTTTTTTTTATCTATTCGTGCGTGAGAGAAGACACCAACTATATATACGAAAACTCTTTTTCCTCCATATTTTATCCGTTCAAGCAAAACTATGTTAGCTCATTCCTCTCTTTCAAACAAAGGCTAGTAATATTCCACAATGATGATAAGATTAGGTTAAAAAGGGATTAAGCCAACTTATTATTAGTACCCTTCATTAGCAAAAAGCATGGCAAAAGGATAAGGACGAAATGGCGGCTTTTTCCTCTCTTTTGGGATTATATTCACGATATTGAACATTCCAACCCTAGCTAGCCTAGAATCACACTGTAAGGATTCAGATAATGATCAATATAATATCACTTAATTGTGTTGTAAATTTATTATAATGCGCAGATTGGACGTGCCCATACGTTGAAGAATTGCAAAAGGGAAAGATCGGCATAATATATTACTGGCTACGTAGGGTTGGTCGGGAGATGAAAGGGAAGGAAATTCTCCATAGTGGAAGCTAGCACCAAAATGGGATTTGCACAAATTCGTCATGAAAGGTATTATCATTATAGTGATGGCAATTTCAACCCGCCCCGCGGGTATTACCCGACCTGATCTGCGATGGGGCGGGTATTACCCGACACGCAGTAGCGTAGGGCGGAGCATGGGTATCTACTTCCAACCCGCCCTGCCCCGCCCCGGCCCGTTCTAGACTCATTTTATCTAAATTTCTTACAATATCTATACATATTTCTCCTATTTTGACTTTTCTTCAACTAATTAGAGTCGATCTTTCAACTTGTTAGGCTCAATTATCCATTCTATTATCAATATTTTTCATTCTTAAAGTGTTTTTCCCTGCTTTTTATTGTAAAATGTAAAATTTACTTGTATTTTTTTTGAACAACATGTAAGAGTGGGTCGACCCGCCCCGACCCGTAGTAGCTTGGGGCGGAACATGGGAATTGAGGTACCCGCCCCGCCCCGCCCCGCCCCATTGCCATCACTAATTATCAACAGCATCCCGTATATATAACGTTTCTGAGTTCATCATCAAATAATTAAATCCGATTCTCCATGGCCTAAACGTGAGCGAAAATGGTTCAATGTTTTGGTTGAGCGTCGTACGTCTATACTCATATTTATTGTGCATTGAGTGCAAGTTAGAAAAATGTAGAAGTCGTACGAGGACGCAAGTTTGAAAGTACATCCCTATCCAACATGTGATTAGGAGAAAATACAACACATATAGTGTCCCGTCTATTTGTATACTAAGATATAAGCTTGCATGTTACTTTCGGATCCACCACATACGCATACACTGGACAACTCCGGATATATATAAAACATCCGCGATTGAACGAGAGTCAAGTTGGATCAAATGATATATTTTGTTAAATCATATATCATATGGACAGCTCGACCATAAAACTTACTACTTGAGAGTAAACCAGTAAACAATTTTTTTGGTATGAAATGTTTGATTCACAATTAAATTACTGTTTTCGCATAAAATTTCAAATATCATTAACTATTCGTATACGAAGACTTCCGGTATGATTTTACAAAATATATATCGTGCTATGCATTGTGCATATAGAAATAACTAGCCCTTAATTGTTGGCAAATAATGGGCATGGTGTTTTATTTTTATGGGCTGACATTTTAACATTCCGAACTTTTTCCTGATGAAAATATTGTCCGCTTTGGGCATTGATCCTCACTGTTTTCGACTTGGGGTGCAATTCAAGGTGACTTCCCATAAGGTTACCCATCCTTGTTGTACTCCACACTGAGCAAAATATATATCGCACTATGCATTATGCATATATAACTAACTAGTCCTTAATTGTTGGCAACTAATGGGCATCGAACCTTTTCCTGACGAAAATATTGTCCGCTTTGGGCATCGACCCTCACTGTTTTCGACTTGGGGTGCAATTCAAGGTGACTTCCCATAAGGTCGCCCATCCTTGTTGTACTCCACACTGAGCACGTTTAACTTCGGAGTTTTTGTGAGAACTTCTCCATTACACCCCAAAACGTGTCTTGTCGGTTAAGGTCGATTTTCTACTTACGAACTATGAATCTCTCATGTACTTTGTCGATGTGGAATTTTCCTAAGGTGTTGAACAAATGTCCGTATTTACTAATGATGCCAACTCTTCTCCTAGGAATCTTCAGCCGCCTGATCGGAAAGTGCGGAGATAATCGGACGGCGGAGGAAACGGCGCTGGGATTGAGTAGGTAGCACGCGAGGGAGGGAGTAGTAAATGGAGAACGGAAACGAGACTCTCCGGCGAAGCCATCTATATACATACATAAATTATATACATAGAGGCTAGAGCCAGCGATCACACCGTTGTATATAACTTTGGAACTTATCACGAAACAGAAAACTAGGCCACCGTATTCATGCAATGCAACCCACTTTGCGCCACACGGCAACTTGACTTAGAGTCTCCCCCACCGGATATTTTCTGGGTCCCGGTCGGATCTTGACGTCGTCGATGGCGTTTGACATAATATGGATTAGCTAGGTAAGGACCTCGTTAATAAGCACTTTTGATTAATTAACCAACAAGTCGCGCCATTAGTGTCCCACTAATAACAAGATTTTTCATTTTGCGCGTGTTGAGTCTTTAAATTAAACTTTTAAGTCCTAAGTATTTGGATTCGGTTATTCCACTATATCTTTGATCAATAATAGCAGTGGAGCTACACATTGTGATAAAGATTATTGAACATGGCCATTTGGAGATTGCTAGGGTTTGCTGCTCAAGTAAGAAGACGAGAAAGATAAAAACGAGCAGTGGTTTGGGACAAAAACCGTCGTTTCTCTGATTTTACATTCATGTATATAGTCTTTAAGTAATTACTGCACATTGACGGTAACTAAGAACTAGCTATCAGATGGACTAATTTTTTTTTTATGAAGGTGATCCATACACCCGCCCACATGAGACAATAAGGGTTTTCAAGCCTTACCCATTTTATCATCCGACAAGTAAAGCTAAGGAGGAGCTACCATGAAGAGGGTATCACTACCATTGTTAGGACATGATCAGAGCACTTAAGAGGGTAACCACCACTTAACTGAACAGTTTCTCAAAGTAGTTACTAGTTACTTCTAGTGGCAATAAATAGGAGGCGGAGATGACAGATAAAGGGTCCGCCGAATTCACATCAGACAATCTAATATCAATTTTTTCTTTTCTTATCCTTTTCTCTACAAATTTAGTCATAGTTGTAATTTTGGAGCTCTTACTGAATCTCTATAGGAGTAATTTAATTAATGAAGCTTTGTCTCATAGATCATTAAAGACAATGAACACACTTGTTTGAACTATGTACAAAAAGGTGTAACTCGTGTTTAGTAGTCGTTTTGTTAAAAGTCAAATGTCCAATTCAATTAAGACCAACCCAAATCTCATAACCGAAAAACATAATCCTTACAAATAAACTTTTGCGTTAGGGTTATAAGTTCAGGACTGGCAAAAAAAAAAACTTTGTGTTAGGACTTGCAAATAATTTGAAACATAAATAAAATAGCTATAACCATTTACAAATAACAATAATGCATATACATTAAATGGTGCTCAACTAAGGAGAGGGGTAGGGCTAGTCCTTGGCAATCTTTAGATGACATCACACTTGTGCCAAAAGCTAAATATTAAAGCCGCTTATGATTATTATTGTACATAATTATCAACTAGCAGGCCCCGGCCTGTTGGCTGGAGGAAGATGAGGTATGCAATTTGATAATTTAATGGGGTGTATAGTTTATTGTTGTATAGTTTTTTTTTGGGAAACACGTAATAAAAATAGTGAATTTAGCAGGAAAGAGACATGAATGATGCAACGAATAAAAAATCGGTCTTATGAACCAAAATCAAGTACTTGTTACCTTGTGAAACAATATTGTTTCTGGTAATATGATGAGGTGGAGTAAGTTTTATAGAAACCGAATTCCAGAAAATCGAATAAAAAATCACCTATCCCGTCGGTTTTCGGGAAATGAGCATCTCACAATCGTTGCTAGCTTTTACTCGGCCCTTTGGCCGATTAATTTACTTTATAAAACTTTCATCTTGTCGTCATTGTGCTTTCTGGTTTTTGTCAGGTCATGATAAAATCTAAGGAAATCAAGAACGAACAACACGATTTGGGATAGGAACCGCCGTTGTCGTATCCCTAGAAAATGGTGGTAAACACGGACTCACCTGCCAAAATGGTTTGGATTGATCAAAACGGGCAAAACTTGAAATTCAGCCTGTTTGACCGATCCATGCCAAATTCTAATTATTCTTTACTTTTAAACTTTCTATTTGAAAATAAAAAATAGTTAAAGAAAAGAGATGACTGCAATTCGCCATTTGCACATCACTTATTCGGGAATAAAGCCATATAAATTCAAAAGGAACTGAAAATGTTTAAGATCGTTTTAATGTTTAAAATAACCAAATAGATCTTTCTGTTTAGTTTTTTACTAACAAATACCAAACGATTCCCTATAAAATACACTATAATTTGATCACTATGATATCAAATAATTATATAATATATATTTGAAATGATAAAAATTGGACTAATTGGGTTGGTCGAGAATGAACCATTGAATAACTTTATAATACATTATATTTTAGCCACTAAGATATAAAATAATAGCATAATATATATTATGCCAGAGAAAATAGTTTGTTTTAGAATGACAAACCAATGATGTTCATTTGTTTTACTTGATGACCAAATCCCGTGTAGGTCAGACCCATTCAACTCTTTTATAATATGGTTAGCGGTTAGCCCATCAGATACCATGCATTAGTTTATTGTTAAATTTTTTATTTTTACCAATAAAAGGGAGTATTTTTTTTTTGCCTTTCATATATATTTTATCACCACGGAGAAATAAAAGGGGTTAAAGAAAAAATTGACACTCCTGGACCCGTTTAAATCCGCATGTGTATGGTAAGTTGGTTCGTTCCACAGTGGAAAGAGAAACAAATTGACACTGCCTATTCTACCCTTCCTACAAACGCTCATGGAGTAGGGAATTTGAAATGGGAGAAAGGTTTTTTCCTCACTGCTATTATACCTTTTTAATTTAAAAGGATACAACAAATGTACTTAGTGTGATTGATTATGATCCTTACTTTTCTTTGAAATGATCATGGTTCGAATCCCAGTACGTTTTTTTCCTTAAGCATATTATATGCGTGTATTATTGGTTCATGGAACCCGCGGTTAATTACCTCGCCCAATAGAAAGCTTTCATGTTTAGTTAAGTACCAAACTAAGCACAACCTCCTGGTCGTATTCGTATATCATGTTGTTTCTGTTAGAATATAACACTGTTAAAAAAAAGTAGACTATAACAGATAATTTTGTAAAATGATATTTAGTGGGACAATTGTGATTTAATTAGTAACATATTGATAGAATGTCATTGTTAACATAAACTAATGTTAAAAGGGAGGATGTAGGGGGTCGTAACGATATTAGTGTTATTATGGTTAGAGATGACAATTTGAACTCGTTGAAAATTAACATAAACTAATGTTAAAAGGGAGGATGTAGGGGGTCGTAACGATATTAGTGTTATTATGGTTAGAGATGACAATTTGAACTCGTTGAAAATTATTCAGCTTGATCAACCATGGGTAGGTCTTGACCTATCAGCAGCAGCATGGGCGGGGTATGAGCACACTAGTTTCGTCCTATCCGTCCCGTCCCATCCCGTTCTTACTCATTACATCTTGGTTTGACTCAATATTTATTTGTATTCCTCCGATTTTGACTGTTTGTATTATAGTTTTACACAAATAAAACTTCGAATAAATGCAAGACTCCATTCAACTTATTAGACTCAATTACTGATTTTATATTCATTTCCTGTCGATCGACAAAATCTTATATCAGCTTGAGCTTAGAAGAATTGTTTCGATCAATCCGCTAGTACGATACGATTTAGCAAAAACTGATAATATGATATCACAAACAACAATGTATCTCCATCAGTAGGATTACCTGTCACCATCTCCCCCCACCCGAAGAAACACATTCTTTTGGAGTTTATTTGTAGTTAATTATTATTCGGGATATTTGATGTTATGTTGGGTATTTCGGGAACTATTGGGGGTTATTCGGTTAGGTTAATTATTCGGGTAGTTAGAGGGAATTAGTCGGATTATATATTGTGTTAGGAGAAGGTTAGAGGTCAACCAATAACACAATAATTATTCCCTAAGTCTATCTCTCTCTCAACCCTAGCCGAACCCCTCTCCCTCCTCTTCTTGCCGTCGACCATCCCTCTCCGGGAACCGACCTCTGCTTCTCTCTAACCTAAATCCCAGTTCTTCCTCATCCAAATCTCCAATTCTCATATCGATCTCAAACCCTAAATCGCACACCTAGATCTATGTTCTATCAGTTTTGCTAATTAGACATTGAGGCATCATTACTATATTTGACCTCGGAGCAATCCCATGATTAGTAGTGATTCGTTTGTCTTCCTTTATTCAAGGACTATAAGCAGACTTATGAACACAATAAGTTCGTTAACCTCTCTGGATCGAGTTGGATATATAGTTAGGCCTGGCAGTGGCATGCTGTGGGGTAGTCCGATATGATTTGATCGAGATCCAAGTTAAGATCGAGCAATTATACTTAATTATGTTTCCTGGCAGGCCGACTGGAAGATTAGATGTCCAGGATTATGTTGTTGATGATGATGATCACTTGGATTGTGCAAGATTGCAAAAGAACAAACAAATGATTGAAACGTTCATAGCCAAAACAGGGTACAAGAAAAGGAAAGACACAAAAGAAGTAAAGACTTGAAGCATGCAGGCCAACTTACGGGCCAAATCCATTAGGGCAAAAAATTAGTCAAGCATAACTACATGTTGATATGACTTGAATTGTACTATCAGCTGCTACGACTGTAAGTCATGAAGTCTCGTTGTCCAATGAGTGGAGCCCAGGGGCAATGTACGGGCTCAATGTTATTTGGGTCGTGGTCTGGGCCTGGTATGTAACTGCTTTTCATTTACTATATTGGATTAGGGTTAGACCTAAGAGAAGTACTATAAATACTTCTCATACTCCTCTGTAATATGTATCTCCTCAAAGTATAGTAAAATTGGCTCTCTCCTGCCCATGGACTAGCTAAACACACATTGTGTTAGTGAACCACGTAAATCGTGTGTCATGTGTGTGCGCTTTCGTTTTCTTGTATTGTCGAATGCTCCAATTTCCCGATCCCCAGAGAAACAGTCTTGACACTACACATGCATATCTAGTCCCTCGCGACATACCTAGATATCTCTATCTGATTCAACAAAACACGAAAAATCAAGCAAACAATGGAATATATTGATTGTGATGTCGATTATTAGTTTTTATATGAATATATCTCGATGTTCGTAAGTGGTATATGATCCATAATTGAACCTCTTTCGATAGCTCGAGTTATTGGAATTACCTAATTGTTATGTATCAGAACCTTTTGTAATCGAGAAGTCTTTTGTTCGAATCTCGATAACTTCAAACTCATATATGAAAACTTTCGTTTGAAGAACAGTATCGGTAGGGATGTCAATGGGGCGGGTTTGCCTAAACCATCCCCATCCCCGCTTTCAAATATCTATACCCATACCCACCCCATACCCATGCGGGGGAAGGTTTTGCAAACCCATCCCCATACCCATGAATTTCGGGCCGGGTACCCATGGGTAATACCCGCCCTGTACATCCAGCATTATAATATCGAATATTTTACATATAGATTTTCAATTATAACATTAAACGCACCTACTATATCATGAAGTCAACAAAGAGACAATCATTTTTAATACGATACAAAGCATCTTATCCTAAAGCATCCATTAATCCATATAAGAGTAGAGTACAATGTCATCCAAATCATTATTCTCTACTCTAATACATCTATTAAGTAATAATTAACTAACATAATATTCTTAACAAGAGGACAAAGTGAAAGAGTGAATAGAAAATTGAGAGAAAGAATTAGATTTTGATTTGGGTGGCCACTCAATTGCATTTCTACTATATATTTTTCTTGAGTTATATTCACTATTATTGATAGGTTACAAATTGATTCACATATTTTTCATATATGAAGAAATATTTTTGTGGGCGGGTATGGGTATGGGGCGGGGGAGGCTAAAACCATACTCACCCCATACCCATCAAACTTTTTGCGGATTTTACCCATACCCGGTCAATGCGGTGATTTCCTGCCTTGACTGGGTCGGGGACGGTCGGATACCCGTGGACATGGGTTTGATTGCCATCCCTAAGTACCGGTAATATGGAGGGAGGGAGTGAGGAGATAGGTTGAAGGTCCACAGAATGATGATGGAATGAGAATGGGAAGACGAAGACAGTACACTGTGAAAAAAAGAAAAGGGATGGAGGGCGTGGGAATGAGAATGGAAGGAAAGCAGTAAACGTTGTATGGTTGTAAGGGGACATATTTTGGTGTCTTATCATCTCACACTGGACCTCTCTGATCAAAGGGGAGAAACAGAAAAAAAGACTATATATATATATCTCTATTTTCCAAATTTTCGCTGTAAGTGTCTTAATTTAGTATGGTGACTTACAATTTGTTTGGATATAATTTTGTCAGAAATGAAAATGAAGTTCTCTATCTATAAAAAATTTACCTTTGTAAAATTTAATTTCCGGTTCTTGTGTTGGACATAATTCATTTAATGATTGAATTACATGGTTTTTGTGTGTTGATTTCGCCGGTTATGATGGTTGAATTTATGAGGTTTTCAACTTGACATGTTTTGTGGATTTGTTTAAATGTTGGTTGTATTTGTGTACTTTTGTTACAATTCATTCATACTAATTATTAAAGGCTTCTCCTCCCTTTTGCTTTATTAATGTACTATCCTCACTTTTATTTCACCTCCCACTTGGATTATTTCCCCGTGAATGAAAGCAGCAGCCGAAAAGCATAAAATAAACCTTTTCCCTCAATTATTTTATTTTGGGTCCAATTGATTATTTCATTTGTAATATATATGCGGATGATCGTATTGTATACCGCCAATTTTTGGCAGAGATAGTGTGGGGCTTAGTTTTGTTTGTTTGTTGTATATATAGACGCATAGAATTGCGGTATTTTTACCACACAAATGATGTGTTGTATATTTGAATTTGTATTTCATTCGTCTAAGATAAGTTCGGAGAGGTTATGACCGACCAACACAATAATAAGGTTAACAAGAATTATAAGCGGCAGTTCGTATTTAACCGAAGTATTGCTGAAATAAATTGTTTTGCAACTAGCGGGAAGTTTTGTGAAAAGTTTGACAAGCAAAAGACGCAAACAGAATGATAAAAAAAAATTATAAAAGGATATAGACTTGAGCCTTCATGTTCGTCAAGAATGATATAGACTTCATCCTCGTTTGACTAGACTGTTGATTGGAGTAAATATCCGGATACAAATAATTTCAAGTAATTTCGAAAAGGATTCTTTTTTTTATATCTATGTTGGAATGCTTGACATTTTAATTACTTGATATCACTCTTATTAATACGATATCAAAGCGTAGTTAATTTTGTTGGTAAATAAAACGTAGTTAATTTTGTTATCAATGCTTGACACAACAAACTAATGTCATCTATCCTAATGATCTAACAACCTATTTAGATATATTGCTATCGGACTTTTAACAAACCCAACAAACTTATTAACTCTTCCTAATTAGTAATTACTACCCTCAACATATTCATAAGATCATAACCACAACCTATAAGAAAAATTTTACAATGCTATATAGTATTGGTGCTAAAAGATTTTGTCTTTATGGTACAACTTAAAATTGTACATTTACGTTATGGTACAACTTCAGATTGTGCCTATACTTTTTGTACAAATTCTTTTATGGTACAACTTGAACTTGTACCTTTATGCGATGATACAACTTCAAGTTGTAAAGTTGTACCATAACATAATGGTACAAATTGTTTTATGGTACAACCTAAACTTATACATTTAATGTTATGGTACAACTTTAAATTGTACATTAAAGCACCAATACTATATAGCATAGTAGAAGTGTATTGCAATTTCTGTGTGATTCAATAACTATTTTTCGATAAGTAATTTTGGTTATGTCATAAAAATAAGCAGTTGCACCGTTTATCCATAAACTTAGAATATCTAGAATGATTTATTTTTTTAATATTTCAACGTCTATAAATGAAAATGTTTTCTTTAATTAAAGATAGCTCATAGAAAGGTCATATATATGTTGATTCTTCACGTTGGTAATCCACCAAATTATTACATTAATTGACATGATTAGGGTTTGGGATCGGATGGAATGTAGATTTCACAGCCCGCCCGCCATAATTTGTTTTGGTGTTTAATCATTGTCAACAAGGAATTGACTTAGAGAGAGGTTTTGAAGAGTTGAGATTATGGCTGGCGTGACCCAAGTCACTATCTAATTAACTAATTGCATAACAAAGTCATTGCTTCCAAAACTTCATCGTGATTACAATCCAAACATCACTACGTAATTTTAAAAGGCCATTTATGCACATTATAGACCCTTTTAAGTATGGTTTTGGTTTAATGGGTAACAACTCAACAAAAAAGTTAGATCGCACCTATAAACTCTTCTACATACCCCAATCGCACTATGTCTTGGATCATGGAGAGTATTAAGTAAAGAGTACTCTTGCAGTCTCGCTATCAGCCAGTGAGGAACAGTTTGAAATTAGAAGAGAGTAAAAAGAGAAAGTATGGATCACTTCTACTATGCTATATAGTATTGGTGCTTTAATGTACAACTTAAAGTTGTACCATAACATTAAATGTATAAGTTTAGGTTGTACCATAAAGCAATTTGTACCATTATGTTATGGTACAACTTTACAACTTGAAGTTGTACCATCACATAAAAGTACAAGTTCAAGTTGTACCATAAAAGAATTTGCACAAAAAGTATAGGTACAATCTGAAGTTGTACCATAACGTAAATGTACAATTTTAAGTTGTACCATAAAGACAAAATCCTATAGCACCAATACTATATAGCATTGTAAAATTTCTCGAAAGTATGATGTGCATAATTGAGTTTATGTTTGGATTAACAAGTTCTCGGTATAGTATTAGAGGATTTGATAGGAAAAGTTTATGTTAATGGCAGTAAAAGGTGAAAACTTCAAACCCATAACATAATTTTCACTTGAGGTTTTGTGTAAGCTCATAATGTAAAATTCGTATTAGACTGCTTCCAATAACCCGTATTATTGGGATTGAAAATATTATAGGCTCTCATTTAGACTAAATCGAACCGTTAAAGGGTCTTAATCAAAACTGGTAAAACTCATTTACAGTTCGATTTTGGTTTCAAGAGAAAGACCTCATTGAGTTTTCGGTTTCTATGATTAACCGAACTAATCAATATCCGCGACCTAACAATAGGGTCGACCAATGGGGTGCGCCGGGAGGCCCTCTAGAACAAGGTCTTTGAATATTAGGGTACCTGATAACACTAAAATTATAGTGCTCTCAAGGACATATATTTTGTATATTCCAATTTATATAAATGCATTTTTAGTAGTTTTTGTTATGTTTTCTATGATTTTGTAACTATATGACAAATTTATATCGATGCATTTTGCGGATAAATGACACAAATATTTTTTTTTAATTATCACTAATATTGCGGATTAAAAAATATTGACACAGATATTGTGTTTTTGTGTAAAGATGGACGCGGGGCCACCTGAGACTGAGGCAGGGCCGCGATTTTAGATTTTAAAACCAGTCTGAGGCGCCCCTGCCCTGAGCCCTTTTATTTTAAATGGGGGATAAGATAAGAGTCTTATCTTCTTCTTCTTCCTCCTCCTCCACACCACAAACACCCCCCCCCCCCCAAACCTCTCCCGAACCAGATCCGCCGTCCACGCAGCCCCAGCCATTCACAGATGCCGCCGCCGAAGACTCAGGCGCCGCCGCTTCAGACCCAAGCGCCGCCGCCGCAGAGCCAGGCGCCGTCGCAGCTGACAGAAGCGCCACCGCCCGACAGATATGTCGTCCGACGAAGACGAGCCAGTCGCCGGCAGAGGGAGGGGGAGAGGTCGGTGAGGCCGTGGAGTCGGCGGCCGTTTTCGCAGCGAGTGTCTCGCCGGCGGCGGGTTTTTTTATTTTTAATTAATATTTAGTATTTTTTTAATTAATGTTTTTGTTTCTTTGTTTTTGCAGTTCCTAGGCTTATGGACCCTTATTCGATGAGACTACCCTCGGCGACAATTGATCCAGCTCCGGTCGATCCGGTACTTCTTTGGGGACATGGCCAACATCGTATCGACTCAGTTTGGGAAAACGAGGTAAGTATTTGATAATTATTCATGTAAAGTTATTAATTAGCTAATTAGATTATTTTGGTTGGTGAACTGAACTGAACTGTACTGAAATTAGAATAGGATTACGATCCAAATTTTTTGAAATTATTATAATTTGAGATTAGATTAGATAGATTAGAATTTATTAGGTGAAAATTATAATTATTACGAATGAAATTGAATTAATATAAGTTTTGTGCACTATAGGCTGGTGATCGATCTTACCATGTTCGAGGTACGACCAATTTAGTGATGTACCATGAGCTTTATCGGCCATATCTCGAAGCGACTGGCTTGTTTAGTGTTGTGCCCCTGGTCCCTATTAACTCCGATGCGAGTTTGATTACTGCTCTCGTAGACCGGTGGCGACCCTAGACGTCGACCTTCCATATACCGTTTGGTGAGATCACGATCACGTTAGAGGACGTTGTTACACTGTCCGGTCTGGCGATCTACGGTGATGCCGTCGTAGTTGATATACCAGATGAGGAGTGGTCAGCGATCTGTTTGAGACTGTTAGGACGGGTTCCGGCTGATCTTTCAGGCGGTGCCGGTGTCGTTAGGAATGTTTGGCTGAGGGATGAATTCACTCATCTGCCGGGAAATGCATCACAGGAGGTTATAGAGCAGTTTGCACGAGCTTATGCTCTATCTCTGATGGGAGTTGTACTTTTCCGCATCGGTCTGGAGCTACGGTGCACCTACAGTACCTACTTCTGATTGAGGATTGGCAGAGAGCTGAATGGTTCGCATGGGGAGCTGCTGTTTTATCCTACCTGTACCGTGAGATGGGTAGGTCGGCTTTGCACATTACGCATTCCAGCACTTCTCTAGGCGGTGACCTTGGTGGATGGGTCGCCCTACTGCAGCTCTGGGCTTGGGAGCGATTCCCACATCTGGCACCTCGACATTCAGAGACGAGGGCACAGATTTCTGAGGATGCATCCTCACGTGGTCTTCGATGGCTTCCGGCCAACAGTCGTCAGTATGGTGACTATCTATTCCAGTACAAGCTGTGGTTTGACGCGATGGACACCGTGGTGGTTAGTATATAACATTCCATTTTATAGAATAGTTTTCATTTGTTTTTTTTTAGATTTAGGGATAATAACGTTAATTTTTATATGTAGTGGCAACCTTACCTTGAGAGAGCACTTCATCTCAGAGGTAGTGTGATACAGTCTGAGACATTTCGAGCAGTAGTGCCACTTAACTGCTTTTCATCGGTGATGTGGCATCATCCAGACCGCGTGCTCCAGCAGTTTGGCATGAGGCAGCATGAGCCTCAGCCGCCACATCCTGAGGCTGAGGTTAGGTTTTTTCTTCATCAGAATACTCGCGGGCCATCGCGTGGGCAGCAGTTGGTACACGCCTCCAGAGAGTCGCTTGCTTTCTGGAACCGTCGACACGAGTTTGTAGCGACGGCTCCATACACTGATGAGGAGTTAGCCTACTACTCGGAGCATATGGAGTGGTATAGAGATGTCACCAGGCGTTCCAGCACACGGAGAGGAGCTGGAGCGGAGGCTTTGGTTAGTTAATTGATTTGTTTGCTTAATATTTTTTTTGTATTTGTCTTGAATTTGTTGTTAACTGTGTGAAATATCTGACATTTTTTTGGTGTTTTTTAGTACGACACTTTCGAGCATGCTGAGGTGAGTTTGCGTGACGGTGTACGTGCTGGAGGGTTGACCCCCGACCAGTGTGAGGACTTGGCCAACATTATGGCATCCGGGGTTGCTACTCTAGGTTTTGAGCGGCGTAGATACCCTGATCTCACAGTACCTGTACAGCCCCATTATGATCAGCCCGTAATGACTGCCTGGCCAGAGCGTACTGATCCGACACCGGGCTGGGTCGTCTCAGAGCCATAGTTCAGACAGGTGCATAGGCCACGTAGACAACGACGTGAGCATCGTGATGTACCTAACCCGGTCTACTACGAGGAGCTTCCAGTTTAATCCGCTACGGTCGCAGTTTCAGTCAGATGCGCCCTCGAGCTTTCAGCCTCCGCTTTGGCAGCAGTTTCAGTCAGATCCGCCTTCAAGCTTTGGTGGCAGCAGTTTCAGTCAGATCCGTCTTCGAGCTTCTACCAGCAGAGGATAGCTTCCATACACCGCAACATGCTACGATGGGAAACATGGCCTCAGGTGGTGTTACTAGAGAAGCCTCGTCTCCCGACCTGTGGGACATCCTAGAGGATGATGAGACATTTCAGGAGACGATGTGGAATTATGAGCAGCACCTCCAGTCTCAGCAGCATGGTGGCGGTGTACATGAGGAGCAGATTCGGTCTCAGCAGGATGATATGTTTGGTACACAGGATCAGGATGGTGGTGTCGAGGGAGATCAGCCCCAGGAGTATGATGGTAGACCTCCACGTAACAGGGTGCCTGCGAGGTGTGGTACTGGCGGCCATATAGTGGTGGAGCATGGTGGTCGTCGTGGTGGTCGTTAGTGAGACTATTATGTAGACTATTATTTTTGGATTGTTATTATTATGTACTTCCTTGAGACTATTATGTGGACTATTATTGTTTTTATGTTATTATTTTATTAACGATAAAAACCATAACAACTACATACCAAACTACAACTTCAAACAACAACTTCTACATGGTAAATCGAAAGAAATACAGCAACTTCTACATGGTAAATCGAAAGAAATACAACAACTGCTACATTTGAACAAACTTCTCAGCCACGTCTATTACCTCTACCTCCTCTTCTACCACCTTTCGCACTTCGTTGGCCACCACTCCCTCTTCGGTTGCTCCCACTCCCACTAGCTTGGCCACCGCAGGTTGATGCATTATCTCCCGCTTGGTTACAATTGCTACACACTTGGTGTGATGCACCCTCCCTTGGCCAATCCATCTCGTTGTGAATCCTTGTAACTCGTGGCCTTCCTGGCTTCCTAATCATGTGCACATTAGGATGGAGAATAGGACCATTATGCTTCTTCCAACCCTTAGGTTCACCAAGAGGTGCGAAACTTGTCCCATAACAAGCCAGCACTGTTTCCAGCTTGTATACATCGTTTACAAACCTATACGCATTAGCCCCCATTCGGTTGCAAGATGCAATGGCATGAGAGCAAGGAATTTTATTTCCCTGAAATTTACCACATGTGAAAAATCCCGCTCGGTTTTGGTCGTCAAAGTGCACTGTGAGTGTATTTGACCCCGTCATGTTGAAATTGTTGGGAGGAGTCTGAACTACATAGATGCCTTGACTTTGATTAAGAGCTGTTACAGAATGTCCAACTGCCTTTTGTGACCACGGCTTCATCAGCTCTTCGCACTTGGTGGAGTACTATGAATGACCACTTCTAATTTCTGCTCCTGTCTCCAACATGTACTTATCGAATTTCTCCACCAATCGCCAATAGGTATGTTGCACAAGAGAAGCTATAGGAAGTGCGCGAATACCTTTGAAAACACCATTGATGCTTTCTGCCATGTTGGATGTCAGGATAGACCAACGACGCCCACCATTGTAGTTATCATGTGCTAAACTCCAACGAATCTGATGTTGATCCACCCACTTATCACATGAAATATTTCTATCAGTGGCCACCTTCTTAAATTGCTCAACTTGACGATCGAACTTCTCCAACCATTTTTCTCCGGCTAACAAAATAAACAACCACACGGGTTGATAAATTCATGACAAAATTACATGAAAATAAATAACAAAATTAAATGAAGAAGGCTTACCGACTCGAAATAGTTGCTTATACATAATTCTGTTTTTAGTCTTCCTTTGCAAATTGCTTGCATAGTGTCGCATGCACCACCTCCACTCCCAACCTCTTCCGATGTTATTCATGGCTTCATAGAGTCTTGCATGTCTATCTGAGATGATGCATACATCATTTCGATCAGTCAAACCCTGAACGTTCCTCATGAAACATGGCCAACTCTTAGTATTCTCGCTCTCCACTATGGCAAATGCAATTGGAAAAATCTTCTTCCGACCATCAAATGAGCTCGCCATGAGTAGCACTCCTTTATACTTTCCAGTAAGAAATGTTCCATCAACAACCATGACGCCTGGACAATTCTTGAATCCATCTATACAAGGTCCATAAGCCCAGAATACTCGCTGAAATATTGAATGACCTGGTTGAGTCGAAGGAACTCTTACCCAATCAATCACCAATGTTGGCATTTTTCTCTTGACCACCTGCAAGAATGTTTGCAAAAAAGCGTAGGATTATTCCCAATTTCCATGCAACTTCTCCAATGCTCTTTGTTTCCCATACCAAGCCTTCTTGTAAGTAACTTGCATATTAAACTTATCTTTCAACTCGGCCTGAACAATTAGAACACTCAGATTTGGTTGGGCACGTACCAAATGTTTGACGGCCTCAGATATCATGTCAACATCAAGATGGCGATGATCCGTCGGTTGAGTCGTACTGCTACAAGAATGCACCAACTCAGCCTTTCTCACAGTCCATTCGCCTCCAACATCTCGACATCCAAACTGCACCATCCAAGGACAATTGTCATCCTTGTGCCTCAAGCATCTGACCTTCCAGATTGAAGGTGACGACTCCACCACGCCATATTGAAAGTTGCGTTGTAGTGCATGGTGTTTAATCGCCATCTGTGCAGCTTGTTTTGAGTGAAATATCTGCCCCTTGTAGAATTCTCCTTCAAAACTATCAACAATAGGCATTGGAATTACGCCATATGAATCGGCAAGTGATAATTCTTCGTCCTCTTCATTACCATGCAAGTAAATATATGGAGGATAATTAGGCTGCTCTCCTTCCCCCTCTTCTTCTTCCTCCTCCTCCTCCTCCTCATCTTCCTCCTCTCCGTCATCACCATCATCATAGTCATGATCGGATGGCACGCTCCATGTATCATCTTCTTCCTCTCCACCCTGATCCTCACTAAGCTCAACATGTACCTCAGCACCCAAACAATAAGGATTTTGTGCCATAAAATTCCAAAGCACATTCAAGCTATCATCATCCACAATAGGCATCGCATAATGAAATAAAACACCATTCTGCCATTCTGGAAGACGGTAAGTGAAACCTGTGATCACATCACTATCTTGTACTGCTTCGTCTCTACGCCGTATTCTCGGAATTAGATTCTCACAAAGTTTGTGATACGTGACCCTGGATGGAACCGTCAACTGAAAACTACTACCACCAACGAATTTGATGCCCAAATTATCCTCTACTTTCTCCGATTTCCACCGAACGACTAGTTCAAATCTTCTAAAATCACTAAAAAAAACAAACTCACTAATTAAAACTAAACACAATCAAAATAGCATTTGAATAATATAATTACAAAAATAAATGTGTCTCTTACCTATTAGCCATTTTTGCAGCAGCAACCAGAGCTCTCTCCTCTATCTTGGACGATTTTTTTTGTGGTGTGAATCTGAAATGAAATTGGCTGGTTTTTATAAGGTGGGTGGCCAACAATAAGCCAGCGGTGCCACCTTAGTCTTGGGCGCCACTGCCTGGGATGATTTCCCACCAACTCACTTAGGCCTCAGGCGGTGCCACCAGAGTCTTGGGCGCCGCCGCTGTCAAATAAATAAAACGATCCAAAAAGTCAGCAAAAGCGGCAGCGCCTGAGTCTCAGGTGGTCTCGCCGATTCTTTTCTCCAAAACACAATGTCTGTGTCAATACTTTTTAATCCGCCATATTGGTAAATTTAAAAAAAAACAATATTTGTGTCATTGTCCCGCACTTTGCCTCCTTCCAATAAAAAATAAAACTATATGATCAATGTGCTAATTTTAGATCTTAGTTGTATTTTTGTGTTGTTTTATTCCTTCTTTGTATTTTTCTGTGCATTTCAGGATTAAATACAGTCAAGGAGAATTTGGATCAAATATTGGATTAAGAAGTCAATAAGTTGGAGATCTATAAGGCAAAAGTCTAGAAGAAATTGGAGGTTTTCACATATAAAACAAAACCCAGTTGAGCTTAAGTCTTACATGGAGTCGTCTAAGCCCAAGAGAGATATGCAAGAGAAAAATCAAGACGATTGGACGAGGCTCACCATCGTGGCCCAGACCGCCGTCCCACTGCCAGTGCAGTGTAGAAAGAGCATTTTCAACTTTGATTTATATTAAGAACAGATTTTCAAGTCGAACTAGTGACCAACTTGCTAATGATTGTTTAGTGAGATATATTAAAAGAGACTTACTTAAGAGTGTAAACAACGAATCTATTTGCGTTCATTTCACAATATGAAATCCCGTCATGGTTATTTATGAAAACAATAATTGTATTAGTCGGTTATATTTTATCTATGAATGAAATATTTGAATATTATTAGTTTTAATTATATTTATTAAATAATTATTAATTCAATATTTATATTGTGAATAGAAAACATGGATAATTTCAAATCTTACTTTTGTCATCGAGCTAGCTTGTACTGCACTGCATTGTTGTTGATCCAATTCTGTATGCTGCTGGTTCTCAACTCTGTTTTCTTTGCATAACCAATTTTAATAGATAAATGATGTCACTCTTATAAAAAATTACAAGTAATTAGGTTACCGTATACGTTTCTAAAACATACGTGTATTCTAAAATAAGGTTCTGATTCTCAAGCTTTCGAAACAAAAGAGTTTGGTAATTAGGGTTGCAATATAATACAAGATTACTCGTTTACTATTAGTCCAACAAACAATAAAAACAAGGTATAACTATTTTTTTTTTTTTTTACAAAAGATAATCATATATTGATCGAAAAATAGGTAGTTACATCCTGGATCTCAGCCAGGCCTGAAAATCGAACAACCGACTCATTGTCGGGGACAAAGACAGGGCCTTCCTAGCTACCAAATGAGCTACCATATTGCTATCCCGACCTATAAATCGCACACTCAACCCGGCATTAGCCCCCAGCATCTGCACAATCTCCTCCAGGATAGCCCCTACATGACAATACCTCACATCCTTCTGGCAGACCTTGTCAATGACAACCTTGGCATCCCCTTCAAACCGCATCTCCGAAAGACCACGCTCCAAACACCAGGCAATAGCCTCCCGGAGTGTTAGAAGTTCCACTACCATGGGATCCTCGATGAACGGGAACTGCAACCCCCTAACCCATAGGACGCCCCCCATCGCATCACAGGCTACCACTCCACCAGCAGAGTGTGACCCCCTACGGACTGCCCCATCCCACCGACACACAGCCCCCCCACCCCCCCGTCCCCCCAGTACGACGCTAGTTGGGCACCGGAGCGGACTGAGTATTCGGCGGCAATCGTAACCACTCATTTACCTGCTGATTATACTGCCTCATTAAAGCAGGAATCCCAAATTGTTTACCATCAAAGACAACCCAGTTACGAGACTTCCATATCCTCCAGAGGACAGCAGTGATCATCATGAAATGAGTGGGCTGGTGCAGAATAGAGAACAGTTTTTTCAGGAAGAAAGGGAATGTATACTGGGGCAAACCCTCCCCAAGATACTCCAAACCCGACTGTTCTCAAAGTGCCCTAGCCACTGGACAAGCCAGGAACACATGATACATTGTCTCCACCGCTTCCCAACAAACCGGACATCGAGGATGAACCTCCATTTCTCGCTCAATGAGCGCTTCAGTTGTCGGGAGGATTCTATTAAAAATCTGCCAAACAAACACCTTCAACTTAGGGGGAATATTGGCATTCCAAAGCCGGATCCAACTCTCCCTATCCATCCAGCTAACCCGAGCCCTCCATCGACCATTCTGCTGATCCAACCCAACCGCAAGGTGATACGCGATTTCACTGAGAAGACACCATCTGATGTGCCTTCCCAGATCAAGCGATCTTCAACATTCTGACGCGGAAGGGGGATAGCTTTAATCATTCGACAAGTTGGAGGATCAAACCATCGGCCTAACTTAGCATCACACCAGCGCCCTTCCCCAGCACAGATCACCTCCGCAACCCTCACCTCCCCATCCATCGGCAACACACGGGGGTTAAACACTAGGGGGACGTCGGATTTCTGAGGGATCCACTTTGACTCAAATAAAGGAGCTGTTTGACCATTACCAATCTGCCACCGTAGACCCTTGGATAGCACCTGGCGTCCAAACAGAATGCTCTGCCATCCCCAAGATGGTCGGGATCTAGTCGTGGCTGAGAGGAACGATCCATTTGGAAAATACTTCCCTTTGTAAACCTGGGCTAACAGAGAGTGTGGTTCAGTCAAAATGCGCCACCCAATTTTAGCCAACAGAGCCTGATTAAATAATTCAAACCTACGAAACCCCATCCCCCCTTCATGTTTACTGCGACATAAGCTCCGCCAAGACATCCACCGAATTTTGGATTGGCCCTCCTCCACTCCCCACCAAAATCTGGCTACATGTTTATCCAGCAGGTGACAGAGAGCCAGCGGAAGCCTGAAGCAGGACATCACATGTAAGGGCAGGGCCAAAGCCACCGACTTTATCAATGTCTCTTTAGCCGCCCAAGACAAAGTCCTCCGCTTCCACCCTTGTAATCGCTCTATCAATTTTTCCTCCAGATATCGGAAAGTTACCATCTTGGAACGTGGTATCAAGGTAGGGAGGCCCAGATACTTATCCTGCACACCCACAGCCCCCACCCCAAGAATAGCCCCTAAGAACTCCTGATCAGGCAAGGAGATATTCTTACTAAAGCAGACCGCCGACTTATTCAAGTTCACTTTTTGGCCACTTAACTCCTCATACTCATTCAAAACTTCAATGAGATTCTCACACTCCTGGAGTGAACCGCGGAGGAACAAATAAGAATCATCAGCAAAGAACAAGTGAGATATCCGAGGAGCCCGAGGCGCAACTTTAACCCCCTCTAACCTCTTCTCCGAGATGGCCTTTCGAAGCAGGGCCGCGAACCCCTCCGTGCAGAGCACAAAAAGAAGAAGGGAGAGAGGGTCCCCTTGCCGGAGCCCCCTAGAAGACCTAAAGAATCCTGAGGGAGCTCCATTCATGAGGACCAAAAAAGAAGCCGATTGCAAACACTCTTGAACCCACCCTCGCCAGACCGAGCTAAACCCCATCTTCTCCAAATCCGCAAGTAGAAAGGACCATTCGACTCTGTCATAGGCCTTTTCCATGTCAACCTTCAAAGCCATGTATCCCTTCTTTCCACTGGTTTTGATTTTCAGGTAGTGCATCAACTCATGCCCCAGGAGGATATTCTCCACGATCTGCCTATCCCGAATAAAAGCGTTCTGGCCCGTCGAAATAACTTCGGGCAACACACCAGCCAATCTCTCCGCCATAATCTTAGTAATTATTTTGTACACAAACTGGCACAGACTAATGGGATGAAGTTGCCGTATGGATTCCACCTGGTCCACCTTGGGAATCAGCGTTAGCCAGGTATGATTGAAACTACGGAGCATCCGACTATTTTCAAAGAACGAGCTGATCGCATCAATCACTGAATCCCCAACTATTTCCCAAAAGGCTTTAAAGAACTTCCCCGTAAAGCCATCTGAACCTGGCGCCTGTTTCGAGCCCATACAGAAGACAGTTCTACGAATCTCCTCAGGAAGGACTACCGCCGTGAGGTTCGCATTCATCTCCTGGGTAACACTTGACCCAATCGGTAGGTCCGCCACCCTATCAGCCATATTATGCACCTGGCTTTCCGAAGTGAAAAGGGATTGATAGAAATCAGTAGCTATTTCAGCCTTTCCACGCTCCTCCGTTACCCAATCACCCCCCGCATTATATAACCCAGCAACAAAGTTTCTTTTACGACGGGTTCTCGTGATCGTATGGAAGTAAGAGGAGTTCTTGTCTCCTCTTTTCAGCCATCGGACTCGGGATTTTTGCTGCCAATATTCTTCTTCTGCCTCCCACTGCCTACTTAACTCCGTTTCCAACCCCGCCACTGCCTCCCAATTGATCGGGTGAACAGCCTTTATCCGTTCAATCTCAATTTTCAAGGTTTGGATATTACGAAGGGAGTTGGTTGTCCCTGCCCGGCTCCAGTCATATAACAGATGACGAAGCTTCTTCAATCTCTCCCAAAACTGAAACATCGGATTACCTTGTATTTGTTCCTGCCAAACATAGGAAACCATAGCCTTAACCTCCGGATTTTCAGCCCAACGAGCATCAAAACGAAAAAGGGGGCGACACATCCTGACATAAGGTTTATCAGACAGAAGCAAAGCCCGGTGATCCGAACCTTGATCCGTGAAATGCTTGACAAGCATATCAGGAAAAGTATCCATCCAGGCTTGAGAGCAAAGGGCCCTGTCTAGCCTCTCCCTGATACATGCCATCCCCATCCTTTTATTGGTCCAGGTGAACGGATCACCCTGGTACCCAGGGTCATGCAGCCCTATATCCTGGATCATATTTCTGAGGTCCATGGATTGGGTAGCATTCCAAGGGTTCCCACCCTCTTTCTCCCCGGCATTTAGGGTAACATTGAGATCACCAATGATCACATAAGGGAGAACAAGGATGTCACAAATCTCACGAATCTGAGTCAATTGAGTTGCACGCACAGCGGTATTACAACTCAAGTAAACACAAAGCACCACATAAGAAGAACCATTCTCATTAATCCTCGAACAAATACAAAAACTAGAATGAAAAAAAAAACCGAAATCTCCACTCCGGGGGACCCAGCAAGAACAAGACCACCAGCATAATTAATGGCATCAACAAAAAAACAATCCGACGACTCAAAACCTAAACCCCGCAAGCGCCGGGTAACTACTCTCCGGGACGACCGAGTCTCTGAAAAGAAAACAAGGTCCGGATTATTCGATCGAACCAACCCAACAGCCGTTTGGAACGTGAGGGATGGTCCAATTCCTCTCACATTCCAGGCTAACATCTTCATTTATCTTCTTGGGGCCACTCACGGCTGGCTTCCTCCACCGATTCAGTTATCTCCTGCTCTTCCACAAATTTCTTTTTAGGTGTGGGGCTTTCCTCAAACCCTCCTTCCAGCTCATTCAGCGAACGCTTACGAGTCCCAGTCACCAAATTAGACCCGTACTCGTTGAGGTTAGGGTTCATCCCATCCACCACCCCTTGCACTATATTACTTTCTTCATTAATACTCATACTAGCTTCAAAAGCCGCAACCACCTGACGAACTTGTCCTGGGAGAACCTGGCTATGCAGCTTTGTTGGTGTGGTACGAGCCTTGATCACAAAACGCTGCTCATCCTCCTCTGAAGACGACCCTTTGGGAGAAGGCATCCCCACGGCCTTATTGGGCTCCTCCACCATTAGGGACTCTCCCTGGGCCGCCGGATCAAGGGCCTGCGCAGGTGCCATCTCAGCCGAGTGGGCCGCCTTCCCCATACCCGCCTCTTTGACAACCGGAGATTGGGCCAGGCCCTTTTTCTTTCGGGTCACCCCAGCAGTTTTGTTTGGCCGAGCCGTATCAGTCTGTTTCTTTTTTTGGGCTGGAGCCCTGCGGGCCGAGGCCACTTTGGGCCCATCACTGACCGCCACCATCTTAGAGAGGCGCTTTCCCTTCTTCTTCGTCTCCCCACCCTCCACCTTATCCTCCTTTGGCCTCGCAGGAATGGGAGACTCATCCTCCCAATCCTCAATTATCAGCCTCCTCCGGCGAGCATCCTCCGGCGTAATCTTGATGGTCTGTGCCTCTCCGCCGGCGTGGGCCCCCCCCATTACCAGAGCTCTTCAGGAGAAGCTCGGATTCACCCTCCCGCCTCTCCCGATAGTTCCCTAGAGATTCACCATCCCCATCAGATGAAGCCAGCCCCCGCTCCCTCATCCTCGTCACAGGATGGCCGCCAGCAGGGTCGTCCGAGCTAGCAGCAGACGAGGCCCTCGGGGAACGAGTACGGCCCAGTCTTCTCACCGGCGACCGCGACACATTGAACCCTCGAGGGCTTAATCGGCGTTGCCCCGCCGTTTGCACCGAGGATTCTTCCGCCGCCATCTGCTTCGGTTGCCTATTAGGCTGAGTTGGGTATCTACCTCCCTGCTCTCTCTGCACTCCCGCTGCCGATTTCCCGGGACCTTGCTGCCGATAGTCACGATTGACCCAGACCGATTTTCCCCCTCAAGCAAACGGCTGGACTTGATCATCAGCATCATAAATCCGAGTCCCCAATTTTTTTGTAATCATATGGGGTCCATAGTTTTCCATCCGAGCTGGAGGATCGAACGTACAAGATCGGCTTGAATGTCCCACTCGGCCGCAGTGGAAACAAAAGCTTGGAAGATGTTCGTACTTGAGGCTAACACAGAACCGGCCAGTGTCATCATTAGACGCCAGTATCTGGGATCGGAGAGGTCTGGAGAAATCAACGAGCGCCTTTACCTTTACGAACCAGCTGCCCGAGTCTTGGCAGGTAAAGACTCCTGACTCTAAGACTCTCCCAATCGTGGTTTGCACCATTTTTCGGCCAAACTGTTGAGTGCAACAGTCTTCTCTGACATCCCACAGCTGGATCCGAAACGGAGCAATCGCGAGATCATCATAAATCTGCTTCGTGATGATCGGTGTCCATGCCCGAAGGTGAATGATTCTGTCATTGATCACCCATGGAGACCGTTTGAGGATCCAATTCCTAGCCTCCTCATTAGGTAACATGAATTCAATGAGGCCATGCTTTGCCTGGACCACGCGGATGCGCCCCTGAATCAACCACGGAGCGATCACCGATTCCCTGAGTTCGGTGGTAGAGATCCTGTTCTCCGTGAAGACTCTGCCAAGGAGCGAGTGTGCAGCTCGGTATCTTGTCGATTGCACCTCCTCCATTGAGAATTGTACAACTTGATCATTCGAGAAGTGAGCCATGGTGGTAACCTGCAAAGAAGGGGGAGCAGATGTCATTGTAAGCTCCTCCAGCAAATACTTACGCACCTCAGGCTCATACGAGCCTTTCGAGGAAGGACAACCCCGCTCGCAAGATAGGGAACCAGGAACAGCGGGGGGTCTTATTCTCTGTTGTTTAGCAAGATCACAAGGCCAAGTACACATGCCCTGGAAAGGAAACAGGTCCATACCTGAGTTGAGGGCGCGCCTAGGAGAAGAATGATCAGCCACTTTACTCGTCAATGGTCGGTTTCTCGGGCAAGATGTGAGAACAGTCGGCCAAAGCAGGAGTCTTTTATAATGGAAGTCAAATCTTCCCCCAGGGATTTGCATACTCTCGCATGTATTAGGGAATTGTGTTTGTCTCCAAGAGGGACTCTTTTTTAACCCGAAGGTTGTTTTAACTAATTGTTGGAATATCTCAACAGATTTCTCAACGACTTTGGGGAGAGGATTTTCCTCCACAGTATCCCCAACCGTTATCCGCCGAATCAGGGAGCCATCTCGGGCCTGAGCCGAGGACCAGACATGCTCACCAGCGGCGCTGATCGGATACTCACCGGCAGCACTGATCGGCGATTGCAGGGCATACTCCTCAGACTTCATATCCCCACAGTTTGGGTCAGAAATCGATCGGTTTATATTAGATGTAAACATGGCCTGTATTGGCCTTATATCTTTGGAGACAGTGACTGGTCCAGGGAATTCCCCGGTTTCGGAATTTCTCGTCTTCAACAAATCCGCCGGTTGGTCCAGTGACACCTGCTCCCAATCCTCCATGGACGGGATGACGAATCTCCAAACTGCTATCTTCGATAGCCGTTTTCGTTTCCTATTTTCGAGAATCATATTCTCTGCCAGGACAAGCCCAAGCTTCCTCTTGCGATAACCATCCTTTGGACGGTATTTTCTTGCGGGCGACAGGTCGCACCTGTAAAGGTCACCTCTTCGTCGCCCTTGACATGGCGGTCTGCCCGGTGGATCAGCCTTCGCCTTTTCACATATTCCTTTTGGATACGATCTCCGTTGTTCACCAGCCCCCCATATACCAGAGAGGCCCTGATTCCGAAGGCATCGAAGGAAGAGAGTAGTGATCATGGAGACCAGGAAGTGTCCAAACGATCTCCCCCACCGGAGGAGAGACTGGAGAGCTCCCAGCATTTTTTTTTGGACTGTGAGGTTTAAAAATTCCCTCCCATAGTTTAATCCAAGGTATAACTATAAACAAAATAGATACTATAACTATAAACAAAGTAGATAATGATAATTCACCTTCCGATTGGGGCTTAGGGCTGGGGAAGTGCAAACGAAGGCACACTTGCAGAGCGCATGCATCTCGAGGATGGCATGCGATTTTGACGTTTTTTGTTTGGTCAATGGGTTCAACTTCAATAATAAAAATGAAACTGGTGAAATTTATTGCGTTTATAGGTGTATTTCAAATATGGGTTATAGGTATAATAATATGCCCCTTTACTATAACGTTTTATCAAACATGCCCTTCTACTATTTTAAAGGCAAAACTTTAAAATATGAAATACTAGCATTTGAAATATAAGTAATTTAAAGGCAAAATGCACTTGTATAGCCAAAACTTTCACGTTTGTGCCAATAATAGCCAAATTTGGAGAAATACCACTTATAGCCACTTCCGTCCGATTCTTTAACGATGTTAGCGTTAAGTGTGACTAGACAAACGGAGATGCTTACGTGGCGAGCTCTTATTTTCCTTTTCCTCTATAATTATACATGTGGATTATGATTAATTAAAAAAACTAACTAAAAATAAAATAAAAACCCATTTGACTCGTCCTTCTCTGCCTAATCTTCTTCTTCTCCGAACCACCCCCTGTTTTACTCCACCAACAACTTAACAAAGGCGACATAGTATCGCCGTGACCCTCGTACCCCATCCTATTCCTTCCTCCACAGTCCACACCATCAATCTACCCCTCCCCCGGTCCTGATTTTCCTCCATTCATCGAGCTTAGCATATCCCCTCCTTCCTCGACAAAGAATTATAAGCATTCGATGGGTTGACCAACCGGCAACGAGCTTTGGCCTAGTCCTCCGAAGTTTCTTTTCTTCTGGCGAACGCAGAATCCACCCGTAAAATATTCCTAATAATTTCACTTTAGAATTGTTTTGTTTCTTTTGTATAGCCAAATACCTCTAATAATTTCACTTTAACGAGACCTGGAAAAATAAATGAGGAGGAAAAATTGAAATTTCTCCCTCAATTTTTTCGATGTCGGGTCGTGTGAATCTCGGTTTAACCGTGGTTTACCATTTTTTTATGGAAATTTTAACAAAAGGGTATGTTTGATAATTTTTTCAAAGTTTAAGGGTATGTTTGATGTAAAAAATAGTAGAAGGGCATATTTGATAAAACTGTACAGTAGAAGGTCATATTATACCTATAACCCCAATTAAAATCGTGTAGCTTAGCTTCACATGTAATGAACATTTTTATTGGTGATGAAGTGGACAAAAATAACACAACGTAACCTTTGGTACGTAACTATTAGTATAGGAAGGTTACTAAATAGATTAATGGCAGTGAGATTAAGTTATTTAAAAAAAATACTCAAAACTACAAGTTTTTTAAACCTCTACTAAAGAAATCTATCACTTTATTAATCGAATTGTTTAGTCAAAATTCGACAAAATGAAATATTATAGCAAAATCTCTCGATCACATGTAGGTGGCAATTCTCAATCCAATCCACCAATCCATTAAAAATATTCACCTAATCCAATCCATTAAAATTTAATTTTTACACGAAAAATATCATTGGAATTACGTTTTGGTACCTAAAATTTTTCATTATGACATTTTAGTACCTAAACTTTTCACATTTTACATATTAGTACTTGGTTGAGAACGTCATTTGGATTCATGGATAATCCACCAATCCACTTGATCCATGAATCCACCAATACATTGAATCCAATCCATTTGATCCATGAATCCAACCCATTTGCCAACTCTTCCCATCCCATGAAAGGAACACATAATATGTTTTGAACATGATGGCGATTGGCGACGGAAGACCTGGACTTGTACAGGCCCAATGATATCAAATAAAATTATATACTGGTAGCCCAAATATGAACCTAAACTGGGCCTTTCTAATGGACAACTTGTAAAGCCTTTTTTCAGAATGAGTCCACTCCACTGTTAAGCTAACCATCTCTGTAACTGTAAAGAGCTTCCCACCAGACAGTTTCTGTTTCGTCGACAATGGCTGCTGTTCTGCTTGAAACCTGGCTACTTTAAGGGTTTAGGGCCGCAGGGGAAAACCCTACGACGCTTCCCGAATCCGGAATAGCCGCGGAAAAGGAAAAAAAATCCCCCCCAGGATTGAGGTTGTTGAAACTCGCCCTGATTGCTCCGGAATGGAAGGATTAAGCGTGGTCCAAGCCAATTTGAAAGTCTACGTCGACCCTTCGCAGAGCAAGAATCTCTCTTCAGCTATCTTCCGCGAGCTCAGCCCCTTGCTCTTCAAGTTCGTGTCTTTACTCCTATTCTGCTCGGTTTTCTTCTCTCAATTTCCCGTACTAGTTCCATTTGTAGACTTGCGCAACTTGGTGCCCAGTGGTTCGAAGCTAGGGAACTTGTGGGGGGTTTCTTGAATCATGGTTTTGCTCAGCTAGTTTCTGCTTCAATTGGGTTAACCTTGCTTTGGTTTTAATAGTAGAAATGTACAACTTCCACACTCCATGATTATGGAGTGATAAGTTACAGGGCGGCTGTGTGCAGAGCTATTCTGCGAACTGTGAGATAGCTTAATTTGCGGGCTCATTGCGGGAAGTTCCAGTGTTCATTAAGAATATCCATTTCCTGGTGTGGATATTGCAGGTACGATGATGCATTCGACGGTGTTTTATTAGCTTATAATGTTCATGCTCCGGAGAACAAGGGGCGAATTCTTCCCGGTGTTCATCCGTTCATTGCTGTGAGACTAGAAGCTAAATTGCTAGTCTTTTCCCCTAAGGCAGACATGCTCTTAGGTACCCTTCCGCATTGATAGACATTGTTCCTCTTTCCGGATCAGACGATTGGTTTTAAGTAATTTGGAGCAAATGTTTTGTTCTG
Source organism: Linum trigynum (assembly GCA_964030455.1). Taxonomy (NCBI): domain Eukaryota; kingdom Viridiplantae; phylum Streptophyta; class Magnoliopsida; order Malpighiales; family Linaceae; genus Linum; species Linum trigynum. The sequence continues at coordinate 52,117,098 of OZ034817.1, read as the reverse complement.
AACACTACAGAAGGGAAGGTGGTGAAAGTGACTGAAGAGTCTATTCATGTCATTGTTCTTGGATTCTCGTCGGCTATAATAACATATGAAGCTATCCGCAACGAGTTCAAATACAAGACGGTATGCTTAGCAGTTGTCATTATTGAGGGTTGTGTACCGTGCCTTTCTTTATTTTTGTTGAGATAGAGATGTTGATGCTGTTGATGTCAAACTTACTTGGGAGTGGTGGTTTCTCTTGATGTAGAAACACGGCCAGGGCTTGTATGTCAACAGATCTAACAGGCGCCATGTGATTAAGGCTGGAACTATGATCCGTTTTGTTATCAAGAGGTAACATTTTCTTCTCTTATTCTTCTTCAAGATTTGATAGTAATTAAGTAGTTCTACTCCAAAAGGTCTGCTGATATTAAGTATTCTGTAATTCCAGTACCTAGCAAACCCTTCTGAGATTATGAAATCGTAGAATGAAGCATAACCATCAACGCAGAAATTCAAAGAAGAAGATTTAGCATTTGATCATTGATTTTCTGTAGATTGCATAAATGCCATAGTTTATATAATTTCCAATCAGTAGTTCAGCAACCTGAACCTTGTCATCTTTGTTCATCCATTGTTTTCATTTTCATACTACATAGTTGGATATTTATGCTTAGATAATTAAGGGAGTATGAAAGTTAAATCCGCGTTTGTCATTTTTCGCAGTATGAATGAAGAGACGCTTCACATCTACGGATCATTGATGCCTGCTAACACTGGAAGCGTCAAGATATTGGAGAAATTTTCAGAGCATACAGAAAGTGTTACAATTAACAGGTTTTCTTTCCAAAATCTTCCGGCGACACTGGAACCCCTTTTCCTCACCACTGCTTAATCAGTCTATCTAGTCTCTCATGCCATTTCCTCAAAATTTAATTTGTGTAGCACTCCCAAGAAAAGGAGAAGCAAAGAGAAATATGAAGTCGCCCAGATAACAGAGCACGGCAGCGTTGTCAAGGATGCTCCTTCACAGAACAATTATGATCGCGAAAATAAGAAGTCGCGAAGAAGCTGACAACTCATCTAAAGTGGATTGATGAAATGTTGTAGTTTAGTTTTTGTTATTGATGTGGATTTTGTAATATCTACCCTCATATTCTTAGGGTCTGAAACAGCAATCCCAGTGAATTAATCAAAGTGCTCTTCCTATCTTCTTTGTCCACGTTGATTAGCATCTTCTCTTAAACCTTCAGAAGAACAAGTAACCAGTTTCTTGTGTATGTTTCTGTTGATGCCACGTAACCCTCGAACCCGTTCCTCCGAACTTTCGCACGATTGACTTCTCCACAGACGCCCAGATCCTGCACAGACGGACGCCTAAGGGCTTTGAAATGCCCGTTAGCACTCCGACGTTCAAGTCAGTCCTCAGTTTAGAGAGAGAAGTAATTTGGGGATCTTAGTGAGAGAAACCAACCTACGTAAATGCTACCTACCGAGTACTATTTATATTCGTCGAGGCCCCGACCAGGCTCCTAGAATCCAGCTCCACGTCAGCGCGTCATTAAACGCTTGGTACGGCCCACCGGTCGGGCGCCTCCACGTGGCAGCTTCTGGGCTCCTGGCTCCTGGCGCCTGCAGGGACCACCTGTCCAGGTGGCACGCTCTAAGCACGGTGGTCCCTTTTTGTCGCCATGCGCCTGTGGGCCGTCGGCTGGCCCTTACTCCTTATTTTCATCCCCATCTCCTAAAGCGGGCTTGGGCCTGAGCCTCTTGGACGGGCCCATGTCCCCCAATGGTCTGCCTATGTATATACCCAACAATTGTCCCCCAGTTAGGCGCTCATGGTATGCCATGAGTGTCTAACTGTACGTAACTCCCCTGCCCATAGTGTCTAACCGACTTCGCGGTGGTCTGGGCGCCCTCGATAGTTCGACGAGAGCCTGGTTGCTTTAACCGTTTAGATCATTTCTAGGCGCTTTCCTGAGCGTTTTCGTGAACAACCCTTGTCCCCCCGTACTATGGCTCCCTCGTCCTTTGTTTTTCATCCGCGTTTGGACGTACCCAAGGAGGCGCCTAGGCCATTAAGTTAGGCGCCCTAGTAGTGGAATCCCCGGTGCGCCCGTACCCGTATGCCCCCCTCTCCGTGCGTTTTGAAATTTGAATTTCAAAATTCGTTTTTTTTTTGAAATTCAAAATTCAAACGAACGGTGAGGATGAGATGTGGGGGGTCGGGCGCGCATCCCCGTAGATGTCCGTTGGCCTCCTCCTCATATAAATACCACATTCCGCCTCCTCCCCTCTTCATTCGCACGAATCCCCTCTCTCTCTACCTTGCTCCGACTTTCTCTCTCTAGGTCGAGCTGCCTGTGCGCCTCCCATCTCCGTCTTACTTCCTCAAAATGTCGAACAACTCCGGCTTGGGCGCCCCCTCAGCCATCCCACCGAAAGATAAGCCCTCGGAACCCGATGTTTTACAGGAGTTGGAGGGGCACTTCTCTCCTGACCCGCTCCGTGAGAAGGGCGCCTGGACTCCTCGCGCCAGATCTCAAGCGTCTAGCAAGAGCGACGCTAAACCACTCAGCTCTCAGGCCACGTCTACACGTGACACTGCGGACAAGGGCGCGGCGGCGCCTCCCTCGAAGCCCCCTGCAAACCCTGCTAGTGACAAATCGGCGCCCTCGAATTCCCAACCAAGTAAGTAACAAATTCGATTTTTTTTTTTTTAGGGACGGCACCTGCAGTCTATAGGGTTTAGAATTGATACCACCTTTGCATCAACCCTTATAGGCGCCTCGCCCGGATCATCACATTCTTCCGGACACACAATGTCTCCACCGTCTTCGGACTCGGACGCCGAGGGGGGTGATTCCATTAAGCTTAAGAGATGGGTAGACACCTGGCCGTCGGGATAAGCGCCTGACGAAACACACCATCTCCCGCTTCATGAAGGAGGGCCACGTAAAATTTCAACAATAAAATCCTTGGAGTTAGAGAATATCGCCGTGTCAATGCAACTTCCGCGCTCTTGGTCCTATGCGCCTGCCCCCAGTATGGCCCGTATTGGAGTAGTCGGACCTCGATGGCTTGGCATCTACAGGGAGTACTTTCGTTTTGGACTCCGATTCCCCCTCGATTCTATCCTCGAGGGAATTCTGACTACTTGTGGATGTTCGCTTGGGCGCCTGTCCCCCTCCGTTTTCCTTATACATATTTTATTTAAGTTGAAGTGTCGCCAGCATAACGTCGAGCCCACCTTCAACCTATTCCATTATTTCTTCAACATGATGTACTCCGATAATTGCCTATCACTGCAGAGGCGCCTAGGTCTCCCCGGCCATTTTCTAATAGATTGTCCTAAATTAGGGAGGGAGTGGTTTAGGAGTTACTTTTTCGTGAAGGCGCATAAGGATTCCTTTTATGAAAGTGGCGCCTCCTTCACCAGGGGTTGGGTAATGGGCAGTCATGAGCCCTTTAATGTTGATGTGACCCTTTCCACCGCTGAGGAGATTGAAGGCGCCCGACTCCTTTCTTTATACCCAGTTAACCTTCGCCCCACCAGCTCCCGGGCGCCTGTCTTGGAGGAGTATTACAATGATGGTGTGCGCCTAGTTTTTTTTTTTTAAATCTAACCAACCTTTTTTTTTGTGCAGGCTCCAACTTCACTTCCATGGGTCTACTGATGAAGTTGCGGTTCGCGCAACTTGGGTTGGTGGCCAAGCAGGCGCCTACTGCCAAGAAAGGCGGCAAGAAGTCCGGCGGCGCTGCTAAGCCCACTTCCTCCAAAGGCGCCGGCTCCAAGCAAGTGCGGGATGCCCCAACTGAAAAGGAGAAGGTTGTCCCCGCTACCAGCAAGGGGCAGGGGCGCCCAAGCAGAAGGGTGAAATCCCCGAAGAAAGTTCAGCCCACGAAGATTCCGAGCCCCTAGGCGTCGGAGCCTTTAGGAGATCTGTTATCTACTTGGGATGCGCCTCCTGTTACCGATCCGGCAGATGTGCAGGCGCCCGTAGTTGACCTGCTCGAGGGAGCCGACGATCCCGAAGACAACGAGCCTTTATCTCTTAGGAAGAAGAGGAAGGCAGAGGGCGCCCGGCAAGGCTCGGGCAAACGGATGCGCCTGTCGGAGGACGCCGAGGTGCCCGAGGGGATGAAGAAGTGGCTTCAACCTCCGAAGCACAAGGTGGACATAGTTTGCTCCGATCGGTCAGCGCTGGAACGGGGCGCCGCCATTCACATGGTGCTGTCTGCGGGGGATGTACTCCGGGCGCCCCTAGACCTGGCGGGCGCCGATCCCTGGGGTGAGGTGGCCCGAATAAACGCCCACGTAAGTTGTTTAACTTGTGTTTTCTTCGAAAATTTTGTTTATATTGCCATGACAGACGCCTGACCATCTTATCTCGCACTTATGCCTATTTTGCAGATGATGTTGGTGGCGAAAAAGGGAATAATTGAGCGCGAGACGCTACGCGCCAAGGCCCACGAGGCCACCACCTCCCTCAGTGTGGCCCAGGAGAACCTTGCAACTGCTCAGAGGCGCCAAGAGGAGTTGGTGCAGATGTGCAATGAGGCACAACTTGAGGCCGCTAAGAGCGCCTCACTTGTGCAAATAAAGATTGATGAGGAAAGGAAGCAGGTGCGTGAAGAATTTGAGGGGCGGCTCGAAGATGAGAAGAGGGCGCATGCCGAGACGAAAGTCAGGTTGGAGAAGGAGAAGGATGCGCTTGAAAGGGAGGCAGGCGATCTGCGGAGTGAGATGGACATTTTGAAAGAGGAGAAGGGCGCCCTGAAGAAGGAGAATAAGACCTTGAGTAGGGAGAATAAGAAGCAAGCGAGTGCGATGCAAGCGCTCAAGGAGGAGAAGCAGGCGCTCGAGAAGGGCAAGCAGGCGCTTGAGGCTGAGAAGGATGAGTTGGTAAATAATCCGCGGATTTCGCGAAGTCAAGTGCAGGCCAGGCGCTTAAGGCTGATGCGGCTCTGAACAGTATTCTGGTCTTGCGCAGGAAACTTCTCGCTGATCATCCTGACCTCGACTGGGACCTCCAGTCGATGGTGAGCTTCGTCATTTCCCACATAGACGAGGCGCCTGTGGAGGAAGAAGCACTGGCTGATGACCAGGCGCTTGAGGAAGGCGGAGGAGACGAAGATGATGTCGATGATGATTCTACTGCCGACTCTGATAATGAAGCGCCTGCGGCGTAGTGTCCGACCCTTGTATATTATTTTCTTCTACTTTATGGTTTGTGAACTCCTTATTATGTTGACTTGCTTTCCTTGCAATGGGTCAAGGCGCCTGCCAAATTATTTCATTCTCGTCATGAATTTTGTTTGTGTCTCTTTTAGGCGCCTTCGAATTGCTATATTTATGAACACCCTTGCTTATGATGGGCGCCTATCTATTCATTTTCTTCGCAAAATTTCGTAATCAAGTCTTGCTATTCAAAGGTGCCTGTTTGTTAAATATGGAGGAGCTTCCCCGTTTAGGCGCCTATGAACTTTCGTCTTTTGACGGGCGTTTATTTGAGCAACCCTTGCACAAACTTGCATAATTATATCTTGCTATGTTAGGCGCAAACATACGGGCGCTATAATGGGCTCTATGACGGGCGCAATGCATTGGGCGCAAACATGCGGGCGCTATGATGGGCGCTATAATGGGCGCAACGAGGTAAACTGATGCCAAATTTTGTAGATAATAATTAATCCGGTTGTGGAAAATGGGCGCAAAATGGGGGCGCTTTACATGGAGCGGGCGCAAGTGGGGCGCTTTACAAAATTTTGGGCGCAAAGAAGGGCGCTTTTGACAACTCAACCTAAACCAAATAAGCAAAACAAGCTTTCCCCAACAAACGTCTTGCTACTTACTCTATTCCTGGACGGGCGCCTGTGCCTCTGTCGTGGGCCCAGCACCAGTCATTCCTTCCATTTCGTACCTCCGCAAATTTTGGGCGTTCCATGTCCTCTTGACCCTTTTGCCCGACATGTTTTCCAGCTTAAACGTATTCGGGCCAACAAGTTCCTGAATGCGATATGGCCCCTTCCACTTTGGTGCCAACTTCCCTTCCGCAGCATTAGGACGGAAATCTCGTTTCAGCACGAGGTCACCCACAGCAAGATTGTGCGCCCTCATCTTTTTGTTATAATACCTTGCCACCTGGCTCTTCATTGCGACCAATCTTAGGGCTGCCAACTCTCGGCGCTCATCCAATAGGTCCAACTCGTCGATCCGCTCCTGGGCGCCCATTGACTCGTCCCGGCGAGTCATTCGGAAAGTTGGGACCCGCATTTCCACGGGCAAAACAGATTCGCTCCCATATGTCAAGGCGAAGGGTGTCTCGCCCGTAGCCACCTTGAATGTGGTTCTATGCGCCCACAGAACGTTCGGCAGCTCCTCCACCAACTTGCCTTTGGCCTCCGTCAGCCTGGTGTGCAGTCCATGTAATATACTTTTGTTGGCCGCCTCAGCTTGTCCGTTGGCTTGTGGGTAAGCTACGGAAGAGAACCTCAACACCACTCCATTCTCATCGCAAAATTCAATGAATTTCTTACAATCGAATTGCTTTCCGTGGTCAGTGATGATGGACTCCGAGAGTCCAAATCGAGCGAAGATGTTCTTCTTGGTGAACTTCCGGACCTGTGACTCAGTGATCGATGCCAACGGCTCTGCCTCAACCCACTTGGTGAAATAGTCCACTGCCACGATCAGGTATTTGAATTGACCAGGCGCCTTAGGAAATGGGCCCAGGAGGTCCATGCCCCACTATGCGAAGGGCCAGGAGCCTACATTACCCTGCATGGGCGCCGCTGGGATGTGGACGTCGTTGGCGTGAATTTGGCACTGGTGACAAGCTGCCACATGTTTCGCGGCGTCCGCCCGTATTGTTGGCCAATAATACCCTTGCCGGAGCAGAATTTTTTCTAGGCTTCTGGCGCCTGCATGCATGCCACAAGTCCCTTGATGGACTTCCTTGATCACTTCCAAACCCTCACCTTCAGTTAGGCACCTCAGGTAGGCGCCCAAATGTGACCTCTTGTATAACACCCCATCAACTATGGCACATCGGGCCGCTTTCCTTCGTAAGCGCCATGCCTCTTTCGAATCCTCTGGTACTACTCCTTGGGTGAGGAAAAGCCAAATTGGTGCCATCCATCCTTCCCTTTCCTCCGTTGCGAGAGACGCCATCACCATTTCCTCGTGCGGCACTTCCTTCGTCACAATCACCGTCCGACTTTCCTCAAAATCTAGGGCCGTTGCTAACTTGGACAAGGCGTCTGCGTGGGCGTTCTCCTCTCTGGGAACATGGGTGAACGTCACGCCTAGGAACCAGGCACACCTTTTGCGTACAGCGTGCACGTAGGCTCCCAACGTCTCTTCCTTCACTTCATACACTTCGTTCAACTGGTTAACCACCAACGCCGAGTCTGTTTTGACATTCACCTTCTGGGCGCCTAGCTCTCTTGCAAAATGGAGTCCCGCAAGAACGGCCTCGTACTCCGCCGCGTTGTTTGTCTTAAGAGTAGCGAACCGCAATGCCACCTCATGCAAGGCGCCCAGCGGACTGACGAGGACTATACCAGCCCCTGCTCCTGCCCTGCTGGCCGCTCCATCAACATGCAACTGCCAACACTCCTCCACACCGGCCCCTCCGTCAGCGACGCCTTCCGCAGTAAAATCTGCCAATACTTGAGCTTTGATAGCGGGTCGGGGCGCATACTGTATGTCAAATTCGCTGAGTTGCACGGCCCACTTTACCAGGCGCCCGGACACATCCATCGACCCTAGTATCGACTTGAGGGGGAGATTTGTGAGCACTACGACACGGTGAGCCTGGAAGTATGGTCGGAGCTTGTTGGCGGCCATTACCACCGCCAGCGCCGCTTTCTCGATAGGCGCATACCTTGTTTCGTGACCCACCATGGTGCGACTCACATAATACACCGGCTTCTCTTCGTTTGTCAATGGATCTTTGGATATGAGGACCGCACTCACGGCAATGTGGGACACAGCTATGTACAAGTATAGCACTTCCCTGGCCTTAGGCGCCGTCATCACCGTGGGCGCCGTGAGCAGCTTCTTCAAACCCTCAAATGCCTCGTTACACTCATCGGTCCATCTGAACTCGCTAGCTTTTTTCAACACTTTGAAAAAGGGGGCGCCCCGGTTGGAAGATCTTGGGATGAAACGGCCCAGCGCTGCTAGCCTTCCCGTCAACACTTGCACCTCCTTGGGCGTTCGCGGGGGACCCAAACTCATTATGGCCTCGACCTGCTTAGGGTTAGCTTCAATTCCTCGACGCGTTATCATGAACCCCAAAAATTTTCCAGCCTCGGCCAAGAACACACACTTCTTGGGGTTAAGCCTCAACCGAAAGCATCGCATTGTTTCGAAAGTTTCTCGTAAGTCCAAAATGTGGTCTTGGCGCCTGCTGCTCTTTACGATCAAATCGTCCACGTATGCTTCAACGTTCCTTCCCAATTGCTTGCGAAAAACTTGGTTTACCATGCGCTGGTATGTTGCCCCGGCGTTCTTCAATCCAAACGCCATCACTCTATAACAGAAATTTCCGAATGGAGTCATGAACGCCGTCTTTGACATATCTTCCTCCGCCATAGGTATCTGATGGTATCCTGAAAACATATCGAGGAAGCTAAGCGCCTCGTGATAAGCTGTTGCGTCCACCAACAAGTCAATACGCGGCATGGGGTATGCATCTGTGGGGCATGCCCGATTAAGGTTGGTGAAGTCTACACACATCCTCCAATCTCCGGACGGCTTTGGGACAAACACCACGTTAGACAGCCATGTGATGTACCTCGCTTCTTCTACAAATCCCGCCTCGACCAATCTGTCGACTTCTCGACGAAGTGCCTCCTCCTTTTCTTGTGTCAAATTTCGGCGCTTTTGTTGAACAAGCCTTTTTCCTTCTTCTACGGCCAGCCGGTGCACCGCCACCTCCGGGGAGACTCCCGGCATGTCTTGGGCGCCCCATGCGAATAACTCCCCAAATTCCCGCAACAACACGATCAAAGGCGCTCTCATCACCTCGGGCGCTTGTGCCGATATCCGCACCACTCTCTCTGGGCGCCGCTCATCCAAGGCCACCACAAGTTCACCATCCATGGGCTCCGCCCTGGGCGCCTCTTCAAAGCGCACTTCAACACTGTTGACTCTATGCTTGCGGACACGGCTCCTTGGTTCCTCTTCTTGCGCGTATCGTGGAACATTCCTTCCTCGGGAGATGCCGATGCCTTGGGGCGCCACAAACTTCAGCGTTTGGTGACAAGTGGATGCCACCCCGTTGAATTGTGCTAGGAGTGGTCGTCCAAGTATCACGTTGTACGAACTCCACCGTATGTGTCACGCAGTGCATCTCATCGCCTAGGGTCACGGGCAGGCGCACGCACCCGATGACTTGGGCTGGCGCTCACGAGAACCCAATTAGCACCGAACTCGAAGGACGCACCAACTCAGGCGCTAGCTGCATGCGCTCAAACGTGCTTTTGAAGAGGACGTCCATAGAACTCCCGGTGTCCACCAACATCCTTTTCACCTTGCACCCAGCTATCACCCCTTGAATCTCCAAAGCCTCTTCCGAGGGGACTTGGCACGCTTCATCTGGCTCTTGGTTGAAATGGATGTGCACCGCTGTCCTAGCTTCCAAAGAGGCAGCCCTTAGGCGCCTTGTTCTTTCCAACTTCTCTCTCAAATCGAGGGTGCCTGTTATGGACTCCACCGTCAGCCTGATGCGCCCAGGCTCTCCTTGTTGATCCACTTCAAACGGCGGAGGTGGTATCACTGGCTCTTGGTGAGTCTTCCTATCATGGTCAACCTCAAGCGGAGGTGGCGGCATCACTGACTCCTGCCGTGCCTTTGGCTCTTCGGGCGCTCTTTGGATCATTGTCGCCTCGGGTGCCGGCCGGGCCGCATACGCCCTATGCGTCCTGTCCTCCCCCCTTCTCACGAAGTCGTTGAGCATGCCCTTGTCGGCCAACGTCTGAAGCTCAGCCTTAAGTTGATAACAATCAGCGGTGTAGTGCCCCTTGTCGCGATGAAAGTCGCAGTATCTGTCAAGGTTTTTCTCGTTCGGCTGGCCGCGCATGGGCCCCGGCCACCGTATATGGTATCCCCTATCCTTCACATATTGCAGCACGTTCTTGAGGGTGTCGTTGTACTTCGTAAAATTCGCGGAACTCCGCGGCACAGGACGAGGTGCCTCTGGCCTCCTCTGCGAAACAAAACTTCCCGACATAGGTCTAGGCGCCTGCCTCACCTCCACCTCGTCGCCCCTCAGGCGTCTTTTCTCGGCCCTTCTTGCCGCCAACGTCTCCTCTAGCATGATTACTTTTTGCACCCTCCGATCCAAGTCCTTAGTGGAAACCACATCCCGTTTCGAAACGACTCGGCAGAGTTCTTCGCTGGAGGTGCACGCATCCAGACAAACCCCTAGTACCGCTGGTTGAACATCTTTAACCGCCATGGCGACAGAGATCCATCGATCGTAGAACTCTCTGAGCGCCTCCCCTTCCCTTTGCCTCACATTGAACAATGCGCCTATGGTCAATGTACGGCGCTTCCGACTTGCGAACTTGGACAAGAATAACTCGACGAATTGTTCAAAACACTCTATGCGCCCCTCTTCCACCTGATGATACCAATCCAGGACCACCCCCGCAAACGTGGATGGGAACACCTTACACAACGTCGCGTCTGAGCTATTGTATAGTTGCATTTTTGTGAAGTAGCTGTTCAGATGATCTTCTGGGTCGGCCATCCCATCATAACTGGGCAATGGTGGAATCGTCGTTCCCGCGGGCTCCATTAGAATGCTTCGGGCCAGGGGTTGACGAACGCCGTACCTCCTGGCTACCCTCCTAGGCGCCCACGCGTCCTCAGGTTCCGCTTGATTATGCTCGACGGGCAGTCTCCAGGCGCGTGGACGTCCGGGTACAGCATGCTCCTGTTCTGCTTGGTGCGGTAGTCCATGTTGCTGGGACACAGAATCTTCCCCCACCCTGTCTCGCTTCCTCCATCCGGGGCTGTACATCATCATGTCTTCGCTTCGTTCCCCCTCCAACTCTCTCCTGAGCGCCGCAATGGCCCGATCCTGGTCAGCAATGATTCGAAATAACTCCCTCTTCGTTAACGAATCTCCCTCGTCTACTGATAGGCGCCCAGGGCTCTCTTGTTCCTCCACGTCCATGCTTGCCTCGTGACTCCGCTGGCGCTCGCCCTCTTCCCGATTCGAGTTTCCCGACCTTGAGTTGTCTTCCCCGACGTTTACGTCATCAGCGTTTTCCATGGGCGCTCCCCCTATCTGGCGTGCCAATTGTTGATGCCACGTAACCCTCGAACCCGTTCCTCCGAACTTTCGCACGATTGACTTCCCCACAGACGCCCAGATCCTGCACAGACGGACGCCTAAGGGCTTTGAAATGCCCGTTAGCACTCCGACGCTCAAGTCAGTCCTCAGTTTAGAGAGAGAAGTAATTTGGGGATCTTAGTGAGAGAAACCAACCTGCGTAAATGCTACCTACCGAGTACTATTTATACTCGTCGAGGCCCCGACCAAGCTCCTAGAATCCAGCTCCACGTCAGCGCGTCATTAAATGCTTGGTACGGTCCAACGGTCGGGCGCCTCCACGTGGCAGCTTCTGGGTTCCTGGCTCCTGGCGCCTGCAGGGACCACCTGTCCAGGTGGCACGCTCTAAGCACGGTGGTCCCTTTTTGTCGCCATGCGCCTGTGGGCCGTCGGCTGGGCCTTACTCCTTATTTTCATCCCCATCTCCTAAAGCGGGCTTGGGCCTGAGCCTCTTGGACGGGCCCATGTCCCCCAATGGTCTGCCTATGTATATACCCAACAGTTTCTTTGGAGGGTATGGCTAGAGGATAGAGGCCCCCTTTCCTCTGTAACTGAAGAACGCTGGTCCGGTATCAAGGACCTGTATTCGCGCAGATGTCAGGATGATCACCGACATTTATTTCTGATTTCTGTTATACACGGCTGGGTTAGTGCACTGATCATCCGACGATGGACGATGTTCGTCTGCAGCATGTATACAGAACATTCGAACTCAATTTGGTCTAGTCATTCAATCTGGTTAAACATTGTAGAAATGTAACGTCTAATGGTAGAAGCTTAATTGTGACAAATGCAGGGAAGGCACAAAAGTTTCAGAGGTGGTGAGGTAATGGCAAAAGCTGACGGCCAGCATGGAAGAGGAAGGTAGATGGTGGTTTTTGTATGATGATTGATAAATGGGAACCAGATGGGACGGTGGGGGGAGAAGATAAACTGATAAAGAGTGCAGCAGCAGCAGCAGCTTTGGTGATTCTCCATCTAGAATTTTAGATAGCGACAGTCTGTAAAATTCCAACAGCTAGATTGGCTGATGGAGGAGGGACACATGTCAATAACCCATTGTGTCTCTCTTTCTCAAAAGAGCTTAGGATTTCCTGTATCTAATTAGTTGGGATGTTAGAAACGAGCATTCAAATGGACAGAAATGATGGTAGTTAGCTACTGTTATGTGTAAACGCACCAGCTAATCATTTGATGCTTACAAAAACATATCGCTGGATCATTAATACATGAAAATTATATTGGTAGAGCCTACAAAATATCTCACCAATCAATATAGTTAGTTATTAATGGGTTTCTTAGATAAATCGGTCTCTGGAGTTATCATAGAGAAAACGAGTAATACATAGTCGAATAAAATAAACAACATTACTCCATTGTTGTATTTTATATACGTAATGGCTGAGACCTTGATTTTTGGTATATTGAAGATAACATTGAATCCCTTACCAATTAATGGATGTAAACAAATATGATGCCAGATAAGTACCGGTTTCAATTTCGACATCCCCTCTCCCAGTTGGTATGTATTGAAAGAGCCCAGTCGCCAAGAAAAGTTGGATGCTTTTTTGAAGGTTAGAATATGCTCGAGTTAAATCTTTCTACTCGTTTATTGAACAAAACAATGCCGTAAAGATGAACCATGATTACTCGAATAGTTGACATGCATGGAGGATGTACGCGTTGGCAACAGTGGTGGAGTTAGGTTGAAACTAGGTGGGACTTTAGCCCCCTTTTTAAACTTTGAAATATCTGTAACATTAGATGTAAATTTTGTATAAATTCAAAAATTAGAATATTGGTAAGACTGTAGGCCTCCTCTCCCAATTACCATAATCAAGTCAACCCCGTCGTTATAATTTCTGGCTTCACTCCACCAATGCTTGGCAACATTGGTTCAAGCGGTGACCTTCAAATTTTTTGTGCGACATCAACTTTAGATATTTATGATGAAGTTTTGCTAAAAGATTGTTGAATTCGAATAGAAAACTTTTATAAAATGAGTTGTTCGGCACATCGATTATTTTGTTGCTGACCAAGTTTTGCCAAATGTATTTTCTTGCTTAGGAAGTTGTGGCGGGATGACATATGGAAGCGTCGGTTAGTGAATTTATTGTGGGATGGATGGGTAGGAAGGATTCGGTTTTGGAGGGTTGAAGAAGAAAAGAAAGTACATTCCATTTGCACCCCTCATTGTACTTATGATTGGCCATTTTCATGTTATGGGCCATTTCACCCACAAAAAACTATTAATTATTATCAGTTACGAGCTGCACAAAATACTAATAAAATATATATATTGTAGCAACCGCAAATAATATGAATCAGAATAAACATATCTATGTATGTATATTGTATTGTGCATACAAAATCCTACGGATGTAAATGGAAGTTGTGAATCATCAATTTTCAGCATCATCATAAGGTATGGGGTTCCTTTCAATCAATATTGCCCCATTTTAAGTGGGTCCAACTGATATTTAACATGTCATTGGCCTCAGAAATAAAATGATGCAACACAATTAGAAACACTAAAAAAATATAAGGATCGAGGAAGACCGGTTCTAACAACAACAGGAATATGATTTCCCGTGTTTGTTAAGCTCTATGGACTTGCCTCTCGTAGGAGGAGAATCCATCCAGACAACGAGGAATTGTTTTTCGTGTTTGTGAAGCTCTATCCAACTCGCCTCTCTTAGGCCTTACACATATGTAGAGAACTCAATAGTACAAAACTAGTTTTAATCTGTAACTAACATGATAGATCGAATGACAATTGTTTGTACAATATGAAACGGCTACAAGTACATGTTCCTTTGCTACAATCTCTGATCATAACTTCGACCATCATAGGTGCTCCACCGTGTGCTATTTTACGCTCATGCTTCATCGATAAGTTGTAATTGCTTAAATATTTCAAAGTAGGAGAAATTTTACAATGCTATATAGTATTGGTACTATAGGTTTTTGTCTTTATGGTACAACTTAAAATTGTACATTTACGTTATGGTACAACTTCAGATTGTACCTATACTTTTTGTAAAAATTCTTTTATGGTACAACTTGAACTTGTACCTTTACGTGATGGTACAACTTCAAGTTGTAAAGTTGTACCATAACATAATGATATAAATTGTTTTATGGTACAACCTACACTTATACATTTAATGTTATGGTACAACTTTGAGTTGTACATTAAAGCACCAATGCTATATAGCATAGTAGAAGTGCTCTTCAAAGTAGTAATAAACTTTTTATAGTATGTAGAAAATACATGGTTTCCTCCTTCCATTTTGGTTCATAATATCTCTATGATTCCAGGTTGGTGAATGATTTCGAGCTAACCATCCCCAACTGCCATCATGTTAGGAGGATTAATTAATATAATCCTCCCTACAAAACGGGCAAAAGATTATGACAAAAGTTCCCCTATACTCCGCTATCTATCTTATTAATTAATTGATTGCTCAAACATAATTGGCCTCTTTATCTCGTTACCGAATAAATTAACCCCAACGAACATAAAGAGCCGGATTATATTAATTAAAATTAAACCCTAAAAATGAATAGTTAATTCCTCTTCTTTGCCTTCTTCTTCTTCATGGTATATATATGAAAATGGGAGACCGTTGGTTTCAACATTTTCCTCCTTCAAACAGCTCGATCGGTGGTTTCCCCTTATTTTAAATGGATTCAATTGAATTGAACTAATTGTTAAATTATTTATTAAAACTCAAGAGGACTAACGTATGGTTTATAATTAATTATGTCGCGTTATATTCCCTACAGTAAAATGTTTCTTATCGAACACTAATCAATCGAAAATTTCGTTTTAATCCCACAATGTTGGAGATTGGTGAGCTGCTAAGCCATCAATCTATTTAACCTAATGCGATCGGAATCTGATTCTCAAGTGGCCTGGTACTATGCTCACGCACGAAGTTAAAGGGTTGATGTCCGAAAGATTTTCCAGCGATTAAGTTAAAGTGACTTACTTAAGTTGGTCGAGCTACCCTAATAAGTGAATAAAGCTGCTCGAGTTATATACTTTTCTTTTATATCCCGATTTCTCTATTTTATACATGAATAATTTTTTTTCATAAGTCTTGATTCATTGGTCACGTCTGTAAGTCGAAGGCAACAAATTAAACATCGAGCTCCATTTACCTTTAGCATGCAGTAACATATTTCCAATACCATGAAATACAAGGAAAAATCCAATTTGACTATAATATTTTAGTTAACATAAACGCTAATTACATATAAAAAAATAATACTTAGAACGAGAATATTAACTCCAATACTAATTAAGGTGTATTTCAATACAATTACAAAACAACAAGGAGAACAGCAACCACCCTTGCTCTAGGGGCATCATGCATGTGCTGGAAAACGACATTACGTTCGTTTGATGTTTTTATTTTATAATAATAATATTATGATCAAGCAATTAATATCAACATATATATATATATATTAAAAGTGGTTTTCGAATCTTGGTTTGGTTTTCTCGACGTTTGACCCACTCTCTTCCGCCTGACAACCTATTTCTCTGTCTTCCCCTTGAGCACAATAGTGTGTTGTTTTTTTAATTTATCTGTAGCATATATGTTTTGGAAGATCAAAATGGGCAATTAATTTGATCAGAAGATCTTTTCCTCTAGATGCCAACTTGATTTTCTCGTCGTAATTATTTTCCTTTCTTCAGCGGCCAGTTGGGGCACTGTGGCAAATAAATGATTTATGTATGGCGCTGAAGTTTCTGTAGCTATAGCCTAGCCTAGGTACAACGAACTGATCATACATATTGATTTTGGGTCAGGTCAGGTAAATGGGTTTGATGGAAATTATTTGTTTTGGTTTTGTTTGATTATTAGGTCAGAGAAAATCCTGGCCGGCCATCTTTCTCAAGATCTCGATAGCGCGGCTGCAAATGTCTTTGTACTCTTCTAGTAAAGTGCACTCGCCACAAGTTTGATTAGAACTAACTTAATTTAGGTGGGTTATTATCATTTTAATGACTTTAAATTTGTAATGCTCGCATGATTCCAGTTCCACTGCAAAAATTCAAACTCCACTTGTCATGTTAGATTTTACTGGAAAACGTATTATAACTTTTTTTCGGGTAATTAAAATTTATTGGCCGAACTTTTTAATTTTGATAGTATATTAACCAAACAACTTTGAGAAATATTAACAAACCTTTGAAAATACAACATAGTTAAAATTTTCATAATGTAGTAAAATTTTAGACACTTGATCTTACCATTAATGAGTAATGACGCTCTACCTTAGTTGTCACGTCAAATTCCACTTAAAAAGTGTTGATTTTTTTGGAGGTTATGTCCTTCGAATTAAATTTTGTAATATTATATGAAATAGTGAACACTGGCACTCCGAGAAAAGTGGTCTCTTACAACTAAAAAATGTGTTGCATAAACCTTTAAAAAAGTTGCAATATTTTTTGCAACACTTTTACTAGAACTGCTTAAAGTGGGGGTTGCAATCGGAATTGACAAATACCTTTTCATAACTAAGATAAAAAAGATTGTCGAAAAGGATGTTGCGTTATAGGTGTGCAATCCTTTTTATTAGAAGACATGCACCGACACCCACCCCAAAACAAAATTTCCAACCTGCTATGGGACGAGACATATTAAATTTTGTGCACTGTTTTATAAAAATCCGAATCCATCCGCACTTTAATTTCGGATCTCCCAGAAGTAACCACATTATGGGATAAAATACCATCTTGCAATAGTCAGATTGCAACATTATTTAAAATTGTTATTTCAGATATACAATGATAACACTATTTACTGGTGTTCCAGATAAGAAGTAAGGATATGCAACCCTTTTTATTTTGGTTTAAAAAATAAAAAAATCAATTATTTATTCCTTTTGCAACCCAACTATAATCATTTTTAATAAAAGTGTTGTGTTAGATTATTGCAAATCTTTTAAGACTTTACCCAATATATTCTCAGGGTTGCAAGATGCCCTATTTCCCGTAATGCCGCCTACTTACTATATGTCTAATTTTGTACACCTTCTATATAATATCGATCTCTATCTGTAAAGGGTTGCTCGATCTCAATCCGGAGTCCCTCCACCAGAAAAGCTAACCGAACATAGAGGACAATCAGTAACAAAACATCCGCCCGTAAGAGTTGTTAGGACTCGAAAACTCGATCGTTATATTACACTGCTCCAGTCTGCTGGTTAATGATAGACCAATATAAAATACGATTAATTTATTGGTTGGCACCAAATATGTTGAAGTAGCTAGTAGTATAAACCATCAACATCCAATAGAGATATCCAATTTCCTATAACAAGATTACGAAAGCATATCAGCAATCATTTTCAATCATATGATCGAAATCATGTTATGTTTGAAAAAGTTATCAAGCTAAGATTCATGATTAGCAAGAGATCTGTAATTAATTATTAAAGAGCTATATATAGCATATGTAGAGGGTTAAGCAACTATTAAGAACACTGGCTTCATCAACGACCCACCTACCGGGCCACCACTACCACACAATCAATATATAGTATCGTAATAAAGAAATTAATTAGGAAGAAACCAAGAATGGTCATTTAATTAACTACCTTCATAATTGTGCCGTTGCCATAAGTCAATGTTTTGGTCCTTTGCTAGGTTTTCACTACTACTTGCATTTGATTAATCAGCTGGTTGTGGCAGCAGAGGAGTGGCCGACTGGCCGTACGTTCACCCTTGGAAATGACCAATCAATTAGTTAAATGACATTAAGCTAGAAATAAATAGTTAAAAAACTATTTGATAGCCTATCATTCTAGCGCTTTTTAGTGTATGCTAATTATGTGATCCATAATTGATGAACCAAAATCAAATTTTTAAGGGAAACTGCATGCGACCAACCCGGAATTACACGTAGCTATGTAGTGTTTACGATATGAATTGGTTGCTTATTTTTAATGAATTGATATGCATTTTGATTAATAAAGAAAAAGAGACAAAAAAAAAAAAGAGTAAGAAAACTTGAAGGGAGGTTACCACCTCGCCTTTCTATCAAAACATGACGTAAAAAATTAAAATCCACTTGCTGAGCCTACCCAAAAAAAGACTAGACAAAGAGATAAATGAGAGGAACATGTGCCAAACTTATCGAATGAAACTGCAATGAATCAACATATCATCGATAGCATTTATGTGGAAATTGAAAACCACACTTCTTAAAATTTTCCATTGTAGCGATCTTTCCATTACCGCATAATCATCTGGAATTGGGACTACATAACTACTAACTCATTGATATAAAATTTTTGATAAGTTATTCACACTAGTTTAATTCGCTGATGATATGAATTTTTTAGAAGTAACACTATTTTAATTTAGTATCCACACTTCCTTGTGAGACCATAACAATTAACATGCACCTCATCCGAACTTGATGTAAGCTTTAAGCATTTTACTTGCAACATCAAAAGCTAACAAAATGAGAATTGGGTTTCTTCTTCCTAACATGGCACATGAAAGCCAATGGATTTTGGTTGCATTGGCGTATTATTCTTGGAGTTAGCTATTCGAGGGTAGTTAGCTAAGCTAGGCTGGTAATTTGGTTGTCATTTTCCCACCAGACAACCCTAGCTCCCACAAGTCACGACGAAAAAACAAAAGGTGATTGTTAAGAAAAGATAAAAACCGCCACCATTGCATGTGAGACCAGAGATGTAATGTTTAAAGTACGTACTTGTTTCAAAGCCAATCAGAAACCAATTAAGGAAGATAAATTTTTAAACAATATGATACTTAATTGGTTTCGGGTCGAGTGTATAACTAGATTGGATTTTTTATTTTATTTTGAGTAGGGCCAGATTTTTGTGATGAGATTAAAATATCTTTTATTTCTGGGAGTGGAGGGGATTTCATATCAAATATTCAGCCTTATAGCAATCTGATAAGGGTGCTTCTACTATGACGTTTTATCAAACATGCCTCTCTACTATTTTTTACATCAAACATGTCCCTTGTATTTTGTAAAAATGATCAAACATGCCCTTTTGTTAAAATTTTCATCCAAAAACCATTAACCATGGCCGAACTTTGGTTTGGGCGACACAAATATCTAAACTATCCCTAATAATTTCACTTTAGAATTTATTTTGGTTATTCTGTATAGCCAAATAATTCAAATAATTTCACTTTGAAGAGACCTAGAGGAATAAAACGGGGGACAAAACTATCATTTTCCCTCCCATTTGCCGATGTCGGGTCGTCTAAATATCGGTTCAATCATGATTGACGATTTTTTCAATCGAAATTTTAATAGAAGGACATGTTTGATAATTTTTTCAAAGTCAGGGACATGTTTGATGTAAAAAATAATAGAGAGGCATGTTTGATAGAACGTCATAGTAGAGGGGCATATTATACCTATAACCCATATGATAATGGATGGTAATTGGTGGTAGACGTAATTAAGGTGGTAAATGACAATTTAGACGGTAATATACACTAAATATATCATTTTAGATTGCAATTAAGACAAATGAGGATACAAGCATTCCCACACTAATCAATGTCTAAAGCACTCTTGAGGTTGTAACAATTGAAATGGACCCAATCTAATTCATTTCTGTTTAATTATATGCGGAAAGATGGAATATTATGAGGGGAGCTGAGGTAAAGCTCTTTTGACATATGCATGGGTTGTCCAGACGTATATATTCCAGACATTGCAGCCGAAAGTCTAATTATTAAGTATATGAAAGTTAAACCTAATCCGATTGTGTTGTTAACTAAAAGTGGCGATTAGCACTATTCATTGAATTATACAAAAAAAAAAAAATGGTCCTCTATTTTTACTATATGATCGTCTTCATTCCTGAAATCATTGGATAATTTCATATATAGACTCAACAACCAGATCATCAATTACGTTAGCAGTTATTTCATTAAGTCATTTCAAACCACCCAAGTCATTCCTCCAATCTCTTAGCAATTTGATTTGACGAGACCAACAACATCTTCATATAACTTTTTTTTCTCTATTAACAATACTTTGGCATAGATAATAGAAATTTTATATTGAATATTCAACAAACACAAATACATGCCATATATAGACCAAAGACACAACTAATATAAAATAATAAAAATTAAATGAAGAAATGGGAAAAAATCAGGGAAAATGAAAGAAAAATAATAAATTGCTCGTCATCGTCCTCTCCTCCACATTGATTCCAAATCTCTTCTACTAAATATGCTTGAATTTGATGATTTTTTTAAGATAAATAACTTAGATGTTAAATGGTAAACATCATATGTTTTGTAGCTCGATGGTGAAATTGCTTTATGAGGAAACGAGGGCACCATTTCGATTCTCCCTCCCTAGAAGACTTATACTAATATTTTATATTTTCTCTTTTGTTGTTGTTAGAATTTCTCTTTTGTTGTCCTTAGAACAAGTGGTGTAGCTTACCTCTCTTGGGTTATTGTGGCTGTTGTTACACAAAGTGGTGTAGCCGACCTCCCTAGGGTTATTGTGACTCCGTCACTGTCAACTTCATGCCTTATCAAGGAAGTCTTGCTGCTCGGCCAACAAGTGGGGGTCCAGGGAATGCACGACGAATTATACACATTAATTTTTATTGTTTTGGGTCTGATTTGTGACCTTTTCTTTTTCTATATTGAATTAGTGTTAGACCATATGGAGAAGATGCACTACAAAATTAGGAAGTATAGAGGACAATAATTGGAGACAAAGATTTAAAATTGTCTCCGGAATAACAAATTTAAGTGATATTAAGGACAACTCCATGTAATTGTCTCCAAACCAATCCGAATTGGATGTTTCAATACTACGGGCCTAACCCAAGTTGTCCCCAAAGGTTTGGGCTGCCGATTCTCTCACGATAAAGTCAGGGCAACTTGAGTCTTAGGGTTTACTTATTCCCCAACTTTCGCCTACTCTCATTCTTCTGTGATCGCCAACAAGAGTCGAAGGCGATAGACCATAGCTCTGGCCAATCGCAAGGTATGAGAGCACTTCTCTCTATATCTCCTTTCAATTTTCTTTCCTTCCATCAGTTCGTAGTTTTCATGCATCATCCTCCCGCAGAATCCCTCACTCAATTAAGGATTCCGTATATTGCTTTAATGATCGCAATCACTCTTATGTCTAATCCCCTGAATCCATACCCTTTGATTTTCGTTTATGGAGATTACGGATTTAATTCCCCATTCTCAATTTTTATGTGCGTGCGTGTCACCAGTTATTTGAGACCATAACCTTTTTTGTTAAAAAAAGGTTCTCTCTCCTTCAATTAACTTGATTGGTTTTCATTCATCCAATTGTTTTGTGATGAAAAGTGGTGTGCAACAAAGTTCTCAATATCAGGATGGAGGGAGAAGCAAGAGATATGCAATGAAGGCTCTGATAGCTTCAAAAGAGTTCCAGATAAGTTATTTATTCATCTTGATCATGTGCATGTATGTGTTGGTTACTTGGTAACTCGGATATTTAGTTGAAAATCTCTGCTTTCTGCTCCAGGAAGAGCATTTGGAGGCTGTATGGGTAAATAGTTTTATAAGTTAGATTGAATTTGGCCATGGGACAATGAGCTTGTAAATTGATTAATCACAATATCCAACGCACTCTGGCACAAAGCTTGTGATAATTAGATCTTAATTTCCTCTTTCAAGTTCTTATTGCGCTCAAATGGTCAACTCTGAATTTGGGTTTGGTTTATCTTTCAAGATGAAATAGATTTACCACAGAGACCAACTTTTTAAAATCATGTCCTATAATTTTAAGGAAACTTAGCCCTCTCTCAGTTCCTTAGCAGGTAAATCATTCTTCAATAACTTGTACTCCTTTTAACGTCAGTTCTTGTATATTACATTTTGTTGCTTGTTCTATTTGAGAAGGTCTAGGTACTTAACTACTCCTCAAGTTCTAGGTAGTCTTAAGAAGTGGTGTTACGAGTTGTGACGGTTGTGGAATGGACTACCTATTGCATAATAAGTGGGTCTAATTCTCGATTGACTTCACTTACTATGTCGATGAAATATTGTCTTGTTTCATTGTGACAGGCTATTGAGTATTCACTGCCTAGAAGAATTTTGGAGGAATCATTTTCAAACCTCAAGGGTACATTTCTGTAAGGAAGATAGAAAAATATCACATGATTATCTATAGGGTTATAGTTTAGCCTGATTGTAATATGTAATTTAAAGACAGTTATTCATATTATCTTATGTTGTATACACTTTTGTATTATTAATATTTACAAGAGAATGGATTTTCCATGCTGTGTTGTGAATTGTGTGAATAATATGTAATTTGTATTTCTTGTGGAGTAAATTATTTTTTACACTTAAAGGATATAGGTTCTCAGTTATTAAAAATATAGTTCTTCAGTTACTACTTTTCGTCTCGAAAACATTGCATTAAGGACGACTAACTGTCTTTATATATAGTTCTTAGCAAGGATTAATGTCTCAAAAACACTTCACATGAGACGATTTGTCGTCTCTACAAATACTTCATAGGGGACCACTTGTCGTCTCCAAAAACAGTGATAGGGGACGACATCTTGTCTTAAATTGATACAAAAAGGACGATGTGTGGAATCAGATTTTTGAATCTTTGGGGACGACTATGTGTCCCTGATATTAGGGACGAATTA
Organism: Linum trigynum; assembly: GCA_964030455.1. Classification (NCBI taxonomy): domain Eukaryota; kingdom Viridiplantae; phylum Streptophyta; class Magnoliopsida; order Malpighiales; family Linaceae; genus Linum; species Linum trigynum. Next base: position 52,094,089 of record OZ034817.1, on the reverse strand, counting down.
CATTTTTTGTTCCCAAAAGAATAGAGGACGGAACCTATAGGCACCACCCATGGGGACGACATTTGTCGTCTTCAAAAGATTTGGAGACGAAAAATCTATGTTTTGGAGACGACATTTTTCGTCTCCTAAACTTGCTAACTTTGTAGTGATGTTATATCTTCAGATCTCTCTGTACGTAATATGTATATGCTCAAACATAGTGAAACTAATCTCTTCTGCTTGCGAATTAGCTAACACACACATATAGTGTTAGCGGACACGTAAATATGTGTTATTTAATTTCTTGCGATTTCTTCTAATATTAACAATCCTTTGCTAATATCATTCAACTTACGAATTCTTAGACATCTGTTATACCTTGCAGTCTTTGTGAATTGTGACCGTTAGAAATGAAACCTAATATTCATATGTAACACTAAAATTCACTAATCTTTGCGTACGATAAACTTCGTCTTGCAAATTTAATATGAAAAATTAAAGGTATGAAAATGGGTTGGTGTTTTCGTACGTGGGTGGGTCATATATGCAAGTGCACTTCCATCTGTACTGTCCGGTCGACGCCGCAGCCGCATGCATCTCATCTCATCTCATCATTTTCATGGCTGCAATTACTACATGGTTGCACGGTCATCATCAACCAACGTCCTTTCCCTTTATAATAAACTAAAACGCTAGCTAGCTAGATAGTGCATTTCCAGTTGTATGCCAATGATGAGGCCCCCAACCCTAACCAAGCAGCCATAGATTCGCAACTTGCTTCCAACAATTTCGTTCCTATTGAAATCCCTAATTGTATATGACTTATCAAAATATGTTTCAATTAAGTTTCATTGTTATAGATCAGTTAATTCCGGCTTGAGAGGATGTTAATTATGGATTTTTGTATCACTATCATACACGCAACCTCAAACAAAAGCTAACTCACAGGCTTAAAGTTTGCACATATCCACCATACCTTGTGTTTTAATTATCTAACTGTCAATATTGAAGGGGTTGTGGAGATTGAACACACGAACTCTTGGTAAAACCAGCTCTGAGTAACTAGTGAGTCTCAATAACTAGAGACGGCTCATCGATCGGGATACATGATTCAGAAGCTGTCAATTGACCTGTAGATTAAGCATCCGTTTATATATGTGAATTTCAAATTTCCCCACATACGTTTAGTAAGTAGTAATTAAGAAGGATCGCTACTTAAGAGGAAATGGAAGGTGGGAGAATGCATCAATAAGAAGATCGAGGATATAGGTGGGTAGCTAGGTAGCTATAGGCACCGAAAGAGAGGAGAGGCTTTAGTATAAAATAAATGGATAAACCATGAAAAAGGTTTTATGCTTAGCTATGCAGTTGGAGAGAGGAGAGCTCGTGTGCAAGCATGTTGAGTGTCTCTTTACTCTTAACAAACGAGTGGAGTGTGCGTCATAACATGCCCTGTCTGCTTCTCCCATCTTCTTCTTCTTCTTTTGTGGCATCTCCCAAACTACTGTAAAATAAGATAACAAATAAAAAACGAAAAACAAAATTGCGGTGAAGAATTCGGCATTACATTAGTTTAGCTGTATAAGGTTGTTCACAATATGGTGGGAGTTTATTTTTCATGAAAACATTTGATAAACATACAAACTACTGAGCATAGTTTTTTTTAGGTTAATACCTTAGTTTGGTGGATTCAACATTGATTATGGGGCAGCGACCGGATGAAACTCGTAGGAGAGACCATGACCAGTCGATTGCCCTAATTTTTCAATATGGTCGATGTGACCAACTTTGTGGTCTCCTGAAACAACCCAATAAAGTACGAGTAAGATTTACTACAAGTAATGGTAGCAAACTCGAAGTATTTTATCCACACACAAAAAAAAATTCAAAATGGACTTAATTAAATGTTTACGTTATAGATTGAAATAATTAGACACCAAATTATTGCAAAAGATAATGAGATTGATTCTAAGCTCAGTTTTCTCAGATAGCTCCAAAACTAGCTAAATGTTGTGACACAGATAAAGATAATTGACTTTAATCACTAACAAACATGCACCTAGAAAATCAACATACATCATTAATCAATATTAATTGAACTAGCCGTCACTAACCAATCTGATGAGCTGGGGTTGATTAGTTAGCAACTACATTTATAATCCCTCTTCCTCTACTCAAGCGTAACCCAGTTTCATTGATTTCCCCCAATAATTAGGGAGTTGGATTTTGAACTTGTAAGTGTGTACATATATTAATTATTTGAATAATTATCTTATATATATATATGTATATTATCTTTTGGTTTGGAGTGTGTATAAATAATCTTTTTAATTAACACATGAACTCATGTGTTTTTTTTTCTTTATAGAAATAGCCATGAATATGAATGTTACTTAGCACGTACACAGAATAACAGATTTTGACTTTTGTAAAATACCGTAAGCAAACAACAAAGATACAGCTGGGAAGACACTGATGGATGATGAAACCATTCAATGCATGTCCTTAAATCACGGTTTTAAGATCCATTTTTCAACTGAGATGAGATGGGAGAGTAGTGTTTTTGTTTCTGTTCTATGAAATGAAACTTTGGAAGATGGAGAAAATGGTTGACCAATGATGATGTAGATAGCTAGGTATTTTTATATCTTAATTAGGGCTATATGGGATGATAATATAGAAAGTAAAACAACTAAGTACGTAAATGGTAATTTTTAACCTCTAGGGTGAAGGGTTCGGATTACTCTAGTTGTCTTTTTTAACCTCTTCTAAGTTTTCTGATCTGTATTGGTTTTGACTAAATTGTATTTTTTCGACTCTTAGCTGGGTTTGCAGCTACCGAGGAAAGCTTAATGAAACTGCTAATTACCGGGGGGAAAAAAATAACAATCCAGTCAGGGTCCTAACCTCAAATTATGACAACTTAATGCGATTGCGGCAAAAAAATTGCGATCCTGTGCAACTAACGATGATGTGACGTACAATCCAATCCAATACGGCAATACTATTGAATTCTGTTAGAACGTCGCGTCCTAGTACAATGTGTTCCGGATTCTAGTAATTAATTAGACAATTAACCATTAAGCATGCATCAAGTACTTTTACATTATTAATGATAAAGTAACATAATACTAAATACCCGATTGATTACTTTTGACGCCGGCCAGCTGATGAGACAAACATAAAAAAAAAAAAAAAACCACAGGCCACAGGTTAAAGGCAGAGTAGTACCAACCATAACCAAGCCGGCCGGCCGGGTAGATTTGAGACAACCCAACACACTTTTTCTGTCAATTGTCATCTCTTTCATTAGACTACGTACTTAATTAACAGTAAACCAAATTAACATAACATGGTCAGGCGATTTCCAGACCAAACCTCTGCACAACAGCTGTAGTTACTTGTCGTTACGTAACTCAACCACCAAAACCATGCATGCAACTCGAAATGAAAATTCGACCCAGTACAGATTTATATGCACACGATTTGGGTAGCCAAGAATCTCTTCTTCTGACAGATTGCTCAAACACTTGTAACGTTTTTACGTACGTTAGGATCAAACCAAATTAAACGATGTCCCATTGATCTTTGCTAGCTGTGCACATCTTTATATGTATATTCTTCTTGTATTGGTGCGGTTCGTACTTACAAGGAAGTATTGTCACATTACCCTGTCCGATGTTGCTCCAAGACGACAGTCCCACGTTTGGGTTATCTGATCAAAAAGTGGCACTGTACTTAACCACAGAGAGGACGACGAAAAACCTCCTGGCGAGCGGCTACGTGGAGTGCTTTAGCGGGACATGTTCTGAAAGGTTGCGGTTCACGACAAAGAGTTGTTGAAAGGCTTGAAAGATCCAAAAGAACATACAATTTGTTTATGATTCGTAAGAAAAGTATTTAGTTAATTGGAAGGGGGAACTAATAAAGAAGCATGGAATTTGTTGGTAAACAGAAGAGGATTAGCATGTGCCAGTTGGATAAAAGGATTGTATATTAATGTATAAGTACGTGCGAGCATAATGTGGTCGGCTTTGATTTTGGAGTGTAGCTATAGCCAGCTAATTAGATGGAGAAGAAAAGAGTCAAAAGGAAAACGGGAAAAATTAGAAATGGATATCCGTTTTCTAATTGATCATCAATTCAAAAGAAAAAATGAGGTCGGTCGGTAGTTGGAAATGACTTATATATAGAGGATCGGAGATGAAGAGAGAAAAAGTGAGAGAAGTCGTTGAGCACGTAACAGTCTCAATTGATAGAAAAAGGAAATTACATAATAAAATCTATACTATGAAAAAAAGTATCACTTACGCCCTTTCTCTATTCTAATAATAACTTCAAACTAAGCGTGTACTTCATGTTTAGTTTGGAAATGATATCAATGAAAGTGTGCACATTTAGTGGCTTTGTGAAAGGATCAACCACTCAAAGGGTTATAGAGATGTGTTTTGCACTTTCAATTTCTTAGACAACACTTGGTCTCGGGTGAAGTGCAATATATCTCAATGTGTTTGGTACGAGTATGTGGAATAGAATGTTCAATCCTCTTGACAGTAGCGAGGATGTCACAATAGATGGTGTAAGTTATCTTGGCTGAATATGGAGTTGTTGAAAGAGGAAGGACATCCATTCGAGTTTCTTGAGTTGTGTCATCAAGAGCTTTATATTCTTCCTCTACTAATAACGTGGAAGCCTTATGTTGCTTCTGTGACCTCTAGGATACAACTGATCAACGAATCACCTAGGAAAACACAATAACCTGTTACTCACCTTCGTATATAAAGACATATGAGTCATTTAGTTGGGTTGGTTTAAAGACATATGAGTCATCTATGAATGTGATGTTCATGTGTAGTACTAGGAGCACCACTGAACTAACTAATCTCGTTTATCGTATATGAAATGTTAGGTCTTGTGTTACAAGGTATTGAAGTCTGTCGATCAAAGTTTTGTCAGTATTGTGTGCGTCAAAGACAAAACCTTCATTGATGGAGAGATGTAATCCATGAGGAGAAGGTGTAGTTGCAATTGTAAGTTTACTAGCCAAGAAACTAAAGTATGTAAGTATATCGAAAGTATACTGTCATTGACATGCGCGATGTCATCAACATATATATTAGGAGAGCAGTGAAGTCAATACCAGAAGTCATTGCGAAAAGAGAGTAGTCACTGTGTGAGTTATAGTAACCTAGCAACTCTGAGGTAGATTCCAATTTGGCAAACCATTGTCTATTGGGTTGGTTTTAGCCATGGACTGACTTAACCAATTTGCAAATCTTGCTATAATAAGGAGTAGTAATTAGTTTAGGTGGTTGGGCTATACAAACCTCTTCATTGATGTCTTCATGTAGAAGAGCAATTTTGACATCTATAATTGTTCAAAGAACCAATTGTTAATGGCTGCTAGTGCAAGAATTATTCTGGCTATTGTAATTTTTACCACAAGAGAGAAGGTGCTTGGATAGTATACTCTAGGAGTTTGAGTATAACCATTGGCTACTAATATGATCTTTTATTTTTGAATACTTCCACCATGTTTATACTTTATACGAAATATCCATTTGTTACCTATACCAGGTGGATCAATGAGTATCAAAGTTTTAGTTTTGTCTAGTGAATGTAACTCAGAGTTAATAGTATTCAACCATTCTGATGACTTGGACGAAGCTTTCTTAAATTCTTTTGGTACCTGTTCTATAGTAATAGCTAAAGCAAACCTTCTATGGTTGGTGCTAAGAGATTTGTAGGATAAAATACCATGTATGGGTAAGCAATTTCTTTTGTTGGTGATTATGTGTCGCTAGTAAGATTATATATGTTAATTAGTTAAGTAAGCATGTCGTATAGTTAGTTTAGTTGACTTTCTAACAGGTTGAGAAATAAGGTTTTCAGGTGCACTATTGAAGGAATGAGGATATATATTTATGTAGCTTTTGGTGGTTGTCGATGTAGTATTTCAAAAGGGGTTTTGTTTGGTATAATAGAAGCAGTAGACCTGTTGATAGAAGGTGTTGCATGAATAACAACAAATTTTTAGAAATGACTTGAAGATCATCTTGAAATAACAAACCCCTATTTTCAATAATGAGGTTTTGATATCTTCTTTCAACAATACCATTATGTTGTGATATGTAGAGACAAGTAGTTCGATGAATTGTTCCTTATGTCATCTAGAACTACTGTCCATTATCAACAGGGGCGGAGCCAGGATTCGAGCTTGGGGGGGGGGGGGGGGGGCGAAAATGTTTATCCGTAAGAGGCAAAAAAAAACATAAAAATATAATACCAACTTTAAAAAGAGTACTTTTAATCATCAAAATCGCCCAAGACACTTTTTAAGACAATTAGATGACGAATAAATTATCATGTCATTATGACTATAAATGATTTAATTACCAACAAATAATAATACATTCCAATGCCTAACATGTTTCATGATTTTTATAGCTGAAAAATCAATGTGTACAATCTATTACAAGAAAAAATTTAATCATTGTATATTCAAAAGAGTCCTTAAACACATGTAATGCAAAATTTACACCATTTTCTAGAGCTAAAAATGAATGCCTACGGCTACCGGCATTCCCTCAAGTACTCTTTTTAAATGTAAAAATATGATTTTTATAGCTGAAAAATCAATGTGTACAATCTATTACAAGAAAAAATTTAATCATTGTATATTCAAAAGAGTCCTTAAAACATGTAATGCAAAATTTACACCATTTTCTAGAGCTAAAAATGAATGGCTACGGCTACCGGCATTCCCTCAAGTACTCTTTTTAAATGTAAAAATATGTATGCCATGAGCATCGAACCAACATTCCCTCAACCATATAAGATTACCCTTTCGTTAGGCTGCACTAGTAAATGTGAAATGATTTGCGACTACTTCTTTAGGGTTTATACTCTGTTTATACGTAATTTTCAAGAATCACGAACAACTTACACGTAACTGTCGAAATTCTCGGGGGGGGGGGGGGGGGGGGGGGGCGAGGCATAGGGTAGCTCCGCCCCTGATTATCAATCCTGATGGTTTTGATATTAGATTTGAATTGGGTATGTCTATATGATAGAACGAGTATTAGATTTATGCTTCATTAGAAAAATCTAGGAGGGCCTTGTATAGTCATCTACAATGGTAGAAAATAATGGTGACAATTTAGTGAAGCTACAAGAGGTTAGTGGTATTGAGTTGTTGAAGTTTCCTAGATGGAAGATGCTCTAGTGTAGTGTCCTACGTAAATTTGATTCTGGTGACATAAAAGGCAATAAAAGGAGAAGTTTTAGTTCAAATCGATCGTTCTGAGCGGTCGATAAAACATATGTTCCATGTTGCAGCTTAGTTACAAATCATCTTCAAAACTGTGGTAATCATATAGGCAATAGAGTAAAAAGGTGGAAGCATTTAAAAAAAATAGAAGGGTTCTTCAACAATTGACTCACTGAGAGTAGGTTAAAACTAAAATTTGATACATATAGAACATTGTGCATAAGTAAGGATTGGAATGAAATGTACCAATTGCAGTAGCATACATTTTATGTCCAATTGGAATATGCACATATGAATTGGTAATAGGTCTACATTAGGTGAAATGACCATAGAGCAAATTATGTGATAAGTGGCTCCAATATCCATGCGCAATGTGAGATGCCACTGAGCAAGCTTTAGGTAGAAACTGAGGATCTTTGTCCATCAGTGTCAGAAGAACTAGTAGGTTGAGTTGGATTCTTAGCATTATAAGCATCCTGGAAGGTTGGAAATGAGTAGGGTAGTATGGTTGAGTGTGACTTGTAGTGGATGGACTAGTCAACTGATTAGCATTTTCTTGTTGCATGACTTGAAGCATTCTGTGGTGCTAATGTTGGAATTTATTCCAATTAGCCTATATAATCGTAATAGGATTGGAAGATTCAACATGTTTCACTGCCACACTATTAGCATTGCAAGAATGCTCTTTTTTCATGGATCCATACTCAGGAGGATGTACATTTTACTTGTAACAAACCTCTTCCGTGTGGCTAGAGTCCCATGGAAATTACAAGGATGTTTATTGCCTTGTTTCTCGAAGCCCTTTCCAACATCTTGCACATCTAAGTGTTGAACAATGACTCTAGTAAAGAAAGCCATGGAATCTGTGGCATGATTAGGTTTAAGGACATTAGAAGGTTAGGGTAGGAAGTCATTCTCGCATTCATGTTGGATCATCATTGTGAACACCTTATTGAGATGTGGCAGAGGATCTACCAACATAATTATTAGGCGATGTCCATAGAAACTATCATTGAGTTTTCTAAGGAACCTAATGACTTTTTCATTCATGTGATTCTTTCTAAGTGGGTAAGAATGCACACACACATTAGTTCACATTCACAATCTGGAATGAATATGTATTTGCCTAATTGATCCCATAAAGAACGTTGTTTAGAGAAGAATAGGGAAACACTTAGAGTACTGTAATTTAGTGCAAAGATTGGCTCTTGGGGTCCGGCAATACAGAAAGAATTTCCTTGAGAAAATTGCTCTCGAGCTCGTTCCAGACACAAAGGGCGGTGGTGATGTAGAGAATGGTGTCCGCGATTATTGGATTGACATTTTATTGAATCCAACTGAGCATGAGCTTGTTGTTTTGGCTCCATTGTTCATATAGTGGGGAACCTTCACGAGGAGTGGAGATCTTCCCATTGAATAAGCCTAGTTTGCTCTTGCCATAAAAAACGAGGATCATCAATCTCTTCTAGTTGGAGAAATTCGACTTTGTAAGTGGGTGAGAAACCAAGCATGATGAGCCCAAACTCAGGTCTCAAGGGATCAAAGTCGCGCAGACAGCTAGCTTGGTTAGGAATTAGATCTCGAACGAAAACAGAACTCGACCCTAGCTTGGCCAAGCTCTCACAAACTCAATTTCGGATGGAAACGAACGGGAACCCTTACACCTGGAAGGATGCACACTCGTTATGAGGAAGCTTTCGATGCAATTGATGGCGATTCTCGATTGATAAGCAAGGTCAGCAAGTCTTTGATCGCAACCAAAAACCAATCAAACTCACAAACTCAAGTTTGGGAATTGGAATAAAATTCATTCAATCAACATGTTCTCCTCTAGCCCTTCACGTTCCAAGCCTTTTATAGGCAATTACAACCACCATCCTACGCTTAAAAGGAATCAACACTAATCCTAGTTCAACTATAACAATAACTACTACTAAGCCTTGCGGCACAAGGAAATCAAGTCTTACATTACAAGGAAATAAAACAGTTTAACATAGTTACTTTGGCCGCCTTGTTCAAGGATCAATCGAACTCCAATTCTTCAACCAATGCCCTTACGTTGTAGATTGTGAAATGTAGTTTCATGGGGTCCTCGTCTCTGGCCATGGTTCTTCCCCATCTGTCCGGAATGAAGCCCTAAAGTAGTCACCTCCAACTCAGTCCCAGACTTGGCCATTTTTGAACAAAATTCCAGTTTCTGGCTAGCAACTTGGAGGCTTTGGAAAATCATCAAAATGGCTTCTCCTGGCTTATTGAATGCTTCCATCATGTAGGGAAACATCTCTAGTCCAGCCCCAAGCTCTTGCCTTGTATTTCCTTTGAGCCATTTGAGCGTAGCAAGCTTCCAAAGATGGTATCCTGCAACATAAAAATGACTTAGACAAAATTCACCCTCCTTATCCGTGATTGATCCGGCTTTTTGATCGATCCTTTGAGGGTTGTAATTCGAGAGGTTTGGGATCATATCAAGCCCCCCTTGTTGAAAAAGCCTTTCCCTCAAAGCTTGGGCCTTCTTCTCCTCAAACGACCTACATAATTGATCCCAAACTGGATCCAAAAAAGGCTGCTCAAACAAAAATCTGACCCACAAATTTGCAGTTTCCGGCGACGGCGAAACTTCCGGCGAGGATTCCAAAATTGGGAATTTCCCTTCAACACCTCCTCGTCCCAAATTGTTGCTTGAGAACGATTCCCCTAGCTTCGAGGAGTTGACCCCAACCATCCTCCAGCTCCGTTCATGGCCGATCCGACCCCAATCGCAATGCTCATTTTTCCCGCCATCGGAGAGTTCAAATTTCCCAGAATTCGGCGAGGTGAATCCAGATTCCGGCGACCCCAAATCGAAATTGGATATTTTTGCTTCCGGCTTCTCCTCGTCCAATTGATCGACCCTCGAGCTTCCTTGGACGATTTTGAGCTTGTCCACCGTGCTTAAGAGTCGCGAATCACGCCCAAACGCCACGACCAATTCACACTCCTTGACCTTGTTGTTCGTCGTTGTTCGGTCTGAAAATTGCAAGTTGGGGCTTTTCGATACGACTTGATTCGGCCCCAATTGATCCCTGCTACACGTTCCTGGGTTCTTGAAGAACGTGTCGACGTCTTTGGCTCAACCTGGGCTGGTCCCATCCTCCCCACCCAATTCAATCTCTCTCGTCCCCTGTATTGCCGTCGGCGAGCAACAGAGTGGGGAGCTGATCGGCTTCGAAACCCCATAGGCCGCAGCAAGGCGGTTAGTGCATACCGTCGAACGAGGAGACTGCCTTCGTTTCGCGTCCCGCCTTCTTCCTTAGCTCGATTAGCCGCCAGCTGACGTTGGTCATCTCGGACTTCTGCCGGTGACAACGGCGTGAGCTTGAGCTTCTTACCTCCATGTTCAAAAGTGTAGCAATTGGTGCGTCCATGGTGAGTTACTCCACAATTGGTGCGTCCAAGAAGCACATGAGCCACTTGCATCGGTGCAACATCGCACAAAATTCGATCCTTGTAATGTCCCAGCTCAACATCAACCCAAGCTTGTTTTGTCACTCGTACTGCTCCATGATCATTCAGCCAGTGAAGGCTATAAGGCTCCTGATGCTTGATTGTGTTAAGCCCAAGTCTTCTTACCGTTTCCAGGCTTACGACGTTGGTACAGCTACCTCCGTCGATTACCAGCGAGAGTAGATTTCCTTGACTTCGACAGCGTGTGTGAAACATATTACTTCGCTGCTGGGTTTCGCTTTCAGCATCAATCGTCAAAGCACGCCTGTTCACCATTGTAAACTTTCCTGGAGAGGGATCCACAACGAGCTCTTCATCTACTTCCTCATCGGTGGAGTCATCATTGATCTTGCTTTCTTCAACTTCAGACTCGGAGTAGTATTCTCCGTCGCGAAGAACCAAGGTCTTCGTGTTCGGGCACTGAAACGATTTGTGACCACGACCGTGGCACTTGAAGCACTCCAATTTGCTGGTCGTTCCTCCAACTCTCTCCTGTACACCCGAAGCACTACTCTGTCCTGCGGAACGTGCCATGACTGGTCGAGTTGGAGCAGCTACCTCCTGAGGAATTGTTTCAACGGAAGCACTCTGCCGAGGAGTTGTGTTCTGAAATCGGCGTCCCGATCCAGCCTTCAATTGCCGTTCAACCTTGATAGCAAGGTGAACCACTTCTTCCAAATCCACGAATTGACGTAGCTCCACCTCATTTCGAACTTCCCTGTTGAGGCCATGAAGAAAGCGCGAAATCGTCGCCTCCTGATCCTCTCTCACATCCGCTCTAACCATTAACAGCTCCAATTCTTTGTAATAGTCATCAACGGACCTCGACCCCTGCCGAATTGCTTGCAATGACTCGTATAACTCGCGTTGATAATATGCAGGCACAAAGCGCTCTCTCAACAATCCCCTTAACTCTTCCCACGTCGCCACAGGAACCTGCAAGTCCCTTCTTCTCCTTAATTGAACCTTCTCCCACCATGTCACAGCATAATCAGTGAATTCATACGTCGCCAATGTGATCTTCTGCGAATCGCTATAGTTGCCGCACTGAAAAAACAAGGTAATCTTCCTCTCCCAATCCAGATATGCAGCAGCATTGATTGTTCCTTGGAAGGCTGGAATAGAGAGTTTAATTCCCCTCAATTCCGATACGGGCACCTCCTCTGTTCCTCGCAACACCCCTGCCCGTTGGTGATTTGGCGGTTGCTGGTCCAGATTGTTCACGTCCAGAGTCATCAACTGTCTTTCGAGCTCCATAACACGCTCTGCCAGAGCTTGATCATGGGTCTCTGCCCCGTTCCTTCCCGGGTTGCCTTGATTTGTCGGCGGCGGAAACCCCTGCTCATGGGCGGTCTGAGTTCTGAGCGGCGTCGCCGCCATTGGTTCCTCCTGCCGTCGCAGCATCGTTACTTGTCGAGTCAGAGCATCAAATTTATTGTTGATGTCCTGGAATTTTTCTTCTTGCTTGTCCAGCTGTTTTTGGAGCAGAGCAACAACTTGCTCTTGAAAGAACTGCTGCAGCCCTGCCATCGTAACAGGTTGAGCCTCTCCCATCGTCAATTCCGATTGAAGAGAAGCGGCTACAGGGTTGGAAGTTTGATTCTTTGATGCAGCTGCAGCTGCTGCTGCTTGTTTCTTCTTCTTTTTCTGTTCGGATAACAGCAGGGCAGGGTCACCTGAGACAGGGCCCTTCGACCTCGTCCAGTGACTTGCTCCGGCGCCGCCCTCCTTCGTTATCTCCGCGCTTGTGTCCACTGTGTTGAACCAGGCTCTAGATGCCACTTGATGAGCCCAAACTCATGTCTCAAGGGATCAAAGTCGCGCAGACAGCTAGCTTGATCAGGAATTAGATCTCGAACGAAAACAGAACTCGACCCTAGCTTGGCCAAGCTCTCACAAACTCAATTTCGGATGGAAACGAACGGGAACCCTTACACCTGGAAGGATGCACACTCGTTATGAGGAAGCTTTCGATGCAATCGATGGCGATTCTCGATTGATAAGCAAGGTCAGCAAGTCTTTGATCGCAACCAAAAACCAATCAAACTCACAAACTCAAGTTTGGGAATTGGAATAAAATTCATTCAATCAACATGTTCTCCTCTACCCCTTCACGTTCCAAGCCTTTTATAGGCAATTACAACCACCATCCTACGCTTAAAAGGAATCAACACTAATCCTAGTTCAACTATAACAATAACTACTACTAAGCCTTGCGGCACAAGGAAATCAAGTCTTACATTACAAGGAAATAAAACAGTATAACATAGTTACTTTGGCCGCCTTGTTCAAGGATCAATCGAACTCCAATTCTTCAACCAATGCCCTTACGTTGTAGATTGTGAAATGTAGTTTCATGGGGTCCTCGTCTCTGGCCATGGTTCTTCCCCATCTGTCCGGAATGAAGCCCTAAAGTAGTCACCTCCAACTCAGTCCCAGACTTAGCCATTTTTGAACAAAATTCCAGTTTCTGGCTAGCAACTTGGAGGCTTTGGAAAATCATCAAAATGGCTTCTCCTGGCTTATTGAATGCTTCCATCATGTAGAGAAACATCTCTAGTCCAGCCCCAAGCTCTTGCCTTGTATTTCCTTTGAGCCATTTGAGCGTAGCAAGCTTCCAAAGATGGTATCCTGCAACATAAAAATGACTTAGACAAAATTCACCCTCCTTATCCGTGATTGATCCTGCTTTTTGATCGATCCTTTGAGGGTTGTAATTCGAGAGGTTTGGGATCATATCAAAGCACTGCCCCAATTCTCGGTTGGATGGATGAAAAATGGGCTGAATGGATCAAAGATTGACACACTGTTGTAGCATATCTTTGTTGCATTGACAGATGATCTCCATTGTGAGGAATTTTGTCAGATGGATGACATTGTTGCCAGAAGTGAAAGAAATTATCAAAATCATAATAGGAAGCGAGAGAGGAAGCGTCGAGCTCAATGAATCTCTTATACCATATCATAAATTGACTCATTTTCTATCAATCATCAACTTGAAGGAAAATGTGACTAGACGTTCGTCAGTGATTGGCTTATATACAATGGATTGGAGAAGAGGAGAGATAAAGAATGACAGAAGTCGTTGAGCACGTAACAGTCTCAATGGATAGAAAGGAAAATTACGTATGAGTATCTAAACCTAATATATATGTAACTAATTACTCCTAACTACTTACATTCCAAATCTCTTAGCAATATGCGTAAGAGAAACCCAACCTTACTACTACTTAAAAAATGTACGTTGGTGAGTAGTATTCTTTTCCCAAAGCAAACGACAAAGGTTGTTGCGTACAAAGACACCACTAAAGTTCTTTATGTTTTCCGATTAGGTAAATAAATATTCAGCAACATATATACAACAATAGTTCCCATTTCCACTTTGCTCAATCATTACTAGAAGAGCCAAAAAGGTTGGCGCTGCTAAACAGCCCGTCAAGTCTAGTAAATTTTTTTTTTTATTTTGAGAAATGTCATGTCTAGTAAATTAGTAATACGACTAGTCCAAGTTGAACAACAATGAAATGAAACTAGCTAATAAGAAACCGTGCCAGCCAATTACAATAACTTAAAGTGTCGTATATGATAATTTGTAGTGTATATCATATTTTGGTCAACAAGACAGATTTACCATACTCATGTCTCTTTTTTATCCGCAAGACAAAATGCATATCTCAAATCCTAAGGCCACACAATCAAACTTCGTCAACTGACGCCACCATCTCGAATCTAAACAACTGAATTACGTTCTAATACCACTTATTGAAACTTAATATTTCATTAGTATTATATTGTCTATTTTAGAACTAGTATGCAGGATTTTACTTTTGAATTTATTCCCAAAAGTCCTAATACTAATTTATAATACAAACGAAAGAATACTAAAGCAAGCATGCAGCATGGTACTAACTAAAGCGTGAAATTAGTAATGTGATGAGAGTAAGTTCATTGCACCCATTCATCAACCAAAGATAAAAATAAATAAAATTCCCTTGGTGACAACTGTGTGATGACTTAATTTCATGAGTAATTTATCAGTGTGTGAGAAGATTATTAAACGAATAGAAACAAAGGATTAGAATTTAGGGTGCCTAGAGTGGGAGCTAGCCGTCGGTGAAAAGTTAAATAGCCCAATTCCCCGGCCGACACTAGAGAAAACTTTCTTTAATTTGGATAACGCTCCCTAGAGGGTACAAGTTGAAGGGTAAATTGCTGGGGTTGTAAGTGGAGTGATAAATTGTTGTTTGGATGAAAAAGTAGGGGTTCCAAATAGAGTGAAAAGTAAATAATTATATTATTTTAAAGTAGATTTTAAAATTTTAAAATAGATTTTAAGATTATAAAATAGATTTTAAGATTTTAAAATATAATCATAAAATAATAAAATAAATATTACTATATAATAATAAATATACTTTACTAAAAATAGTGATTATATAATAATGCTCAAATAATAATTAATTATAACAATTGTAATAATCATTGATCGAGCGATCTCAAAACTCGAAGCTCAACTCGTAACTGGTCATCCTATATAGGGTTTTCGTGTCTAGTTTAATCTTAAATTGTCAAACTTAGTCAAACACGTTCGAATTTTTAAGTTTTAACTATTTAGTCATATAAACTGAGTTAACCAAACAATTTCTCTCTATCTTTTCCACAAACACCTCGTATCTCTAATTTTCAATGCAAATTCGATTCAACCAAGAGATCTAAATTTGACTTGACGAACATTGATAAATTTGTTTCCAGAGTCAAATGGTCAACCCCGAATAATGTTTACATTAATGATATTTATAAAAAGAAGAAATTGATAATATTAATTATTATATAATTATATATAACACAATTAGAAAAATAAAATTTCATAATTCTCCCCTCCCCCTCTCTTCCTTCCTTCCCTTGCACCCCAATTCGGGGGATAAGCCGAAACAGTAAATTTGCACTCCCGTTTTGCACCCCCTTACTGTTCCAAATTAACCAAACAGGTGCAAATGTGTTGGAAACTGTGTTTACCCCTCACATTTGCACCCTCCTCCCATTTACCCTCTTCCCAAACAGAGTGTAAGTGATTTTTGTAAGGCACAACAAGAGATAAAGAATTCAAAATTTGGAGCAATAGGTAGGCTCATATAGCAGGCACATTTAAGCTATATATTCATTTGTGGAGAGAAAGATGTAACATGATCATGTCATGAACAAGAAGGGAGCAGATGGTCATGTTGAAATCATAAAGTTGGAGATTCAAACTGAGTAATTTTCTCTGTCTCTGGTTTTTGTTGGGGTAATAAAAATTTGATATTGTTTGATATGTATTTAATACATAGTGTTGAGCTAGGTTTATATGTATCCTTTTTGGAGAGGTATTTCTAGCTGACAAGGATCAAGGATGTTATCAACGTTTTTTTTTAATCAAATATGTAATACCCGATCAAAAAAAAATGAAGAGTTAGAGACCATCTATGCTGTAATTCTTTCAAAACAACACATTAACGAAGCCATGCTTAAAAACTACCTATTTGGATCTACAGATTCATTATTAGCTAATAACATGGAACACGCACCCGAAATATGAATTATATGATAAACTTCTTCTTTATCTATCAATGTGTAGTAATGATATCATATACATTTATGTACCTCTTAATATATGACATCAAAGTTTATAACTTCTACAGTTAC
Organism: Linum trigynum; assembly: GCA_964030455.1. Lineage (NCBI taxonomy): Eukaryota > Viridiplantae > Streptophyta > Magnoliopsida > Malpighiales > Linaceae > Linum > Linum trigynum. Next base: position 52,077,675 of record OZ034817.1, on the reverse strand, counting down.
GGAATAATATACACACTAACACACGTTCATAAATCATAAATAAACACGATACAAAATTTATTCCTGAAATTCTCTAAATTTAAGATGAAATCAATCTCCAAACAAAAAGTTATAGTTACAGAAAGAAGTGCAATACAAGTTGAATTTGTTTTTGTTTTCCCCCCTAACAACAACATAAATCAACGTATCTTCACCATTTGGTTTTTTTTTTTTTTTTTACATCTTCACCATTTGGTTATAAACAAACAATAAAACTGGCAAATTGGAAAACCCCGTACAAGAACGGGACGACTTTTCGGGGACTAAAATAATAGGAACCGGCCTGGTCGATCGGTGAAGGTTCGCAGACTATAATAATAAGTAGTGCCGTTAATGAGCCAAATCGAGATTCGCCTTGTTCAAGTTTGGCTTATTTATGAACGAGCTAGTTTATTTATTAAATCTTGGCTCATCATTAAGATCAAAATTAGTTCGACTCGAGTTCAACTCTAAGATAATTTATAATAAATATTATAATATTTATATATTATGTATGATACATATGATTAATTGATCTCATGTCATATATGAGACATATCTACTCAGACACTCAAAGTATTAAACACCATATGAGGTTATATACAATTTAATAAATCTATGCATCATTAACAAACCAACTCATACGATATAGATCGATTTTCTCATAAGTCGTAATCGACTTGGCTCGCTAGTCACAATGTTGAAACATCTCATGAACTCAATACGAGACAGTAAATTAGTTGAACTCAACAAACCACCTAATCGAGCTAGTTCACGATCACGAGTTGAACAAGACCAAGTTCAAACTGAGCTCGTTAATAAACAATTCGAGCTTTTTTCGTATCATACGAAATTTTATCGAGTTGATCACCGAACAACTCGCGAATGACTCGACTCAAGTAAGCCATGGGCTCCGCGCGCAGTCCGAACTGGACGCTCCATTTCACAATCTCGTGTGCCGTCGATCGTCGCAGACATATATAAACAAAATAACAATCATAGAGCCAATTTGGCCACTGGGCTCGCCGGCTGGCTCGTGTGGCTCTTCTTCTGCTCTTTCTTTGTGGGTCCCACTTAACTTGGACCCACCGATGGTCTATTTTACGAGTCTCGAGGACAGTGCCATGTCAGCTGCCACTCTGACACGTACGTGGACGGGATAACGGTATTCTTCAACTTCTGTGCTCATATTAACCTCCTTCTCCAGCTTCATTATTGGGCCACGTCACTCTCCATTCTCCACCGTGGATCCCAGCCGTTTTGATCCTTCCCTGAACGGCGGTACTAGCTTGTTTGTAGTAGCATTCAGAAAATGAGATGTTTCAAAACTGATCAATTCAAAGTTCTTTCATGTTGAATTTATCTATCTAATTTTTTATGTTTAGGAACACATGATTCGAATTTCATTGGTACTTGGTAATTAAAACGTGTAAGAAGTCATCAATTTTTATTAATATGTGGATCAACTGAGTATGAATCAATCTCAATCTTTCAAATGAATTAGTGGATTCTTAGATTGAATGTTCTCCGCACTTTTCACCCGTCACCATTTTTTTCTTTTTTGAATCAGTTTCCCCCATTATGTAAAAATTGAAAAGTTGTGAGCGGGAATTAATTCCATTATCCTTAGTCTAGTCAATACATTTTATCATTTTTATGTATGATTTTGCTCGATTTAATACTGTCTTGTACGTGACTTGACTCGTCTCATGCCTTCTCCTTATGACTCATAATTTATCCATTTTCCCCCATCCACAAATGAATCATCAGAAACTTGATTACCAAATATAATTCACATAATAATCAATTATTGTCCCTCACAATTGGAATCCAATTACCAAAATTTATTAAGATCCAATTGACCAGCTTGTTTCTTATCAATCGAAATGGCCGGCCTTCCCCTAATTCCTGCATATATTCCCCATATCTGCCCGCAAAATTTGTCCTAGCCAGAAAACAAAAAATGGCAAATTTCCAACATCAATTTTATGTCTCCCCCAACACAAAATCTTTTCTTAAGTATGTTATTTTCCTCTTTTTTGATCCGATCACAATCACATCAAAAACATTAATTGGTCGATTTCGTTCATGCAAATTTATAATACAAACAACAGTTGTTTGTGGGTGCTGTGTTTTGTTTCAACTTTGTTATGATTTTGGAGATGTTATTATTGGTTAAGAACATTGAACTATATTTCAGTGGTTCCTAGAGCTAATAATATTTAATCATGTAATCCTTAAATCCCAACATGGGTAGGGTATTATTGAGATTAATGGGGCTAATAATAATAATAATAATAATAATAATAATAATAATAATAATAATAATAATAATAATAATAATAATAGTGACTTCTCTTAAGGCAAGGTAGATATACACAGGTGCACTCCCCCTCTCCCTTTCCTTCTCTACCAAACTTATAACATGCAAAAATTAGAGAGGACCCCATAAACCCCTTCATTGCCCCCATTTTGACCATTAATTCTGCCTTTCCTACTCACTTGCCCTCTCTTTTCCACTCAAAAGGACTCAATATGTATTGTTAGCTAGCTCAATGGAAGTGGAACTTGTCAATTTCAAGCTTTAAAGTACCCAATGGTTTGCTTACTAATTGGTAGTTCTCTTTTTAAAGGAGAGAACCAAATTAAACTGAGTTACTACATCGTTAATGTGTTGTAAACTTACAAAAATCTTATGTGATCGGTAGCATAAGAACGATTTATGTATGGTTTGTAATGTGCACATGTTCGTGGAGTCTTCTTCCGCCTTGTTTACAATTAGGATTCTATATACTGCACTTTACATTGCGCTCAAAGCCCTAGAGATGGGAAATGATGTGGAACGACCCAACTTTTGGGTTTAGGGTGAACCAAATATCGATGTATTGTTTCGTTTATATTTTAAGGGTTAAGTAATTTTTGGTTTCACTCCATTTAATCCCCGGAAGGAAAAAAAACAGACTAATAGAATTGAATATTAATTAACTAACTGTAACTGAATTAAATACACATCTTCTATATGAAATATTCCGACCAAATTCCTGTATAAGCTTTATATCAATTCCATGTCGACTTATAATGTCAAAAAAAATTATGCTTATTAGTATCATGTTTACTCACAACATAGTGACAGCTAACTTAATGAGTACATTTTTGTAAGAATGGGTTGTGAGAGTAAAGTGGAGAGAGGATTACATAGTTAATTAGTGGGTGATTAAGGGGGAGGGTGGTGGGGCATTTGTGGCAGTTTGTTTTGAGGTGTGGGTTATGTTTTTATTAAAAGAAACTTTGAGGGGGATGGGGCATCCTTGCACATGGGTAGTAGGGGTGGCTATTTGGACCGGGACCGGATTAAAAACCGGAAACTGGACCGTATAATCCGGACCGAGACCGGACCGGGACCGGATAGTAAACAATCCAATCCAATTTTTGGGCTTAGATTTGAGGTAAAAAACCGGATAAAGACCGGATAAAAGAGCTCAACACCCAAAACTTAAGGGTAATTTGCATAAACGGTCACAAACCTTTGCACTTAGTACAAAACTTAACCAACTCCTCACCCTTGAAGGCCTTAGGCCACTCAAATCCCACAATCTCAATATAAAATCAAGACCGAATTGGGACCGGACCGGATCAAAACCGGACCGGATCAAGACCGGACTGTATCCAATCCAATCTTCGGTCCTTATATTTTCAAAAAGACCGGACTGGAACGGATCAATTTGGGCCAATTTAACCGGACCGGACCGTATAGCCACCCCTATGGGGTAGTGGTCAGAAATTGGAGAGTATATAATAAAAATTTGTTGGTGTTAAGAGGGGAATATATTTTTTAAGGGCAAGGAAATGAGGGTTGAAGCCAAAGCCCAAAAGCATCTTTTAAGTTTCCCTTCTTATAGTTCAATGGTTGGTTTGCTTTGAGTTCTTACTTCGTGCGCCCAAAGAAGTACATATAATCCTTATTATATCGCACGGATGTACTCCAACGAATTGATGATCACCAAATTAATCTTCCTAAACCTTCGAGTTAGTTAAGATTCTTATTAAGTAATCAGCTATTCAGCTAATGGATTCATATCTTTGATGTAAACAAGGAAATAGCGTATAGCTTAAGTCGTATCATCTATGTAAACGGGGACAGTCCCGTATATGAGGACAATGTCAAATTATTAATCTGTTCATGTAAAATTATTATATTACTGAAGGCTAAATTACACGTTTGGTCACTCAAATTATACAAATCTTTCACGTTTGCCACCCGAATTACTTTTCTTTCTCATTAGCCACTAACTTTACGAATCGTTTCACGGTTGGTCACCGGCCGTTGCACTCTGTTAAGTTTGTCCTACGTGGCAGTCAACTATAAAGTTTGACCGTTAGCTAGATGACGTGGAAATTAAAATAAATAATTTTTTTTTTCTTTCCACCTCATCATTGCACTTATTTTGTCTATATAATTTATTGTTATGAGACAATCCAAGTACCACATCGGTAATACAAGGGAAGGGACCCTTGTATATTAGTGTCCACCAAGCTCATTAGTACGAGGCCTTTTGGGGAGGACACCCAAGAGTAAAACCGTGCGGGCTTGGCCCAAAGCGGACAATATCGTACTAATTGAGCTCCCCGGTTATGACAAGTGGTATCAGAGCTTTGGTTGCGGTTTTGGGAATTTGGCGCTGGACTGAAGTTTTGTTTTGTGGAGTTTGGTTGGAGTTTGTTTGATAGTAAGAATGGCTGCTATCAGTATGAAGATTGAGAAGTTTACCGGAAGAAACAGTTTCAGTTTGTGGCAGATCAAGATGCAAGCACTGTTGAAACAACAGAGTTTGTGGGCTCCGTTGTCTGGAAAATCGAAGAAGGAAAGCATAGATGAAGAAGAGTGGATTAGTTTGGAGGAGAAAGCTCACTCTACAATCTTGCTTTGTTTGGCTGATGACATCATCACTGAGGTTGCTGCTGAGAAGACTGCTGCGGGTTTGTGGTTGAAGCTTGAAAGTCTATACATGACAAATTCTTTAACCAACAAGTTGCATATGAAGCAAAGTTTGTTCAGTTTGCGTATGGAGGAAGGTATGTCTCTCAGGAATCATCTAGATCAACTCAATACCATCTTGCTAGATCTGCGGAATATTGATGTTAAAATAGATGATGAGGATGCTGCCTTAATTCTGTTAGTATCTTTGCCACAGTCATATGAGAATTTTGTGGATTCTTTTATTGCTGGGAAAGATAGTTTGTCTTTGGAAGATGTCAGATCTGCTCTACATACTAGAGAGGTTCGACATAAGGCATCTGGTTCATGTTCGGAAAATCAGGCATCTGGGTTGGCTGCTACGAGTAGTAGGAGACAACAATCTGGTAATAGGAAGGCGAATACAAATTCGAATTCTGCTGGTTTGAAGGATGATATCTGTCATTACTGCAAGGAGAAAGGACATTGGAAATTTGATTGTCCTAAACTGAAGAAATATCAGGAGAAGAAGGAATCATCTGCTGCTGTGGCGGAAGAAACTAACTCTGATTCTGAAGATGGTTTAGCCTTAACAGTGAATGAACAGGTACATCATCAGGATGTGTGGTATTTAGATACTGCAGCTGATTATCATATGTGTCCAAGCAGGGAGTGTTTTTCAACTTATGAGCAGATTGATGGAGGACATGTTTCTATGGCTAATGGTGCTATCTGTAAGATTGTTGGAAGAGGCTCCGTCAGGATGAGGACACATGATGGTTTTGTTCGCACCTTGAACAATGTTAGGCATATTCCAGAAATGACTAAGAATATAATATCTTTGAGTCTACTCGACAACAAGGGTTTCAACTTCAAAGGTGAAGGTGGAGTGTTGTCTGTCTACAAGGGTTCTAAGGTGATTTTGAAAGGTGTCAAGCGGGGTGCCTTGTATAGTCTACAAGGTTCTGTTTTGACATGTTCTGTTGGTGATAAGTGCACCAAGCTAGTTTTGAATGACAAGTCTCAGCATGGGTTGGACTTGCCGAATGGTTTGAGTTGTTGACCGCCCTTAGGGGCATTTGGAGGCAGGGGAGGTTCTGGAAAATTCGGAGATTTGAAGAGTTTGGTGTCTGAAAATTTTGGTTGCATTTGAGTTTGGCGGTTTCGATCGCATTTGGATACGCTGGCGATATGTATCGCGTCTGGGTACATCTGGCAACTTTGGTTGCGTTTGGTACATCTGGCAACTTTGGTTGCGTCTGGTACATCTGGTATTTGACAGAGAATTCAAGTCAAGGTGGAGATTGTTAGAATATGACTTGAATTTGATTTGGGTTTGTTTTGTGTTTTAGGCCTATTTTGTTTGGGTTTGGGATTGGGTTTTGTTTGACCTTTTCCTTGTATGTTTGGGATAAGGTATTTGGTTTTCTGTTTGAGATTAGGAGAAGAGTTCTATAAATACTCTTCATCTCCCTAATCTGTAGAAAGGTCAGTCAGGTTAGTTTGTTTGGTTTGTCCGTTTGGAATTTGGTTTGTAACCTGTACTCTCCTCAAATTAGTGAAATTTGTTCTCCCATGCCCGTGGATTAGCTAGCACACATTGTGTTAGTGAACCACGTTAAATTTGTGTTCGTTCGTGTTGGTTTGGATTATCGATTGCACGCTTCTGCTCTGACAAGTGGTATCAGAGCCAGGTTCGGCAGATCCGGGGCGGTGGACGTCAGTTCGGTGGACCCTCGTTTGGTGACCTCGGGATTTGAGATTCTCATATGGTTTGGTGGATCCAGGAGAGATCCACGTTTGGGCTTGGCGGATCAAAAGAGAGTTCCGCATTTGGGAAGCAGATCAAAGAGAGTTCTGCGTCTAGTAAAGTCCTTGTATCAAGAAGCCCATCGATACAAGGCGTCTGGCAGATCAAGATAATTGCTGAGGTGAGGACACGAAGTTCGTGGTCCTTGTCTTGAGGGGAGGATTGTTATGAGACAATCCAAGTACCACATCGGTAATACAAGGGAAGGGACCCTTGTATATCAGTGTCCACCAAGCTCATTAGTACGAGGCCTTTTGGGGAGGACACCCAAGAGTAAAACCGTGCGGGCTTGGCCCAAAGCGGACAATATCGTACTAATTGAGCTCCCAGGTTATGACATTTATCATATTAATAATTTAATAAAATTTAATAAATTACAAAAATGGGATGACGACGGCGGTGGAGAAGGGAGATTCTACGGCGGTGATGACGACGCCTTCTGGAGGCTTTCCTTCGGGGACGAATTCCAAGCTTATGGTGACAAGAAGTACGTCTCAGACGACAACAGCGACAAGTTTCCGTCGTCGAGTTGCCGAAGCTGCTGCACTAAATCAAACAGAGTAGGAACGAGAACAGGGGAGGAGGAAGTTGGGAATTCCGCGTTTTTGCCGGCCGAGGGTACGAGAAAGACGGCTGTGGAAATCAGGACTCCAAGGCTGAGATTGGCGAGCACACAGAAGAAAGCGAGGAGATCGAATTCGAAACGGCAACTGGGCTCAGAGAAGTTGTTGAAGCGAAGAAAAAACAGGGGAGGAATGCAGAGGCAGAGAGCCCAGAATTCAAGAAGCAGGCGGCGGTTTCAGAATTAGAAGGCGCCGCGTGGGATTCATCCACAAAGGCGGGAAATTTCGAGCTTGCGGCGGAGATTCTCTCGTCGGCCGAGTGGGGCAAAGTGAAAGATACGAGGAAGTCTCTGCACATAAGCGGCGAGCCGATGCAGAGAAAACAGAGCAAGCAAGCTGCAGGGAAAGCCAGAGTTGGTTCGCCGAGGACGCCATCCAAGGCCGAACCTTGCAAAATCAGAGCAATTGAAGAGATGAAGATGAGCATTTGGATTTGCCCATTTTTGTAATTTATTAAATTTTATTAAATTATTAATATGATAAATTATATAGACAAAATAAGTGCAATGATGAGGTGGAAAGATTTTTTTTTTAATTTCCACGTCATCTAGTTAACGGTCAAACTTTATAGTTGACTGCCACGTAGGACAAACTTAACGGAGTGTAACGGCCGGTGACCAACCGTGAAACGATTCGTAAAGTTAGTGGCGAATAAGAAAGAAAAGTAATTTGAATGGCAAACGTGAAAGATTTGTATAATTTGAGTGACCAAAAGTGTAATTTAGCCTATAACTGAAAGACTCGACGAAAAAATTAGACATGTAGGGTGCATACAATGTTTAGAAACACGGAGATTGTTAGAAAGAAAATATTATGGGTTGTTCTTATTTACATGGTTGATTTTGTTTTCACATAGCTTACGGCTAATAGATACGACTAAACAAAAGAAATTTCTTAAACCTGTAATAGAAAAACCTAACGAGGAGATCTATATAATCTTTGAAAGAAAATACAAAAATCTATTTAGAAGGAAAGTTGAGTGGCCAAGGGAGATGGTTACCAACAAGTCAGTCAGTCTTACGTGTTCAATGAACAAATCGATCGGTTAATAAATGTAGCTAGGAAACTCAATATCCAATCTTTTTAAGGAAATGGTGATTGTTAGTAGAGAAATTCAATAAACACTCATGCATAGATCGTACAGATGCTATGTATTGAGGAATTTTACAATACTTTAAAGTATTGGTGGTTCGGTTTTTGGTCTTTATGGTACAATTTGAAGTTGTATCTTTAATAACGTTATGGTACAACTTCGTGTTGTACCTATACTCTTTTGCATAAATCTCTTTATGGTACAAACTAAAGTTGTATGTTTATGCTATGGTACAATTTAAAGTTGAAAAAAGCAAATTCTCTTATGGTACAACTTAAATTTGTACTTTAAAGGACCAATGCTTTAAAGCATAGTAGAAGTGCTTGTATGTATTATCTCTATGTTGAGAGTAAATCACTCAACTTATCATGAGTTGTTCAACGCTTTTTTTTTATAACAAAAGATAATCATATATGGATTGAAAAAACAAGTTACATCCTGGAATTCAGCCAGACCTGAAAAATCAAAGAAACGACTCATAGTCGGGTACAATGAAAGGGTCTTGCGAGCCATCAAATGAGCTACCCTATTGTTACGTCGTCCGACAAATCGAACACTAAAACCAACATGAGTGGCAACACAATGGACTATCTCCTCAAGAATAGCTCCAATCCGGTTATCATTTGTATCCCCCGATTGATCTTGTCGATGATCACTTTGGCATCACCTTCAAACCTCATTTCTGTGAAACAATGTGATAGACACCACAAAATTGCTTCCCGGAGAATGAGTAATTCATCCTTTTTGGATTTAATAAATTGACAATTCATAATTTGTGCATATATATTCTAGAAAACGGAATTTATAATCATCATGCTTTGGTTGTTTTAGATTGATATTGTGCCAAGTGTAGTTAATTGGTGATATTCTAGTACTAACAAGATTATGATCGCATTTGGCTTGTAGTTTGCTTGTCTTATTCCATTCTATTCTATGATAATGTATGTTTTCTCATCATATAGGTTCTAGCATATCATGGAAGATTTTAACAAGTTTCATGTCATTCAGAGGTTGTTTAAAGCATGCAAAGAAGGGAGAAACAACATATATCATGACCAAAAGGGGTAGATCATGACCAGAATTGTGGTCGTGAACTATGCCATGGGCGTGACCCAAACCATGATTTTCCTTAAGAACACAACTAGAAGCACAAAGATCACGAACGTAATCTTGTAGCTGTTTTTTTTTTTTTCTTACCTCACGTGGATACAACAAGTACTCGAAGCTGATTTTTTGCAAGGGAGCATCCTAGAGAGAGGTAGAAACTTGGAGGGTTTTGGAGGCAAATCATTATCATCCAAACCTCAAATCCATCCAAGAACAAGAAGGAAAGAAGGTGGCAAATGGATTGGATATATGGATTGGTGAATTTATGGATTAAATGGATTGGATCCAATGGATTGGTGGATTCATGGATTGATCAAGTGGATTGGTGGATTATCCATGAATCCAAATGACATCCTCATCGTTGGACCAATATGTAAAATGTGAAAAGTTTAGGTACTAAAATGTCATTATGAAAAAATTTAGGTACTAAAACATAATTTTTCAATGATATTTTCATATAAAAAATAAAATTTTAGGTACCAAAATGTAAAATATAAAAAGTATAGGTACCAAGCCGTAATTTGTCATTGGATCCATGGATCAATCCATGAACCCACCAATCCAATTGGATTTGGATCAAATGGATTGAACTATGTGGATATTTTTAATGGATTGGTGGATTGGATTGATAATTGCCACCTTTAGGAAAGATCAAATCAAGGAGGAGAAGATGATTCTACTCATGGACTTGTCTTATCCTTCTTTCTTTATTCACTTTCTTTCAACTTTCTATCTATGATTATCAAGATTCATGGTTCTTGGGTTCTAATTTGGGTGATTGTAAGGTCCTAGAGATTGAAGAGGAGAAATTCCCAATTTTTTGGGTTGTCACCATAGGCATGTAGGGATTGAATGGGTGGCTTGACTTAAACATTACATGATCTTCTCATATGATTTTTTCAAGTAATTAAGTGCATGATTTTTGTATTCAACTTGGGTGTACTTAGGTTATGGAGATTGAAGAGGCACCTGTTGATGTGACTTGAATCGGACTATCAGCCGCTAAGACTGGTAGTCGGGGGTCTCGCTGTTATTTGGGTTCGGGTTTTGAGTCTAGTCTGTAACCGTTTCCTTTACCATATTGGATTAGGTTTAGACTCACATGGAGAAGTACTATAAATACTTCTCATACTCCTCTGTAATATGTAATCTCCTCGATATAGTGAAACTGATTCTCTCTCGCCTGTGGACTAGCTAACACACATCGTGTTAGTGAACCACGTAAATCGTGTGTATGTGTTTTACGATTCTCGCTTTTGTATTCTTACTTTATCGATTTCGTCGATTTCCCGATTCTTAGCCGCGCGTTTATAACAGCAACCCTACCTCAATATCTAAGGTTTGGTCCCCATTGGAAAGGTGAGGATAGGACGCGATAGGGCTAAAAATTTGCTTGTCCCGTCCTTGTTCCGTCCCTGTCCCTGTCTGACCCGTCCCTGAAGGGTCAAGATGTATAACTGTCCCGTCCCGTCCCTGTCTCCTTCTTGACCCTGTCTGACCCTTAAGGGTTGGGACAGGACGGGACGGGTCAGTGGGTCGACCCAAATCAACACATTACTTTTTTACAAATTACGTTTAGGTAGCCAAAATTATTTTTTCTTACAATTTAGTACCTAAATTTTATTTTTTTACAAATAAGTCCATAAATTTTGATGGTAAAATTACTTTTTGGTACCCAAATTTTTTTATGTTTACAATTTAGTACCTAAACTTTTTAAACTTTACAAAAAGGTCCAATGAAGTATGAGATATTTGTTGTTGCTAAGGGTCACAGGGTCAAAACGTGACTCGTCCCTAAGTTGTCCCGACCCGTCCCGACTCTTTTAGGATCACCAAATGACCCGTCCCTAATCTGTCCCTGTAGACAAACCGACCCGTCCCAACTCTTAGGAACGGGACGGGACGGGTCAGTGGATCTTCCGGGACAAGCTTTCACCCCTAGGACGCGATGGGTGTTCGGGACAAGGGGTCGCGAGAGAACTCGAACTTAAATCTCTTTACCTGGTTGTAGAAATTTAATTTCATGCCCATCGATAAGCCAAGAATCATAGTAGATCTAACGACTCTCGATAAATACTACACCGTTTTCTATTAGATATAGCATAATAGAGTTTTATGAATTGATCCGATCCGCAACGAGCAATCACAAATATCAGTAAACCCACTTGCGTATCCTGACTCTAATTATAGCAAGGGATGAGACCGTCGGCGGTTGAGCGTACAAGACGATTGCCCAAGTTGATGATCAGCCCCTGGTTTTATAACTAGCTACCTATCTAGTAGCAAAGATACCCTTTTCGATCTCCTGTCATTTTCTTTCCTTGTTCTTACTACATTATCCGATATGTATGTACATGATTCAGCTGTCGGGAAAAAAGGATCTCCGTACGTTTAATTAGCACACACTAATGTCAACTTCAAACCCAGATTAGTTAGCCTTGATCTTGATCTCGTGAAAGTTAAACAAAGCACAAATTGGATCATGCTTGCTTGCAACCGCTATAGTGAAAACGAAACATAGATGATGAAGACATAAAGTCATCATTATCTACTAAACGAGCGGTGGTTTGTTATTTTTAGTGGTATGATGGTTCTTGGGTGATTTGGGGATCACAAGTACACAATTATATATGTTCTAACATTTCACCCCTTTTTGATAGCGAAGTTATTCATTTTGAAGTTACGTGTATATATATCTGAACTTCTGTATTCTTGAAGTTCAAAAAATAAACATGGAATCATACAACTAAATTCACCAAATACAAATCATCCTGATTAGCGAGTGGGTTGGATCCTCGTGGATTGTTGATATGGCTTTTTTAAAAATTATCTAGGTAGGTCACAACTCATAATCTCAAGTTAATATTTAACGTGACGACGAACAATGCAATACACTATATATTTATATACCAAGAAAAATGAAACCCATTAATGGAGCTTAAGTAAATATGGAGATAGAGCTAGTAGCTATAACTTTGGGAACTTAATACTTTGATAACAGGATTAACAACACACAAGCAGATAATTAAACTGTTTCTTTTTTCCCATTAATTGTCACAAAATTAAACAAGCTACCTAGAGAGTAAAACAAAATCTAGTCAAACTGCCATTAATCTCTAAACAACATAACCACATTACCCACTCATTAAGCTCCTCCTTAATTTTGTCATCAAGTCTCAAATTCAATGTATCAAATCTCTGCACAAATATTTCCCCCCATGCACTCACTAACTACATAACAATAGAAATTATAAATCTTTTTTCCCATGTTAATTTTTGTCCCAACATCATATGCTTATGTTTCTGTTCCGAATTATCAAGACACAATATTTATTTATTTATATATTTATCCCCTAATCCTTAATCCCATCGCTAATCCGAACCAAAATAGGTAAAGGAAAAAAAAAAAAAGAAAGCAAACAAACACACAAACAAACTCGTAATTACGTCAAAAGCCAGGGGCAATCTCGTACCCCAATCTTCTATAAATCCCCCGCCCCTCCTTCCCTTTCCAATTCCCCCTTCCTTCCGCTCCTCACTTTCTCTCTGCCAACTGAAACAAAACAGCGCCGGATTTTCTCGGGAAATTTCAATCTCTCTTCCCAATTCCAAAAAAATGTCGGCCGGACTCTCCAAGTGCGCCAAAATCCGCCACATTGTGAGGCTGCGCCAACTGCTGCGGCGGTGGAGGAACAAGGCCAGGGTGTCCTCGGCGACCAACAAGCAGATCCCCTCCGACGTCCCTTCCGGCCACGTCGCCGTCTGCGTCGGCTCGAGCTGCCGGAGATTCGTCGTCCGTGCCACGTACCTGAACCACCCGGTCTTCGTCAAGCTCCTGACCCAAGCCGAGGAAGAGTTCGGGTTCTCCAACAACCAGGGTCCCCTGACCATCCCCTGCGACGAATCCGTCTTCGAGGAAGCCATCCGGTACATAGCCAAGTCCGATGGGTCAAATCGATTCATGAATTTGGAGGATCTCAAGCTGAATTGCCATTCGATTCGCCGGAAGCCGTCGGATTTGTGGACGGAGTCGCGTCCCCTGCTCGCGGAGAAACCCACAATCTGGTGATTACTGGGCCGGGTGGAATTTCGGATTCGGTTCTGGGTTTCTGACCCGGGGAGTCGACTCGGGATTTAGTTTAGCATAATTTTTTTGGTTTGCTATACCGGGTTTTCACTGAGTTGATGAGTTGGGTTTGCTGCCGAGTTGACGCGAAGAGTGTATAGTTTCCTTTTTGAGGAGGATTACCGATGGAGATGGCTGAAAGAACAGAGTGGTCGGGCCGAGTTGTTGACCCATTCTGAGTCGTCCCGGGGTTCGAATCAGAGTGGAGGCGGAATCGGCCGAGTTTGAGTTGAGTCGAGTCGAGTGAGCTAGCAAGCCAGCGAAACTCTGTTTTTTTTTGTAAATTCTTGTCATTATTCTTGTTATTGATTCGATTAATTAATGGTGGGAGAAGAAAGGAAAAGGGAAGCATTATAGAGGAAAGAGAGATTATTAAGGTCCTAATTCCATTATTGTTTTCACTCCCCTCCCCATTAATTTTAGTTACTTAATTATCTTTCTCTTTAAATAAGACAACAATTAATCTCTTAATGGGAAGTGTTACAATTTGTCTTGACATTATTTAATTATGCCTGGAAAATATATATTCAGGTAATTATATTTTTTTATCGTTTTCCATCAATTGGATTGACATTTACCTTATACTCGTTTATCTCTAGTGTGTTTTAGTATTGACGACGACTTAACTTCGAATAATTTTTTCGTGATATTTACTTTCTTGCGGGCCTCGCCTATTTATTTGCGCCAAAAGGGGTATAAAATTTAATAAGTGCTTCATTTTAAAGACGCAAATTACGCAAACAATTCAAATTCACAACTATATGAACACTCCTGCAACGCTGTGAAAATTATAAGTGAATAACTATTCCATCTGGATTGTAGTGGAGAAAATAGCGATTAATTTCTGAAATGGTAAAGGTTAAGATTTTAACCAACTACTATATAATGCTACTAATTAATTAGTAAAAAAATTAGCAAAATGTGATACTAATTAACTCCTAAATTTTCACCATAAGAAAACTACCAAAAAACTCAAATGAGCTGATCTATTGATAATTTGAGCAATGATAACATACACCATGTTTTGATTCGAACCTTGCACTAATATCTATCAAACAAAGTTACTAAATTTCACTTATCTAGAATGTGAACATTTTGTCATGGTCAGAAGTTAACGATGCTAAGCATTTTTTGGAAGGCTTCTTCTTCTTCTTGTCTTTCTATTCTTTTGGGTTTTTATGAAGGGTATGGATTTTGGATTATAGTGGATGTGTTTATGTGGGAGGGAAGATGTAATAATACTATGCCCATGTGAAAGCTACTAACAACATAATAATTCTCCAATTTTCGTTCCTCTATACATTTTGCAGCCTAATCTGCCTTGTCCTTTTCATAGTCCCACTAAAAATACGTATTCAAGTAGATTTTGTTTCATGTGGGTAAAAATATAAAAGATACTAGCACATGTAGTGGTGGTGCTTCAAAAATTTCATCATAAATGGAAAGAGAAAGAAAAAAAGTCGATATTAGCGTATTTTCTTTTACACATTATCCACGTGTTTTATAAGGTTTTTAAAATTATATAAAAAAATCTAAAATTGATGATAGTTTTTGAGAGGTGCTAAAACATCCTAATTTTTACATCATATGAAAGCCACTATAAAAAGTTTGGATCTTCCTAACTGAAGCGATGTGTGCCAAAAAAAAAAAAGCCGTGCACTTTACCAACCGAAGTCGTCCAAAGATTTGCTTTCTCTATATAGGAAACAGTTGAGCTATAAGCGCGTGTCCATGGACTATGATCATCTTCTTCAGCATTTTGTGATGATTTCAATTGACGTTGCAAAATCAGAATTTGATTGAACCTTCCTGTAACTTTTGTTCCAAACCATTGTAAATCCTTTCCTTCCACAATTACTTCTTTCATCTCATCTCTGATTGTAGAACACAAACCTTGGCTGCCAACAAAAGCACATTTCTCTGTTTTTTTCATTCCTAATAACTAAAGGAAAGCGAGAAGGAGGGTAGTCTGCATTCTGCAAGACTGGCATCGCATAATAGGAATTCCATTGATACTGAGAAGGCAAGTGTGACTCTTCAAACCAAGGATATCGTTTTGACCTTCCAAGCAATGGGCTTCTAATTAATTTTTTCCCGGATATAACAATAAGTGTTCTTCGAAATTTGATCAAAATTAGAATGGAACAATACTTCGCTTTGATGGATTCTTGTTCGATTCAAATCTCAATTTTGTATATCTGAGTTCTCGGTCCCCACATTGAACGATACACTTTGTTTTTCAAGCACACAATTGCTTGAATTAAATTTTTATGACATCTCCTACGAAAAAATATCATAAATTGTGAATTTAGTTTACTCAATTTTAAATTTAACTCGAAATCTACACATAGATCTTATCTTTCAGTTCCGCCCTATTTCGTATTGGACTGAAAAATAATGGAAACCATTGGTTCTCTATTGTATTAAACATTCTTTGTTTACAGCAAAATGATGAGCTACAATGATGACGAGGAGCATGGCAATTAGCTAGCATTGACAATGAGCTAGCAAAGCAACAACTCCTCCAAACTGTTCCTTGATTAATTCTTTTACAATTCTCTCAGTTTCCTAAATTAAAATTGGTTTTATTTTTCTCAAAACATAATTTTCCATTGAGGATGGCATATGGAGGAGGTAGACAAGCCAATCATGGCCAACTCAATGATGGAAATATTGACTTGTTTGGTATGATCGCCATTGATATTATTCTATTGAGCTTTACTACTATTTTTTCTAGTCTTCTCTCTTCATTTCCCCCTCCATAAACAAATTCCAGCATTATGATTGATGTATATATATAATGGTCCTTCATATTCATAAGTCTCGGCTTTTAACTAAAACCTTCCAAAGAGGAGAATAATTTTTGTGGGTTTCATTTCAACACAAGACTTTCTTATTTTACAACTTTGGAAGGACGAAAATTAGTCAAAATAGGGAACCTCACTCCTCAATTAGTCCAGGGTCTGATTTGACTAATTTAAAAGGTAAGTGATTTCGAAATTTTATACGAAGACTATGATACAATTGGTCAATTGCGTATTATTTTCGTGGGAATCATTTAGGTTGGTGAATGCAGGTCATGAATAAGGGATTGTAATTTTGATTTAATTCTTTTGATTATGCATGTTACGTTTCGAGTTGTTTCGTAATCCACCTTGTGATCAGCTCTACGAATTGTAATATAATTTATCATTTATTTAATTTATAATTCTAAAAGGGGAAGAAGAATGTGTGTAATCGTATGATGAAGTATCAAATATTAAAACGCATTCCGACAGACAGGAGGCTACTTGGTATTGAGAGTCACTGACATTAACTTTGATTAGCAACTTGTGTTCGTTGTTTAGTCTGTAACTAATTAATCAACTGATGGCATGATCATTCATGAGATGAGATCCAAGATTCCTGAGCTCCAAGATACGAATCTTGTGTTAGTCAGACATCACGCTTGACCTTTGACCATCCTCTCACGAGTAGCCTTTTTTTCCAATGGGCCGTCGCTTGAAAGGCCTTATAAGTTATTGTTCCCTTTTTTTATGTTTTATTGTTCCCTTTTTTACCACATATGATAAGAGTAATTAGTCATGTGATTCATTTGTCAGATTCAAGGTTAGTGTTGGGAAAGAGGATTTGTTTTTTTTTTTTTTGACAAAGAAAAAGAAAAGAGGATTTGTTGTTGAGAAAAATCAGAATGCAATCCGACGTGATTTGCTTCGGTTTATTTAGTTCTGTTTTATACACTTTTACAGGAGATACCGCTGAGAGAATGAAGTATAGTGGAGAAAGTATAGGAGAAGTGGAGAGGTTACAGGGAGAGAGAGAGGGTCGAGTAAAAGGCACAAAAATAAAAAGAATGGTTATTCTTTTTCTCTAATACGCCCCTGCAAGATGGAGGAGGTGTCAACGACTCCAATCTTGGACCGAAGAAGCAGGA
Source organism: Linum trigynum (assembly GCA_964030455.1). NCBI lineage: Eukaryota > Viridiplantae > Streptophyta > Magnoliopsida > Malpighiales > Linaceae > Linum > Linum trigynum. The sequence continues at coordinate 52,060,010 of OZ034817.1, read as the reverse complement.
ACCGAGAGGCGGGTAGAGGCTTGGTCAGCATGTTGGCCAGTTGCTGCGCAGTCGGTATATATCGGACACTGAGACGGCCAGACTGAACAAGTTGTCGAACAAAATGATAGTCAAGAGCCAAATGCTTCATGCGAGAGTGGAAAACCGGATTGGCACTGAAATAAGTGGCACCAAGATTATCTGAGAGGACAGTGGGAGACTCGGTGAGGGGTTGATGAAGCTCTTGTAAGAGATTGCGAACCCATTCCAGCTAAGCAGTCGCATGGGCAATGGCACGATATTCGGCTTCTGTACTAGAGCGGGCAACTGTCCGTTGTTTCTGAGAACGCCAGGAGATGAGAGTGGAGCCCAGGTATACCAGATAGGCGGAGGTGGATGTGCGATCATCAATGTTCCCGGCCCAGTCAGAGTCGGCAAAGGTAGTGACGCACACAGGAAGAGATGATCGCCGGATGGCCAAGCCATGGGAGATAGTACTACAAACATAGCGAAGTAGCCGTTTGAGGCACTGCCAATGATGAGAGGACGGAGAGTGCATGTACTGGGAGAGCTTGTTGACGGAGAAGGCAATGTCAGGACGGGTGTAGACGAGGTACTGGAGAGCACCCAAGACTTGCCGAAACCGCGTAGCATCAGTCGGACAGGTGCCATCATGAAGGGACAAGGAGACAGAGGAGGCGAGGGGCGTGGAGACAGGAGCAGCTCTTAACATATGAAATCAGGCAAGAATGTCGGTCATATACTTGTGTTGAGAGAGAATATAGCACGTCGATGTCGGTATAACCTCTATCCCTAGAAAGTAATTCGCATCACCCAGTGCTTTGAGGGAAAACTTGTGGGCAAGAGCGGACTGGAAGGCTGTAAGAGTGGAAGCATCATTGCCGGTGAGCAATAGATCGTCAACATAGACCAGAAAATAGAGAATAATGCCCGAATGCTGATAGACGAAGAGGGACGCATCAGATTCAGTCTTCTTGAAGCCAAACTCAATGAGAAAAAGAACTAAGAGCAGTGTACCAGGCCCGAGGGGCTTGACGTAAGCCATAGATAGCACGACGAAGGCGGCAAACATGGTGTGGATGCAGTGGATCGACAAAGCCTGGAGGTTGGACCATGTAGACCTCATCATCTATGGGGGCCTTGAAGGAAAGCATTGTTGACATCAAACTGCTTAATGGGCCAACTCTGAGAGAGAGCAATGGTGAAAACCGTGCGGACAGTCACAGGTTTGACAACAGGACTGTATGTATCCTGAAAATCCACACCGGGCGTTGATGAAAACCCTTCGCAACAAGGCGGCATTTGAAGAGATTGATGGAGCCATCAGAGTGATGCTTAATCCGGTAGACCCATTTGTTGCCCAAAACGTTGAAGTGAAGTTGGCGAGGAACAAGATCCCAAGTGTGATTGCGTAGAAGAGCATTGTGCTCATGGCGAAGAGCGGAGTCCCATTCAGCATACTGCATTGCTTCTTTGACTGAACGAGGCTCAAGGGGTGGCGCCCGGGTTGTAAATAGAGCTGGAAATAGCCGCTTGGGCTTGTGAATACCAGACCGGGCCCGAGTTCTCATCTGATGGGAGCGCAGGATAGGCGGCGGAGCAGTGGGCCGTTGGGCAGTGGGCTCGGGTGAGGTTGGAGCCTCGAACTGGGCTGGCCTATTATTAACAGCATGGCCAAGAGCGTCCGGAGAAGAGGGCGGGGAGCTGTGGGCTGGCGATGGGCCAGAGGAAGAGGAGGGCGGGGGCCCAGAGCAGGAGGACGGGCCAGGCAGTGAGCTGGGGGCTGGCAATGGGCCAAAGGAAGAGGAGGGCGGGGGCTCAGGGCAGGAGGACGGGCCAGTGGTCTGGGGCGGCCCAGATTGTGATGTTGTGTGCAAAGGGCCTGCGCCAGAGGTAGCCCGGACTAGAGGAGCGGACGAGGATGCCACATGAAATGGAATGGTAGTAATGGTGGGTCCTGTGTCTGTGATCCATGATGCCACGAGGAAAGACGTTGCAGGAGGGTTAGACAAATAGCCTGGAAACGAATTTTCAACAAAGTGGACATGACGGGATAGGAAAACACGATGTGTTGTGGATCGAAACATTTGTACGCACTCTGCTGAGGACAGTAACCAAGGAACAAGCATGGACGAGAGCGAGGATCAAGTTTGTGGGAAGAGTATGGTCGTAGCCAGGGATAGCACAGACAGCCAAATATGCGAAGTTTATGATAATTTGGCACAATGTTAAAGAGGACAGTATAAGGGATTTGTCCATGTAAAGCAGAGGAAGGCAAACGATTGATTAAGTAAACGACAGTAGAGAAAGCATAAGACCAAAAGATGGTAGGTAAATGAGTATGATGCAGGAGAGTGATACCAGTTTCAACGATATGGCGGTGTTTTCGTTCAGCCAGGCCGTTATGCTCAGGCGTATGGGGAGGGGTAAGGAGATGACTGATCCCATGAGCAAGAAGCGTGGAACTTAACTTCTGGAATTCTCCTCCACCATCGGAATAAAGACGACGAATGGTGGTGGAAAAATAATTTTCAACCATCGTACAAAAGGCAAGAAACACATAAAGAACATCAGACTTACGTTTTAATGGATAATACCATGTATAGCGGGAAAAATGATCAACGATAATCAAGTAATAACGAAAATCATCAATGGGGGTCACTAGAGCAGGCCCCCAAACATCTGTATACAATAAATCAAATGGTCTAGTGCTTGATAAAGAGGAGACACCAAAAGGGAGTTTGTGACTCTTATTTGAAAGACATGAATCACAATGACTACTGACAGAAGAGGAAGCTACTGGCAAGGAATGTGTGCGAAGAAGACTGGATAGAGAATGGGAGGAAGGGTGACCGAGACGAGCATGCCATGAGGTAGAGGAGGTGTGGGTGGTGACAAGAGCAAGGCGGACAGTATCCATTTCATGCGGCAGCTCATAGACATCCCCATTATTTGCTCCTTTCAGCAGAGGCGCCCCCGTGCGAAGATCCTTCACAACAAAACAATCAGCAAAAAATTCCACCGAAATGGGATTAGTACGACAAAGTTTTGCGACAGAGATAAGTTTACGCTTTATTGCAGGGGCACAAAGCACATCATTTAATTGTAAAGCAGAATTCTGGAGCATGGATGACCCAATATGTGTGATTTTCAAACCTGTGCCATCACCGACGAGAATCTCATCAGGACCATTGTAGTCCGAATAAAGAGATAAATTTCTGAGATATGGGGTAACATGATGGGAAGCCGCAGAATCGAGCAACCGAGGTGCAGATGGCGGGGCACGAGTGGTGGTATGATGTGCCTGAGTTTGTCTAGCTTGATAGGCTTGGCGTTCCTGCGGAAATAACTTGAAACACTGACCTATGGAATGATCGGGGCGTTCGCAAACTGACATATGACAGTGGGCCGCGCTGATTGTGACTGGTGGGCGAGGCGTGCCTAGTAGGGGAAAAAAATGGGCCTGCGGGCTGGAGGCCCGTGGAGAATCAACTTGGGCTTGAGGGAAATAGGCCCGCGAGGAGGAAGACCCGCGCGGAGAGCCACGCTGCTGGCGACCGAAAGAAGGGTTGCCACCGCCGCCGCTTGAATATTTCTGCCCCTGGGAAAAGAAAGACGTAGGAACTGGGGTTTTGATTTGTTTCTTAAGATCAGACTCACACTCGACTAGAGAGTCAATCAAATCTTCCAGAACGAGACCCGGTCCCCTAGCGCGAATCGCAGCAGCAAAAGCCCCATATTCTTCTCCCAGACCACGAAGGCAGTAGACGATCAAATCAAGATTAGAGACAGGAGATCCAATGAGAGCAAGCTCTGCCGCGGTGCTTTTTAAATCATTCACAAACACCAAGATGTCCCGATTACCCTTGGAGGTTTTGGCCAGTTTCCCCTTTAGATGAATAATTTGGGACTGAGCACTGCTTGCGTAGAGTTTCTCCAAGATCAATCAGGCAGCGTGAGATGTAGAAGCGCCTGAAACAAAAGAATAGATCCCTTCCGAGATCGAGCATCGCAGAGCATGAAGTATCAACTTGCCTTGGCGGAACCAAAGCTGAAAGGCTGGATTGGGTTTGGCCACGCCATTCTCTGGTATGGTGCGATCAGGTGCGATGGTGGTGCCGTCGATATAGCCGAAGAGATCCAGACCGAGGAGCAGCGTTTCAAGCTGGGAGCGCCAGGAGGCGAAATTAGACGGAGTCAGCTTCAATGGAAGTTGAGCAGCAGGATTGAATGTCACAATGGCAGGGACAGCGGAAGAGATGGCGCTGTCGTGTTCTTCGGATTTGCCAGACATGGTTTCGGGAGAGAAAGGAAAAAAAAACAGAGTGTTTTACACTGGAAAGGAGACGCAAGAGGGAGAAAGGAATTGGATCGACTAGCTGATCGTTGCTAGCTCTGATACCATGTCAAGAACCAGTTGATCCCAATAACTCGAGTTGTTGGGAGAAGGTTCTGTTGGATCTTATATCACATTCTAACATGATCCCAATAACTCGAGTTGTTGGGAGAAGGTTCTGCTGGATCTTATATCACATTCTAACACGCCCCCTCAACGAAAGCCAACTCATGGGCTTGAAGTTTGCACAGGCACACCATATCATGTGCTTGAAAGATAACGGTTAATATTGGGGGTCGTGGAGATTCGAACACATGACCTTTTGGTTCGAGGCTCTAATACCATGTTGGGAAAGAGGATTTGTTGTTGAGAAAAATCAGAATGCAATCCAACGTGATTTGCTTCTGTTTATTGAGTTCTGTTTTATACACTTTTATAGGAGATACAGTTGAGAGAATGAAGGATAGTGGAGAAAGTACAGGAGAAGTGGAGAGGTTACAGGGAGAGAGAGGGCCGAGTAAAAGGCACAAAAATAAAAAAGAATGGTTATTCTTTTTCTCTAATAGTTAGTTGGGTGATAATTCCCTTTTAAAACATTAACATTGATACAACTCATGTTAATTCATTTATAAGATGAGCTTAGTATAATTTTTACATGGCACCATACATAACCCGTAAACAGGGCGTAGCCAAGATTTTGTTGAGGGTGGGTCCATTTAGAAAAAATACATACGATAAAATAATTTTGTTAGCTTTGTAAATCGTTCATGATTAATTTTGTATTTGCAAAAACTTGGTAAATTAAATTATATGTCAAAACTATCAAGAATATCACCATATATGTATCAAACAATTATTTATGATTTAATAAGACATTTGCTTTTGAATCGTGTTCTTCGTCAATACCGTTTAGTATCATTAACTCGAGTTGTTAGGAAATATTTAATAATGAATCTAATACTATTTAGTATTTACTAACACTTTCCTGCTTACTACAACCAACTTATGCGTGCTTAAAGTTTACATAAATCCGAATATCATGTGTTTAACAAATGGGGTTACAAAGATTCGAACAAATGATATCTCGGTCAACCATTCTCAATTAGAAGTTCCCTAAATTTCATTCCCAATTAACTATTATACTAATTTACTCATTTTCGTCCTTAGGAAACACCTGTTACAATCTCCCTACCCCTGATTGAAATAAAATTATTTTTACAAATGAATTATGATTTGGTGGAAATTTGTTGTAAATATTGAATACATACATCTTCAATTTTGGTCGAATCATATACATCATTATCATTTGTACATAGCTCGTTATAATACATTGAATATGTCAACACTCATTATAAACCTACATCAAATATTTCAAAGGTCTACCAATTTCATTTAAATACGTATTATTTTTCATAGCCAATTAACTATTGTACCTAATTGACCATTTTCTAACCCGACCACCTCTAACTCTCTCCCTCCGCCCCTGCCCGTAAATCGACATAATCACTCGCCATTTTAGTCAATATATAATGTAATGAGTTCCATCTGAATGAGTGTTGCGTATAAACAACAATAAAGTATTTGATCGATAATCTCTAATATGAAAGTTAGATTTAGCCTTCAAACATATGAAACGTAACGTTAGAGAGTGGACTAGGTAGCTAAATCTCGTGTTCACAACTCACTCCCCCGTGACTGGATTACTATCCTCAATCGTTTAGATTCTTTCATTACTTGAAACCATTTTAAGATCTTTTCTATGGAATGAAATGACTATATTTTCTTTCAATTGCAGAGTGATGGCACTATTTCTCGTCTTTCTTCAAGAACTACAACTTCCCAAACACTTATTACAGATCACATATCCATGAAAAGCAGCAATAGTAGTAGCAAATGTTTTGAGCCGCTGGTTTGGTCAAAAACCATAGAGTATCGGAAATGTCACAAACAGTCAATTCCACTGCCTATGCCGGTTTCATGGGGAAGGAGGAGGACGTCGACCCACCGCACGTAATTTCGACAGCACACACATCTCCAAGCCCTAAAAGCTACAATTAATGAAAAGAGCCCTATGATATGCACAGTGGTTTAGCATGGTACCTTTGTACGTACTATCTGAAACGACAACCTTAATCTCTAGCTCTGCCTTTGAAAACGACATATCTTTGGGGCTAGCTTGTGTCCTTTTTCACGCTTGGGAGGAACATGGGCTTTGATCTTGACCACACGAGCAAAAAGAAAGTATGGCAAAAATTCTGTCCTCCCCATATTCACAAGTGGATGTCCCTTTCACTCCTTTTTTATGGAGCTCGAAAATGAAAGGTTTGTTCAGGTTTCGTTCGGTCGATATCTAACCAATGTCACAACCGTACGTGCTTCTCATTTTGGTCATCATCCAACCATTCTAACTATCACTTTGCTTTCTTAAAGTACACACATACGGTTTCGATGTAAATATGAGTTGACATCGCGGAATGTATTATTCTCACAATCTTAGTTCTCTAGATTAACATTTGTAACATTATTTACAATATTATTACTATATATGTTGATTCGACGACCGACTAACAATATCGTATGTGGTGAGACAATCCGACGCTGTAAAGCCATCCATGTATGCTTACATGGGGCTATCACCATTCCATTATTGAAAGTACTTGGAAGTCAGGTCATTGTTCGATGGTTTAGCTAAGCCGTGATTAGAGGGATTCAGAGTAGTCAACTTCCTTTCTTTTAATGCTTATATATGTAAAACGTACTTCGAATAGTGAAGTTTTGGGGAGCAAGCAATTAGTTGACGTAATGGTTTTTGTGTTGTCATTTTAATTAGGTCACAACTCACAAGGGAATGTGACAATCCAACCATGGTTTCCACTTTGCACGTAAAATTAGGAGTAGTGCATGTGCATGGTCTATGTTGTTGTTTCTCTATTTAATTACTTTGTTAATCTCTTCTCCCCACCCCCACTAGGGTGGGTTGTGAAACGGATGGATTGGTCACAGTTCAAAAGTGGTGAACATTAGTACTCAAAATGGAATAAACAAACATCTGTAAGTAACTTCTAAGCATAGTTAGTAAATACTTCGTTTGATACACATATACGTATATGTATGTATTTTATCTGTTAACTTTGGTATCTGTATTATTGTCAAGTCATTTCATTTGATGGCTCCCATACTAAACACGTATAAAAACCCATATAATACGTTTAATATCCGTATTTAATATATCTATGACTATTAACGTACTATTAATTGTAAAATTAGATTAGAGATAAAGTAAAATACTCATAAAAATTTTATAGGTAACTTTTTCGTACTGTATTTACTAACTATGCTTCTAAGTAGAAAATCCGTCTCTCACCAGCCGTAGTCACAGGTATCTCGCTGGTAGTCATGGGCTTATAGACATCGATATTTTATGTTCTGCGCCAGATCCGTAACTGTTTGGGTCTGGCCCAAGTCGTTTTAAAAGCACTTGTATTACCCAATCTCTATCAGACCCAGCCCACGTTGTCCGGTAGCTTCCAAACTAGGGGTGGCTGTACGGTCCGGTCCAGTTAAATTGGCCCAAATTGATCCAGTCCAGTCCGGTCATTTTGAAAATATAAGGACCAAAGATTGGATTGGATACAGTCCGGTCTTGATCCGGTCCGGTTTTGATCCGGTCCGGTCCCAATTCGGTCTTGATTTTACATTGAGATTGTGGGATTTGAGTGGCCTAAGGCCTTAAAGGGTGAGGAGTTGGTTAAGTTTTGTACTAAGTGCAAAAGTTTGTGACCGTTTATGCAAATTACCCTTAAGTTTTGGGTGTTGAGCTCTCTTATCCGGTTTTTTACCTCAAATCTAAGCCCAAAGATTGGATTGGATTGTTTACTATCCGGTCCCGTTCCGGTCTGGTCTCGGTCCGGGTTATACGGTCCGGTTTCCGGTTTTTAATCCGGTCCCGGTCCAAATAGCCACCCCTATTCCAAACTACAGATATGGCTTGGGCTTTCTTCGCACTTCTTTGATGGCTCCATGAAGTTGGGCCTACGACATGCTAATCACACTTTTATGCAAAACCCGATTCGTCGTGAGTGCATTTCATATTTGTTTGTTGGATAAAAGCGCAAACAATGATGATAACAGTCCCAGGAACACGTAAAGCAACCAGTTGGGCTTTCCTTTAGGCATCGCTACAGGCTTGATAGCTTTTGATTAGATCTTCATAAAACTTGGGCCTTCAGAATACGGCCCAAATGCCTCCCAATTCTCTGCGTTGGAACTTGGGAGGGAAGGAGTGTCGGTGTGGGGACCTTTGTAGTTAGGGTTTGCTTGCTGCCAACTCCAATGCATTTATTATGTTTTCGAATCCTCTCTTTAAAATTCAAAGGGGAGACGTATTAGCCTATAATTTTACCAATGTGATTTCCATTACGAATGCACAAATCGTATGTTCTGGCGCTGAGACGTGTCTGGCTATATTTCTACTATCAATGTGATTCCCATTACAGATGGACAAACCCGAACAACCAACTAAGCACTTCTTTTTGTAAGAACATGACTTGTTGAGTACTTCACCATCGCCGTACAGATTAGATCAACCCAAAAGGTATTAATCGCATTGCCGGTTGTTGGACACCCAAACATTATCACACCAAATAAGTATTGACAGTCCGACGGGAGAAAAAAAACCACCTATCAAATGTTAAAACGGTGGACGGATCTTAGCAATATGAAACGGTTGAATTATAGTTAATTAAATTCCAATTTCAACATAAAATACTCCTTCCATTAACGTTTTTAGTACAACCTCCAATACGATTTTACAATCCGCCCTACCATTATCCCCTAATATATTTGAACCTCCCTCTCCCTCACTCTATCCCCACGTACGTACCACCTCATAAAAACCTCTCTCTCTCTCTCTCTCTCTCTGCATGTTTGGTGTACGTATGCCATTGTCGGGTTTCATGAACAAAGTTGTACATCTATCCATGGTTGCAAATGGGAAGAAAAGAAACTCATCATGCCCAGTGGCGGAGCCAGGCAATTGGCCAAATGGGTGTCTTTATCATATCATAAAAAATCACCTATACAATAGAAAAGTCAACTTTAAATTAAACAAAAAGTCAACAACGCAATACTCTAAATTCACACAATTACATCAAAATAGTTTCACGTACACCGGTTACAACGTCAAACAAATAAGTTCAGTACATACAAATCAAGACTTCCATTCATCAAATATTACAAATTAGAACTCAGAAGTACCTTGGAATTGATTTTGTGAAACAAACAAGTGAACTTCAATTGGTACTTCTTCACTTTCAACTTTGTTTAAACAAAAGACAAGAAATTTCTCTGTTGTAGAGCTAAAAAAAAATGAGCGAGTTTAAACAAAAGACAACAATTTATTACTATAAATAAAGACGAAAGTGCATTACATAACAAAACTCACTCGATCGAAATGATAAGAAATTCTTATGTCGAAATGTAATGCACTTTCTCCAAAGCTCCTCTCCAAGTGGCTCCGCCACTGATCATGCCTATTCATGAGAAGGGACAATAATTTGGCTGTTTGTTGCTCACAGAGACATGAACTGAAGCTCCATCGCCTCTCCCAAACTTGTAACTTCGTCGTCCTTGCTTACTTAGCCACAGGCAGTTGAAAATGTCTAAACATATGCTTGGTTGGTTGGTTGGTTGTCTTTTCTTTGGACCACGTACGCAATAAACACAGACCCAGCTGACAAATGGTCCTCTATATCTTGGAACTTCTTCTTCTTCTTTGTCTTCCTCCCAACGTTGGAAATAATCATATATATGGTTAAGAATCAAACTATTTAACCGTTGTGTGTATATATCCTGTTAGTCGGTTGGCTGGCTTTGGCCGACGATTTGTAAAGGATCGTGAAGGGGAGCAGCTTACCTAAATAGTAACTGCCCCATTTTTATCTTTTACCTCTTTTCTACCTTCTTCTCCCTCTCAACCACCAAATGGCATGGCAGCAGCAGCTTCAGCTTACGTCAATAGTAACTGCTCATGACAATAGAGTACTTATTTGAGTCTGCTTTTTCTCATCTGGTACATTATTGCCGACATTATGTTCATTCTTGGTACACATTAATTCTTGGTTATTAAAGTTGGTTGAGTTGTAAATTGTTTGTCTACTCCCCAATAGCTAAAACCTAGCTAGCATGCATATGAATTAGATAAGATTAGAATGAATGAGAGTACTATGAACTATGAAGCACACCGGCACCCCACAATTGATTGATTTATTGTGTATCAACAGAATATTAACGACGTTACGCGCATACCTTGTGTGTTCTAATACGACATAAGAGTGGTTTTAAATGAATCAAAATATAGTTTTACTTCTCATCGATGAAGGACGATGGAAAATTCAATCTCGATCATTAGAGGTTAACATGTGATGATGCACTTACAATTTCTTATGGATCAAGTTACATTGATTGACTAATGCACTTAGTTTGTTAGTGAAAAAGAGGTTGGCTGAAGAACCCAATTGAGGTAAAGGAGAGGGGCTGAGGAGGAAGGAATAGGATGGTGGAAGATTTAATCTCATTAGAGGTGACGAGGATGCGCTTACTTATGGATCAAGTAACATTTTATTGACTAATGAACTTGGTCGGTTTGTGAAAAGAGGCTGAATTACGCAGTGGAGGTAAAGGAGAGGAAAGTGAAAAGAGGGTGGAAATTAAAAGAGATGAAAAGGAAGTAGCAAGAATGAAGGAAGGAACACTTGAGGAGCACTCAAAATGTGTTTGAAAAGAAAAGGTGATTAAGTAGTCATGGTTCCTTTCTAGTGTGTGAGCCATTTGGGATTAGGAAGAACATGTTCTTCTTTCTTCATCACTGTATATATATTTTCTCCACCATACCTTTGACAAAAGACAGCCTTTTCCTCCCTTTGCTTCTGTCCTGTTTTCCACCCTAGCTCAAACACTGCTGCTGCTGCTTAAGTGGGCCCAACTTTAGGCCCTTTTAGTTTCCTTGTTAATTGAAACCCTAATCTGCCCCTATCTACTTAACTGCCCAGGCCCTTTGATTTTGTTTCTTCGACAAGCTATGAATGTCAAATCTTTCAAAAAAGTTCATGCATGGGTACGAGCGATTGAGAAATGCATTGAGGTCAAATAAGAACAGTAATCTTATTCGCATGATTTTGATGGAGTTGTGTACACTATGTTTGGGATGAACTGTAAATGAGAGGGGTGCAAAGTTGGGGGTAAATGCATTTGCATTTATCCCAATTTGGATAATTAGGAATAGTAGTGAGGGTGCAATTGGGGATAAGTTTATTATTTTCATCAATCCCCAATTTGGAGTGAAATAGAGAGAAAGAGTTGGGAGAATGTGTATTATTATTTTGTGACTAAGAAATGTCAAATTATATAATAATAATAATTGTTATTATTAATATATTATGATAGTAAGAATAATCATTATAGTGATTAAATAATAATAATTATTTATTTTTGATTACTCTGTCGTCATCAATTTTAGGAAATTTTTGTCAAATTGGCTCCAAATGTTGACTCAATTTTCCTGGTTAATAGTTAAACCTATAGATTCGAACGTGTGACTAAGTTTGACAACATTCAATTTACTTTTCAGCTTATTTGCACCCCCTACTTCTCATTCCAAACAACAATTTACCCATCCACTTACACTCTCCTCCAATTTGTACCCCCTCACTTTACATCTCAGCTTGCATCCGCCTATTTTGCCAAACATAGTGTACATGCTTAACTTGAGGTTTAAACGCAGTATATAGTCTAACACCATTTTTAGTCTGCGCGTGCGAAATATAGCAACATCGTTACAAGCATTCCACATACATGGTTCAAGTGAGATCCATCTTTTGATTGGATATAAATATATTCTCTTAATTCAATAAGAATAACCTCCTTTCAACCAAACTAGATTTGTTATCAAACGATCCTCCTAACGCTCCTCATTATCCTTATTGTTGAAGTTTCGAGGCCACATGAACCCACAATTAATCTCCATGAAATCCCTTGACATCCACACGTATATGCTTTGCATATACAAATACCTTCGACAAACGTGTTCACTCCGTAGCTAAAACCCCACTCTCATGAAAGCTTCAACTTTTATCGAACATCAATCAATTTTGTTAAAATACTCACAAACCATTTATCAGAACGCGGCTCGCAGACGTGCTAGGCGTTGAATCAGTTCGCTATCGTTAGATCGACACGGATTGTGAAGGTCTTAGATTCATGGTGTGGGAGAGACAATAATGATGCTCTCCATATGACCCCGAGGCGAGGGGGAAAGAATTCCATCATTGTGATCCGCCATTGCTAGCTATGCTTACGAGAGAGAAAAAGGTCGTGAGTGACAATGCAAGTATAGTAAGCGCCAGACTGGGAATCCAAGGAAGACTTGGGCAGTTGACAGAGGAGAGTCTTTTCGGATGGTGATGGTGGTGGGCTATGGTACAACCTAAACTTATACATTTAATGTTATGGTACAACTTCGAGTTGTACATTAAAGCACCAATACTATATAGCACAGTAGAAGTGCTCGGTTTGTTTTTGTGATTGTTTGGTTGAGATAGTTATAATGCATGTATTATCCACAATACATCATTTTTTTTTTGAATTTTATGCACAAACAATACATGCATTGTTTGTTTGATTTGACACAAACTATCACTCAAAATGAGTGATAGTTAAATCTCAAGTTTTTTGTGAGATTGTTTGATTGAGATTATTGTGTTTTTTTTCCCTCTTCCAACAATGTCTCTACCTTTTTATGTGTGTTGTTTTTATATATTAAAAACAAAGGGTAAAAGTGACATTTCACCGAAAGTGTAATATAACTTATTTAAATAACACAAAAACCAAACGATGTAAATTACAATTCACTAATTATCGTATATACATGTATATTATTATGTATGTATTGATAACAATGCATATATTTAACTATCACCAAAACCAAATTAACCCTAGTTATTGAGAGCTCCACGTAATATCTAGAGCAATATAATTTACAGTATGAAAGGTATGAGCATAGGAAGTATGCTCTGTTATCCAACATTGTGCTGAAATGGCTATCATTGTCGACATATGTAATTATGTATAAGGGCACTAGGGATGGTTATACGCTCCGGTCAGGTTAAATTGGCCCGAATTGATTCGGTTTGGTCTTTTCGAGAATATAACGACCAAAGATTGGATTGGATTCAATCCGGTCTTGATCCGGTCAGGTCCCAATTCGGTTTTGAATTTAGATTGAACTTGTGGGGATTTGAGTAGCCTGAAGGGAGAATTTGAGTGGACTAAGGCCTAAAGGGTGAGGAGGTTAAATTTTGAGTGTTAAGCTCTCTTATCCGGTTTTCGGTCCGATCTCAAATGGTTTTTACCTCAAATCTTGACCCGAAAATTGTCGGATTGTTTGCTATCATGTCTCGATCCGAGTTATACGATCCGGTTTGGGGTAAAATAAAAAAGCACGGGACAAATAGCAGCCCTAAAGGGGCACGATGATGAATGAGGTAAAGGCTAAAGGGGATATCTTGCATGTTATTTTGAGCCACATTCTCACCTTATCATTATAGCTTCTTCCTTAGTGCGATTTCCTGCCAAGCATACAGTATAGCCTCCTCATTTTCAGTATATATTAAATCATCTCTGCCTATCTACCCTGTCCCTTAGCAACTCCACTAAAATTGGTGAGTGGTGACCACAAGAGAAGTAAAAAAGAACAAACACAAAAATTCTCAATAACCATGTGTTCTAATCGTGACAATTCCACATATTACCATGTAATCTAAACGCATAGTGCAATGCATCTTAAGTTACAAATTCATAAATTAGCTTCCTTTTAGGTGTACCGTTAACAATGCAGTTGGCGTATTTACATAGTTTAACGTAAACACGTGTTGATACTGTTAGATCAGACGTCCAATTATCTATAATCGAATACCAATTTTGTAAATTGTTACCAATACATACAATATTCAACCAAACCTGAATTGCAGAACCCTCAATTCAAACGATGTTAAGCACCATAACTAAATCCGTACACTAATGAAAAAAAAAATCTTTATCCCCGTCAAGATATCCAATTGTGAAGTGTGTGTGTGTGTTTGAACATAGTAGTTTGTGAAAATTTGACCATTTGTATATGTGTGTGAGAAGACGGGATCACCTGTTTTCATTGTTAGAGAGTGGTATAAGATCCAAAATAATCTTCTCCCAACAACTCGAGTTATTGGGATCAACTGGTTCTTGACATTGTGTCAGAGCCTTATGTGACCGAAAGGTCTTGTGTTCGAATCCCGATGACCCCATTTGTGAAGCACATGGTATCGTGTATTCATACTAGCTTTCGTTTGATGGGGTGTATTAGTGAATGGTATATGATCCACGATTAAACCTCTCCCAACAATTCGAATTATTAGGATCAACTGGTTCTTGACATCATAATTAATTAGAAAAATGCAACAAAGTTCCAACGAATCCATGTGCACGTAACGTAAGTAAGGATTGCTGCAAATTTGGAAGTCGTTTTTTATTAATGAATCCCATGTTACGATGCTAAATAGTTGGTGTTTTATTTGCGCACACGACTTTTCATGTATGTAATGCAATCCCATTCCCAGCCAGCAACCCAACAAATCTATACAACACGCGTGCCTGCTCTGCTCTTAACCCATTTGCATTAGCGACTAAACCAGCAATTATTGTCTAATCTCTGCCAACTTCGACCAGTTACATGGCTAAGCAGACCAGTAAAAGTTGTAATAATAAAAAAAAACCCGAGGGATCTAGTGATTAATTAGTTGAGAGATTAATTAAACTTTGCGATTGTTTTTTCAGCCATTTAATTTAGCGGAATACATATGGATGGCGCGCTACTTATCCGGATTTTTTCCAGAAATACCACCATTTAATGAAAATCGCATTGGGAAGGGGTGGTTTAAAGGAGAACCGCTCGGTGGGGAGACGATTTCCATTATGGCGGTCGACAAACCGCGTGGCTACGTGACGGTCCCCGAAACCATCGGATGAAAGCATGATCTGATGGAAGACCGTTCGCCAGGTCAACAATCCGCGTCGGGGATAGGAGAATCGTTCCGTTGAAGCGCGTTTTGTGTTTGAAAAACGTAAACAATTGGTAGGGGGTGCGGTTTTCATTTGGTGTAAAATGACCAAACCGCCTCTCTAACATGCGATCTATATATGTGGTATATAAACCTCCTCTCCTCTCCTTCATTTCTTCACACCAAAACTCATTCTTCTCTCCTTAAGATTATCTCTCCTTCATTTCCTCGCACCAAACTATCTCTTCTCTTCTCTTTATGCGGGCAGATAGGGATGGCAATTTCGACCTGACCTGTTTAACCCGACCTGTTTAACCTATTTTGGGGCCGGTCCGACCCGCCCCGTAGTCGGGGCGGGGCGGGCATGGGTAGTCTCATCAACCCGACCTGCCATGACCCGCCCCATTCTCGACCCATTCTTGTCTAAATCACATGTAATCTTAGTCAAATTACTGAGAATTTTCCTTTTATTGCATCATATTTTAGCTATAATAAAGTTGTAAATTAGTAAAAATCTCAATTTCTCCAATAATTTAACTACAATTGTCATAATATTGTTTGTTTTCTTAGTCTTATAATAAAAATAACGAATATTTCTAATGTTTTTCATATAAATTGCATACCCATTGGGTCGACCTGTCCCGACCCGCGACCCGTGATCAATTACCCGACCTGGACCCGACCTGTCACGGGGCAGGTCTGGGTACCAAGAAATCCACCCCAGACCTGCCCCATTGCCATTCCTACGGGCAGATGAATTGCTTCCTGTCTTTCCCTTCATCTTTTTTCTCTAAGCTGTAAAGTAGTAAACTACTTATAGCCAGTCCATAACTCTATCAAAATGTTGTAAAAAAAAAAAACTCTATCAAAAAACAGTTTTGAGTGACAGTCAATTGCGATACAAGCAGTTTTGTTTATTAAATGTTCATGGTTTATTAAATGATTTATTAAATGTTTATGGTTTATTAAATGATGTAGTTTTGTTTGGTCATACGTATAAAGACAGTCAATTGCGTGGAAGAGGATCCAGCTAATTAACTAAATTACTCTATTGCATTGGATTACATAATAAAATAATTTAAAAAAATCATAAAAAATAGAGGAATTTGGATAATGACTCTCAACTTTTTATCTGAAAATTCCGACCAAAAAAAAAAAACTTTTTATCTGAAAATGTGTAGAGATTATCAGTCTACAAAGTAAAAAAAGTAAATGGCGTTAGTATTTGTCTCGCTTACTTAATGTGTGTTAGCATTTAATCAGATTTCATATTACTAATCGTGCTTCAAATAAATAGACAAATTAAATACATCCCAACATTACCCTGAATCCAATTTTTTATAGGGAATTAGAGCAGGAAAATTTTAAAACGGAAAAGTTTATCAAACCTAAATCCGGGCATATCAATAGCATCATTAAGCATTGCTCTATGAAATTTGTTAAAGAGAAGCCATTTCTGAAGAACTAGGGTTTTGATCAGTGGCGTAGCCACTTGGAGAGGAGGGGTGCTTTGCACCCCCCTTGGCTTTGGAATTTTTTTTTTCGAGTAGGGGTATATATAAATTCCAACCAATGACCATTCAGTTGCAGAAAGAATTTCTTATCATTTCGATCGAGTGAGTTTTGTTATGTAATGCACTTTCGTCTTTATTTATAGTAATAAATTGTTGTCTTTTGTTTAAACTCGCTCATTTTTTTTGTAGCTCTACAACAGAGAAATTTATTGTCTTTTGTTTAAACAAAGTTGAAAGTGAAGAAGTACCAATTGAAGTTCACTTGTTTGTTTCACAAAATCAATTCCAAGATACTTCTGAGTTCTAATTTGTAATATTTGATGAATGGAAGTCTTGATTTGTATGTACTGAACTTATTGTTTGACGTTGTAACCGGTGTACGTGAAACTATTTTGATGTAATTGTGTGAATTTAGAGTATTGCGTTGTTGACTTTTTGTTTAATTTAAAGTTGACTTTTCTATTGTATAGGTGATTTTTTATGATATGATAAAGACACCCCCTTGGCCAATTTCCTGGCCCGCCACTGGTTTTGATCTCTCCGGTTCATCAGATGAAGACACGTATAACCCTACCCTACCAAAGGCTTAAAGAAAACACGTTGACACATAAGTTTCTGTCTTATTGCTCTTTTCCATACTTTTCAAACCCATAATTAAAAATCATAATCTTGATGTCGATCGATTAATGTTTAATTAAGAATGCCTTCCATAATAACCCAACGACAAACCACGGCTAATAAAAAAAGTGGGTCAATTAGTACTGCTCAATGATTCATGATATATTTGACCTGAAATTATCAAAACCAAATAGCTACAGAGTACTTAAGACAACGACTTAGTTTCTTAACTATAGATTAGAGACATGATTAGATAGAAGTTGTTCGTATGTCCGCATCAACAGTATCATTTATAGCTGAAAAGTAAAACTGCAACCCCCATTCAAATTTTCCTGCACATAGAGTGATTTTAGGAATCTGATGTGGCAGAGTATTAAGCGGGAAAAAAAAAGAGTTCGCGCGCGCCTGATTGCAGAAGTAAAAACCTGTCCACTACCCACATTTTCTCCGTTTCCCACGTTGTCATTTAATATTCAATTTTTTTTTTGTTTGGGTGAAATAAGCCCACGTTCCCACTAGTTTTTTTGTTTTGTTTTGGCTGAAATCTCCTTGCATATCCTCATGTGTTCTTTTCACAGTAACTTCAACGTTTTCCTTTCTCCTTCCCACAACACGACAGGAGATTCATTTTTCAGAGGATTATTTTGGGAAGAGGGACTGACTTTTGCTTCTCAGCGGAGGAAGGCACTGATGGCCCTCTGCTGCCGAGTTCACCGGGCCGAGATTCGGCAACATAGAACGAGCAGAAGACCTGATTGGGCGAGGAAGACATGCGACTAATTGACGTTGAAGCATTCTCCAGCCAATCGGCGAATCAAAGGTGAGTCATAATTTTTAATGTTTGTTTACTCCCGCTGCTTCGAACAATCGGATTTGGTAGTTATGCGGTGAACCCTTCTCCAGCCAATCGCCGATTCGAAGGGGAGCCGTGATTTTTTATGTTTGTTTGCTTCCGCTGCTTCTCGCAATCGGATTAGGTAGTTGTGCGTTGAACCCTTTCCATCCAACCTTTCCGTGGTGTCATGGCCGGGGAGAGCTTTACTCCCATCGGCGGCTCGGGAGGTGATCTCGCGAACCCTAAAAATCCCCAACTCCACGAACTCACTGCTCGATGATGTAATCCAGAATCGAGAAAGGAAGAGACCGAATGACGACGAGCTACCGTTTTCTTCTCCAACTTCGCATCCTATGCCTCATCTTCTTCAGTCGTCGTTTATCTTCAAAATCTGAACTCCCATAGCTCACAATTGCGGCTACCACTGGTCTCCTTCCCTCCTTCAATTCATATTTAAGAGAGGCAGAGACAGATTGGTCGAAAGCAACCATCTTTTCCCGGCTGCCTACTTACTCGGCCCAATCACCACCATCGTACCTAAGTTCACCACTGATTATTCATGAGAGTTGCTTCCGATGTTTCCATTTGCAGCTTCTTTATATCAGTACATTCTAATTCCCAAATCCTCTCCGAATCGATTCTCAGTAGGCGTAGTCAGACTGTCGTTCGACCAAAGTCACATATCCTCTCTGAATCGGTTCTCAGTGCTCGGTGGAGGTTGCGGTAATGTAATGATATTGGTTGGTTCCTCTTGCAATCTCTTCTTTCCTTCATGTATCGATGATCTCTTCTTTCCATCATGTATCGATTATAATAATTTGAAAATTAACTTATTTTGTTGGGTTCACTTTACTGCTCTCCGAATGAGTTCTAAGTTTGTTTCTTTCGGTGTATAATTCAATTTTCTCCCATGACCAGTTGGGGTTAGGTTTTGAGCTGGGTCGCTGGAGTTGGCGGTGGGTTCATTGTCAAATGCAGACTTTGTCGAAATCGTTGTGGTAGGAGTTCAAATGAAATAGATGTTGGGTATGCAGGGTGGTACATTCCAATTTCGTGTAAGAGGTCAGCTAGCCAACCGGCCTAAGTTCCCGCATAAGCACCGTGTCCTATTATATGCACCTCCAGCACTGGCTGTCGGCCTGTCGCTATGCTTTCGATTGAACATATTCCAAGTAGATATTGTTGTCTTTTTGCTACCTTTTGTGCCATTCTTTTGATTTGTTCTACCATTTGCAGCAATTCTGGTTTTGTCGGGACTTCCCAACGATCTTCCTCCTCATCTGATCAATCAAACAGTCTTTGGTCTCACAAGACAATGAGCAAGAAGAAGTCTGTCGTCAGGGTCTCGATGACGGGGGCCAACCTAGATGATAATACTTTATTTTCCATATAAGTACGTTGTTGTGTTGGCTACGTAGATGGTAAATCATTGTCGTGTTGACATGAATTATAGACTTGACGTGGATTTACTAAAAATCATCATATAAATCAAATCTTCCAAATTGAAAGCTTCTCTCAAAATCTATTATCTTTGCAGTATGGTATGTCAGCTCCAGCCCTGTTACTGTTACGTTGGTTACACAGGCTCTTTTAGCTTCACAATCTCTCAATTTTTGTGTAATAGGTCTGCCTATGATGTCCTCATATGAATTCCTCCCCCTTCTATTCTTCACATTTTATAATGTTAGAACTTGGCGCTTACTCTATACAACTCTATTTCATTTTGATTCGTTCTTATCGAGAATCTTTTCATTTCAATATTCATGTTTTGATGGTCTTGGTTATCCATCATCCTGAATTTTCAACTATACTCATAATGCAGAGTATTTTGTTCTACAATCGAGCAAGATTAGTGCTTCAATTTCATAGTATAATTGTGTCCCTGTAAGGTTTTATTCTTCCATGGTAATATAATTAAGTCTGCCATTCAATTTTGTTCATGGGTATAGAGATCTTTCTTTCAACAACTTCAGTAGAGATCTTTCTACCTCTTTTAGATCACTATCCAATTTATCACATTGTGAGTGTGTAAGCTACTACTACTTGAATTTTCCTCATTATTAAAACAATTATTAATTCCTTCCATAACAATGATATTATTATGTTATTGCTACAATTGTTACGAAAATGTCCAAAAAAATTAGCTCAATGGCTCTCTTGGTGTCCTCATTGGTCTGCCTTTGACCAGCTGTAAGTTAGTTTTCATTTATCAGCATTTTTCATAGCTAGGCATTATCCACTTCTATTATGCTATAAAGTATTGGTGCTTTAATGTACAACTTAAGGTTGTACCATAACGTTAAATGTATTAGTTCACGTTTTACCATAAAGCAACTTGTATCATTATGTTATGGAACAAGTTCACAACTTGAAGTTGTACCATAACATAAAGGTACAAGTTCAAGTTGTATCATAAAAGAATTTGTACAAAAAATATCGGTACAATCTGAAATTGTACCATAACGTTGAAGGTACAATTTCAAGTTATACCATAAAGGCAAAAACCTATAGCACCAATGCTATATAGCATTGTAAAATTCCTCTATCTTGGTATCTTATTCTATCATTTTTCTTGATACAAGAATGTTTAAATAACCAAACGCCATTGAGGAGGAACCTTGCTGTGCAAGTCTTACAGCTTCACCGGTTGATGATGCCCTGGACAAGCGGCCTATTACTTCACTTGAGGAAGAAGCAAGAGAACGAGATGTCGAGTCTAACAAAGTACTGCAAGCTTCTGATATAACCAAACCTCGGAGGTTAATCCTTCTGATCCTCCAACGGTTGCAGCACCAAGAACATTTCCAATTTCAGTTACAAATAAATTAATGATTAAGAGTTGGTCATCTCCAAATTCGATAGTACGTATGAATCTAAAAAAAATGCTTAAAATGTTATTGATGACTATTTTTTCCCCCGATACGTATGTTTGAAGAGCTGATCATCGTTTCTTGCCACTTTCTATTTCTGTGCAGATCATGATGTCCTGTAACTCTAAAATTCATTTCCATTGTCGTTTTCTGATGAGTTGCCCTTGGCCCGTTACAAGTAATAAATATATGATTCAAACGTTTTTACCTACCATTGTCATAATCTTGCTTTTTATTGCGTATATTCTTGAGAGTTTATGTTGGGATACTTTTGATCAGGTGTTTGTCGTGCTCTTTGCCAGTAGCTATTTTATTTCCATGTATTATTGCATTGCTCTACAACCTACTAATAGAGGTAATTTTTTATCGACCTACTCACACTATGTATGAAATTTAGATGGAAACTTGCTATCAGTAGCTTGAAATTATCTACTAATATTCTGCTTTAAGGGATTGTTAGAACTCCATATGGACAACTGCAAACTCTATTGCAGGAATTTTCCTCAATAGTTAAATTCAACGTGCCTTGATGTTTAATTAGAGTTCTCAGGAGGATTTCTTATTCTGTCAATCATTATGCCAATCCTGCAACTCCTTCATGTTCCTACAGAGTTCCTTCTCAAGCCATCACTATTCCCTGCTTACTTTGTTGAAGCTCAAATGTTTGGGATAGGTAGCAGCACCGCCTCCTTACTCCACCAGTTCTGCTCGACCACCAGTGGCTTTTATGCGAGCCTTAAAGTTTATGATTCCCTTCATTTTGCGAGTATAAATACACTTTTAACCATCTCTTTTTTATTACTATAGTGAAGGGAATAATTTATGTCAGTAAGTTTTTTTTTAACCTTTTGTCACCTTTAAAAGTGCATACGTTGGCATCTGTATCTTTTTCAATGTGGTTATCTTTATCTGATCAAAGTAGTTTCGTTACCAAACCCACTTAGATACCTAGTGTTGTGTATCGTATATAATTGGATGGTTTTCTAAATATTTTATTTAATCATTTAGCATTTGGCCAGTTCATTCACATTTTCACCTCTGTTTGGCTCTATTATTAGGTTAACTGTTGTGTAGTATTGCCTTATTGGGTTACAGTATACAAGGAACTTCATAAACCAACATAAGTTTTGGTTATCTAGAGTACCATAACAATGCATTTGCTGAATGTTCAAGGCAAAATATGTAAGATCCAAGGTTTGTGTTAGAAGATAATACACATACTATGATCTCGGATGATTATATGAGTACTAATTCTGCTCCTACTATTGAGTTTATGAATGGATATCTTATCAATTGCTCTATGAATGTCATGATTCTCTCATGAATAGAGCATGCGATTGTATGATTAGATCATGGTGGATCCAAAACTATTATGTTGCTTTATTTATCAAATTGGGATTCCCTGATCTGCTTCACATAGCAGGCTGCAACTCACCTACTAAGAATGATATACATGGGTAAGCATTATCTATGAGTACTGCATATAAAAAAGACTTTTTTCCCCATCACTTATGCAGTTTTTAAAGTTACTGATTAGTAAGAGCATGTATGTTCTTTTAAATCCCTCGGGTAGTGGCCACCTGCTGTTATTTCCTCTTTATCTATTTATTAGTTTGATGCTTCTCTCCTACATGCCATCGACTTCTCTTGATTTTGGAAGAACTATGAGGTCGTACGGGTATATGGAATGGAAGCATAGTGGGTTATAGAGTTATGGCTTAGAGATGGTGAAGCAGCCTCCCAATACTATCTTGGAGTTCAACCCCTTTGTAATTCATACCAACTCAAACCATATTATCTTCGATTTATCTCCATCTTCCATATATATGCACTTTGTAGTATAATTTTTGTTTGATTTCTTATGTAATAACCGCGGGAGGTTCAAAAGTGGATCTTCATCAATTTTAATTCGGATCCCTCAAGTGGCAGAATGAGCAATTCGGGATCCTCTTTGCCCAATTGTAGTTGTTTATGACAATTTTTGTGTCATTTGGTTCACCTACCGGATCAATAGCCCCAAACCCCCAAATGAAAATTACATTGACGACTCTCCGATCACCTTACGTCGCATTACACTTCCAGAGTTAGTTAACTTGGAAAATTTTAGGAGATGGTGATTTATTTATTAACGGTAAGTTATAAACTTCATCATATTTTTATGTACCATTTATAAGTTCACCATATTATATAAGAAAATATCTTCCTCTTTGCGACTCCCGTATATATATATACTTTTAAAAAAACTCCCCTACAAGCCAAGCAGAGGAGAGGATAACATATCCATAACCATTGATGAAGAAATTGAATCCTTCATTTCTAGCTAGAAACACATAAAGATAGAGTGGGAGAGAGATAGGCAGTGGCGGATACCGGTCTCATCAAAGATGGATTAAAAGACGCGATGATCGGTTGTTGTCACCCGATGAAAAAGGGATCATGGAAAGAAAGTGAAAATTCAAATATACAAATTATGTAGTGAAAATTCAAAATAGAGAATGAAATGTACGCCAATCCAATCAGATACTGCCTTTCAACTAGGACTAACTAATCAATAGAAATACTTATGAACTAATTACCCATAATGTCACCAATAATATGTACCATAATTATTGCCTTCAAATCATGCAAAGACTAAAAGTATCTTCAATCATTTAAAATATCAACATTGATACATTAATAATATAAAGTAGACCAAAATCCATCCGACCAACGGTTAATTATTTTGTCAGCGGGGTTGTTGCGGCAGATATTGAAGCATCAAGCCTACACTGCCCAACAACAATTCTTCGAAGGCCTTCGATGAAGCATCAATGGTGTTGATTAGAGTTAAGGCATACAAACTAATATTAGTGTTGGCCACCAGACTAATTTATCGAGCAAGATCCTGACAACATACAACACAACTACTGTTGTGGTGTGGAGTTGGAATTCGCCGAACGCAGGCAAAAAAAAATGTTTGGATGTGGTGTGGTGTGGAGGTGAGCATTAAATTGGAGATTGTTTGGATTGATACACGAAATGTTTTTATTTGAATCTTGAAATTTCGTAGACGATAC
The DNA here is from genome assembly GCA_964030455.1 of Linum trigynum. Lineage (NCBI taxonomy): Eukaryota > Viridiplantae > Streptophyta > Magnoliopsida > Malpighiales > Linaceae > Linum > Linum trigynum. The sequence continues at coordinate 52,035,691 of OZ034817.1, read as the reverse complement.
CTATTTGGTGTAAGGGAAAGAAAAATTGACGACCGATGGTTAGAAAAAAATGAGAAGATGATGAGAAACAGTACGACTGTAATGTGGAGTATTAGAATGTCATTCGGGAAAAACTTAAGGGTTGAGGTGGGAGTGAAATACATGTACTTTTCTTTTTTTATTTTATAAATAAATTTTTAAAATACAAAGTGAATCACTGAATCTATATAATTTTATGTATAAAATTGGTAATAAACTATTAGAATGAGCTTTTAAATTTTGTTATTTATTATGATCTTGATTTATATATTGAATTAGAAAAATATGTGTTGTAGTATTGTTCCGGATGTAATATTTGTCTAAAATCTTATCATATATTTAAGAATATTTTAAACATAACAATATATTAACACTTTATTAATGGTTTGAATATAAAATTCTCTGAAAATAGATGGTAGTGTGATTTTTGTCGGGATTCCAATATGTAGGTATCTAAGATCCCTATATAACTGAATTTATGGCTCTTTGGGAGGCAATCCAATAGCGATCTTTAAAGGGTGCAACAGAGGTGGTATTCAAAGGGGTGCAAAAGCAGTCATTGATTAGGTAAGAGGTCAGGAGATATGGTAGAGGTGGAGTCATTTTCGAGAAAATTGGCCAACTCCAGTAGCAGTATGAACGTTTTGTTGTGGAATTCATACGCAGATAAAACAATCGAGCAACCAATTTGGTGGCTAACAAGGCAATTTCTTTGTGTTCTTACAAGTGTTAGTGGTTTTGATTTTCAACATTGATTTATCTTTTGGTTGTAAACTATGGTATTTTCATAGTTCTTGGTAATACAAGTTAGGTAGGCCAAAACCATTTTGAATGAGACAAAATATTTTCATGGGCCCTTCTCTGGCCTCTAATCCGGACAACCCATATTGGCAAAAAGGAAACTACAAAAATAAATACTCTCACGCTTCAGCTCTGTTTCTCATTATACGAGTCGATAACTTAAAATAATCCGACCAACGGGTCGGGTAAAAGCTAGTACACTGAAATAGGTGACAGGAAATTAAAGAAATGTTATTGATTGATGATGAGATTGCTCGTTTTTTATTAGTAGGTTCGTTAAGCTGTTAACTTCAGGATTACCATCACGATTAAACAGTGATAAGGCAAAACCAAGGGGTCGTTTGGATGAGGAATTCTAATAGATCAATCTGACACAATTGTCTCGTTTTGAGTCAATTGTGCTACATTGATCCGTTTGGCAGCAGAAAATTTGGATGAAGCAATTTGGACTGGGGAATTCTGAATTGACTCATTTTGAGCCAATTACAATTGTCTGGGGTGGGGGCAGGTAATCTGAATTGACTCGTTTTAAATGGCTCGTTTTGTAAAATGAAACAATTGGTCAAATTGTCTCGTTTTACAATTGATCCATCCAAACGACCCCCAAGACAATTCTTTTTGTTGTAACCATTTGTTTAATGTATACAATTATGTTTGTGGGGGGTTTTCATGATAACAGCTGAAATTGAAAAATCCAAAGTAAAGACATGGAGCGACGTCGTAAAGGGGATGAAGTCGACCGTGCCTTAAACGGCACAGCATCACAGAACCCGCCACAATAGGCTTTCTTTTGTATTTTCCCTTGTTGCATTTTCTTTTTCATCCTACTCTGCTGTAAAAGGACATAGCAGCTGATCCTTAACCTGTAGTGGCAATGCCACATATAAATTCATCTCAATGCAAGACACAACCCAGGTTTTAGCGTTTTTCCACTCAACATTGTCAATATGGTATCAGAGCCTCAACCCTAGCCGCCTCTAAAAATTTTCTCGCCATGGCGCAACCTCAACCTCAACCTGATCCCATGGCGGATCCATACTTCTTACATGCTTCTCAACAACCTGGAGTCTTGCTGGTTGGTGAAAAACTCACTCCCACCAAGTACAATGACTGGATCAAGGCGATGTACAATGCCCTTGGAGAGAAGAACAAACTCGACTTCATTGATGGCACCATCCCTGCTCCAACAACAAATACAGATCCTCTTCACTGGTCATGGACAAGGAACAACATTATGGTTCTCAGCTGGATTCAACAAGCTGTTGAACCAGGCATTCGCAAGACTCTGATGTCTCTCAAGCTCGCTTCTGAAGCCTGGCAAAGTTTAAAGGCTCGATATGGCCAAGGAGACATTGTTAGAGTGGCAAAACTCATTGAATCACTCTCAAGTCTCCAGTAAGGTAATCAAACTCTCAACGAGTACTATGGTCACTTCATTGCTATCCAAGATGAACTAGATGGCTATCAACCGATAGAACCCTGTGCTTGTACCCCAACCAGTCATCAAACATGTCTTGCCCTGAAACTAGTTCTTCACTACAGAGAAACCAACTATGTGATCCAGTTTCTTAGGGGTCTGAATGATAACTACTCAACAGTGATATCCCAAGTTCTTTTTGGCGATACCTTACCCTCTATTGACAAGGTTTTCCAGCGTCTACTTCAACATGAAAGGCAACAATTTGGGTCTCAACAGAGTAGGGTTCTTGCCTCTGAATCTATAGTCCTTGCTACTCAAGGCTCACAAGGCAAACGCCCTTACTGCACATACTGCAAAAGGAATGGCCACACTGAAGATGTTTGTTACCACAAACATGGCTGGCCTCCTGGTATGACTCCAAGAGTTCCTACTACAACTACTCAGGGTAAAGCCATCGAATGTACCTTCTGCAAAAGGAGGGGTCATACTGAGGACATGTGCTTTCACAAGCATGGTTGGCCTTCTTCTGGAGCTTCCAAGACAAATCAAAATACCACTCCAATGAGACTTCAAGCTCCTACCTTCATCAGCCAGACTCCTGCTGCTTCCAGCTCTACCAATCCTGACAACCAAGAGGTGAGATTAACAAAGGGTGACTATGACAGATTCATGGCCATGCTCAAAGAGAAAGATTCACAGAAAACCAATCCTCATACAGCAGCTGCTTTCCATTCCTATGAGGGACCCTCAGGTAAACATTCCTTGAATGCTTCTGGTAGATCATCCTCTAGCACAACATGGATATTAGACATTGGTGCTTCAGACCACATTGTCTGCTCACTAAGTCTCCTAGAAAATCCAAGCAGTCTACATAATGTGTTCATCAATTTACCTACTGGAGCTAAAGTACAGGCTACACATATTGGTCGTGTTACATCTGTAGCAGATTTAACACTTGAGGCAGTTCTATTTGTCCCTCAGTTCACATTCAACCTTATATCAGTAAGCAAGTTAACCACAAACAGATCCTTGTGCTTAACTTTCTTCTCTGATGTATGCATAATACAGGATTTGGAGCTCAGGAGAGTGACTGGTTCTGCTGAGCTTTCCCATGGCCTCTACCACATGACCCATCTAGGTGCAACCAGTAGCACTAAGCCTGTCATAGCCTCCACTACTACTGCAAATAGCTTTGACCTATGGCATTATAGACTAGGCCATGTTTCTCATTTTAAAATTCCAAAGTTGAAACAGATATGTAACTCCATAGACACAAACAGCTCTATACCTTGTGATGTTTGCCACTTTGCAAAGCAAAGGAGGCTTCCTTTTCCAGACAGTTCAACTATTTCTACACATCCATTTTCCTTAATACATGTTGACATCTGGGGTCCAAACTCCTCTCCTACTTTCGATGGTTACAAATACTTTTTAACTATGACTTCAGTAGAATGACCTGGCTTGTTCTACTTCACTCAAAATCAGAAGCAGGTCCTAGACTACAAGAATTCTGTCTACTTGCTGAAAAACAGTTTGATCATTATGTCAAAAAGATTAGGAGTGATCAGGGTAAAGAGTTCCTCATGCCAAGTTTCTTTGCTTCCACTGGCATTGTTCATGAAATGTCATGTGTTGAGACCCCATAACAGAACAGTAAAGTAGAAAGAAAACATCAGCATATATTGGCCATTGCCAGAGCTCTAAAATATCAGTCAAACTTACCAATAGGATTCTGGGGTGAGTGTGTCAAACATGTTGTGTTCTTAATAAACAGAGTCCCTACCATAGTTCTAGGAGACATCACTCCATACCAGCAACTTCATCAACAACCACCTGATCTGACAGACCTGAAAGTCTTTGGGTGTTTATGCTTTGCCTCCACCCTAAGCAACCACAGAACCAAGTTCCAAACCAGAGCCAGAAAAGGTGTCTTTCTAGGCTATCCCAGTGGCATCAAGGGTTATAAGATCTATGATCTTCAAACCCATGAGGTTTTCATCTCACGAGATGTCCACTTCTATGAGGATCAGCTCCCCTTTCATCATATCCACCAGGAAACAGACACTAATGACAATCCTCTCTACCCCTCTCTTCCATTCCTTGATGACCCTACCCCACACCAAACACCTCCCATACCACCTGCCAATTCCCCTTCAGTTGATCACATCCAGTCCTCATCAAACCATCCCCCTTCCCCTGATTCCAACCTTCCAATTGCCATTAGAAAACCCCATAGACAAACCAAACCACCAACAAGACTACAACCATACCATTGCAGCCTGCTCCAACAGTCTTCTTCTACCAGTCACTCAACTGAGCCTTCACAATCAGGTAAATTTGCATCTATGTCTGCTGTCATTGATTACTCTTCTCTATCACCACAACATCAAAAGTTTGCACTCAGCATATTCTCCTATAAGGAACCAGAAACTTATGAGGAAGCCATTCTAAGCCCAAAATGGGATAATGCAGTACAGTTTGAACTCAAGGCCCTTATTCAGAATCAGACATGGGATGTTGTCTCACTCCCTCCAAAGAAAAAGGCCATTAGTAACAAATGGATTTTTAGACTGAAGTTTCTATCTTATGGTTGTCTTGAAAGAGAAAAAGCTAGACTAGTGGCAAAGAGTTTCAGCCAACAGGAAGGTGTCGATTATCAGGACACCTTTGCTCCTGTCATCAAAATGACAACAGTGAGACTATTCTTGGCCATTGCTGCAGCTAAGAACTGGATTGTACAACAGCTTGATGTAAACAATGCATTTCTTCATGGAGATCTCCATGAAGAAGTTTACATGAAGCTCCCAAAGGGGTACACACCACCAGCAAATATCCCCAATCCAGTCTGCCTTCTCAAGAAATCCCTCTATGGATTGAAGCAAGCTCCTTGCCAATGGTTTGCAAAACTGGCAGACAGCTTAAACTCTCAAGACTATCAGTCAAGTCAGGTTGATCACTCCCTTTTCTTCAAACAAACACCAACCTCCTATACATGTATTCTAATATATGTCGATGATCTTATCATTGGAGGATCTGATTTGGCTGAAATCAATCATATCAAGCAGCATCTTCATCAGGCTTTTGGCATAAAAAATCTTGGAAATCCTAAGTTCTTTCTAGGTCTGGAAGTTTCAAGGGATTCATCAGGCATTCATCTCAACCAGAGGAAATACACACTAGAAACATAGAGGAAGCTGGTGTCCTTCTATCTAGACTTGCATCAACACCAATGGATTACAAATCCCATCTGTCCACTGCCTCTGATCAACCTCTCACTGATGCTGCAACTTACAGGAAACTTGTGGGGAAACTGATCTATCTTACAACGACGAGGCCTGATATCAGTTTCTCCACCCAACAACTAAGTCAATTCATGGCCAACCCAAATGAGATTCACTACAAAGCCCTCCTTTGTGTGCTCAGATATCTGAAATCATCTCCAACATCTAGATTATTCTTCTCAAGCTCATCCACTCTTCATCTTCAAGGCTACAGCGATTCAGACTGGGCTGCTTGCCCAGATACAAGGCGCTCCATCACAGGCTACTGCATCTATCTCGGAGACTCCCTAATCTCTTGGAAAAGCAAGAAGCAACATACCGTCTCTCGCTCATCATGTGAGGCTGAGTACAGAGCCCTTGCAAACACTTCTTGCGAGGTACAGTGGCTCCTATTTCTCCTCAATGATTTCAGAGTATCTCACCCGCAACCAGCAACCATCTTTTGTGATAATCAATCTGCACTGCACATCGCTGGCAACCCCACATTCCATGAGTGGACGAAACATATCGAAATTGACTGGCACCTAGTCAGGGAAAATCTGCAATCCAAAGTTATCAAACTCCTCCATGTCTCGAGCTCTCATCAACTCGCGGACCTCTTCACAAAGCCGCTTCCTCCAGCTACATTCAGCTTTCTTCTATCCAAGCTCGGTGTCCAGACACTCTGCCCACCCGCTTGTGGGGGGGGGGGGGGGGGGGGGTAACAGCTGAAATTGAAAATTCCAAAGTAAAGACATGGAGCGACGTCGTAAAGGGGATGAAGTCGACTGTTGCCTTAAATGGCACAGCATCACAGAACCTGCCACAATAGGCTTTCTTTTGTATTTTCCCCTGTTGCATTTTCTTTTTCATCCTACTCTGCTGTAAAAGGACAGAGCAGCTGATCCTTCACCTGTAGTGGCAATGCCACATATAAATTCATCTCAATGCAAGACACAACCCAGATTTTAGGATTTTTCCACTCAACATTGTCAATACATGATGACCAATGTTTTGTTGTCAAATGAATAATGGAGGCCAAATAACAGAGAACGGTGAGAAATTAGTTAATCAAAATTGTTTTTTTTTTTCCCGTAAGCAAAGATTAATTAATTAAAAATATGGCCGTCGCCATTGATTCGAGGCATGTAAAATGCTATGATGATTATCAACGTACCTAGGTTCGTGCATTAGCACGATTAGCCAATCAAATTTGTCGTTAGTGTTAATTTGTTGCTTTGTGTTATTTAATTGTTTATCATAAGTTATGATTCCATTTCCAGGACCACGCTAATCATATCACATCGTATAATAGGGGTGAGATTAGCCAGTTGATTTAATTTAACGCACGGTTGTTGCTGTCATCAATCTACTACTTCTTCCTGGACCACATCTTTCTTAAGATAATTAATGTAAGTTTTATACGTAATGGTCAGAACTAGACTTGAGAGTCTTTACACAGGAAAAATGTTCGAGCTCTAATCTTGAACTTTTGTCGGTTCTCGAAGATTTCTCTTGACTCGACGACAGACTTGAATAAGAAGATAATCAATGAATTATAGACGGTTATCGTATGTTAATAACATATCGTAAAAGTTGTTCAATCAGTTCTCTACCAGCATTTCACGTAATATGTTTTTTTCGCTCCTTGCTCTCTTCATGTAAACACAGTAAGGTGTACCGGTGTAACCTTTTGAAATGATTACACAAAAATGGCTAACAACATAACAAGTGATGATAAAAGGGAACATGCATATATAATGCGCAATTGTCAACCAAAGAAAAGGTGTATAGAGATGGGCATGTTTTCCATCTTTAAGCCATCACTGATTTCTTGCGGTATGGATACAAATGCAATCACCTTAATTATCGTCATGTTTGTTAGGGTAAATTTGGAGCCTGGAGGGATCTTTTGGAGGGGAATTTGTTAACGTAGCTAAATAAATCAAAACCTTAACGAGATGAACACACAGATTTAACGTGGTATCCCTGGAATGGCAGGACTAATCCACGGGAGAGGCAAGCTCTCCAAGAAGAAATCGTACTCTGTTTGCTTCGTGTTCTCGGTGGAATACAGGAGGAAATAAATAAGGTTTGCAACCCTAGCATGCCTAACACTGCATGATTCGGGTTTGCATGGGCTTGGGCCAATCAACACAATTCTCCGTGGCCCAAGACCCAAGACGAGACCCATGTTACACTAACAACCTCCCCCATATTGATGTCGGGAACGAAGCATCAATTTGATTGAGAGGTACCAATGTCGACTACTGGTAAAAGGTTTACTGAAAATGTCCGCAATCTGTTCCTCCGTCTTGAGATACTGAAGCCTCACAGAACCGTCTCGCACCAGATCACGAACATAGTGAACATGTAGCTCGATGTGCTTCGTTCGATCATGGAGAACCGGATTAATCGCAATCTGAATGGCACTCGTGTTGTCCACGAACACGACAAGGGGCAGTGAACAGGTGACCCCAAGATCACCCAGTAAACGATGTAGCCAAACAAGCTCCGAACAGACGTGAGACATAGCCCTCAGCCTCCGTAGACGACTTGGACACCTTATCATGTTTCTTGCAGCACCACGAAATGAAAGAACAAGCAAACTGAACGCACCATCCCGTAGTGGACCGACGTGTATCAATGCATCCTGCAAAATCAGAATCGGAGAATGCACGAAGATCAAGAGAACCTGTCGATGGGAAGAACATACCAACATCTTGCGTGCCCTTCAGGTACCGGAGGATTCGGTGGGCCGCTGCCATATGATCACGGTGAGGAGCTGCCATAAACCGGCTAACCATCTGCACAACTTAGGAAATGTCAGGTCTGGTGGCGGCTAAGTATATGAGACTCCCCACCAAACTACGATAACGTGATCTATCCCCATCAAGTAATGGGTCCCCCGAATCCCGTCGTAGCTTCAGATTCAACTCCATTTGTGTATTGACAGGATGACAATCGTCAAAGTTATGATCACTCAATAAATCCCCAATGTACTTCTTTTGGCCTATGAAAATGCCCTGGTCATTCCGAGTGATCTCAAGCCCAAGAAAATACGACAAGTAGACCGCGTTTAAGATCAGCAATCCCACGAGCGTCATCACCTGTGATCACCATGTCATCAACATAAAGCAGGAAGACAACAATACCTGCCGCAGTAGTCTGAGTAAAGAGAGAGGGATCACTCAAGCTTTGTCGCATGCCCAGTTTCTGAACGATAGTCTGAAATTTCTCAAACCAAGCTCGCGGAGCCTGTTTGAGTCCATACAATGATCGATGAAGGAGACAAACCTGCCCCAGTAAACCAACGGTGTAGCCTGGAGGCTTCTCCAGATACACAACCTCCTTCAAGTCGCCGTGCAAGAACGCGTTCTTGACATCAAGCTGGAACAACAGCCAGCGACGAACAGACGCCACCAACAGTAGAGTCCGAACCGTAGCCATTTTGGCCACCGGAGCAAACTTTTCGTCAAAATCAATCCCTTGTTCCTGCGTGTAACCTTGCGCTACAATTTGGGCACGATGTCGTTCAATCTCACCTTCTGGAGTCATTTTCGGACCATACAGCCACCGAGAACCAATAACGAGAAACTCAGGGGGTGGCCGATCCACCACCGTCCACGTCTTATTGGCATGCACAGAATCGATCTCTGATTGCATGACCACCTCCCACAATGGATTACCCTGCGCCTGCTTATAGCTAGTAGGAACGACAAACACATCAACCCCATATGCAAAGTAGTCATTGAAACGAGGTGGTGGCTGACCTTGATTTATGCGATGTGACCGGCGCACGTTTGCAGGAGGTGGCGACTGCGGTGGAGAGCCACCAGCGGCAGCTGAGGATGCGCACGTAGGGGATGAGTGGTGAGACGTCGCTGCATGGGACGACAAAGCATGAGACGTGGCAGGAGTTGTTGTAGTTGTCGAGGAAGGAGGGGAGTCCAAATGCAAGCTGGAGGCCGAATCTTGAGTAGTCTCGGCTGGTGTAGGAGGCACGTTCGGCAGGGGAGAAGGTGGGTCATCATCAGGGGGCAACATGCCATCATCGTGCCCATTATCATCATAATCAAAACTAGGCAAAGCTGACATAGGATAGAACAAAGGTGGATCGGACTCAACAGAAGAAAAGAACTTAAAATTTTCAAAGAAGACAACAATTGCGGCTATCCGCACACGTTGCAGAACAGGATTATAACAAATATACCCTTTATGAACATCACTGTACCCAAGGAACGCACACCGAGTTGTCTTGGTAGTTAACTTAGTGCATTCCTTCCGGGACATAAGAACAAAGCACAAGCACCCAAAAACCCGGAGACGAGAGTAGTCAGGATGACGAGAGTGCAAGGCAAAAAATGGGCTAACATTTCGAAGAACAGGAGTAATCTGATAATTTATGAGACGAACGGCCGTAGCGACAACTTCAGGCCAGAAACGAGAAGGGAACTGGGAGTCAATAAGGAGGGCACGAGTTAGGTCAAGCACATATCTATTCTTACGCTCAACTAAACCATTCTGCTGGGACACTCCAAGACAAGATTTCTTACACAAAGTTCCAAGGGATCGATACAAAGCCAGCAACGGGTTTGAACTAAACTCACCACCCGAATCAGAACGAAGAATTTTGACAGGTTTATGGAACTGAGTTTGCACCATTTTCAAAAACTCCTCTGCAATGGCCCTAAGATCTGACTTTAGGCGCAGAAAATAAACCCATGTGAATCTAGTGGCATGGTCAATAAAAAGTGCAAAGTATCGAAACCCATGTCGAGAAAGAACAGTCGTCGGACCCCACAGATCAGAGTGAACAATATGAAATGGTTCATAAATCACTGTCGAACTAGAAGGAAAAGATATACTGATAGTTTTAGCCTCAACACAGCTGGTGCAATTATGTTTAGATGACATCGAGACACTGTGCTTGCCTAACAGAGATTGAGGAAACATTTGTAACAAACGACCAGAGTTAGGGTGACCCAAACGCGAATGCCACAAATCCCAAAAATTATTCGACTCACTAGGAATACTGGAAAAACTAGACACCAAAGGACTACTGACAGGCCTACTAATATCTGGGAAAGGAGATAACGATGATGATGATGGACTGCTAAGTTCGTCTAACTAAAATAACCGCCCCCGCTTACTCCCTCTGCCGATTTGCCTCCCCGTCTTCAGGTCCTGCACAACACAGCCAGACGGTGCGAACGTAACCGAGCAACCATGATCAGTAAGTTTTCCAACTGAAACGAGTTTAGGTACTAATTTGGGGACATGTAACGTATCAGGTAAATCAATTTTAGGTTGCTTTACACACCCCATGCCGTGAACTTTCAAATTCTCACCATTAGCAACTCTTAAGTTAATATGACACACCGTTTGGAGACTCGTAAACTCAGCAGAATTTTGCGTCATGTGATTAAAGCAAGCTGAATCCAATAGCCAAGGTGATGATTTCGTACCTGTTACTTGCATGGCCGCAAAGGCAGAGTTGATAGCATTGGGCAGCGACTTTTGGAGGGCTGCATTGACCAGCGCCTCTATCTTGGCAGCGGAGACCCCAACACTATCCCCTTCGGCCAGCTGCGTGGAGTAAGCTGATCGATCAGTGCGTCGATTGTCTGATCGAGGTTTCTCCTGAATACCTTCCGAGGACGACATCTCAGCATGCTTCCCGTGATGTTTGACAAATAGCTGTCAGTCAAGGATGATATGCCCGCCTTTCTTGCAGTACACACAAAGATTCCGTTTGCGGCAATATTTTTGAAGGTGACCCTTCTCTTTGCAATGGTGGCAGTGTAACTCAGCAATAGGAATCCGACGGTGAAACAGTGGTCGGCCAACTGCAAAGGAGGCATCTTCTCCAGCAGCGGCGACAAGGGCCGATTCACTGTCGCCAGGGCGTAGGTCCAGCTTAGCCTAGGTTCTGAGACGGGTTTCTTCCCGTATTAGATCACCAAAAACCCCATCCTTTGACAGCTCCCTGCGATGTATAATGGCAGATCGGATTGACTCGAACTTTGGCCTTAATCGCATCAGAAAGTGGAGTAGTCGAGCATGTTTTCGTTCCTCAATCACAATAGCGGAAGTTGCGGCAGGACGGATGACGTGGTGAGCAGATCCTCCTCCATCCAGAGTTCTTGAACAACGGTAAGGTAAGCCGTAATATCTCGATCTCCCTTTTCCAACTTATCTAAAGCCACCTGAACTTCAAATTGGCGGGCGGCGCTAGCAGTGGAATAAGTTGCAGCTAGTTGTTTCCACATCTCATGGGTATCTTATACATACGAAGACTCAAACAAATGTTTGGATCAACCGAGTCCAGGATCCACGACCTTACCCGAGCATCGTTCATATTCCAACGAGAAATCTGTTCGGCAGTGGCCGTGGAGTCTGGTTTCGGATCGGTTCCATCCAGGACCCCGGCGAGTCCCTTCCCTTCAGCACGAACACGAACTCAGAATCGGATGCCGAAAGCTCTAATACCATGTTAACGTAGCTAAATAAATCGAAACCTTAACGAGATGAACACACAGATTTAACGTGGTATACCTGGAATGCCAGGACTAATCCACGGGAGAGGCAAGCTCTCCAAGAATAAATCGTACTCTGTTTGCTTCGTGTTCTCGGTGGAATACAAGAGACAATAAATAAGGTTTGCAACCCTAGCATGCCTACGTCTGCATGATTCGGGTTTGCATGGGCTTGGGCCAATCAACACAATTCTCTGTGGCCCAAGACCCAAGACGAGACCCATGTTACACTAACAGAATTCAATTCTGCAAACTCAAAAAGTTTTTTTTTTTACAAAATAATTAAGCATGGTATTTGAGGAATAAGTGTCGGTCAACTCTCTATCAATGGCCGCAATAATAGAGAATGCAAGTTTTATCCATGAAAATTATCTCTATGACAATATCATGGTTCAAATTGAAGAAAATAGAAGGCTAACTTAGACGAAAATTTTGGTAATGATGACCACTGATTCGACTAAACAACATAAACTTCTTTGGTTTACTTATATGCAACACAACAGGCATGAGAGTCGTAGTTTGATCACGATTTTATATAACCATGGAACGATATATGATGACACTTTGTCACTACATCATCATCTATGGATTGGAAATGCACAAAGATCCCGATCTCACGAACACCCCAAATCCCAATCACTATATATATATATATGCACGTATGAAACAATGGAGGAAAGTAAAAGAAACCTAAGAAACGGCAAATCCGAGTTGACGATCAAAGAACCAAATCAAGGGCTCGTTTGGAATTTCCGATTTTAGATGTTGTATTCTCAGTATACATGCATCTTGAGAATGCGGCGTTTTTTGACTTGATGTAATAACAGATTGCATGTATTCATAATACATGTTGTATTCCTAATACATAGAAAATGATGTATTCATAATCTTACATTTTTTGTGAGATTTTTGAGTATCCATAGTTCATTTAAACTATAATCCATGCATTCTTTCATGAATTCCAAACAATGAATTTTCAAAACCACACATTCTTAATATACACATAAATCTTCAATACCCATATTCTCGTAATACATCATTTCCATAATCAAAGGTTACAAACGAACCCTTTTAATGATTTTGTGGCCATGGGAAACCCGAAAACGTGTGTTCGGGAGTTCGTCTTTGTTAGGTGGTGAGTGGGGGCTAGAGGCCTATGTGTGCTTAATAAATGACGAGGCACTCTGATCATTAAATAAAAACTTGTACCGGTATGGACAGGACAGGTGGACGGCGGAGGGAGCCCGGCCCGGCAGCCAAAAATCCGCCTCGTTGTTTCTTTCTCCGCTGCCGACGCTGTCGGTTTGGGTAATCAAAAAGGGCAGGCGAATCATTCGGGTTTCACGAAACGTGGTCGCTATTCTCCAAAAAAAAAACGTTATATAAACACGCGACGGTGGGGCCTATACTTACCAGGCCATGCCGGGTTTTGTACGGGTGGCGGCCTGCGGCGGCGAAAGGTGGCCGGAGATGGTGGGGACCACCGTGTCATCTTTATTGTGGGACCCTCCTGTGTGATAAGAGTAGTGGCGATTATGTGATATAAAATTCCAAGATAGTTTCAATTAGTGGCGATTTTTGTCTTCTTTTTTTTTTCCTCGTTAATTCTCGATTCTAAAGGTTTTCGAATTAGGACGTGGGGAATGTTCTTATACTCACGTTACCACTAGAGTCTAGACAATCCATGAATTTATTATTCAATATTTCATGCTAATAAAAATAATGAAATTTTATCTTGGAATATTTCAGGTGATTAGGCACCCATAAAAATAAAAGATTTCAGGTGATTATAAGGTAAGGTAAGTATGGATGTTGATGCATTCATTTTATGTGGTGTTATTAATTAATCATCTTCTTGAATTGCGGTACCAATTGTTGATTAAAATCTATATAAGATGGAAGGAGACAAAATTTGGGAGATTAATATATTTGGTTTGAGGTAAACACTTTAGTTGACATAAACAGGACACAGCTGGGTTGATGGTTTATGTTGGGCATGTGACTCGGATCTCACCCCACTGAAGAAGCACTAAGGATACTCACGCCAAGGTAAAGCGCGCGAGTCACACCGGAGTCAAGCGCGCGAGTCACGCCGGAGTCAAGCGCACGAGTCACGCCGGAATCAAGCGCGCAGGTAAAGACCACCCCCGGAGAGGCGCGCGCAAACACTAAACGACGACGCTTGGGACAGGCGTGGACCCTTGTCGAGAAGTCGTAGAAGCGGCGCCGCGTCATCCAACGGGTAGTCACCATCATAGTCCTAGGAATAGTCCTGCTTGTGTCAGGAGTAGTCACATCAGTGTCCTAAAAGCAGGGGTCCTAAAAGTATGGCCTAAATCCCTGACATGTCAGTGGTCATGTCACCGTACCCACTTGTAACCCAACCACTCACCCACCACCATGTAGCCTATAAATATGGCATTTACTCCGGTGGGTGAGGGGGGGGGGGGGGATTTTTCGGACTCTATCTCTAAAATCATCGACTTCTCTCTCTAAGATATTTCTCTCTCAATTCTCTTTGTGATCTCCTCAGTTCTAGATCGAAGATCATTTCCTCTTTGTTTACTCTCCTTAACCCATTTTCCCCGAGTCTCCCTCCTACAACCAGTTAGGCTCAAACAATTGGCGCCCACCGTGGGGCCAAGTAGAGAAGAGAAAAAAAAAAATTTGACCTATGGCAGAGCATAATTCCAACTCACCTGACGAATCAACCCCCATCAAAGCGATGACCAACCCAAGGGAATTCGCGGAAGCTAGCAGTCTCAACGCGGTGCTCTTGGAAGAGGAAGAGCCCGAGCTCACAGTCAAGGAAATGAGACAGCTGATGGCAAAGCAGAACGACGTCATAGCTAACATGCAGAAACAAATGAGCCAGGTCATGGCGCTCATGATGAGCAAAGAGGCCGCGGCAACAGCGGGCGCGACACCATCCGCGCCCCAACAAGTCCCAGGAGAAGTGTCGGGGACTGCCCTACCATCACACCTCGCGCACGAAACGCAACAAGTCGAGCTCACAGTATGCGCGACACCAGTCGCGCCCCAACAAGCCCCAGGAGAAACGTCGGGGACGGTCCCACCACAAGCTGAGCTGCCAGGAAGGGCGGACCTCAGTTTTCTGGAGCAACACCTGTCTCCGCAATACCGACTCAACCCGCCCAAGAGGGCGCTCCACCAGCCGCTAAGCGCGGAAATCATGGCGGAACACCTGAGCGGAATGCCACCCGCCCTCCCAACATACAACGGGACGACTGATCCCGAAGACCACGTGAGCACCTTCTGCCTGCGGATGCAGCTCCAAACCAACTCCAACGCGGCGCTATGCCGAACCTTCCCATCAATATTTTCCGGGATATGCCTAGACTGGTATAACAGGCTCCCAAACGGGATCATCCGCTCATTTGAGGAGTTCATACTCCTATTCACGACAAAGTTTGCATCCCAAAAAAGAAGGCCCCTCCACCTCAAGGCGCTGGTAGACCTCAGGCAAAAAGACGGGGAGAGCCTACGTTCATTTTACGCCAGATGGTCCAGGGTGGCGATGGCAGTGCGCGACCTCACCCCCGAAACCGCCGCCCATCACCTTATGGAACTCAAGCGGGCGCTAGCAAAAAGGCCCATAACTCTATCAACGGAGTTGGAGATGAAGATTGAGAAGACAATTACGCTGGAAGAAACCCTCGGAGCGGGATCTGTTAGGCGCTTCGAGCCAGCCAAATTGCCACGAGAAGAGCAGGGACGTCGGCAGCTCACGCTGCCGCAAGATCAGCTAGCGCAGCTGCACAGCGGGCAAAAGCGCCATCCCCCTCCCCCACAAGAGCAAGCCCAGCGAGGAAGATCGCCAGACAGGCGCGCGCCCCACGCTTTTACACCGCTCAACGACTCCGTGAAGAACGTGTTCCACGTTCTACGCGAGAAGGGATACAAGCTCAATTGGCCCGCGCCTCTGAAGTCCTTGCCCCACATGCGGGACCTAAAAAAGCATTGCGACTTCCCTAGAGCAACGGGGCACTGGACGAAAGATTGCCGAGAGCTGCGCTACGAAATAGAAGGCCTCATACGACGAGGATTGCTGACAGAGTTCACACATGAGAAAGAGGAACAAGTTGGGGGGGCCCAAAACCCGCCACCACCCCCACAAGCCGACTACAACGAAGCCACTGCAGCATATGTAGTGCGAAAAGAAATAGGGGTGGTGACGGTGGAAGGAGATCGCCCGAAAAAGAAAACCAAGCGTGAACGAGCGATCGAATTCGCAGCAACGGATGTACAAACAGGGGGTCAACTAAGCTTCGACGACACCGAATTACCGCAAGGAATTCCGTCTGAAGACCTGCTCATCATCACCGCCCTAGTGGCCGCCTGCAAGATTCACCGCCTACTGATAGACGGAGGTGCCGCGGCAGACATCCTCTTCCAAAGCACCATCGACAAAATGGACATCGACCCGCGCTTAATCAAGCGCGCCCAAGGGAACCTGGTAGGCTTCTCTGGAGCGAGGGTTCCAGTAATTGGGGTGGTCACTCTCCCTGTTGTTATCGGTGACCAAGAGCCGCGCGTCCCAAAGCAAGTCGAGTTCACAATAGTCGACTGCAAATCATCCCACAACGGCATCTTGGGCCGACCCTTCCTAGCAAAATTCATGGCCCTTCCTTCCACATGCCACCAAAAGCTTAAGTTCCCTACCAAGATGGGAACCGGAGAGGCGCGCGGGACACCATGGGGAGCCCTGAAGCTAGAAGGAGAGCCCCGACAAACAAACATTGTCGACACAAGCCCAGAGGAGCCCCGTCCGGAATCAATGGATTCCAATTTCGAGGTCGCGCTCGACCCAACCGAGCCGACTAGGAAAATACGCATCTCGACTCACGTCCGCGACGACGCGATTGAGCCGCTGATAGCGCTATTGAAGGAGTACAAGGAGCTATTTGCCTGGTGCACAGAAGACATGCCGGGGGTACCAAGGCACGTAGCCCAACAATTTCTCGCACTCCCGCCCAGCGCGACTCCGAGGCAACAAGCGCGACGCGGCTTTACTGGCGACAAACTGAAGGCCATCGAAGAGGAGGTGGCGCGACTGTTGGCGGCAGGGTTGATCCGCCCGGTCAAATACCCGAAGTGGTTGGCAAATGTGGTCCTGGTAAAAAAACTTCGGGGGCTTGGCGGATGTGCGTCGACTACACAACAATCAACAAGGTATGCCCGGGAGACCCTTACCCTTTGCCACGCATTGACCAACTGATCGACGCCACCTCCGACCACAAGACACTGTCTTTCTTGGACATATTCTCAGGATACCACCAAATCCCGATGTCGCGCGAGGACGAAGAAAAGACGGTGTTCATGACTCCTTTCGGAAACTTCTTTTTCGTCGGAATGCCGTTCGGACTGAAGAACGCGGCCGCGACATATCAAAGGATGATCGATTCGGTGTTCTCTCAACAGAAGGGGCGGAACATTGAGGCGTATGTGGATGACCTCATCGTCAAGACCAACGCTGGCAACTCGCATCTGGTGGACCTGCGCGAGACGTTAGAGGCGCTCCGCAAATACAGCCTCCGCTTGAACCCACTTAAGTGCGTCTTTGGAGCCGAAACAGGGAAGTTTTTGGGGTTCATGATAACCAAGCGCGGCATCGAAGTTGACCCAAAACAAATCACGGCAGTCCAACAACTACGGGCACCAAGGAGCGCATTGGAAATCCAATCCCTGAATGGGAAAATAGCAGCGCTAGGGAGATTCATCCCAAGGTCAGCCGACAAGTGCGCGCCCTTCTTCAAGACACTCAAAAGCGGCGCAAAGTTTGCATGGACCAAAGAGTGTGAAGCAGCCTTCCAAGAGCTGAAGGCATATCTTGTATCCCCTCCTGTGTTGACAGCTCCCAACCTTAATGAAAAATTATTCCTTTATCTGGCCGTGTCGACGAGAGCTGTGAGCGCAGTTCTGATATCCAGAAGAAATGATAATACCGAGCAGCCTGTGTATTACACTTCACGCACGCTAGTCAGTGCCGAACCAAGATACTCCCCAATAGAGAAAGCGGCCCTGGCATTAGTGAACGCGTCGCAGAAGTTGCGTCCTTATTTCCAAGCGCACCAGATCACTGTCCTAACCAACCTCCCACTAAAGAAAATCCTAACTTCGATGGAAGTATCAGGGCACATGGTGAAATGGGCGGTCGAACTCTCAGAGTACGATATTCAATATGCGCCGAGACCAGCGATAAAAGCCTAGATTCTACCAGACTTCATCGCTGAAGGAGTCACCCTCGAAACAACACCAGAGGGGGTATGGGAAGTTTATGTCGACGGAGCGGCAAGTAAACACGGTGCTGGCGCGGGGGTCGTCGTGCGCACACCAACAGGCGTCGTACACGAAATAGCAATCAGATTCAGAGCGTTGAAGACGAATAACGCGGCTGAGTACGAGGCCATCCTAGCAGGAATGACCGTTGCCCACGAGTTGGGCGCAAGAACAATAAGGGTACTTTCAGACTCCTCGCTAGCAGTCAACCAACTGAACGGAGCCTTTGACGCGAAAGAAGACACCCTAGTGCATTACATGGAGCGTGTCAAGCTGCGAGCAGCCACCTTCGAGGCAGTAACTTACGTGCAAATACCGAGAGAGGAAAACGTGCACGCTGACGCGCTATCCAAGCTAGCGACCGCCACCGACTTCGAGACGACTCGCCTCGTGTCGGTACAGAAGGAAGAGGAGGAAAGTCGCCAAGAAGTGGCGATTAATACCACCCAACTCATGAGCGATGAGGACTGGAGAGCCCCAATTTGCGGTACCTACAAGAAGGTACGATATCGGAGGACGCTAAAGAATCATGGACTTTGAGGCAAAAAGCGGCCCGGTGCACACTCATTGAAGGAGAACTGTACCGGCGGTCGTTCTCGGGTGTCTACCTGAAGTGCATCGGACAAGAGGAGGCGCGCGACATGGTGCGCGACATACATGAGGGGTTGTGCGCAATGCACGCCGGCCCACGCAGCATGGAGCGCACCATTTTGCTGCACGTATACTACTGGCCGCGAATAAAAAAAGACACGAAGAAATACGCGGACCAGTGCCACAAGTGCCAAGTCAACGCACGCCAACACCACCTCCCATCCACCGAGCTCCAAGCCAACCTGAGTCCATGGCCTTTCGCGCAATGGGGAGTGGATCTCTTGGGCCCCTTCCCAACAGCAAAAGGGAAGCGCAAATACATTATTGTGGCCGTAGACTACTTCACCAAATGGATCGAAGCTGAGGCACTAGCCTCGATAACGGCCCAACAGGTGACGCGCTTCCTAAAGAACAACATTTTGTCGCGCTTCGGGGTCCCGAACGCGCTCATCTTTGACCACGGGAAGCAGTTTGACTGCGCGGAGGTGATAGACTTCTGCGACCAAGTGGGAATCATCGCAAGGTTCGCATCAGTATCTTATCCCCAAGCCAACGGCCAAGCGGAATCCGCCAACAAAGCAATCCTGCACGGCCTGCACACCCGCTTGAACGACGCCAAAGGTAATTGGGCGGACGAGCTCAACACAGTGCTATGGGCGCACCGCACCACGTACAAAGTGGCAACGGGAGAAACTCCTTTCGCCCTTACATATGGCACCGATGCAGTAATCCCCATAGAGACAACGGCCCCGACCTATCGAATCACGAAGTACAGCGAAGAAACCAACGATGAAGCACGCTTGCTGGAGCTGGAATTGTCGCATGAAAGGCGCGAGTTGGCAGCAATCAGGTTGGCTGCAATGAAAGAGCAGGTAGCCAAGTACCACAACGCGAAGATGGTCCCACATAAGTTGATCCTCGGCGACCAAGTACTGCGACGGAACTTCCGCCCCGACCCCAAGCACGGAAAGCTCGTCTCAGTGTGGGAGGGTCCATACCTAATCCGCGAGGTGGACGGTGCCAACACCTTCAAACTTAGCGAGTTGGGGGGCAACAAGATACAAAGGACGTGGAACGCGCAAAACTTAAGGAAATATCACCGGGCAACTTAGATATGTACTTCTCAGGCTATCGCGCTTTGCCGCAAAGAAATGGAAAGGAGTCAGTTCGCAAGAACAAAATTTAGCAATAGTCCAACACTATTCGCGCCCATTCAGTTCGCAAGAACAAAAAATCAGCAATAGTCCAACACTATTCGCGCTCACTCAGTTCGCAAGAACAAAAAATTAGCAATAGTCCAGCACTATTCGCGCCCATTCAGTTCGCAAGAACAAAACAAATAAGCAATAGTCTGACACTATTCGCGCTCACTCAGTTCGCAAGAACAAAAAATTAGCAATAGTCCAGCACTATTCGCGCCCACTCGATTCAAAGGAAGAAACAAACGCCGTGAATAAGGACTCTTTGGATTCAATTAAACGGGAGCAACAAATAGTCGCAACTACACTTGAAAATAAAAAATAAAAGAGGCAACAACGCAACAAACTCAAAGGGGAAACATGTAAAAGCAAAAACACTTAAGCGCTTTAGTCCTCTTTACTCTGCTTACTATCCACAAATTGTGGATATAGGTATCCACAAATTGTGCAACCAAACTTCCACCCCTAGGTAAACTGATGGTTTCACTAGTCAATGCCAAGTTAATTGATGCTATTGTTTGTGAGATTAAATTTAAGTGAGCATCATGAGATCCATCGATTTCCCCAGTGTACGAAAAATAACAAAACCAAATAGACGGCTATGAAGGGAGTAGATGGATGGGAAAAGAAGAAATTAGCCATCAATCAGGATTTAGGGGTGAGTTGGATGGCAGGTGGTTAATTGAATTCCTGCATTGCAGAGACGATGACATTTTTTTTAACAGGAGAATGATCTTTCATTCACCACCAGAAGAAGTTACAAGCATATACGACTAAACATGAGGTGAACTAAGATCAAGAATAGTGAGCCAGTCGTTAAGAAGAGTGGAGTGATTTTGAGATCGTGCCACCAAAGAGGATCCTGCGCATTGCAGCCACCAAAGAGGAGCACCCCTACGACCATCCATCCGACTCATGATAAATCGCCTTAACAAGAACCTCACAATCAGAACGGACCAAACACGACACGTTGCTTTATTGAGCTAATTTCAAACCTTCAAGTAGTGTTTTTGCTTTCGCTTCCACCAGAGAACCGTCAAAGAAAAGAATCAGCCTATCCATCGCAAATTTACCCGTGGTTGTTGATGATGACAATACCATAAGCCACCTCCTTGGAATCATGTATGAATGATCCATCATAGTGTATATCCAATGAAGGTATACTCAGAGGGGAGCTAGGATGACAATGGGGCATAGTCCTAAGGGATGGTATCCATAAAGACTTGGCTATTCCTAGCTTTCCAGATGTTCCACCAAAGGTAGATGACTTGAAGAATGCTCGAGCGTGAGAGACTATCCTTCAAGTTGCACAACCAGTTGAGAAAAGTCGTGGATGTGGTGGGAAGAGGTAACATCGGGAACAACTCCTCCAGACACTAGCCGCATGCTCACAAACAAAGAGACAGTGGAACGCGGTTTCGTCCAGGCAATCACAACACGCGCAATTCAGATTGGGGGAGCACTTCCTCTTCCATAAATTCCTCTTTGTAGCCAGTTGTTTCTTGGAACATCTCCAAATAAAGTAGTGTAGTTTTGGTGGTAGCGACAGGCTCCAAACCCATTTCCATCGATCCCTGTCAAAAGAAGCATAATTTTGGTGGTCAGCTCTACCAATAGATGGATATTCTAAATTATTTTTGTCTATGTTATATTGGTGGAATTTTATTGTTTGTGTCTTGAAAATCAGCTAGCTAGTATATTTCATTTAATTTGCTAACATTTATTATTTATAACTGAGTGTAGAATTTTTCTTTACGAATTTTGTAGCATCCATCGTCAGATTGAGACTAGTGACTATAAAAAAAAAATCAATAATATCATCATAAAATACCAATCTTAGAATGCTTCAACTTTGATTATTTTAAGCATATGCATAACACCACATCTTAAAGGGATGAGAACGACTAATTACCAATAAAGACACTGTATTTATCGAACTCATAACTAGCAATGCTGGGAAAATTTTGAATTTAATTCGACGCGTTGAAAATAATAATAACCAAAGATAGGGAACAAAACATCCAATACATTCTGAACTACTAACACGAATTGATGCACATAGACTCTACAGAGAGTCGCAAGATATATAACCCATGTGGGGAAATGACGACTCTAGCTGGTTCACCATAGTCATCTTCCCAAACCATTATAAGTAGATATAAGGGTTCGTCTGGAACCTTTGATTCCAAGAAGAATGGTGTATTACAAGAATGTGTGAATTAAGATTATATGTATACTAAGAATGTATGGATTAAGAATACTTATTTTGAAAATATAGAAGAATTCATGGATTGGATTATACATGACAAAAACTATGAATACTAAATCTCACAAAAAATGTGAGATTAAGTATATACATCATTTTCTATGTATTATGAATAAATCATGCATTCTCTATACATGCGTTATGTGATCAAAACAAGTATAAAAAAAACGTTTGTATTCTGCAGAATACAACGTTTAGAATCCGAAGTTTCAAACGAGTCCTATAGTATTGTTTCCCGTTTGGTTAAAATGCAGCTACTGAGTCACACACATCTATAGCTTTCTAATTACTGGTTGGTTTTGGAAGGATCAAGGATGGTATAGCTCTCTCCCTATTTATGTTTCACGACTTCCCTTTCCTCGCCCGAATTCCCGTCACCTTCAATAATTACTACTGCCACCATCTTTGGCCCTTTCCCTTCTTTCGTCTCTGACTGCAAAAGACAACACAGAGAGTGAAGGAAGCGCCAAGAGAAAAACTTCCCCAAGGATTCCCAAAGTCAGTGTCAAATCAAAGACAATTGTAGACCCATTCAAACCACATGGTCTTCAGGGCATAGTTCGTGTTTGTCAATAGTTTTGAATGCGATATATGATTCACCCCCCTAAATACAGCTTAAGCAAAGTGGGGATAAACTTTTTGAGGTGGTTTGGATGAGGTAATTTGGTGAGTTGTTTAGGTCGAAACAATTCGTGGGACAAAAACAAAATGGAAAGTGGTGTTTTGTGTATGAGACAATTGAAATAATTTATTGTGAGTTATTTGAAATACATATCTACCCACTAGTTATTTCAAATAACTCATTTCTCAACATATTTTTCTCACTCCATCGCTAATCTAAGTGGTGAAATACCACAATATTTGAATGTTTTATCCAAACAAGACTCTTAGACCCAATTACCACACCTCCAAGCTGAAATACTGCGTGAAATGTCACGAAAGAGGAATATTCGGGATTTTATGCTCCTATTAATAGCAGATCTCTAGACCCTTTAGACTCAATTTAGAAACACAAGAGATTTTCTTCAAAGAGCTCTGGTTTTTTTAAAGAAAATCGAGAGTCAGAGTGAGTGGTTGTTTTATCCTAGAGAAGTTGGCCGATAATATATTGTGGGTAATACGAGGCAATGTCGCAATTGTCTTAAAGAGAGCAACCTAGTTTTCGACTCAGCCAAATTCGGTAACCCTATTGTTCTGTGTTTGGTTTCTAAAAATTTTTAAGACGTTGTGAGACTGCTATGGTGACGAAACAGAACATTGGATCAGGCGCAAGCAATGCCACTCCTCTTTTGCTTGCAAGAAGCGAATTTCCACAGCTAGAAATAGAAAATATTGTTATGCTTGATGACAAAAATACTGGCGAACTGTCTCACATCCATGTGCCAGTTCTAGCTGAAGAAGCAACTTATGCGAGATGATTGTTTGTTGGAAGGAGGATGACTTTCTTTGCAAGAACTGCATCCTCAATGGCCTGCTGATGAACTGTACGACTATTACACTATCAGAACAACGCCGTTAGCAGCACCGTGAGAAAGAAGCTCATAAACAAGTTATGAAGGGAAAAGTGTTTGTTGTCATTGCTAAACGATCCACCCCCAGGGTTCTGAAACCAAATGAGAAAAGTTTCAAGAACTAGAGCCAAATGATCTGCACAAAGAAGAATGGTGCCCCTCGTGGTCACCAAAAGATGGTGAGTCAATCCTTTAAGAATGACACTCTGTTTCTCTAGTCTCTACTATAACTGTAGGAAACCAGACCATTTGACATGAAAATGTAGGAACAAGCCTAGCATTGGTCCCAATGTTAACTCGATTGAAGAAGAGGATTAGGAGGCTATGATTACATAAATAATAGCCGATGTTAACCTCGATGGTAACTCAATAGGATGTTGGCTAGTTATAGGTGCCTCGAACCATGTGTAATAACTATACTATGTTCAAGACATACATAGGCGTCTGGTGATAATAAAGTGTTGCTTAGGACTGGTCACACCAATACAATTGATCACTCTAAAAATGTGAAATTGAACTTCACCGCTGATAAGATGTTAACTCTGCAAGACGTCATGCGCACTCCAGAGGCAAGAAAGAGTCTTGTTTTGAGTTACCATCATAATTAGGTTGAGATTAATCAATATATAGGAGTTGAAATGTATACCCGTATTAGGAATTTGAAATTTATGGGAAATGGTTATGCATGTGATGGGATGTTCAAGTTGAATGTTGAAGTTAATAAGATTATTCTTATGTTTACATGATGTGCAATTTTAAATTTCGGCTTACTCGTCTTTGTCATGTGGACAAATGGATTATGAAGAATATAAGTAACTTACATACATCTATAAGTGTCTTGGAATGAATTTAATAAATGTAATTTATGTAGTCAAGACATATAAGACAACAAAAATGCACTTTCAAAGTAAGAGAGTCATGTGCCTAAAACATCACATTTCGTGCAAAGGATTACTTCTAATAAAGTGGTGATCAGTTATTACGGCACATTAATCAGTCACCTACTTGTAATGGTCCTATAAATAGGGGCTAATAAATGATTAGTCAATTATTTGTTAAAATTGTTAGAATATAACTTGAATTTGATTTGGGTTTGTTTTGTGTTTTGGGTATATTTTGTTTGGGTTTGTGTTTGGGCTTTGTTTGACCTTTTCCTTGTATGTTTGGGAAAAGGTGTTTGGTTTTCTGTTTGGGATTAGGAGAAGAGTTCTATAAATACTCTTCATCACCCTAGTCTGTAGTAGGGGTCAGTCAGGTTAGTTTATTTGGTTTGTCCGTTTGGAATTTGGTTTGTAACCTGTACTCTCCTCAAATTAGTGAAGTTTGTCCCCCCTGCCCGTGGATTAGCTAGCACACATTGTGTTAGTGAACCACGTTAAATTTGTGTTCGTTCGTGTTGATTTGGATTATCGATTGCACGCTTCTGTTCTGACAAGTGGTATCAGAGCCTTTGGTTGTGGTTTTGGGAATTTGGCACTGGACTGAAGTTTTGCTTTGTGGAGTTTGGTTGGAGTTTGTTTGATAGTAAGAATGACTGCTATCAGTATGAAGATCGAGAAGTTTACCAGAAGAAACAGTTTCAGTTTGTGGCAGATCAAGATGCAAGCGATGTTGAAACAACAAGGTTTGTGGGCTCCATTGTCTGGAAAATCGAATAAGGAAAGTATAGATGAAGAAGAGTGGATTACTTTGGAGGAGAAAGCTCACTCTACAATCTTGCTTTGTTTAGCTGATGACATCATCACTGAGGTTGCTGTTGAGAAGACTGCCGCGGGTTTGTGGTTGAAGCTTGAAAGTCTATACATGACAAAGTCATTAACCAACAAGTTGCATATGAAGCAACGTTTGTTCAGTTTGCGTATGGAGGAAGGTACGTCTCTCAGGAATCATCTAGATCAACTCAATACTATCTTGCTAGATCTGCAGAATATTGATGTTAAATTAGATGATGAGGATGTTGCCTTAATTCTGTTGATATCTTTGCCACAGTCATATGAGAATTTTGTGGATTCTTTTATTGCTGGGAAAGATAGTTTGTCTTTGGAAGATGTCAGATCTGCTCTACATACTAGCGAGGTTCGACATAAGGCATCTGGTTCAGGTTCGGAAAATCAGGCATCTGGGTTGGCTGCTACTAGTAGTAGGAGACAACAATCTGGTAATAGGAAGGCGAATACAAATTTGAATTTTGCTAGTTTGAAGGATGATATTTGTCATTACTGCAAGGAGAAAGGACATTGGAAATTTGATTGTCCTAAACTGAAGAAATATCAGGAGAAGAAGGAATCATCTGCTGCTGTGGTGGAAGAAACTAACTCTGATTCTGAAGATGGTTTAGCCTTAGCAGTGAATAAACAGGTACATCATTAGGATGTGTGGTATTTAGATACTGCAGCTGATTATCATATGTGTCCAAGCAGGGAGTGTTTTTCAACTTATGAGCAGATAGATGGAGGACATGTTTCTATGGCCAATGGTGCTATCTGTAAGATTGTTGGAAGAGGCTCCGTCAGGATGAGGACACATGATGGTTCTGTTCGCACCTTGAACAATGTTAGACATATTCCAGAAATGACTAAGAATTTGATATCTTTGAGTCTACTCGACAGCAAGGGTTTCAGTTTCAAAGGTGAATGTGGAGTGTTTTCTGTCTACAAGGGTTCTAAGGTGATTTTGAAAGGTGTCAAGCGGAGTGCCTTGTATAGTCTACAAGGTTCTGATTTGACATGTTCTGTTGGTGATAAGTGCAGCAAGTTGGTTCTGAATGGCAAGTCTCAATATGGATTGGGCTTTCCGAATGGTTTGAGACTTTGAGTTGTTGACCGCCCTTAGGGGCATTTGGAGGCAAGTAGGGATGGCAATGGGGCGGGTTTGGGGCGGGTTTGCCTAAACCATCCCCATCCCCATCTTCAAATACTCAAACCCATACCCGCCCCATACCCATGCGGGGGAATGTTTTGCAAACCCATCCCCATCCCCGTGGGTTTCAGGTACCCATGGGTAATACCCATCCCCGTACATCCAACATTATTATACCTAAAACTTACAAGAAAAGTTTTAATTATAACCATAAACAAACCTATTATATCATGAAATCAACAAAACACGGTCATTTTCTAAATACGATTCAAAGAATATGATACTAAAACATCCATTAATACATAATATAGACTACAATATTTTTTAAATTATTATGCTCTAACTCTTGATACATTTACTAAATAATAATTAACTAACATAATCTTGTTGACAAGGGGGAAAGTGAAAGAGTGGAAGGAGATTTGAGGGAAATGAATTAGGTTTTGATTAAGGTGGTTACTCAATTGCATTTCTACTATTTATTTTCTCGAGTTATCATCATCATCATTGATAGATTACAATTTAATCCACATATTTTTTGATATGTGAAGAAATTCTCTTGGTGGTGGTGGTGGTGGGGGGGGGGGGGGGGTATGGGTATGGGGCAGGGGAGGCTAAAACCATACCCGCCCCATACCCATCAAACTTTTTGCGGGTTTTACCCATACCCGGTCAAAGCGGGGATTCCCCGCGTTGACTGGATCGGGGGCAGTCGGGTACCCGCGGCCATGGGTTTGATTGCCATCCCTAGAGGCAAGGGAGATTCTGGTACAACTGATTTGGAGGAGTTGGGTACATCTGGCAACTTTGGTTGCATCTGGTACATTTGGTATTTGAGAGAGAATTCAAGTCAAGGTGGAGATTGTTAGAATATAACTTGAATTTGATTTGGGTTTGTTTTGTGTTTTGGGTATATTTTGTTTGGGTTTGTGTTTGGCCTTTGTTTGACCTTTTCCTTGTATGTTTGGGAAAATGTGTTTGGTTTTCTGTTTGGGATTAGGAGAAGATTTCTATAAATACTTTTCATCACCCTAGTCTGTAGTAGGGGTCAGTCAAGTTAGTTTGTTTGGTTTGTTCGTTTGGAATTTGGTTTGTAACCTGTACTCTCCTCAAATTAGTGAAGTTTGTCCCCCCTGCCCGTGGATTAGCTAGCACACATTGTGTTAGTGAACCATGTTAAATTTGTGTTTGTTCGTGTTGGTTTGGATTATCGATTGCACGCTTCTGTTCTGACAAAAATGATAACTAGTTATTAGTTCAATTGATCAATCGATATCATCGTTACAAGAATTTGATTAGTGGTTCGTCACTAACCGCTGAATCGATAACCAGGCCAATGACACTCCGGTATATATACGAAGTACAAACCATATTGATTCAGCTGAAGTCCAAGACAAATAACCTAATTTCGTTGTGGTGTGTTGTGCTTGATGTGTAATTAAATTAAATGAGCGAACCCGTAGGTAAATTGGAAACCACCGCGCATGTGTAAAGAATTTGGATATATTTGATTCATGACTGGTGATCAATTAAATTAGGAATCAATTAGAGCAATATTCAAAGGGATTAGGCAGAGGATATCTATGGTGATCTCAAAGCCTGGCTAGTGGAGGATTAGGCAGCCCATCTCGGATTTGGAGAATTTTGTCCCCCTTTGAATTAAATACCATATGCATAGATGCATCTCTGAAGCCTCCAAGTTACACCTAAAGCATCAAGGCTAATATGCTTAGCTCCCCCTTATAATAGAGAGCAATGATAATTATTTATGCCCCATTTTCTCTCCAACACATACTTGATGGCAACAAAATTCGAACCCACGGGTACTCTATCGATCAAACCCGGTTATCACGAGTAAAATCCATGTTGATGGGTTTCGGTCCGGTTCGAATTTAAGCTCGTACACTGTTTATCGGGTTGGGTTTGGGTTTAGCGATACCCGCCCACATTTATTCCGTTGCTCTACTCTCCCCAAATCCTACCCTTCCCCAACCTAACTCTCACGACACTCACGATTCACATATCGCCTCCCTACTCTCCCCAAACAAATGAACGAAAAAAAAAAAAGAATTGTGTGCTTTTATTTAGTGTAATTGTGATTTGTTTGAATTTTCTATACTAGTGTGTTATGTGTGGATAATTTGTATGAGAAATTGATGTTTGAATTTTATTTTGATAGCAACTTGTTATTGTAAATTTTTTACCGCAAAAACCCATAGGCACCCATGAACACGCGGACACCTAGCAGGTTGAGTTTGAATTTTTCAAACCCAATGGGTTTTATCCCGAATTTTTTTTTTTTTTTTGCGAATAAACCCATAGGTTTGAATTTGGATTTGGCAAAACCCAACCCGACCCATTGCCATCTCTACACATACTCACTCAATTGATCTACACAAATTAGACGGTCAATTAGACTCCCTGACCACTTCTCTCTCTCTAATTTTACTGTAAACACTATAAAATCAGTTCTGCAAGCTGGATCATGCATGTTTTTCTCTCCAATTGATTAATAAACCGGAATGTGTTTCACTTGAATTGGAAATCTATCATGCTATCAGAGTTCTTTTGAGTCTATTTTGTCTCACAACTCATTCGTTGTTCAACAATGATCATACTTGAATGAACAATTGATGACGCGACTCATTGTGATTAAAACTGAATGAATAGTTGATGACACAACTCATTCTGATTAAAAGTTAATGAGCAACTGATGAGACAACTCATTCTTATTAAAGTTGAATAAACAGTTAATGACACAACTTAATATGGCAAACATGTGATGAATCTATCATTATCTTAATCAAATATTGTGTTTTCATCATTAATGACGTCATATTTGACGATAAATTTTAATGTCCATATTTTTCAAAAAAAAAAAAATTATATCAAAATATGTCTTAATCAAATATTACTACCTATATAAAAATAATCTACAAACTATATTAAAAAAATATGAAATCTACTCTAAACTACACTATGTAAAAAAAGAGCAAGTTTGACACTCTAACACTACTTATTAGAGCAAATTTCACTTTTGGTAGCCAAAATACCAAATAATTCTAACACTCTAGAACTTCGGCTCCCCATTTTATTAAAAATGGTATTATTACTACAAATTACAAAATCTTCACTAAACATTTGTTTAAGCTATAATTGTAGCTCTAAAATCCAACTTGAAATAGTTACCAGAGCAGCAAGCAACACCCTCACTGCCACTGACTCTTTTTTTTTTTTTATTATTTTTTTATTTTGTTATGGGTGTTTGGGAAAAGGTGAGTGAATAGTTATTTGGCAACGTCGTCTTCTTGGCTTTTAAGTTTTAACTTTTAAGCGACACCTCTGCCTCTCTAGAACCGAATATTTCCCCCTCCCATCCTTCCCCTTTCTCTCTCTCTCACCACCACAACCCGCGTCTTCCTTCTCTGCGACGCCGACGCGACGCCAACGCCATTGCCATTGCCATCGCCGCCGACGTCTCACATTCCTCCATTCCCAACTCGAACCCTTCCCCTCCCACCTGAAATCAATCCCCCGCACCGCCAATTTCAGATCCCCATTAATACCACCAACTAACTACAACTAGGAACCCAAACTAGCTTACCTAACAATAACCTGAAAACTGAAAAAACCCAGAAATTTTGTTTCATACCCCTGCTGCGAGACTTCTCATCCTGAATCCCCGTCGTCGGAAGCTACATTTTGCTCCGGTGAGTTTGATTTCTGCGGTGGGAGAGTCCCGTCCCGTTTGGTGGTTGGGGGGGAAATCAGTAACTCGTGGTGGTGCTTATGATGACGATGATGTTAGCGTGTTGTTTTTCGTCTGTTTCTGTCCTTTTCTCTTTTGGGCTGTCTTTTCTCCCGATGCGGTTTGTACTCTGTAAAAGAAGTTTTTTTATTGCAATTTTCCCGGTCGATTGCTCCTCTCGGTGTCGGTGGGGTTTTCTCCAGTTTTAACTCCGGTGGATGCTTTCTGATCGGGAAATTACCGATTGAGTTTCTAATCGGAGCCAGCCATTTCCCTGCCGCAATGGGCTTTTCCCTTACTCTTCATTGTTTCCCTTTCCCTGCCCTTTAATCTGTTTCCCCCTCAACGGTTTCTGAGCTCTTGGGTATTGAGAGACTGTGACTATCAGTGCTTCTTCGGTTTGTGCATTGTTATTTCTTTCCTCACTGTAGCTTTCTACTGCTCTTTCATCAGTCTCAGAGTTCAAACCGCGCTTTTAAATTCCCCTCTGCTGAAACTGTTTTAGAATTCTTCCGGTTCTGGTCTTCTGGAGATCTTGATTGTGCAATTATGAAGCTCTGTTGATTTTAGATCTTGGGTTTTACTTTTAGCCTTAGTTTGCATGCTCAATTCCGATTAAAACTGCTTCCCTATTATGAGAGGTGTTCCAGATTTTACGCCTCCTTGAATTGGCACTTCAAATAGAACATTTATGGTATTAAAAATGAAAATTGATGTGGTTGGCTTGTTACTATCTATCTGATTGACACTACTCCTAAAGGTTCTTTGATTGGTTTTTTGGAGTCTTTTCTTTTCTGGGTCTATGTAATTCTTATGACTTTGGTTTTGCTTAATGTGTACTTTTTCCAAAGGCCAAAAATTGATGGCTCGTTTGTAGTTTGCTGCTTGCCTTTTGACAATGTAGTTTGGATTCAACTCTTTGCAGAACTTTTATTGGTAGAAATGGACCGCCGGAGTTGGCCATGGAAGAAGAAGTCTTCATCCGAGAAGGCATCCAAAGCAGCGGCAGCAGCAGCTGAGTCTCTCGATGCTGCTTTGGCTTCTGCTGAACCACAGGCGCAGGCAGTGAAGGTAACTTGTTTCATCTCATCAGTCTCCAAAATGTAATGTGGCTATCGAGAAGTTGAACTAGTTTTGACCCCTTGAATTATGTTTGAAACAGGACAACTACAAGAAACCGAATTATGTCCAAATCTCAGTTGAATCGTACACCCGTTTGACCGGTTTAGAGGAGCAAGTGAAAGGATATGAAGAACAAGTTCAATCACTGGACGACGAGATCAATGACTTGAATGAAAAGCTCTCTGCAGCTCAATCAGAAATGACCACCAAGGAGAACTTGGTGAAACAGCATGCCAAGGTTGCTGAAGAAGCTGTCTGTGGTAATAATACTTACAGTTCTGTATAGATGCTTGTGATTCAGTCTTTCATCTCCCACCATATTTATAGAACATGGATTGTTTTTTCCCCCTGCAGGCTGGGAGAAGGCTGAAGCAGAGGCATTGGCGTTGAAGAACAGTCTAGAAGCAATGACGCTCTCCAAGCTGACAGTCGAAGATCGAGTAGCTCATCTAGACGGTGCTCTCAAAGAATGCATGAGGGAAATACGAAACCTCAAGGAAGACCATGAGCAGAAATTGCAGGAACTTGTTCTCACCAAGAACAAGCAATGTGAAAAGATTAGACTTGATCTCGAATCAAAGATTGCTAATTTGGATCAGGAGCTGTTAAGGTCAGCAGCTGAGAATGCAGCTTTATCGAGGTCTTTGCAGGAGCGTGGCAACATGTTGGTCAAGATGAGCGAGGAGAAATCACAGGCGGAGGCGGAGATCGAGGTTCTCAAGGGGAATATAGAGTCTTGTGAGAGGGAGATAAACTCGATGAAGTATGAAGTACATGTGGTGTCAAAAGAGCTTGAGATAAGGAATGAAGAGAAGAACATGAGCATGAGGTCTGCTGAGGTGGCGAACAAGCAGTACATGGAAGGTGTGAAGAAGATATCCAAGCTTGAAGCCGAATGCCAGAGGTTACGCGGGCTCGTGAGGAAGAAACTGCCAGGTCCTGCTGCTCTGGCACAGATGAAGCTTGAGGTTGAGAGCTTGGGCCGAGATTATGGGGATTCGAGGTTGAAGCGGTCACCTGTCAAGCCTTCTAGCCCACACATGTCGCCTATAACTGAATTCTCTCTCGGAAAGGAGACAGAGTTCTTGACAGAACGGTTGTTTGCCACGGAAGAAGAGACCAAGATGCTCAAAGAAGCTTTGGCTAAGCGTAACAGTGAGCTTCAGGCTTCGAGGAATCTATGTGCCAAAACAGCAAGCAGGCTTCAAAGCTTAGAAGCTCAGCTTCATATGACCAATCAGCAGAAATCTGTGCCTAGCGTCACATCCATGTCAGAGGATGGAAATGATGACGATCGAAGCTGTGCTGACTCTTGGACCACATCGATGATGTCGGAAAAGAATGGTGAGAGATCATCGATCAAGGCAGAGAGTGCTAAGAACATCGAGCTCATGGATGACTTCCTCGAGATGGAGAAGCTAGCTTGTTTGGATC
Organism: Linum trigynum; assembly: GCA_964030455.1. Lineage (NCBI taxonomy): Eukaryota > Viridiplantae > Streptophyta > Magnoliopsida > Malpighiales > Linaceae > Linum > Linum trigynum. The sequence goes on along the minus strand of OZ034817.1, from coordinate 52,002,623 downwards.
ACCCTGGCAACAAGACTCCTGAGGTCTCTAATGGCACGTCTGATATGCCTAGTAGAGAAGCTGGCCCAGAAGAAGTCAACTCGGGCAAAAATGATGACATGCAATCAAACATATTGGAGGATGTTAAAACTGTAGAGTCTGAAATGAGCCAAGACTTGGCTTCTGCAGTCTCTCAGATACATGATTTCGTACTATTGCTTCGGAAAGAAGCAATTACCGTTGATGGTGATGATGGGGAAGAACTAAGCAAGAAGACCGAAGACCTATCATTAACCATCAACAAAGTTCTGAACCAAGGTTCAAGCTTGGGCACCTTCATTTTTGACCTGTCCCGAGTGCTGGACAAGGCGAGTGAGCTTCGGTTTAGTGTGATGGGTTACAAAGGAAATCAATCTGAGATCAGCAGCCCAGATTGTATCGACAAAGTTGCTCTGCCAGAGAACAAGATTGTAACGGATGATGGACCATACTCGTCAACGAATGGCCATGTGTCAAGTGGCAGTCCAAAGTCGAACCCCCAGGTTCCAAATGATGGGAACTTGATCCAGTGCAAAGTCTCATTAGAGGAGTTTGAAGAACTGAAGTCGGAGAAGGACAACATGGCTCTTGATCTTGGTAGATGTGGTGAAGAACTCGAAACCACGAAGCTTCGGTTGCAAGAAACAGACCAACTGCTTGATGAAGTCAAATTACAGCTGACTAATGCTCAAAAGTCAAATTCTTTGGCTGAGACTCAGTTGAAGTGCATGGTGGAATCGTATAGATCACTTGAGCTACGTGCTGATGAGCTGGAAACTGAGGTCAATGCTCTTAGAATCAAGACCGAAGGGTTAGAGATAGAGCTTGAGACTGAGAAGAGAGCACACGAAGATGCTTCGAGCAGATGCAAGGATCTTCAAGAACAACTTGAAAGGTATGAACTTTTCACTTGTTTTTCCATTTTCCCCGCAACAAACCTGAATCGAATTGACTCATGTTTAATTGTTTTAGGAACGAGAATTGTCCAGTTTGTGCAGCAGCAGCAGCTGAGATGGATAATAAGCAAAAGCAGGTTAGTCTTATGCATTGCTTTATTTCAAAACCTTCAATTTGAAACTCAGAATTTGATGAATCAACAAATTGTTCTCTCTTTTTTTTTCTCCTTACAGGAGAAAGACCTCTTCGCCGCAGCGGAGAAGCTAGCAGAATGCCAAGAGACAATATTCTTGTTAGGCAAGCAACTAAATTCTCTACGCCCTCAGTCGATAGAGAACTCTGGTGAAAGAAGTCCGAGAGGTGGCGATGGTTCTGCTGAGGAAGAACCACCAACAACAAGCGGCACAAACTTGCAAGTAGGAGGAGGAGAAGAAGTGCTGGACACTGCAACTTCTCCTGCTCCTCGGTCGCCAGTGCATTCCTTCAACAACCCAGGAAGGGAAAGTCCTGATTTGGAAGCCGCCAACTTGTTGAGATCACCGGTTAGCTCGAAGCAGCCGAACCACCGGCCAACCAAGTCGACCTCATCGTCTACTTCATCCACTCCAACACCAGAGAAGCCTGGGAGAGGATTCAGCAGGTTCTTTTCCTCGAAAAGGGAATAAGAATGGGTATCAGTAGATCCAAAGTGCGAATGGGGTGGCAGCTCGCAATCTACTGCATGATTTGACGTTATAATGATCATGATAATAGTGAAGAATGTGATGATGGTGACTATAGAATGGAGGGTTTGGAGAAGGGGGAGAGAAAAAGGTAATTTTGTAACTAATGTCTGTCTGTCTGTGTCTGCGATGTATCTGTATATGGTATCCATATGTGTGACTTCCTTTGCTGTTCTTTTTTTGGTGTTTACGTTTTGCATTTAAACGTTGTTGAATGTTGAGTGATGGAACATGACACCCTTTTGGACAGTTGTATATACTATTAAGAAAGGTTGATACTTTGCTGCTGTCTCAATCCCCGGACGTTCATTTTGTTGTTTACAAGGAATCGTTTTACCTCATCACTTCGAAACTAAGATTGAGAAGAAGAAGAAGAAAACATTAGAGATCTCCCACTCGAACAACTGAAAATATAATGGAATGCTTGTATCAGTTCATTCATGGTATCACTGTTTATTAAAAGTGAAGTTAGAGGGTTAATTCAAGGGTTCTGTAACTTAGTAATGAATCATTTTAACACCACTGTCAAAACTATTCGAAGTGATCAGGCCAAGGAGTTTGAAATGAGTGATTACTTTGCACAACAAGAAGGAATTGAACATCAGGTGTCTTGTGTTGAAACCCCTAAACAGAATGGGAGGGTTGAAAGAAAACATCAACACATCCTTAATGTGGCAAGAGCTTTAAAGTTTCAATATGATCTTCCTTTATAGTACTGAAGTGAGTGTGTTTTACATGCTGTGTATTTGATTAATCGCATTCTCACTCTTGTCTTACACAACAAGTCACCAGTTGAGGTTCTCTACAACAAACCTTCAGCTCTGTCTCATCTAAGGGTGTTTGGTTGTTTATGTTATGCTTTTATCCTTTCTCATGGACGTACTAAATTTGCTCCTCGAGCACGTCAATATGTTTTCTTGGGGTTTCCAGCAGGTATTAAAAGGTATAAGGTCATGGACATCCATACCAAGCACATCTATGTCTCCAGAGATGTATGGGTCGTTTGGAAGTTGCGATTGTTTTGTTGAGATTGTCATTATGCATGTATTGTTTCCAATGCATCGTTTTTCTTTTGTTTTTTTAGCAGAAACAATACATGGATTGTTTCTATGATGTGACAGAAACTATCACTCATTTTGAGTGATTGTTATATCTCAACTTTTAGTTGTGATTGTTGAGATAGTTGAGTTGAGATTGTTTTGTCTCAGCTTTTAGCTGATGCGACATACACAATCACACATACCAAACGTTGTATTCTACGGAAAAAATCCAAAAGTACCACTGTTTAAAAAAGAATTCCAAAAATACCACCCAACCCCAAAAATTCCAAAAATACCACCTTTTTCAAAAACCGCCACCCCACCCTGCAGTTTACACGAAAACCGCTGGGCGGGGGCGCGGCTTTCTATGCAAACCGCTGGGCTAAGGGGTGGTTATAAAAACCTATAAAAACTGCTGGGTGGGGCGGCGGTTTTGGGCCAAACCGCCACCCCACCCAGCGGTTTGGTCCAAATTTTTTCTTTTTTCGATCAACTCCTAACTTCGGCCGAAACTTCAAACGAACGTAACTTTGCACTCGGGTATCCGATCGTAGCGATTTTTTTTGAATCCGAATAAATTTTTGAGATCTTGCAAGCCACAAACGGCCGTAGGCGATTTGGTCCCGTCTTCGTCTCGAAAATATGTCATTTGCTACCCCAAACGAGCCTTTTTTGATTTCGTCAAACTTTGGGTGGCCTTAACTTTGTTCTCCAAAATCCGAACGTCATGAATTTTTTTTTTTTTCCGCATAACTTTTCAAGATCTACAACTTTTAAGATAATCATAATTTCGAAATGTACATGGATTTGTGAAAAGTAAAGGTAAAGTTATTCCCAAGGTCTCGTATATCCACAACTAATTCCTGTTTTGAAAATTTTATCCTAGTAAAAGTTGCAGATCTCAAAAAGTTATTTGGATTAAAAAAAAATTCATCACGTTCGGATTTTGGAGCACAAAGTTAAGGCCGCCCTGACGAAATAAAAAAAAGGCTCGTTCGGGGTAGCAAATGACGTTTTTTCGAGACGAAGGCGGGACCAAACCGCCTACGGCTGTTTTTTCTTGCAAGATCTCGAAAAGTTATTCAGATTCAAAAAAAAATCGCTACAATCGGATACCCGAGTGTGAAGTTACGTTCGTTTGAAGTTTCGGCCGAAGTTAGGAGTTGATCGGGAAATTTTTTTTGGACCAAACCGCTGGGTGGGGTGGCGGTTTGGCCCAAAACCGCCGATCCACCCAACGTTTTTTATAACCGCCCCTTAGCCCAGCGGTTTGCATAGAAAATTGCGTCCTCGTCCAGCGGTTTTCGGAAAATGGTGGTATTTTTGGAATTTTTTGGGGTTGGATGGTATTTTTGGAATTCTTTTTTTAAACAGTGGTATTTCTGGAAAAAGTCCGTATTCTACAATGCATCAAATTCGAAATACATGTATAATGTTATACATGCATTCTCAACAATACATCTATTTAACAATCGCAATTTCCAAACGACCCCGTAGTGTTTTATGAAAAGATACTGCATTTCCACTGTCCTGATGACACGTCCATTCCTTCTACATCATCACTTACTCCAACTCCATCAAGTTCAGTAACTCTTATCCACCACATATATATGCGCCTCTCTACCTTTATTTTCCTCTCCCTTCTCTCTTGCTTTAAGCCTTTAACCCTTGAGATTTCTAAGGACGCTGCCGGCACCTGTTGGTGACCGGCGGCAGCCCATCATTCTTTCATGTTTTTTCCCGTTTCTTTCTTTCCTTTTCCAGTTTCATGTTTTGTTTTTTCATCTCTTTGTTGTTGTATTTCCAGCCATCGATTGGCTCTGTTTTTCCCCTTTATGGGTCTCCTTCTTCTCCTTAATTGGATTGAGATTTTGTCCTCTGATCTGATATATCAGATCTGGAGATGTTGCTGATCTTAGATGCAAAGGAGGCCGGATCTCTTAGATTTTGGCTTGTCTTCTCCTCCTCTCGCTTTTTGTCTACCTCCTTGTTTCACCTTGCAGATCTTGATGGTCCGGAGATGTGGCTCTCAGCTTTGGACTCGGAGTGAAGTTTTTGAAGACAGAAGGTCACCACCATGGTCTGTCACCGGCCGCCCTTTCGACCAGAAGTTGCTCGCTTTGATTTGTCGGTGTGGAGCTGCTGGAGTTTGGTCCGGCGAGGAGTTGGTTGGAACTTTGCATGTTGTTCTCGTTGTCCTCAGTTGGGGGTGGTTGGCTCCGGCTTTCCTTTCTTCGTGCTTGGCCGTCGTTCCATGATGTCGGGTGGTGGGAGGAGGGTTTGCTAGGGGCTGCCAGCTGCGGTGATGGTTCCATGGGCAAACATTAGGCAGCTAGGGTTTGTTTTCAGGACTAGGTTTGGGCTTTGATTGGGCCCTATTGGGTCTCCAATCTGTTGTTGGGTCTTTGGGTTTGGGTCTTGATCATTGGGGTTTGGGTGTCTAATGTTTGTATAATGTGTACTTTTTTCATTGTGCTTGTCCCATTTGCAATCTAAATGAAACTTTAAAAAAAAAAAAGTTCACTGACTCCACAAAAATCCTTTTTTTCACTTTAGTTTTCAGAGACATTCATCAATGATGACTAATTTGAGTCTGCGAAAATGCCGAGGTACTACTTGGGTTGTGAGCTTGAGATCGACTGATTCATTCACTGCGGACTACAACCCTTGGCGTCGAGATCCAAGGCTAATGGGTAGGGATGGCAAATTACCCACCCATGGGTAATTATACCCAAACCCAAGTAGACCCATTGATAATGGGTTGGGTATGGGTGAAGTGCATATGGATTTGGGGGGTTATAGATGGGTTTGGGTAAGGTATGAATATTGCTTCCATAATCTAAATGGGTATGGGTTGGATATGAATATCCATTTATTTGATGGTGTTTTAACTACACATGCAAAAATTGGATCTATTTGTAAAACTTGAAAAGTATAGGTACCAAAATGTAAGATCAAAAAATTTAGGTACCAAAACATAATTTTTCATCGATATTTTGAGGACTTATATGCAAAAAAATTAAATTTAGGTACTAAATATGCATATCTATTAAGTTTGGGTACCAAACTGTAATTTGTATTTGGGCATGGGTACAAATCCATTTGATATAAACCCAACTCAACCCAAAGTAAATGAGTATGGGTACAAACCCATCAAACTCTACCTATATCCATCTATTTGGATTTCATATTCAACCCAATTAGGTATGGGTAAAGTTGCCATCCCTACTAATGGGCCTTCGTAAATACATCAATTAATGCCATGAACTGCAATATAATAAGAGCCTTTTTTTTATGTGGACTGGGCCAGTATAGCTTTGGTAAATCAGCCAGCCCATTTCTGAGATCTACTTTCCTCTGGATTGCATAGCTGGTCCAGGCCTCTCATAAAAGTCCAACTTTTTCCTGGGTACAAAATTGCAAGCGGAATTCCATTCTAGTGTCATAGATCGATTACTAGAAGGAAGATTTAGAGAAGTACCGATCAAAACAAAAAAAAAAACAAAAAACGAAATTAATTGAGAGGGACTCAGAGTTAGGTGTGTCGTGTGTGCAACGATTTGGTTCAATTGAGAGAATCACGGTTCAACAGCAAAATAAGATTTTAGAGTTAAGGATCGGATCAATAGTGCATTAGGTCCTTTTTGGTTTAGTCTAAAATGTCAATGACTCAATTCGATCTATTTTTTTTCTATATTTATAAAGTTCATGGAACCAATAACTAAATCCTATTATTTTCAGTTCGGTCTGGTCTGGTTCAAACATCAATTTTGCCCAATACGATCCAACAATATGATTTCAACACTCTTGCTATACCAGCAAATTAGATAGCTCTAGCCAACCAAATTCAATCTTACTGGATAAAAAAAAACGCGGCATTTTTACATTTTTGAAGAGTTACTTTAATCGTTGGATTTGAAAATGAGAGGTTCCAATTTTGAATTCATTGTTTGTTTAGTTAATTTTTTTTATCATGAATTTTAAGCTTTTTGCACAGTGATTTTAAATTCATTGTTTGTTTAGTTAATTTTTTTATCATGAATTTTAAGCTTTTTGCACAGTGATTTTACAGATATGATAATCAAATCTCACATTTTGATGGGATTTACTAACCTATGCGATTCAAGAATTTAAACCCTCGAAGTTCATACACACCACCGATTTGATCCCAACAAATTTTTTTTAAAAACAATGACTTTGTGCAAACTCTAGGATCGATGAGATTCGGGACCCAAATCCATAATCTAAATTCACGAAGCAAACACTCCCTAAATTTGTTGTCTTTTTTCCCAAAGTGTAACATGAAACAGTCCTTTTGAGTAACAAACTGGCAAACCTACAACTTGTGGAACATGTGCATTATGCATACCGCTAGCTGGATAGCTTGGTCAGTAGAAAGTAGTACATATCTCCTCCATGCTCCTACTAGGTAGTTGCATTTTCTCTCACGAAATTTTGATGGTCTTGACCTACTTTTCTAAAACCCTGAAAACTTGGCCGCAATCTTAAAACTCTGTCTACCTCCACAAACACACACAGCCATCATAGGGGCTGAAATCATGGCTTCTTCTTGCCTCAAATATATAAAGTTCCCTCTCGGCTCCCACAACCATTGATTCCATCTACGAGATCACATTGAACTATTTAGCTTCTCTAATTTCTACTCCATCATGCAAATCCAAGACCCACTCAATAGTTCCCACTATCCACAAGTTCCAAACTTGCACTCCTCCATCACCCCAAGCCCGAGTCGGGTAATATCAAATCCATGCCGTTGCGTACTACATCTAGAATTAGCGACCTCGCTTTAAGTTACCGTTCATCTGTTTCTAATTTGAGTATTGTTTCACCGTTTGAAAGCGCTGAAACTTAATTAAACCCACTGTCTGGTTTGGTTTCGCAAACGTCTCTCTTCACCGTTTACGACGGGAATTGATAAATCATATACATTTGAGAATGAGAAGTGCACAATTGACCCCCCAAGATCATATAACTGGAACAAAGGAAAAGAATCACAAACTATGAATTGGACCACCACCACTATCTAGCTACAAGATTTGGCCTTTGGAGAATGAATGGAGTCGTGCCCTATTTGATGATCAATTGGTCACTATTGAAGAGCTAGCAAACAGTTGCGATTTGTCTTATCTTGTGGCTGGACATTCAACCGTAGAAAGGGCTGATGAAGCAATCAATTTGATAGGGCAATGTTTGGCTCAGAAAGTATAAGCATATATATAATATTGGCTTTCTCCAACTCAACGAACTGGAAAAAAAAAAAAAAAGGAAAGGGACAGAGAGAAAAAAAACGCCATTGTAGCTAAGCTGCTTCCCCTCAACAACACAGGGATGGCCTACGAAGACAGCTCACCTTCCCAACATAAGGGTCTCTTTGTGTCCAAACAATCCCTTAAGCTAACGTGACTGGCCCTTTTGCAACAGTAATCCCCTAAATTGGCCAAAGAAAGTTTTCCCGCCAGACAACATTTCATCAAGAAAACAAAAAAGGGTTACATCGTCACATGCAACTGCCAAACACAAACAATAATAATCACACAAGACACAACACAACTGGTTTTGTCTTGTGACTTGAAATATTGCGTTGAATTTGTTTTCACGACATTTTTTAGTTTTTGTTTTAGCAACATCTTTCGATGATAATTACTAGGTATATATATTCATTCATGAGGAAAAAAATTTAAATATTATCCCAAATCCAATGAAGTGGTATTTTGATTTTTAAAAACAGCTTGGAAATATAAAATATTCCAGTACTTGACTATTGATTTTGTGCAAAAAAATATATATATGATAAAGTTCTGTGGATACCATGGACATATACTTCACTTTCTCATCTCCTTTATGGGAAGTTGTTGTATGGGAATGATCTTAGATCCACGTTGTTCCCCCGGTTGTCTTGTGTATGGTTTTTTTTTTGGTAATAACATAAATGTATTTTGGTGTGTTAAAATGGTTCCACAGAATCACCCACTTGCACCTTCTGCAACGCACCACTAGAAACAGTTTTGCATTTGTTGCGAGATTGCGACTTTTTTGTATTAATAACGTGGTTGCAACTTATCAAGTTTTCCGACCACCAACAATTTTTTGAAATCGAAATTGAGGATTGGATTACACGTCAATTTCGATAGCAATCCACATGCTCTGCATTTGACATTACATGTTGGTCCTTTTGGATAACCATAAATGATCGATTCTTTTTGTATAAGAGATTACTTCCATTGAGGCCTTCATCCAACGCATCTTAGCATGGATTAATGTAGTGCGAAATGTAATGGACAAGGACATGCTCGTTCATATGCCTAGTCTGCTCATAGGAACGAAGACGGAGATCTCCTGGAAGCCGCCATCTCCCGATTGGGTAAATCTCATCAATTCTGCGGCTCTGTTTTTCATGATTCAGGTTATGCAGTTGCAGGATGGCTTGATTAGAGAACATGCAGGATGCTTTCTAGCAACGTTGTTATTAACCTGGGGATATGCTCAATTACACGAGAATAATGGGAGGTGTGGTTGAATGTCTTCAATTGGCATGTTACATTGGCTATCATTGTGTATGAGTTGAGCTCAATTCTTCATATGCAGTACTACGTACTCACTATGATACGAGAAAAGTTAAATCACCGGAACGCAACTATTATACAGAGATTTCAGGAGTCGCTCAACAAGAACTGGAAAGTTATCGTTTTTCATGTCTATCATGAGGTTAATATGTGTGCAAAGTATCTTGCTAATTGAGAGCATTTGTTGCCTCTTGGATTTCATTAATGCAAATTTTCATTCCACACTTTATATAATTGGATTTTATATAATTTTCAGGGACTATTCGAATTCCAATTGAATTTTTTATTTTATTTGATAACCCAGGAACTTCAGCCCCCACGTGCCGCTTGAGCGACAGCGGGGCCTACTAAACCACTGGGGGTACCTGCTTATTAGCCGGGGCTTTCTGCTACCAACATCGGGGAGGCTTCGCCTCTGATACCAAGGGTGCCGCCGGGAACGCTCAAGTGGCGCCACTGGGAATCGAACTCAGGACCTCCCACATCCATAACTCAAATGGTCCAGTGATTTCACCACCAGGCTATGTTATCTTTGGCGAATTCCAATTGAATTTTAATGAAAGCTAAAATGTGATATTTTCATTTATATATAATAATAAAAAATCACAACTTGTCATTAAGCTTAGTGGGTGACTAGTCAACGTTGGGACTTGGGATTAAGCTTCCAAGATTTGATTATTATTCCGGACACGAGAAGGAAAAACACATGCATGTGCATAATTATAATGAGAATGCTAAGTACGCCATGATCTGAAATGCATTTATGATAAAGACATCAACGGTTTAGACTTTTAGACATGATGATTTATTTTGAGTTGATTAATTACCTAACAAAACATGGGGTCATGATCGTGTTATCAAACCATGTATAAAATCTGTTACAATGTCAAACATCTCGAACTTTTTCCCTCGCTTTCATATTCTAAAGTAGATTAGTTAGACAACAAATTATATGACACTTTCTTGTTGATTTCCTTGTTTCAGGCAGGTTTGGAATGTCGACGAACTTGTTTGTATCATAAATTCATAGTTCAACAATATTAGGGCCTTAAGTAGTAAGGCATAGCCGCATAGGTTGATTTGGGTGTTTTAAAGTTTTATTCTTAGAATTTAATTATCATATTGAGAAAAAGTGATGGCTATTGATAGAACTAGAAGTTCGAGTAACTCACTTTCACGAAGTTATTGGATATTCGCAGAACTAGAGTACACTCAAACATATGCATCCGAGTTCCTCTGTTATTGAATAAAAAAACAATAATTATAGGAGAACAACATACCATCTTTCTTATATGTTATCCTAAACATGCAAGTTGGAAGAACATGAAAATGTGAAGGGCGTATGGGATTGCTAAAAGGAAAGGTATATTGGAATTGGATAGAATATTATTATGCTAATATCTGTTCCTATCAGAATTAAAGGATTTTGGGATTAATATAGGAGACATTTGCAAGTGAGGGGAGGTTGCCTGTCCTTGAATTAGAAAGGGAGAATGAAAAGCGTATAAACACTATACTTATTACTTAATACCAACCAACGTGGAAAAGACATGATAACTATGTACATCTTATCAGTTTGCTTAACCATTTTTACAGTGAATTGACAAATTTGAATTTTTTTGTTAAATCCTTCTTATTAAGTGTTTTTGTGCTCGAATATATATTACTAATGGTGGTTTTTATCGTGTTGTAGAGTATTGGAAATAAATCGCAATTATGGCAGGCTGTCGGTCCAGACTCGGCCAAGAGGGTGTGCCAAACGGCCCTCCGGCACGGGCCTCCGTATTAGGGGCCTCCACTTAAACCTTCTAATTAACTTGATCTTATATTGTAGGTTGTATTGGTAGTGTATGATTAATTGATTCTGAGTATGATAATAAGTTTAATTATATTAATTAATATTGGTGCTACTCAATAGTTAATATTCTCATGTATATATAAACTAGACACTTATATTGATTGTTAAAGTATTGTTTGTGTTTCAAAAAACCTTTTGTATTAAAAAGATAATACAATAAAATTTTAATGGAATAGCCATGATAACAATTGAAATTATCCCATGGAGAATAGAAAAATTATAGGCATGATAGATTATTTTATTTTAAACAATGTTAGAAAGATATTACATTTCAAATAATTATGATATAATAATTTTAATTTTATTATAATTAAAAACTCATTTGGGCCACATCTCAATTTTGGAATATGGCCTTCACGATTCATTGGACGACCTTGGGTCGGTCAAATAGAACGGTTGAAGGCTAGTATTTAAGCTAATGGTCGGGCCAAGTTTCAAGTGGGAGATCAGTTCGGATTAATTAGAATCAGTTTGCATTGAACATGTAGGTCAATCAACGGTACGGTCTTTACGACAATTGCCTCTTTATAATAACCAATGTTGTCAGAACCAAACCGGAGCATAACCTGATAATGCGAATGGCTCGCACTTTAGTGGTCCAACCGACATTAGATCGTTTAAAACTGATTCCTAATAAACGTTAGAGAACCGGTACCTAATAAACGTTATCAGTATAAATAGTGGACATTTCTTAATCAGAGCTCGTCTCTTTCCTTCGAAATTGTGAAATGGAAATATGGATTCAGTTTGAGAGCCCGACGTTTTTGGTTTATTTCAATTTTCAATTTTCTGCAATTATTTTTATTAAATTTAACGGCTGAATGGCAAAAACCGGATGAGCGGCTTGATCTGCTCGAGCGGTTAACCGCTTCGGCCGCTTGTCAATCGCTACATAAAACCAGAGCGGTGTTTAAACTGTTCCGAGCCGATTTTATGACCGGGTGACGATTTTACCAGTCGGACCGAGCGGCTCGGCTCGACTTTAATAACACTGATAATAAAAATACTTTTAAGAGCTACTTTAACGCTTGATGGAGTACTCATCTCAACACTACACCAACTTCACCATAGGGCCCGTTAAAACCACTTGAACTAAAAAAATCGGATCAACTTTACAAAAGACACCAAAATATATGCCATCGCTTAAGTCTCGACCGATTTTCTTCATGAAGATTACTGGTAGTAGTGATTTTTTATTTTTATTTTGATAACTTGCTTGAAACTTTATTACTATCTCATAAGCTCATTATGGATCAAAACTCAAAAGTAGTAATAAGGAAATAGAAGGTCTAGTAAACCAAACTTCGGTTTCCCCCAAATCCCAATTACATTTTACGGGTGAAATACCTCACATACCACTAAACTTTGAGAATTGGGGCAAGGATATCACTAAAATAAAAATAGGGCATTAGATACCATAAAACTCAATAAATTGTGCATCCATCCATTTTTTCATCCATTTGACTAACGGTTAACAAAATTAGCCAGATCAGCCTATATAAAAACAAAAATTTGCCACGTCATCAATCATATTTGTCCATCTTTCGTCTATTGACTCTATTCCCTCTCCAGAAATCGAAAATCCAATTTCAACCAAAATAAATTCTACAAACCCATCTTTTAATCATCTCCCAACCTCAGCTTCGAACTCTAATCTTGAGGATGATGATCAGAGTTACTCGTGTTATTCCCATCCAGACAGGGGCGGATTTATGGAGGTTTAGGGGTATCCCGGGACACCCCTAAAATTTGGGAAAATAATTATCGATCCCCTAGTAGTAGAATCTATATGGCGAAATGCTCCACAGATCACAAACCTACATCATTATCAGGTGGAATTGTTTTACTCGGTTCTTGATATGCAGTTGCAAGAGTTGAACAACCGCTTTGATGAGGTGAACACTACATTGTTGACTTGTATGGCTTGTCTTAGCCCAGAGAATGAGTTTGCTCCTTTTGACAAGGAGAAACTGGTAAGACTTACTCGATTTTATCCTAAAGAGTTTGGTCACTTATCTGACTCTTTTCTTCTACGGGACATTGAGAATTACTATCATTGCATTAAGAATGATGAGTTATTCCGTGGGTTAAAAGGAATTGATGAATTAGCTCAATTGATGGTAAAAACAAAGGTGAATCTTTCATATCCATGGATCTATTTGCTTCTCAAGGTTGTATTAATTCTACAAGTTGCAACAACAAGTGTTGAAAGAGCTTTTTCAGCTTTGGTTTACATCAAGAACAAGCTTCGGAATCGAATGGGAGATCAGTTCGTGAATGATTGTCTTGTAGGTATATTGAAAGGGATTTGTTGTGCAATGTAGACACAGAGTGTATTTTGCAATTTTTTCAGAATATGAAAACTCGTCGTGGACAATTGTTGTAACTTATACTTATCGGTATTTTTTTGTTGAATACTAATCGGATAATTTCTTATTTAAGAATTATTTAAGTTTTAATTTTTTTTTAGAGGACACCCCTATTTAAAATTTATGGATCCGCCACTGCATCCAGAGACTTTTAATTTCACGCCCAATTGTGTTCCTCTTATCAAGTCGTCGCATCGGATTCCTTCGCGTCTATCTTCATCTTCTTCCTCTACCAGTTGCTCTTCCTTCGCCGATGTTGGAGCCTCTTCCTCATCTCTCCACGCCTGCTCCGAACAGCCTCGAGCTCAGATCTACCAACTTCGGCACGTCTCTCACCGCCTTATTCTCCTGCATCATCTCAACCGCAACCATTGTTCTGAGCATCCGCAACAGTTAAACCTCGCCTTGCAATTGGCTTGTCCGGAATCGAAAGGCAAAATTATACCAACCATCGTCGAAATCGCAGCGAGCATCATTGTCGCGATCTGGGATGCAGTTGCAGAGACGACAATCTCGTGGCCCTGGATGTCTAAAGCAGGCTTTCTTCCTCTCTTAAAGTAATCATTAGTAAATCCTCATTGGTCCATGAACTTACATATTTAGACACCAATTAGGAATTCACTCCTCCCACTAGAACTGGGGAAAGAAGCTGGCAAAGAGTTTCAGGGGAGAGGGGGGAGAGGGAGAGTGAATAGAGAGTTGCTAGTTTTGGGTGATGTGTTTATTATTTATTTATGGGATGGGTCATGGGAGTAGAAATAATAGAATAAGGATTGGAAAGATGAAGGTTGATGTGGCAAATTTGTTTTTTATACATGACCAACTTACTGTTAATGTGTCCAGTATTGTTGACTGTTAGTCAAATAGATGGAAAAATAGATGGATGCACAATTTATTGAGTTTGATGGTATATAATGTCATATTCTTAATTTAGTGGTACCCTTGCCCCAATTCTTAAAGTTTAGTGGTATGTGAGATATTTCACCCTACATTTCACCTAAGTCATTTCATGTGTTGTCCGGTTTCCGGCCCGACCCCAAAATCTCCACCCATCAAGGTTCATTTCCTTCGTCTTTTTTTTTTGTTGGTAAAAAGACTGACACCATCGGCGTCTAACTCGTATTAATAACGGCTCGATCCATGGTTAAACCCATAGAATCATAATTGAGCCAATAAAAAAGGTTAGGGACGCCCACATCGAAGAAATGTGTGCCAAAATTAACTGAATATCCCCTACTAGCAAGGAAATCAGCAGCATAGTAACATTCTCTAAATATATGGTTAATGTCGGCATCCCAATTTCTTTCCAAAAGAGTCCCCATCTGTGTCGCAAGCAGCCCATGTACATGGTCACTGTTCTTCCAATTCTTGATGATGTTAACGACAGTTGAGGAGTCCAAGTTCAACTCAACTTTCCTGTAGCCTCTGCTCCAAGCAAGTTCCAAGCTCTCAGGTGCACCCTTCAGCTCAACTCTTGTTATCGAGCAGACTCCTAGATTGCAGGTGAAGGCTCATTCGCATCTCCCCATGTGATTTCGTAGAAGCCCACCAGCTGCAGCAACACCAGTCCGAGAAATAACAGATTCATCTGTTTGGATTTGGATCCATCCCCTGTCTTGGTGCTTTCCAACCAATCTATTGCACTTGATTAGTGATCTTATTAGGCAAAATGCTTTGAGTAGCATTGTTTGAGTCTGCCTGTTGATTTCAATCAACACAAGGATTCTGTGAATGACTACTTCCTCCGAAAATCTCTTCCCTTCCATGACTTTCTCGTTCCTCTACTTCCAGATAATCTAGCATATGAACCCGAAATCGGTCCCTGTATTCTCGTCCATGAGGTTTTTGTTGAGCCAAGAATCGAACTCCACATTGTTGCTCTTCTCCCTCACTTTATCCTGAAACGATTCCATAATCCTGTATTCTTGTCGCATTCTTTGAGGATGTGTTCCACTGTTTCTTCTGTTCCACTGCAATGTGCGCATTTGCCGTTGTTAGTGAGCCTCCTCTTCTCTCTTTTTCTTTGTTCGTGAGAAGTCTTCTATGTGACACCACCCACAAGAAATGCTTCACTCTACTTGGTCCTCTCCATTTCCACATGTCCTTACATATCTTGTGAGGTTCGTCGTTGAGGTTTCGTGTTGCGTGGCTGTAGGCTGACTTCAGTCGAAATCTCACATCCTTCTCGATGCCCCAGAGTGTAGTGTCCTCTCCCATTCCCGGTTTAGGCGCATCTTTCCCTGCAATTCGCAGAAGGATCTCATTAGGAAGATTGAGGGTAAGCCGTCCCCAATCCCACTCACCTCGTTGATCAGTCCACTTCGCAACTGAGGATGCAAGGTCCTCCTCAATCAACTCATTTATTGAGTAGTTCTCCAGTTTAACTCCATTATCCAGTCAGGGATGTGTCCAAAATCCGGTGGATTGTCCATCCCTAACACTCCAAATAGTGGCCTGCTTCATCAGAGGCATCGCCTTGACAATTGCTTTCCAAAGCCTTGAATGATTGCTTTTTTCATAGAATTGATGTTTCCTTCCTAGTGATGGAAATACTTTCCTTGAAACACCTGCACCCACAGATCAGTCCCATTGTTCAGAACCTACCAGGCGAGCTTAATCATATACGCCATATTTAAGCTTCTAGTTGTTCTAAACCCTAGCCCTCTTGGTCTTTTGGTTTACAAATAGTATCCCAATTGATCAAGTGAACTTTCCTCTTCCCAAGATGGCTCCCCCAAATGAAGCTTCTAATCTTACAGTCAATAGAATCACAAACAGAAGCAAGCAACACATAAGTTTGCATAGCATAGGATGGGATGGCATTCAAAACAACAAAAACAAGTGTTACTCTACCCGCTAAAGATAGACTTCTTGCTTTTCATCCCGAAAGTTTCTGGTCAAATTTATACAAGATATATCTATAGGTGTTACGAGAAAATCTACCATGCAACACAGGGACCCCTAGGTACTTCCCTAGAGAAGGGGTAGACTGAATTCCAAGCCTATTACAAATATTACTTCTATCGATGGCCCTAGTGTTCTTAGAACAGAAAACCATTGACTTCTCCTTGCTAACTAGCTCACCCGATTACTTCTATCGATGGCCCTAGTGTTCTTAGAAAAGAAAACTATGGACTTATCCTTGCTAACTAGCTCACCCGAGGCCTCATAGAAATCATTCAGACACTTAAAAATGATATATGCTTGTTTCGTACTAGCTTCCGCAAAAATCACAAGCTCATCAGCGAAGAATAAATGAGAGAGGAGGTCCTTCAGCAGAAAGTTTAATAGGTTTCCAGCTCTTATCATTCATTCTATCAACAATACTATGGCTAAGCCGCTCAATACACAAAGTAAAAAGATAGGGAGAGAGTGGGATGTCTTAAGCCTCTGCTCAGCGTGAAGCTCGGCGTGAATAACTTTGATACCCCCGAACGAGCTTTTTTTTTATTTCGTCAAACTTTGGACGACCATAACTTTGTACTCCGCACACCAAACTTCATGAATTTTTTTGAATTCACATAAATTTTTATGCACTACAACTTTTATGATAGCCATAATTTTGGAATGTACGGGGATTTGAGATAAGTGAAGGTAAAGTTATTCCCAAAACCCCATATATCCAAAAATAATTCATGTTTTGAAAATTACGTCCTAGCAAAAGTTGTAGCTTAAAAATTTGTGCGAGATAAAAAATTTTATGAACTTCAAAGTGCAGAGCACAAAGTTATGGTAGTCCAAAATTTGAAGAAATCGGAAGAAAGCTTGTTAATGTTAGGGGTAGCGAACAACATTTTTTCGGATGAAGGCGGGAGCAAACCACCTATGGTTGTTTGCGGCTTGCAAGATCACGAATAGTTATACGAATTAAAAAAAATTGCTACGATCAGATACCCAAGGACAAAGTTACGTTCGTTTGAAGTTTCGGCTTAAATTAGGCGTTGAACGAAAAAAAGTACCAGGCTATTTTCATGAAAAAACACAGCCCCAAGCGGTTTTTGTGAAAGGGTGGTATTTTTGGAATTTTTGAGACATGGGTGGTATTTTTGGAATTTTTTGTGGTATTTCTTGAAGAAATCCCACAATGCTTTATCTTCGTTGGATCAGAATTAACGCTATGCAATATCCAGTAAAAAACAATAACATATTATTTACAAAAATGTCACGGTTAGGCGTTTGCCTCTAATCTAACGAACACAAGGCAGTATAAGCTTATTCTCATACACGTAGGGTTGTTAATGAATCAAATAGCTCATGAACAACTCAACGCTCGAATCGATAAAAGCTCGTTCAATTAAGAAAAATCTCGACTCATTTTATTAACAAGCTGAACTTGAGTTTAGACTTGTTCAGCTCGTGAGGCTTGTGAGTCAGCTCGACTAGGTAGCTTGTTGAGTTCAACTGGTGATTTATCTTGTGTTGAGCTCATGTCTCAAAATTGTCATTAGTGAGCCAACTCTACTACCGACTTATGAGAAATCGATTTATATCATGAGTTTTCTTGTTGCTAATTCATAGATTTATTAAATTATATATCACACATGTTTAAGATTGAGTACGCGAGCAAATATGTCTCATATGTGACATGAGATCAATTAATCACATGTATCATATATGACATATAAATATTAGGATTTGTTGGCGTAGAAAGACAGACACCAAAAGGCGTCTAAATCATATTAGGAATAATGCGACCCATGACAATGCCAATGAAGTCGTAGTACAACCATTGACCAAGTTTGGGTCGCACACATCGAAGAAATGTGTGCCCAAAGGGCCCAAGTGACCCTTGCTAGCCAAAAATTCGGCTGCAAAATTACATTCTCTGTAAACCTGGGAAATTCTAACTTCCCAGTAACGATCAAGTAACCTGTAAATTCGTTCAACAAGTGGACCATGACAACGATTCGTATTCTTCCTGCTCTCAACGATGGTTAGGGCAGTTGAGGAATCCACATTAAGCTCCACCATCTTGAATCCCATCTTCCATGCACGTTCAAGGCCTTCAGCTGCCCCTTTGAGTTTTGCTCGCGTAATTTAGCACTTTCCCATATTGCTGACAAATGCATCCACAAATCTCCCCAACGCGTCCCTCATGAGTTCTCTTGTTGCTGATCTTCCTCTGGGTCCAAGCACAGAGCCATAAGTCTGGAGTTGAATCAAGTTCTCATATGGAGGCTTCCACGCCACAAGCTGCACTACATGGCTTCTTTGGATAGGGAGAAAGAACTTGATCACATTCTCCCTAGCTTGCTTGTTAACTTGGATCCAAGCAAGAACACGAGAGATTGTTTCTTCTCTTGTGAATTTCGTCCCTTCAATCTTCACTTCATGACGTTGCTTCCATAGGATCCAACAGATGAGGCCAAAATCCACTCATTTATCTTCATCTTTGAGGTTGTCTCCAAGCCAAACCTGAAAGTCAGTTGTGTTTGAAGTGACCTTGAGCTTCTCTTTGAAGTGACTCTAGATTTCTTCAGCTCTTTTACACCTTCTGAGGATATGCTCTGTTGTTTCCTCCATGCCAGAACAGACATTGCAATCGCTGTATAGTTAGTCGTCAAGTTCCTTTTCAATCTCTATTTGTTGGTCAGTAGTCTATCATGGTTGGCAAGCCAAAGGAAGTGCTTCACACAACTAGGTCCTTTCCAATGCTAGAGATCCTTCCACATTCGCAGGGCCTCCTCATATAGCTTGTCAGTGACCAGGTTGAAGGCAGACTTTAACCTAAATCGCCCATCCTTTTTCGCTCGCCCCAACGGGTTTTGTCCTCTCCCAGCTCCTGGCTTGGTGCATCATTTCCTGCAATACATGAAATAATCTCATTGGGAAGAGAGTGTTTGATTTTTTTCCAGTCCCACTCACCTTCTCCATTGGTCCATTTCGCCACTGAGGAGCAGCGTTCTTCCTCAGTAAGAGCCTTCAAGGCATAGTCTTCTAGAATCAATCCATTCTCCAACCAGCGGTGAGTTCAGAAGCTTGTTGTATGACCATCCCTCACACTCCAGATCAAGGCTTGCTTCATAACTGGCATTGCTCAAGATAGCCTTCCAAAGCGGAGAATGGTTCATTTTCTTCATTGACAACATATTCCCATCCTTGTGGTGGAAATATTTCTACTGAAAGACCTAGACCCAAAAACTATCCCCGTAGTTGAAGATCTCCCATGCAAGTTTCACCATGAATGCCTGATTTAAACTCCTTGCTGGCTTGAGGCCAAGTCCTCCTAACCCTTTAGGTTTATAGATTTGATCCCACGAGATAAGGTGGACTTTTCTCTTCTCATCAGTTCCTCCCCAAACAAAGTTTCTGATTTTCCTGTCAATAGCATCACAAACAGACATAAGGAGCACAAAAGTTTTCATAGCATACACATGAATGACATTTAGGACAGATAATGCAAGGGTGACTCTACTAGCAAGAGAGAGGGTTCTTGCTTTCCAGGATGACAGTTTACTTTCAATTCTCTCGAGGATATACCTATATGTATTCTTCATAATTCTACCATGCAGAATTGGAACACCTAGGTACTTTCCTAAGTCATAGGTGGATTGAATTCCTAATCTCTGACTTATCTCCACCCTAGCAACATTTTTTATGTTTCTTGAGAAAAACACTCTTGACTTCTCCCTACTCACTAACTCTCAAGAAGCAGAGCAGAACGAGTCTAAGCATCTCATTATCAAATCAGCTTGCCTAGGGTTAGCTTCAGCAATAAGACGATGTCGTCTGCAAAAAAGAGATGAGACAAAGGAGGACTCGTAGGAGACAGTCTAATAGGGTTCCAATTCTTATCCCTAACCTCTTTGAGAATACAATGACTCAATCTTTCAACACAAAGGGTAAAAGAGGTAGGGAGAGAGTGAGCATCCCTGTCTAAGACCTCTGGAGGGTAATAAGCTCTCAATTTTCCCTCCATTTCAGAGCACTTGGAGCTTAGTTGTGGTAACATTCTTCAAAATCATATGCACATAGCTTCCAGGAAGTCCAGCTTCCCTCAAGGTTTCCTCAAGGAACTGCCATTCACTAGGATCTTAGACTTTAGCGAGGTCAACTTTGAGGAACATGATTCCTTTCTTCCCTTGCTGGCTTGACATCGAGTGTACCGTCTCCTGCAAGATTAGAATATTATAAGTAATGTGCTTGTTTGGTACAAAGCTCGAATGGTTTTTGTGTACTAAGTGGGGCATTGCCATTTTCAGTTTGTTAGCAATACACTTTGCCACCACTTTATACCCAACATTACAAAGATAAATAGGACGAAAATGACTCATAGAAGTTGGGGCATCCGATTTAGGAATTAAGGTAAGTAGGGTTTCATTAACAAGACTGATCTTATACGGATCCCTATTGCATTACAGGATGAATTTGTAAAGATCCTCTCCAACATTGCTCCAACACTTCTGGAAGAAAAGCATATGGAACCCGTTTTTGCCTGGTGCTTTCAGGGCGCTCATCTCCATGACCACTTTCTTCAGGATTTTTTTCCAGAAATAGCACTGTTTAAAAAAAAATCCAAAAATAGCACCCTTTCTCGAAAACCCCCACCCCGCGGTTTACACGAAAACCGCTAGATGGGGCGCGATTTTCGATGAAAACCGCATGGTTACAAGGCGGTTTGAAAACCGCTCGGGGTGGGGGCGGTTTGGTCCAAACAGCTGGCCAATCAAGCGGTTTGGTCCAAAAAAAAATCCGATCAACTCCTAACCTCGGCCGAAACTTCAAACGAAAGTAAATTTGCACTCGGGTATCCGATCGCAGCGATTTTTTTTAATCCGCATAACTTTTTGAGATCTTGCAAGCCGCAACCTTCGTCTCGAAAAAACGTCATTTGCTACCCCGAACGAGCCTTTTTCGATTTCGTCAAACTTTGGGCGACCATAACTTTGTGCTCCAAAATCCGAAAGTCATGAAATTTTTTTTTTCATTTCGCATAACTTTTTAAGGACTACAACTTTTATCAGACATAATTTCAAAATGTACATAGATTTGTGAAAAGGGAAGGTAACGTTATTCCAAAAATCCTGTATATCCAATAATAATTCATGTTTTGAAAATTTCTTCCTAGTAAAAATTGTAGTCCTTCAAAAGTTATGCGAAATGAAAAAAAAATTCATGAAGTTCGGATTTTGGAGCACAAAGTTATGGTTGTTCAAAGTTATTGAGGATTGTTGGCGTTCAAAGACTAAAACTTTGTCAATATGTAATTGTATCAACAAAAGATTTGTAGTTTGGTGGTAAAGATGTTATGTTAAATTTAGTTAACTATTTATATTATCAGGGTTTGAACCACCCCCACAACATGTTACTTTTTTTTAATCTCTACTAAATAAAAAGATTTAATATGGGATGATGTTATGTTGAATTTAGTTAACTATTTATATTATCAGGGTTTGAACCACCCCCACAACATGCTACTTTTTTTTAATCTCTACTAAATAAAAAGATTTAATATGAGATCTTGCAAGCCGCAACCTTCGTCTCGAAAAAACGTCATTTGCTACCCCGAACGAGCCTTTTTCGATTTCGTCATATTTTGGGCGACCATAACTTTGTGCTCCAAAATCCGAAAGTCATGAACTTTTTTTTCATTTCGCATAACTTTTTAAGGACTACAACTTTTATCATAGACATAATTTCAAAATGTACGTAGATTTGTGAAAAGGGAAGGTAACATTATTCCAAAAACCCTGTATATCCAATAATAATTCTTGTTTTGAAAATTTCTTCCTAGTAAAAATTGTAGTCCTTCAAAAGTTATGCGAAATGGAAAAAAATTCATGAAGTTCGGATTTTGAAGCACAAAGTTATGGTTGTTCAAAGTTATTGAGGATTGTTGGCGTTCAAAGACTAAAACTTTGTCAATATGTAATTGTATCAACAAAAGATTTGTAGTTTGGTGGTGAAGATGTTATGTTAAATTTAGTTAACTATTTATATTATTAGGGTTTGAACCACCCCCACAACATGCTACTTTTTTTTAATCTCTACTAAATAAAAAGATTTAATATGGGATGATGGTGTTTCAAACCAAAGACTTCTTGTATACAAAGAAACAACTGAACCAGTTATGCCAACACCATTTATGATGATTATTTGAAAAAATATTATTACAAACCGCTCTGGCCCCACGCGGTTAACAAAACCGCCCCCTACCCGTGCGGTTTTCGTCGAAAACCGCACCCCAACCCTGCTGTTTTCGAAAAAGGGTGCTATTTTTGTGTGTGTGTGTGTGGGGGGGGGGGGGGATTACATAGTGCTATTTATGGAAAAAGTCCCCTTCTTCCATGGAAGGGATGGACGAGATCGCTCTCAGCAGATGGTCATCAATCTTTGGGAAGTCACCTATAAAACTCTGCCTCTGGTCCAGTGGCGGACCCAGGATTGTCGGAGAGGTGTGTCGCCGATAAAATAAATTTAAAATTAATTTAAAATTAAAAGAAATTAATTCATAAAGTTCATAATGTCATGTTTACAACGAATCGCGACGACTTTTTATCTGCTGAAATGTCTCTAAAATACATTCATCACTTATGTTACAAAACAAATCTTTTTCAATATACACAACTAAACAATCATTCATAAATTGGTCACTCAACCGATTTCGAAGATCGTTCTTGATTATCTTCATAGCTGAAAATGCTCTTTCGCAGCTTGCAGCTGCCACAGGTAAGGTCAACACCAACTTTAACAGCAAGTAAACTAGGATAAAGAGTGTCATTTCCCCTTTCCACCAATTTCCTAGCTAGCTCGTCGATTCCTCGAAATCCATTAAAGCTCTTATCCTCCTTGACACGAGAAATGTAGCCCCCAATTGTTGATGAAGTCGTGAAAGCACATTGGATGGAAACTCCTCGGGATAAAATTCAGTAAGACTTATCAACTTTGCTTTATCAAAAGAAGCAAAAGAGTTAGCTGGACTAAAACAAGAAATGCAGTCCAACAATCGAGTGTTCACCTCACCAAATCGAGTATTCAATTCTTGCAGCTGCAAATCTATAACTGCATAGAATAAATCGACTTGATAGTAATGTATATTGTATGGGCGAAGAGTATTTTTTTTAATAGGAAGGATAGGATTATGCTTTATGAGTTATTTTAAACAAAATTAAAAAGGATTATGATTAAGATCGATTCATTTGGATAATAATTTCTTCGAGTATAATAAAGGTGTGTCGGCTATAATTATTGAGGGTGTGTCGCTATCCCGAAGTAAAAAATTTTGTACCAAAAATATGTAGGTCCTTCGTAAAATTCTCGAGCGAGGGTGTGTCGGACGACACACCCTGGCAGGCCTTAGGTCCGCCACTGCTCTGGTCATCATCGCTCTTGGAATATTAGGGTTTAATATATAATGGTTTAATATATAAATTATCATAGAGTTGAGTTCGAGCCGAACTTCTGATCTTAATGATGAGTCAAGTAGGTATTAGTAAATGAGTCAGATCGAGTTTGACTCGACTCAGCTCGTTTACACATGAGCCAAGCTAGAGCTAGTTTGGCTAATCTGTAACTAATCAAATCTAAACAAGGCAAAACTCGACTTGACTTATTAACAACCCTACATACACGATATCAGCACCATAATTGGGTTGCGGTTCAACCCTTACCCCTCTTTTCTTCTTTTTATAGTTATTTTATTTTATTATTATTAATTTTTTTTATCTCCAAGGTATCTTTTTAACAGCTTGATGAGGACAAAGCCTAGCCTAGCCTGGGTAACTGAAAGCAGTTGGCAGGTAACTAGTCTGGGGAAGGATCAATATTCAAGCCGTTTGTTTTCAAACTACCAAACCAAACTCACCTAACCAGAGCCGTTCCACGCTACTAGTCACATGGCTACTTATTTACTCAAATCAGTTTTAACTTTTAACTCCCTGTCAAAAAAACATTATCTTCATTGGTCCAATTGAAAATTTGGACTATTACGACAAATATGGAACCAAGATATCATGAAATTCTTAATTACTCAAAATCAATACTTCATTAATCAAAATCCATACGTAATTTAATCAAAATCCTACGGTCGCAAACCTTAAATATCATTGTTAAACACTCAATCTAAGCCGTAAGCCACAGGCCCACCAACCCTTTTCAGGCCATTCCCATAATCATGTTGGTTAATTTTTTACGCTAGCTAAAATTGAATTTCTCCATCTTTTTAATAAAATAGCCCACTTGACAAAACATTCGGCCGGTAGGTGTCGGTTAAGAACAATTTCCTTAACTCATAACCGAAATAAATTGTAGCACCCCATTCGCTGCCCTGCCCTTGACTTAAATTACACCTAAAGCCAAAAGACAAGATCCTGTAATCAAGTGAAAAAACCACAGAAACAAACAAACGTAATCAAAAGGCACGAGGATCGAAACCCCCAAATCAAGACACCTCGTATCCATAATCATCATTAGTCATCACTTTGGGGCTAACGATCGTCTATAATCATGATCATTAGTCAAAGGAACGTAACCATACATCCAAAACCCAGTCAATTAATTACGGTCCAACCCAATACCCGAACCAAACTCCAACTCTAGCAGCTCCGTAGATTTACAAATCAGCAACCCCCAACCAAAATAACGGGCCCGGTCCGGTTCGAGTCGGATAAAATCTGTTAATGAGAAGAAAGAAAGAAGAAAAAAAAAGGTAGGAGGATGAAAATTTGGAGACTTGGGAGAAAATGAGAAGCAAGTTAAGCCGCTTCTTCATCAACAAATTCCCTCCAAATTACTCCCCAGGTACCTAAAAAAAAGAAGAATCCCCGAATCACTCCCTTAGGCGGAGAGCATGGAAGTTAAGGACTGAAATACGCCTTCTTCGCAAGGAATGGTCAGACCCATATCGTGGTCGAACCCAAACTCTTCCGCCGCCTGGTGGAGCAGAGTCTGGAACTCCGGCCGGCTGAGGAACGAAATGGGGACAATGTACCTACTCCGGTTCTCGCCGACGTACACCACGAAGTGTCCCTTCGGCACGTCTAGCGGGAGGCCGCAGCCGTCGAGGTAGCCGTTGCGCTTGCCCAGGCTGGAGCATCTCTTGAGGATTTGCTTGATCATGGCTGTCTGCGGGAGCTTGTTCGATTTCCTGATGGCCATTTTTGTGAAAGATGCAAACTTTTTCTTCTTCTTCTTCTTGTGGGTTGGGAACTTGAGATTGAGAAAGGCTTTTTGATTTTGGGGTTTGTGGGTTTGGGAAGAGGAGAAGGGTATTTATGGGGACAATTGAGGGATTTGGGAGATGGAAGGAGAGAGAAATGGGGGATGAGAGAGAGAGAGGGAAGGGCATGTGGGGGCAATTGGGCAAAGGGGGAGGGACATATGTGATATGCGGTGGGGTGGCCAAACCCATTGGGGTTAACCTTGTTTGTTGTCCTTGCTAAGGACATCTTGGCCCCCTCTATCTCGCTCTTTCCTTCATTTTCTATCTAGGTTTCACTTTCAATGTTGTGTATGTTGGTTGTCCTTGTTTCATCCTCTAAAGTTTGAATGGATTTCTTTCCATCTCAATGTTGTGGAGCTAATGGGGATATGACCAAATTTGTTTGGAATGGATAAACCATTTACTTGAGTAGTTATGTTATGGGGACTTTCTTATATATAGAAAAGTAGTGTATATGTTAGATTGTCTACATATAACGAGAGTAATTAATGAGATTTATTGAAAAAAATAATATATGTATTTAGCGTAATTTTGTAAGTCGGATTAATGCTGAACATATTCTATCTGTATAGGCAATATTTACTCATTATACATGTAAGACCATTGAGCCTTTTATTTCAACTTTTGACATATTGCACATGGTATAAAACTATAAAAGTTAAAAGTTGTGGATGAGATAGATTCTCTTTGTTTAGTAGATTGTATATCGGCAAATTTTGGTAAGGGAAAGTGCAGTGGTGTGACTGTAGGGGTGTTCAAACAGCGTGGTTATCATGGTAATAATTTTAACCAGTATTATTTGGATAATTTGGTTTGGATAGTTTGGATAATTGGTTTGGGTTGGTTAAAGTTTTTAGCTTGTTTGGTTTAGGTAGTTTGGTTTGGTTTCAGACACTCCTAACTAGTCAAACCAAATTAACCATATAAATAATTGGCCATATATCTATTATATACACATACTTAATACTTTGAATAACCACTCAAGAGTTAAACGTTCATCCCTTTTAGACTCATAAAATAGAAAGTTTGATATTGTTCCTATAATGTATATTTGTATATGTAGAGTGTAGACCACAACATATAAATGCCTAATTTAGATAAATCGCATACATTATGTTGGATGAAAACTTGAAATCAAGATCATTTTCTGCCTATGAAAATTGCTAAAAGACTAAGTCAATTCAAACAAACACAACAATTCATTAACCCATACCATTGTGATAATTTTTTGCTAGGTGAATACTTCTATACTAACCGTAGGATAATTGTCTTAGTTGCATGTATTTATGTTAAAAGTCACCTATAACCAAGTGTTGATTGTTATTTTTTATTCATTATATAAATTGTGAATTGACAAATTAACCGAAATTTTTATCACTTAATGATAATGTGATTTTACATTGGTTAATCTGATTAACCAATTAACCAAACCGATTAAACTTTAGTTTGGCTAATTTGGTTGTTGTATTAGTTTGGACGGTTGGTTATGATATTGTATTTTATGGTTAATGAAATTTAGCCTTATTTAGTTTGGTAATAACCATGGTAACCATTTGAACACTCCTGAGTGTGAGGGAGGTATCAAGTCATAACGCGATTTGAATAACTTTTTTAGTCAATTCGTTTTGTGATCTGCCCACAATCAAAGTTGACTAAAAGTCTATGATTCACAATTCGTATGATCCGTAAATCAATTGACCAATACAATTATCCCAACCTGATTAACCTAAAACTCAATTGAGCCGAACCCAATTTACCCAAATTGCATAAAATGAAAATTAAAAAAAAAATGAACAATGCTGTAAAATTTCCAAGTACATATAAATAAATAAAAAATAGATAGGCAGGAAAGTGAGAAAGTTTAAAAATTGCAGGTATTTTTAGTCAAATTAATCTTGGACAAAATAGAAATTGTGCAAGATTTGTAATTTTTTTTTAATTTGTACGAGATAGTTTAATCGTTTTTTTTTTTTTGGGTAATTTAGTTTGATCGTATATTGATGACTCTCTTGGTTCAAACCACTCAAGTATATTGATGACTCTCACACGGTCCATGTGGATTCAATTTCATAAAAATATAGTTTTTTTAACTTATATTTTTACATAATTTGATTTCCATCTATTGTATCTTTTATACTTTCCCCAACTATGGAAATGTGTTGTAATTATATTATTAATAATTAAATATGTTAATTCGTATTGAAAAATGTATTTAACTAAGAAAGAAAGAAGATGGTAGAATAATAAATTTTGGCTAGACCACTAATTTCATCTCTATAAAATAAATATCTACCACTTTTGTTCAAATTTATGACTCTCAAATTTTGGGCAAACGATTTAGAATAACTTTTGGAGTTTGGCCTAGTGGTAATACCACTAATTTAGAATCTGGAGGTCCCAGCTTTAAATTTCTACAGTACCTTAATCACAAATTTTTAAATCAATATCACCTTTATAAAAAAAAACTTTTGGGTAGGATGAAATTCATTTTCAACCTTTTCACTTGAATTTTCTAAGTCTTTTACTATTCAAACATGCCTAAAATGATTTTTTTTCATAGACTCACACAACGATATTAGTAAGACCATTATCATGCCAATTCTCCCTAGTTCCGCCATAAAAACGTAGGGTGGATTGGATGGTGGCTTTCTTAAATGAATAAATTTTACCCAATTTGCTCATCTAAAAGAAAACACTTTTACACAAAAATTTAAATTGACTCAACCAAACTGTTGCATTTGTATTTTTGTGTTGACAAACGAATCTATATCACTTCGTTACTCCGATTTAAAACACTTTAGTCAATTTGCTCATCCAACTGTAGCATCCAAACAACCTTGTATAGTTGTATTGATCAATTAGCTTGCCAAAGTGGTCTGTGTTGGGAGAAAAACTCTCATCAGCAATATAGTTTTCACTGTGTGTGAGCGAGTGTCGATATTAGATAACCTGGAAATGACACTTCAGTTTAGTGATTTATCCTTAAACTGTGAAATGTTGCTTGCTGAATTAGCAAGTGCAAGAGGATCCGAAACGATTGGGAAAGAAGCAAAGTGATTAAGGGTGAAATTGCAATTATGCTTTGTCATGAAATGGATGTTACGGTATAATTAACTCATATGTTCATTGGAAGCTAACTCCTTGATTGAGGATGCAGGTCGAGAAATTCATTTTATGTGTAGACTATACAAGGCTGGAATTGAAGCTAGCTTGAGCATGGATAAATCATCATCGCAACCTTGATGTTCAAGTCAGAAGACATAAATTGGAGCATTATGAAAGCCCCTTTATTTCTCTCATGAAGAATCACAAGAGAGGGGAAAGAAACTAAGCGCCAACGGCTAGTAAATATCACAATTGTGCAAGATTGGATCGATCCAAGTTGGGTACGTCACCAAGCATCCTATCATAATCACTTGGCCAAAAGAAGACAATTCCTCCGCTGGCATTTTCACTGAAAGAAGGAAAGGATATTCAAAACCAACGGGAAGTGAGAAGATTGAGAAGCAAGAAGAAGCTTACCTTTTCTAAGGAGATTTAGAATCGGATCAACATGGTAAGAAGCTTTCAATCACAATGGCGGAGGCATTGAGGTTATAAAAGGATCTATAGCATGAGAAGAGAGACAAATTTTCCGGGAAATCAATACTACGAAGAGAGCAAAGGGTATCTGTTGTGGGTAGTCTGATAGGAAAAGGGTTCCAGCCATCAGGGAGATAGCTTGGGTTCAGTATTGGGGAAATACTGGGTTGTTGATCGGCGGGGAGTTGATCAACAGGGTTAGAATATGTTCGATTGGCCGGGGAGGTTGATCGAGTGTTAATCTATACTCAACGAGCGTCAAGTTATATCCTTAGTAGATCGTCGGAGATCACACGATCATGAATCTCTGACCGTGGAGTAGTCAGTGTTGAGTATTTTTCTCAACACTGTAAACCACGTAAAAATTTCATGTGTCCTAGTCTATTTTCAGCTTTGATTCTTAGTGCACTTAGTTCGTGTGCTCTGTTCTTGTGGTGCTCTGTTTTTTTTTTTTTTTTTTTTCTGTCTTTTAATTGCAGGGGTGACTGGTTGATCGAAGAAGAAGAAGAGCAAGCCGCGTTTGGCAATAGGAATAAGGCACAAAGGAGGAGAAAAGAAAAAAAAAAAAAAAAACTCCCCTTTCTCTCCATCGTGGAGAGTGGGTGAGTATTCATCGCCGAAGTGCGCCCTTGCCGTAACTGGCCACCTCTGCATCGTGTCCCGCCGGCAACGGGACGGGGGCCGATGGGGATTATAAAGCCCCCTTGGTGGGCATCGATTTGGCATCCGTCGATTCGAGTGTGGGTTTCGAAGCTCTTGAGATTTCATCGAAATTTTGTGAGTTCCCCTCTTAAGCCCCTTGCGATGGCAGCTCCGATTGCGGTGATATTCGGCGACGGCGATGTGGTGGCTGGGGCTGAGCGAAACCAGTTGTCCCTGCTGGGTAGGGTGGTTGGTTTGTCTCCCCCGATTCGACAGTTGCAATCCACCATGGGGCGGTTATGGAATTGCAGTGGCGCGATGTCAGTCCTCCAGGCGGCGGAAGGGCTGCTACAGTTTGTTTTCCCGACGGAGGAAGATATGGACAGGGTTCACAAACAATCGCCGTGGTTCCTCCCCAAGTTTCTTGTCCATTTGGTCCCCTGGGTGGAGGTTACGCCGGCGGTTGCTGAACAGACCTGGCGGATTCCTCTAGATCTCCAGTTTTGGGATGTTCCCCCTCAATGTTGTACCCGGAAAATGGCTTCGCTCCTTGGCATGGCTCTGGGGAAGGCGGATTCGACGGCGGTGCACCGGATTCCGATCTCCGGGGAGCTGTACCTCCGGGCAAGGGTCTGGCTTGACGGTCGCCTGCCTCTGCCTGTCTGTGTTCCAGCGGCCCATGACAAGGGCGGCATTGGCCCGTTCGCGGCGGCGATTACATACAAACGACTGCCCCAATTCTGTTACTTATGTGGTATTCTCGGCCACATAGGCCAACTCTGCCCCCGCAGAGAAGAGCTTGCAGGCACTACCACGCCCTATGGTAAACATCTGATCTCAACAAAGTCTGGCCCCAAGGTGAATGAACTTTCACTGCTCTCCCGGAAGCAGTTCACCTGGGTTCGGCAGGCTAAGGCAGAGAATTCCAAGGCTCTCATTCCATCTAAACACGGCCAGTTGTTGCTTGAGGCTAGGCCTGGAAGCTCGGATGCTACTGATGCCTTGGGTTCTGAACTGGGCAGGATCCCCGAGGCTGCTGGGGAAGTAGGAGACCTTGTGGATATAACTGTGCAAACCTTGGTCAGGCACAGGGCAACACCCAACGAGCCTGCTGATGCTGGGATGGCGAAGAAACCTCGCTATGACCCTATGGACATCTCCAACAACATTGATGATAGTGCTGTGGTGGCGGCAACCAGCCCGAACTGGTCCCACCCGGGTCCATGAGTATATTAGCTTGGAATTGTCGGGGCCTTGGCTCGTCCTTGACGATTCCTGCGTTGTTTGGAGCCTGTTGTAGGTTTTCTCCTTCAGTCCTATTTCTTAGTGAAACCAAGCATGAGAATGACTATGTACAAAAGAAACTCTCGCGCTTGGGGTTTGATGTAGTTCACTGTGTGTCGCCAATTGGCTTATCAGGTGGCCTGGTAGTAGCATGTGCATCTAATGTTCTTTGTAGAGTCCTAGGACAGGCTGAGTTTTTTCTGTTTGTTGAACTTCAGCATGTGGTCTGGGGTGTAGTTGCTGTCCTATTTGTTCACCTCAGTTGTGATGTAAATACTCGTAATGATCAATTTAATGAACTACTTCTTTTGCTCTCGGATTGTGGTCTCCCAAAAGTAGTGTTAGGTGATTTTAATTGCCTTTTACATGCTGATGAGAAAGAAGGGGGCAGACCTCCCTCCTTCCAAGTAATGGAAGCCTTCCGGGCCTTCACGGATAATGCAGGTCTTCTTGATTTGGGATTCAAAGGTCCTCCTTTCACTTGGTCTAACCGGCAAGGACTTGCAACTCACATTTTAGAGCGAATTGATAGAGCTTTAGTTACTGATGACTTATTGTCTCTTTGGCCTCTTATGCAGCTTACTCACTTGTCAGATCTTGGATCGGATCATAGGCTCATCTTACTGCAGCTCATCCCTGGTGCAGGGAAAGGGAAGACAAGGTTCCACTTTGATCGCCGCTGGTGCACTAATGATGAAGTTCGAGCTGTAGTCTCCAATGAATGGCAGATAGCAAGGATAGGCACGGCTCAATTTCAATTATTCTCGCTGTGTAAGACGGTGCGCCATAGTCTTGTGGAGTGGGCGCGAATGGGTACTACTAACTCCGCCAGACAAATCAGGGAACTTCGAACAGCTATAGAGATGGAACGAGATGCTCCTCTAGTGAATTGGGAAGTGATTCAGGGGCTGGAATCCCAGCTGTCGACGGCGTACTTGCAAGAGGAGGCCTACTGGCGACAGAAATCCAGAACAAGTTGGCTACAGGTCGGTGATGCAAACACGAATCACTTCCATCGGTCGACCACCCAGCGGAGAAGGAGAAATCTCATTGAGGTCTTGCAGGATGATTCTGGAGTGCGGCATTATGACGAAGACTCGAAGGGCTCAGTTGCTGTTGACTTTTTCCAGCACCTATTCTTGACAAATGGGATCTCTCCTATCTTCTTGGTGAATGCCTTGGGCATTCCTCGGAAGGTTTCTCCAACCCAGAACTCCTACTTGGCTGCCCCGATTACTAGTGAAGAGATTAGAGTGGCAGCGTTCGGTATCGGACCCAGCCAAGCCCCGGGGTCGGATGGGCTGACTGGAGCGTTTTTCCAGACTTATTGGGATATTATCGGAGGATCGGTCTGCCGGGCAGCACTATCATTCTTCCGGTCTGGTCGCCTATTGCAGAGTTTTAACCATACCATTATCACTCTTATTCCGAAGGTCCAGAATGCGGATTTGATGAAGCAGATGAGGCCGATCAGCCTCTGTCAAGTTTTCTACAAGATCCTCTCCAAGATTCTCACTTCCCGGCTGAGTACCATCCTTCCCTCGGTAATCTCTGACTCACAAAATGGGTTCATCAAGGGGAGGGATATCTCCGACAACGTCCTTATTGCCCAGGAAATTATGCAGTTCCTGAAGACGAAGAGTAGTGGTCGGGATAAGTGGATGGCGCTCAAATTGGATATGGAAAAGGCGTACGACCGGGTGGAGTGGGGATTTCTGTTTGCAGTAATGGAAGCTTTGGGTTTCGGACCCCAATGGATGAAGTGGATAAAGGCGTGTGTTACGTCAGTTTCGTTCACGATTCTGCTTAATGGTAAAGAGCATGGGTACTTTCGTCCTCAACGAGGCATCCGGCAAGGCGATCCTCTATCGCCTTTGCTATTTGCTATTTACACGGAAGCCTTTTCTACTTTACTGCTTAATGCACTAGATTTGCAGCAACTCCATGGGCTGAAGGTACACCGGCTAGCTCCAACCATTTCCCATGTTCTCTTCGCCGATGACACGTACCTCTTCTTGCGTGCAACCACGACGGAATCTGCAAACTTAATTCAGCTTTTGGGGCCCTTTGAGGAGGCTAGTGGTCAGCGGATTAATCTACAAAAATCATCAGTTTGCTTTAGCGCCAATGTCAGTGACACCGAGAAGAATCTGCTGGGGAACATCTTAGGCATCTCCTCCATTGGGCCATTGGAGAAATACCTGGGTCTCCCGGCTCAGGTCCAACGTTCGAAGGTGCTGACCTTTCAGTTTGTTGAAGACAAACTCGCTGCACGGTTACAGAGTTGGCGATCCAAATCACTCTCCCTTGCAGGAAAGGAGGTTTTGCTCAAGGCGGTCGGGGCTGCAATGCCGGTGTATACTATGTTCTCTTTCCGTCTCCCATCTTCTACTTGTCGCAGGTTAAATAGTCAGCTTGCAAGATTCTGGTGGGCAGGGCAGGATAAGGAGAGGGGGATGCACTGGATTTCATGGCCTGCAATTTGCGTCAGTAAATTCTACGGTGGACTGGGTTTCCGCGATTTTGATCTCTTTAACATTGCAATGCTCGCCAAACAAGCTTGGAAAGTCCTACAGAATCCGGATTCGCTTCTTGCGCGTGTGTACAAAGCAAGGTACTATCCGCAATGTGATTTCCTTTCGGCTATAGCTGGATCAAGACCGTCCTAGGCCTGGCAAGGAGTCCTAGAAGGCCGGGAGCTACTGAAACAGGGTCTAAGGTGGCAAGTTGGTTGCGGGTCAGCCATACGCACTCTGGACGATGTCTGGCTTCCTTCAACACCGCCATCTACACCTTCTCTACTCCTTGGGGCCTCTCTTCCCAGCCCTTTCGTGGCAGGGCTCATCCACCCTCTTCATCGTTCCTGGAATGTGGAATTGGTCAGATCGTCGTTCACTCCTGAGAGCGCTGCTTGGATTCTCTCCATCCCCATCCCCGCGGCGCCTCAACCGGATAAATTAATATGGCATTACTCGGCTTCCGGGCAATATACAGTAAAGACGGGCTATCAGATTCAAGCTTCAAGGAGGCAGCTTCAATTTGACCAGCTTCCTTCCCATCTGAACACCCAATTCTGGAAGTTGCTATGGAGTTTGCCGGTGCCTCCCAAGTTAAAGTTCTTCCTTTGGCGGGTTGTGAGAGGCTTTCTACCAATGCAAGCCATCCTAAAGGGGAAGCATCTCTGCGATTCTGATTTGTGCCCAATCTGTTCGGATGGCATTGAATCAATGTCTCACTGTTTCTTTGAGTGCAGGATCAGCCGTGCACTATGGGCACTTGCGGGGAAGGAAACAATTCGAGTGTCTATGGCGGCTGTGGAGAATACAGTGGCTTGGCACTCCCTGTTCTTCTCTATGCATCTCTCCCGTGCCGAAATCGCTGATGTGATCTTCCTCGTCTGGCGCATATGGAAAGGTAGGTGTTGGTCAATTTATGATAAAATTCAGTATCTTCCAGGCCCTCTCTTTCGTCAGTTCAACCGTCAAGTCGAGGAATGGCGGGAGGCTTCTGCATTGCCACGGGATTCTGTTCCGCGTCCAAGCCGTTTCAGACAGCCGGTACCTGAGGCGTTCTGTCCGCCGGGTGGGCTGCTGGTCCGATTTGATGGAGCTACGAAGCGATCGGTGGGAGGCAGCATCGGCTTCGTTGGCCTCGATAGCAGCCAATCTCTGGTTTGCGCATACGGTAAGTATTATGAGGGCATCTATGATCCTTTTTTAATGGAGTTGCTGGCATTGAGAGATGCAATGGAATGGACTATTAATCGGGGTTTTTCTGCTGTGTGTTTCTGTGGTGATTCCCAACTGGTCATTCGGCGTGCGTTGGAGAATGATGTCAACCATGATCGCGGCGGAGCGGTGCTGGAGGAAGTGCGGAGGATGAAATCTTCATTTGCTTTTATTACTTTTGTATTTGCTTCTCGTAGGACTAACAGGGCTGCCCATCGCGTGGCACAAACGGCCCTTGCATCGGTAGCGACCCAGTTGGTCGACTACCGTTCTTTTATTTCCTCTGCTTTGTAATACCCTGTCTATTACGATCTATCTATGGCAAAAAAAAAAAAAAAGAAGAGCAAGCCGCTGATTAGTAAACCGATGAGTTCGTAACTTTGCTGTGCAAGTCGAAGGAATAAGAGGACTTAAATCTGTTTGGGCTTTATTTGGTTTTAATAT
Source organism: Linum trigynum (assembly GCA_964030455.1). Taxonomy (NCBI): domain Eukaryota; kingdom Viridiplantae; phylum Streptophyta; class Magnoliopsida; order Malpighiales; family Linaceae; genus Linum; species Linum trigynum. Next base: position 51,967,295 of record OZ034817.1, on the reverse strand, counting down.
AAGCTAACATTTGATCTTGTGGGCTGCTTAGTTGCGTGTCCGTTCAAATCATTTGGGCCTAAGTGAAATAACTATCTCAAGCCCATCACATCTTCTCATTTTGGCAAACACTAGCTTGCAAAGCAGATTGACGTTTTGTTGATCAAAATCCTCATTTCGTTGAACTTCTCACTTGTTCTTGCCACGAGAGTTTGCCTGGGTTTTTGCAGATAGCGTCATCTACGAAAGATCAGAGGAATTGAATAGAAAAGTAGGGATTCGTCTCGCGCTCGACGCACCAACAGTCTGTGGACTCTCCCAACTATTAAAAGTGAGAGATCACACTTCTCCCCTAGGAAAGATTAGGGAAACAAGTCCCAATGAGGATTGATTCATAGCAAGTGTACCACCTCAGCTGCCTTGAATGTGGTAAATAAATTAGAAGCAGAGCTTGAGAGTTGAGAGGGTGATGATGAGTAACAATAACTGTCCTACTGAACTTGTACCACCACCACCATTCCCACTTGCCCTTTTGCTGTGGTGGGTTTTGATTATTGAGACCTGTAAATTCAGTGGATCAAGTCATCACCCAACCCATTAATACAACAATTCACTGGAAAGAGGGTACATGGGATTAATTGAATTTGAACCTTGCTGGCACCTCCCTGTTTCTGCAATTCATATTACTCTGTTTTGATTAGGCAGCTCTGTTTTTGCTTCCTCATTGCGCAATTCCGACCTCTCTCTCTCTCTCTCTCTAAATCATACAGATGGGGGTTTGGTTTTTCCCTTTCCTAACTTCCTTTTCTTCTTCTTCTTCCAGCTAAAAACTAGCTGGTCCATTTCCATGTCAAGTCTTCTTTTATGACAAGAAGAAGGGCCACCACTGTCACTACTCACTATACTACTACTTCATTCATATCTGTTTCTACCACAACCATAAAGAGCAGATACAGTATATTAATTATCACCCACGTTATGTTTTTTCTTTCGGGGGAGATAAATAAGAATAAAATTGACATGTCGTTGGTTCTGTGATATGAATATTGTTAGTGTAGAATGCATTGTTTGAAATAGTGCATCCGAAAAAAGTACTAAGTAACTTTCAAAAATTAAGCAGTTGAACTCTCAATCAATTCATCCTTATAATGCATAGTTTTGCAATTAAGTTGGAGACAGTGAAAAGCCGATCATCGAGACTCTCAATGCACTCTCGATTTTGAGTTGTTTTTCTAACGATGAAACTCACGGTTTTATGACAAATTAAAATCTAAAGTGTCAATTGCTTTATTTGTTTACCATAAAATTGGAGTCCTCTACCATTTTTTTAAGTTTTTGAGAAAAGCTGTGGGGTGAAAATCTTGGTTGAAAGATTTTTGCTGGGAGGTGAGAGCGATTGATGAAATGAAATCGTCTCCTTCTTCCTGGGAGAGGGAGGGCTCAATATTTTTATATATTTGTCTAGGGTTTGCAATTTCCCTAAGAAAGGTAAGGTTTGCCAGTTTGGGGATGGCATGGTCCTGTTTTGGTTGGGCCTCAAACTTATTAGGTTGGTTGATTATCATCATTAGGTAGCCCTAGCCGTACAGGCCACCACAACAACCAAACACATGAGAAAGAGGGCAAATTGGGCCCCCGTTATTATCCATATCCGTACATTGCTTCCTTGCTTAGGGAAATTGCTCGTGAGTAGTGATACTTGATAACGTTGGAGTTAGTGGCAGAAGGCAGGATTTATATATAAGAAATATTCGATTAATAATAATAACAACGCTTTTTTATATTCCAAAAGAAATACAAAATATATTTGTTGTCTATACTCTTTAGTAAGTCTTTTTCAATGAATCCAACTAATAATTATAGCAAACTAGTTGCGTTTCGACTTCGAAACTTATTCTTAATATAGTTCAAAGCTGCAAAATGTTATTCCTAAACTTGTAGTTGCAACGGGTGGAATCAAAACTAACTTAAGAAGATATAGAGATCGATTTTGAGGTATATGTCAATTGGGAATTCTACCAATTACTATTTAAAATCAATAGTGTAGTGGTAAAATACTCTTATATCACCTAAAGTTTGATGAGGTTGATTCTTGATATATATACAAACAAACGTATTTTTTTACCCAACAATTACTGGTGTCGTAGGACACCTCCCAACCCCCTGGCTCCGCCTATGGTTGGAGTCACAACGAAAAAATTATATATAGGTTTCATTATGTTTAGTTGGGACGGGAGAAAGAAACTAAACCTAAATTTAAAGTGGTTATATTAAGTCATTAATATTGATTATTGAGAATCATCGAAATCTGAACACATTATTTTTAGTTTTTCAGTAAATTTTTTATACCATATTGAGAAACGACATGTGTTTCGAATTTTCAATATCTCGAGATAGATGTTGGATATATAAAAAAATCAACAGTGTACCATCATTCTATTGAAGTTACCATTGGCAATGGGGAGTATTTAAGACTGGAATGGAACCAATAGAGATGGACGCACAAATAGGAAAGGGGTTGTGTGGGTGGCCTTTCAGAGTGTGCATGTTCTTGTGGACAGAAAACTAAGGGGAACTTGTCTTTGTTGTTGTTATGTGTGTACCCAAAATGGCTTTTAGAGTGCATCGTTTTCTCTCTCAGCCCCTTATTGAATGAAGTAGAGTACTTTGGAGGAGGTAGAGGCTGACTTTAATACGACATCGTCCAGATGCAGTACGCTATTCCTCCTATTTTGTATTGTATACATCGATGACGACAAATACTTTACAATCTGAGGGTCGTTTGAATGGAGGTCAACAGTGGCCTACGAGTTCAACCCTAAAAAATTTCCTTACAGATGGCGAATATGAGGGACAACAGTGGATTCCCCGTTTGAGAACTCGAGAAGGCCACACCATTAATTAACAGATTCATCATCTCAAAAAGTGATAAGATCATTCGATTTGATCATACACTTTTTTCCATGTCTAACTCTAGCCCCATCCAATAGGTATTGCCATGCCAATGAATTTTTAGACAATGCGTGATTTCATGACCAATGAACACATTGTCAACTCTATGTCTATCCCCGAATAAGACAATCATGAGCTTTTGATGTTCTGAATGGGAGGACACGACTTAATTAGTCTATTAGACGAAATCTTGCTATTAGTTTGTAAATCACATGTCAAAGGTTAATATGCATAATTGCATATATGTTTCGTGGTAGCATTTTTTGGGGTTTGTGAGATAAAAACAATTCAAGTCCGATTGAAACTACGATGATAAAAAAGAGAAAGCTGGGAAGGTCCAAGCTGTAAGCTAAATAAACGTAAATGTTCATACATAGCTACTCCCACAGTCCCACTCCATCCATGTTCTGTGAACGAGATTGGCTGCCCCAAGTCAAAATCAAACAAAAGAAGGAAATCTATTGTGACTTTCTGATGGCTGAGAATCATTTCGAAACAACATTGCTGCTAAGCTAAAAAATGGTCACATTGCCACCCATGTTACTCTGCCCCGGCCTCCTCCCTGCAGGCTCCGAGTTTACTGCATGCTTGCCCTCGTAAAAAGACAACATTGTAAGGAGAAATTGAAAGAGGCCATCAACTTTTTCCCTATCTATATAGCTAGCAACAGCATTCCTTTGATGTGTCATTTCATCGCTTTCATTCATCTCTTGACTGAATTCGTCCATTCTCTTGACTGCCAAATGGGATCAAGCCGTACATTATTGTTTTCTAGAGGGTGCGGTAAAAAAAGAAAGAGAGCAGTGGTTGTTAGCATGTGAGATATATAGAACATTTCTCAACTACTTAAGTTTTTGGATATGCAAACTTCAAGCCTATATGAGTGACTTTCGTTTGAGGGGGGCGTGTTAGTATGTGATATAAGATTCATTATACAACTCGAGTTATTAAAATCAACTGGTTCTTGACAATGTTGACCTATCTCCCTATCTATGTACTAATGGAGATGATTTAATAAGCGATAAAAGTTTTGTGTTCGAATCTTGGGAATCTCACTATTAAGGGTTGGTCGTCGAATTCGTGTTGATCAAAATTTCTAATTCTTACTAACTATGCAGACATTGTATTAATAGTCGCTGGCAGGGATGGCGTTGACCAATGGCAGAGACCAGGCACCCACCCTAGTTCCAGAGAAAATAAGTACATATAAAATATACAAGTAAGCGTTGTGAGATTTTGTACGTAAACCTCGTCAATTTTGGTTAATATTTCTACCACAAAAAAAATCTAATAATGAATTTAGTTGTCATTGTTACATATAATACATTCTAGTATCTACATAAATAAAATTTAAACAAGATAGAACAATTGCAATAAGTTAGCATTGTTTAAAATGAGATATAATTCTTGAGTTTTTAATAGAATCATGGTCACTCCACCTAAGCCTCCACTACTACAAGTTTTTGAAATAACATTTGCAATGAACCACGTGAAAAAACATTCTTTGATATTTAATGGGTGAAAAAATCATAAATGATTATCTGGTAGCAAATATTGAGCTAGATTGATATCATATATCTTTTCAATTGAAGATTGATATGATTATATGAATGCATATTATTATAAGTTTTCGAAAATATGATAAACATATGGTGGGACACTGTAAATTGGTTAAATTTTTTCTTATGACATTAATTTTTTTTTCATACCCACCTCATATAAAATTATGGCTAAGCTACTGGCGTTGATAGTTGATAATCCGAAGGTTCCTTTCCTTAGGCACGTACATCTGCAGTTGCATGCTATTTGGCCGTTGATGATGCATTGCTAAGGCCTAAGGCAGGCAATACCCGACTAGGAAGGGAGAAATGGCACGATTTTGTGGGTTGGAAGGAAAGGGATTAGACAATCCATTATCCATCCATTCCAGTCGATGCGACCAAATGTACAGTTTATGGAGACAAATGAACATGTTTAGCAGCTTAATTATCGATCTCCAACTGTTAAAAAGGGAAACCCTTTGTGTAAGTTTTGATATCGACCATTCGAAGCTAACAAAGCGACCATTTTACAAGCTAAGTACTGGAAATACCCATAGATATGGCAACCCGATCGATCAAACTGAAGAATCACTACGGAAAAATGGACCTCTTGCAACTCTTGGATTGCAACACCATTTAAAAGTGTTGCGTTCGATATATAATCGCAACACTTTTTTTTGAGTTGCATATATGATATTTTACGCAACTCAATTTAATAACGTGTTGCAATTGTTCTCTTATACGCAACACTTATCTCACAAATATTTTTAGGGTTGCCTATTTTTATAGTTTATACAACACTATGTAAAATTATGTCGCAAAAAGTCATCAACTTTATACAACACTTCGATATAAATTGATGTAGTTTTTTTGCTGATCATTCTAATGTATTCTCTTGATTGTTCAGATCTCTTCGTCGGTGGGCTCCGGTTGTTCTTACCTGCATCCCCCTATTATTGATCAATGGTGATGGCTGAGAAGGGATGTACATGAGAAAGCATTGAGCAAGAAGAAATTATTTATGGTGATGCATACCTGTTGTGTGCAGGCGGAAATTGAGAGCCAGAACATGGATTTTCAAAAATTGCGGTTTCACAAGGAGGAAAGCAATTTGATTTGGCGACAAGCCGACAACCATTGCCACCCTTTTTTCCCCCTATGTTTCTCTTATGCCGCATATTTCTTTTTACTTTTTGTATTGGGCGCTTTACATTCCAATTTCCAACTAAGAGAAATAGTAAAAGATTTTCTCGATCCACAATATATATTTTTTTTTATAAGAAGGTCCACAATATCTTTTAATCAACCGCAAAATGTATAAGTTATTAACTTTGAATATGGTAATTGAAATTGAATGGTTAATCTCATATATTGGACACTATTGATTATCTCAGAAATTCCTAAACACACCAACAAAATTTGCTAGGTAAAATTTACTAAGCACCGCTAGTTAAATGTATAAACTATAAAGCAATGAAACCCCCAAGTATTTTAAGCATTCTCTATTCTAGCCGTACTAGAACTTCTTTTACAATTTACAACAGGAACTAGACCTCAAACTTTTTATTAATTAGAATTTCTTTTACAATTTACAACAAGGACTAGAATTTATTTAACAAAGCAATGGAACCCCAAGTATTTTAAGCATTCTCTAATATGCTAATATGCTCTTATACTTGTTCTTGCTACTATACTTTGTTTGTTACATAATTATTTTTCTAAGGAGTATGATCTTGTATGTGGAGGTTATGATATTGACATATACATAGTGTTGTATATAATTTTAAGCTAATAATATCATGGAAACAATAATTTCGCACACATTCAATACATATGTATCGTAATGCTATACGAGTATGGTAAAAAGACTCTTCTCCCAACGGGGGCATCCCACCATTCACGCACAAAAGCTACATTTCCATGCAATGCTAACAATTCCTACCATTCATGACGTTGACAAGACCCTTAGATTTAGCAGCACCTTAGGACGGTATAGCCTTAAAGTTTAAAAGTAAGTTAAGGGCGAGGTTCAAATGGGAAAAAGCTTATGGTGGATACCTAGGCGCCCAAAGATGATTCTTTAAATAAAAATAATTACTAGTACTTAAATCTATTGTCTTGTGCTTCTACTGAAAAATCCGAAAGAAATTCTAATATCTTATGTTCAAAGAAAATAAATAAATCTAGATATGCATATTCTATGATATTCATGCACATGACCTATTTTTTCACGCACTCTCAATAATCTCATCTACCAATGAAATTTTTTCATTTCCTCTTATACATTCCTTTGAAACAATAGTTCATATGCTCATATATTAGTGAATTAAAATTTGTCACGTTTCATGAAGATATAGTTTCTTTGTCACGTTTCATGAAGATATAGTTTCGTACGTGACTAGTGGATATCCTATTATGGGACAAGAGACTTTTCATGAGAGTATTGGATGAATTATATATCACTAAATAGCTCAATACTAAGAATAATTTATTGATCTTCTGTTCATTTAAAATTTTCCACTAGTAATATAAATAACAAGTACGATTAGCAAGTGGAGCTTATGCATATCTACAGGGAAGGAAATGTGGTGGCAGACTATGTGGCATCGTTGGGCTACAACCTGCCGACTGAAGTTCATTTTCTTACTGCTCCTAATACTATTTTGAACCACAGGTTGTACTTTGATTCGAATGAGGTTCAAACACCTCGCTTGGTGATTATTGATTAAAGTTTGGGGTGCCATCTAGCGCTCCGATTTCTAAAATTCTTTAATCGTTCATTTTGTTAATTAAATTATTATAATAGGTCAAAAATAGATTAAAGGGCATTAGAAACCAGATAAGTGCAAATGTTGGAAAGGAAAAAGGTTTAATTATAAAGAATCGGACGTAGTATACACTACACAATCATAAAAGATAATCATGCAACTATAAAAGATTTGATCTCATCTACTTTCCCTTACTTTAATTACATAGTTAAGCCTTAATTATTTCTTAGAAAAGATCTTTCGTAATATCAGAAAGGAAAGTTCTATGTTCTTCCTATTAATTCTATTCATAATTCTTAGGTTTTCCACTCATAATTATAAACAAACCCTTCTCCACTATCCAGAACTTCGATCAGCCTACCCTTCTCGTCTCTTTTTCAGCCGCTCGTGGAACTTCACGTCGCCGTCAACTGGTTCTATTTATTTCCTTTACAGCAATTAAAAAGAAAACAACGTGCGCCTGTCTTCATGCCTGATTCGATATATTCCCTTTGTTTTCTGTTTTGACAGCAATGAGGATCGGCTGTGTCGCTGATATAAGAAGAGGAACAGTGAGACAACTAGAGTCCGACTATGATACAAAAGAGATGAAATTGAATCGGAGCCTCCAAAAGGCACGTAGTATTTAGTTTGTTATTTTCCAGTGATGCTACATACAGTGTTTATTCCTCCATCCGTGGCCTTAACGCCTCATGTTCATCAATTCCACTAAACTTTTTTTTATGTGTTTTGTTGATTTCAGCCGCTGCCGAGTTGTAGCTCAAGCAATCCCATGAATGATTAAAACATGTTTCTCAAGAAAGCAAAGAGAGGATCGAAGCATGAAGTGTTTCAGTCCGGATAATTACATTAAAATTAATGTACTTGTTCTTAGCTTTGTTATACATGTATTCACTTTAAGGAATATTCTTACATAAAAATTCAATTCGTTGTATAAGTGTAATTGTGGGCATCTTAATTTAGAGTTCTTCAGCAAACGTGTTATGTCTTCACTACTGATTCAAAACATCATATCAAAAGAACTTTTTGTGACAAAAAGTTTTGTTGTGATTTGCATCCAAAAGAGACAAATGCAAAAGTTTCATTATCACGGAAAAGCATTTCAATGATGATCATAGTCGTCACCATTTACAAGCTTTCGTGATGAAATGCTAATCACCTATGATTGCAATCTGTGATATATCATTTTGTCGATTTCTTTATGTGATAAAAATATCGTCAGAAAATAATTCTGTTGTGACAAGCATATAGTCACAAAAGTATAATATGAGTGACGATCCAAATTCATCACATAGTGTTGCATAAGTGACAATATAATTCATCACAAATAATTATTTTGGTGTCAGCCAACCTGCTCCATGGATCATATATTGAACTTCGAAAAGTGTATTTGCTACCGAATAATGGTCACACATGACAATTATTTGTGAGAATTAAACATGTCACTGTTTTGGTTTACAGTGTCGATAGTAATTTGTCACGAAAATTATCTTTATTGACAAAAACACTGTCACGCAAGGATTAATATCCATTACAAACAAAATTGTCACAATTAGTCCAGCATTTAGTGACGATTCAGACTTGTCACAAATAAAAATTTAAATGTTGCGAAAACTTGTAGAAAATGTTGCCTATGCTAGAAAAATGTGTTGCACAAATTTTGAAATGTGTTGCCTAAAGTGGTGTTGCGTAATAGGTAAGGATACGCAACCCTTTTTATTTTGGTTGCACAAAGTGAAAAAAGAGTTGCTTATTCCATTTGCAACCCCCACTATATGCAACCCTAGTGAAAGTGTTGTGTTAGGATGTTGCAACTCTTTTAAGACTTTACGCAACACATTTTTGGGGTTGCAAGAGGCTATTTTTCCCGTAGTGAATATGTCGACTTTTGATGATAACATACCACACCGTATAACCTAACAAGCTAAGTCTCGCAACTCCAAAAATAATGGAGCACTTTTTTCGATTTCGACGACTTTCCTCACGTAATATTTTAATCGTTAATTCATCGCTTGAATCTTGTTTTCAATCATTTTTCGACATTTTTACTTCGGATCTTGATAGAAACCTATTTCTAGGGATCTATCGATTGGGTTATTATGTTGGGTAATTGGAGATTTATGGAGAATTGGAGGTAGAATTAGGGATTGGAGAAAGAACAAGAGAGAATCGGCCGAAGGCTTTCGAGGAATAAGAGACGAGAATTGAGAGGGAAGGGAGATTAGGGTTTAGGAGATTGTTTCTTAATTCTTTCTTGATTGATTTTTAAATGAATAACTGAGTACACTTATATAGGAAAAAGAGCTGAAATCCTAACAATAAACCTAAACTTAACAACCAAGCAATAGTTTATCCTAGTAATTATCTCTAATATGAATATGGTAATTATAATAGAAACCCGTGGAAAGTAGGTTTCTATCATCCTCTCCCCCTTGAGACCAACCTTGCCCTCAAGGTTGACAGACTTGTCCTGCTCCTCAACTCTTCTCTTTCCAACCAGGTGTTGTCTCCCCCGCTTCTTGTGTTTCCTTCTCTTCCAATCTGGTAGGAGGACTCGCACCGTCGATCTTGTGATTACTCTTGCGAATTGGTCAAGGAACATTGACTTCAAGGATCCACTCTTTGCTTTCTTGCCCAACAGCTCCTCTTTCGTTGGGACTACGATCTAGTAGCTTAATGAATCCGAATGTGCTTTATAGCACAAGAACCTATCCTTAAGAACCAATTCATCAAGGCCCTCAAATATCTTCTTAATAGCTGACCCATAAAAGAAACTTATGGCCTCTCCACTTGCTGTTGGGTCATGCTCTCTTACAAACCCATCTGTCAACTCCTTGTGCCAACTATACCTTTCCTCCAACTCCATTCTCTTCAAAGAGCAGTCCACCATGAGCCCAATCCTTTTCAGACAATTCAGCCCACGAACAAACTCATGTTCGGCCCAATTCACTTTCACTTTTGGCCAACTCTGCTGCTCTGTTCTCACCCACTAAACTGGTCCAACAATCCCACAATGAGCCCTGCCAGAGCCGACCCATACTCCAAGCCTGCGTGGCCCGCCGTCTCCTCCAACATAACTCCACCCAACCTGGCCATTTGCAGAGATGCCAACCCAAGGTTGGCGATCTAGGGTTTGAGAGAAGGAAGAACCCAAAGTCTTAACCACCATCCAACCCACGGATCCAAAGCAGATTCCCGGCCCACGAAACGTGGCCCATATGATATCTCCCCTGATATTTCGTGCGACCCACATTTCATGACCTAGGGCTTGCGGGAGGAAACTCGCCGCCGTCGTCGGCCTCCATCTTCGACGACGAACACCTCCCCTGGATCCCGCTAACTTCCATCTTCATCTTCGTCCCTACCTCCTCTTCAGTCGATGCCACCATGAGAGCCATCTTCCATCGCACGACTAGTGCCGCCGTGCTCACCACTAGCCCGGTCTTCCTAATCGCCGTCGTCGTGACTTGAGCTACCAGTGCGACCTCCGACCTCGTGGAATTGACCCGTAGAGCTACCACCGCCTCAGCTTCTCCTTTCCGCTCGATGTCTATGCTCACCTCTGCTAGCGATGGTTCCAAGCTTCTGTTTGACTGATTCACGACCATTGTGACGATTGGCGGAGACAGAGTAGCACAGCCAGCCTCCATCGATTCCTCTTCTTCGACTGGTTGGTGGTCGACGACCAACCAAGCTGTCGCTCATTCCCGGTCATTTCCGCAGGTGGTCGTGGTGACCGCTCGGATCAGATCTGTGGTTAACGATGACTGGTCATCTGGCGGCCGCAGCGGCGACGGAGTGGCTGGGTTTAGGAACGCTCCACACCGGCTCTACTGCTCGATCGACGATTCTGCGAACGCGATCGTCGATCGTGATTAGTGACGCTCCTTGCGTCCCTCTGGATAGTACCCGACAACGCGTCGTCTGCTTCATCTTCCTCTCTGGCTCCTTCTCTCGCGCCTGTGGTGACGCGATGGGGGTAGCAGCTACCGAAGCTTCTTCTCCAAGGATAAAAGCCAGAACCAGCTTCGGTTCCCGCGACTCCAGTGTTGCGACGGTGTTGATGGTGCTTGTCATTGCAGGCGTCATTGTCATGACCCTCGCAGATGATGGTGTGGTTGTGGCCGCCTAATCTGCTTCTTCAACTGCAGCTGGGAGAAATACGGCAGAAATTTCTGCCGCGGGTGGTGGAGATGATGCTTCAACGGTGATGATGGGTGGCTTGATCCGCCGAGGGGGTTAAGGAGGCTTTCGACCTCCTTCGCCTCCACCTCACACGCCTCCTGCACTAGCGTTTTCGCGAACTTCGCGCCAATGAAGTTTAGCGAAGCACAGTTGTCCACCAATGTCATGGCGGAGCGCCCGTCGATGTTTGCGAGGAATCGTAGCGTCTTCGGAACCTCCTGACCTGCCACTGAGTTGAGGAAGATGCTCGCTACGTCAGCACCAACCGTTCGAGCTTGCGCCGCGGTTTCCACGGTCGGCCCAGCTCGTCGCCGCTGCTCCTCTTCGCCCGCGGCCGGGACCGCTGCCCTGCCATCCGTCGCTGCACCCTTCGCCCTCTCCCGCTCTTCCCGTTCGTAGCGGTCAAGAGACTGCTGCAACATCTGGCTAAGACGGACCCATTCTGGATCGAAGAACTTCGATGAGCTCATTCTGGCTATGATATCAGATGATAGAAACCTATTTCTAGGGATCCATCGATTGAGTTATTATGTTGGGGAATTGGATATTTATGGAGAATTGGGGGTAGAATTAGGGATGGGAGAAAGAACAAGAGAGAATCGGCTGAAGGCTTTAGAGGGATAAAAGACGAGAATTGAGAGGGAAGGGAGATTAGGGTTTAGGAGATTGTTTCTTAATTCTTTCTTGATTGATTCTTAAATGAATAACTGAGTACACTTAGAAAAAGAGCTGAAATCCAAACAATAAACCTAAACTTAACAACCAAGCAATAGTTTATCCTAGTAATTATCTCTAATATGAATATGGTAATTATAATAGGTTTCTATCATCCCCTCCCCCTTGAGACCAACATTGCCCTCAAGGTTGACCGACTTGACCTGCTCCTCAACTCTTCTCTTTCCAACCAGGTGTTGTCTCCCCCGTTTCTTCTGCTTCCTTCTCTTCCAATCCGGTAGGAGGACTCGCACCGTAGATCTTGTGATTACTCTTACGAATTGGTCAAGGAACATTGACTTCAAGGATCCACTGTTTGCTTCCTTGCCCAACATCTCCTCTTTCGTTGGCACTACGATCGAGTAGCTTAAGGAATCCGAATGTGCTTTATAGCACAAGAACCTATCCTTAAGAACCAATTCATCAAGGCCCTCAAACATCTTCTTAATAGCCGACCCATAAAAGAAACTTATGGCCTCTCCACTTGCTGTTGGGTCATGCCCTCTTACAAGCCCATCTGTCAACTCCTTGTGCCAACTATACCTTTCCGCCAACTCCATTCTCTTCAAAGAGCAGCCCACCATGAGCCCAATCCTTTTCAGACAACTCAGCCCACGAACAAACTCATTTTCGGCCCAATTCACTTTCACTTTTGGCCAACTCTGCTGCTCTATTCTCAGCCCACTAAACTGGTCCGGCCAGCCCACAATGAGCCCTGCCAGAGCCGACCCATACTCCAGGCCTGCTTGGACCGCCTTTTCCTCCAACATAACTCGGCCCAAACTGGCCATTTGCAGAGATAGCCAACCCAAGGTTGGCAATCTAGGGTTTGAGAGAAGGAAGAACCCAAAGCCTTAACCACCATCCAACCCATGGATCCAAAGCAGACTCCGGGCCCATGAAACTTGGCCCATACGATCTCTCCCCTGATGTTCCGTGCGACCCACTTTTGGTGACCTAGGGCTTGCGGAAGGAAACCCGCTGCCACCGTCGTCCTCCATCTTCGACGACGAACACCTCCACTGGATCCCGCCAGCTTCCATCTTCATCTTTGTCCCCGCCTCCTCTTCAGTCGACGCCACCATAAAAGCCATCTTCCATCGCACGACTGGTGCCGCCGTGCTCACCACTGGCCCCGTCTTTCTGATCGCTGTTGCCGTGACTTGAGCTACCAGTGTGACCTCCGGCCTCGTGGAATTGACCCGGAGAGTTACCACCGCCTCAGCTTCTCCTTTCCGCTCAATGTCTATGCTCACCTCTGCTAGCGATGTTTCCAAACTTCTGCTCGACTGATTCACGGCCATTGCGACGATTGGCAGAGACAGAGTAGCACTGCTAGCCTCCATCGGTTCCTCTTCTTTGACTGGTTGGTGGTCGACGACCAACCAAGCTGCCGCTCGTACCCGGTCGTTTCCGCAGGTGGTCGTGGTTGCCGTTCGGATCAGATTTGGGGTTAACGAGGACTGGTCGTCTGGCGGCCGCAGCGGCGACGAAGTGGCTGGGTTCAGGAATGCTCCACTCCGGCTCTGCTGCTCGATTGACGATTCTACGGACACTGTCGTCGATCGTGACGCTCTTTGCGTCCCTCGCGATAGCGCCCGACAACACGTCGTCTGCTTCATCTTCCTCTCTGGCTCCTTCTCTCGCGCCTGTGGTGACGCGTTGGGGGTAGCATCTGCTATCGAAGCTTCTTCTCCGAGGATAAAAGCCACAACCAGCTTTGGTTCCCGCGACTTCGGTGTTGCGACGGTGGTGAATGATGATGGTGCTTGTGATTGCAGGTGTCATTGTCGTGACCCACGCAGATGGTGGTGTGGTTGTGGCCGCCTGATCTGCTTCTTCAGCTGCAGCTGGGAGAAATACGGCAGAAATTTCTGCCGCGGGTGGTGGAGATGATGCTTCAACGGTGATGGTGGGTGATTTGATCCGCCGAGGGTGTTAAGGAGGCTTTTGAACTCCTTCGCCTCCACGTCACACGCCTCCTGCACTAGCGTTTTCGCGAACTCCGTCCCAATGAAGTTGAGAGAAGCACCGTAGTCCACCCCTGTCATGGCGGAGCGCCCGTCGATCTTCGTGCGGAACTGTAGCGTCTTCGGAACCGCCTAACCTGCCACTGAGTTGAGGGAGACGCTCGCTACGTCAGCGCCGACCTGTCGAGCTTGCGCCGCGGTTGCCACGGCTGGCCCAGCTCATCGCCGCTGCTCCTCTTCGCCCGCGGCCGCGACGTTGCCTTGCCATCCGTCGCCGCACCCTTCGCCCTCTCCCGCTCTTCCCGTTCGTAGCGGTCAAGAGACTGCTGCAACAGCTGGCTGAGATGGACCCATTCTGGATCGAAGAACTTCGATGAGCTCATTCTGGCTCTGATACCAGATGATAGAAACCTATTTCTAGAGATCTATCGATTGAGTTATTATGTTGGGGGATTGGAGATTTATGGAGAATTGGGGGTAGAATTAGGGATTGGAGAAAGAACAAGAGAGAATCGGCCGAAGGCTTTAGAGGGATAAAAGACGAGAATTGAGAGGGAAGGAAGATTAGGGTTTAGGAGATTGTTTCTTAATTCTTTCTTGATTGATTATTAAATGAATAACTGAGTACACTTATATAGGAAAAAGAGCTGAAATCCTAACAATAAACCTAAATTTAACAACCAAGCAATAGTTTATCCTAGTAATAATCTCTCATATGAATATGGTAATTATAATAGAAACCCGTGAAAAGTAGGTTTCTATCATATCTATATAGGCGAAAGATCATGCGCTAACAATGTTGAAATTGATTATTGCGTCGACAATTTTGACTTACAGCTACTGACCATAAATTCAAATTGATTATTGCGTCGATCAAAATTACGTCTTCTGTCAAGGAATAAATGAATTTCTATGGGTCGTGACTTGCGATGAGACATGTTAATTAAGTCAATTTCTATCTGGCAGATTACATCATAATTGAGATTAAAGAACATTCACAACAAATCGAAAACGTAAAATAATTGATCAAACTCTCCCTTGGTACGTACTTGATCATTAATTCCTGTAATCTCTTTTGTCCCCGCTCTGGCTGACTTAAATTTCCGGCTATGCCTCTATTAGGTATGGAAAGAACTCAGTGTCCGATAAGAGATGAGAGCATATTAAGTGGTGGAGGTAGAAAGAAGGTTAATTGTGATCGCCCCGACTCAACATAAGATGCATAACTATGAATAATTAAATCTGGACCCTTTTTTTAAGTGGCTGCAAATCTAAGGGTGGAGGTATAAAGAAATTTATTTTCTCTAATTTAATTGATCGGATCATATCTTCTTCACTCTAATTCGGATTTTTTTTTCACAGATGGAACGAGTTTGTTGTGCTCTACAAAATGATATCCATTTTCAATGTTTTTCGAGAAAAAAAATTCCATACCTTTCGTTACCAACTCCATACCATATGGTACTCCTTCGTTTTTTAGTCGTTTTCGAAAAATTTTGCATAGAAGGAATGATTTAATCATGATCTATTGGATTTCAAATTTGTTCCAAAAAATATCATAGTGGAAATTATTTTGAAGAGCACAATTAATCTGATCAAACTTTGCAAAAAAATTAAATTCTGAGTTAAAACGAGTGAGAAATCGTCCGCTAAAGATTAAGGGAAGGAAAATTAAAGGGTTTTCGAGAAAAGAGAAAGAGGTGCTGATGTGGCAGATTCTTATTAGGTTATATATAGGTTTATAGCACCACAACGTTCCTCACCGAATCTCCTCCGGTAGCCCCTAAGAACGAATTTGAAGGACCATTACGGTAGTGCCCTAACTATTGTACTTTTTGTGTTCCTTTTTCCTTCTGTTGAATCGAACTTGCACGTTCTCCTTTGATGCTACAAAAAGGACGATCGAACGTTTGCTATGTTTGCTTGGACATTGGACAATGACGACCTAGCTAGCTAGGTCCAATTGGATTCGGGTCCAGCCCTTTAACAACTGTTGGCGTGAAATTTCCCTCACTAAGGGTTCAGGATAGCAAAGGTATTACGTGTGCCATCAGTCGGCCATGGAAATGGAAAAACCATGCAAAAGAGAGGGACGTCCATCGACAGAAGCTTCTGCTTTTCCTTTGTATGGACTATGGTGGAACGAAGGAAGAAGGACTTGCATGTGCAATGTTACATCACTTTCGTTTTGCTTGCCTATTGATTCCATCTCCGGGTTTGGTTTGGCTGGCTGCTGGTATTAATTGAGATCGGTTTGTTTTTTACATGATATCAGAACTGGTTTGTTCTTGAGGTAAAGGTGTTCAAATCTCCTCGCAACCTCCCACATTAGTCGTTGTGTTTAAGTGGTATGGCGGGACCTATGCAAATTTCAAGCCTATGAAATAACTTTCGTTTGAGGGGAGCATGTAAGGAAGCGATTAGTATCATATATAGAACTCTTCCAATAATTCAAGTTATTGGGAATTCTAAGTTATTAAAAGTTTGGACTTTGCTACGGTGACATGCATGTCACGGTGACATGCACTTTTCGATCGACCTCATATAGGATTAGGTCAACCTACTCTATTGTTTCAGTGTAAAAACAATTTCATGGTGTATACTTTGGATTTCATATCTTACAATTGGCTAGATGGAAATTGGAGATTAATGGCTTGTTTTGAAGCTGAAGTGTCCCTCTACACATTAAAGTACTTGGCAGCTCGATAGGAAGTCCAGAAGACCATTTTGAACCTGATCAAAAGGTTATGCCAAAACTGGGAAACTTCCTGAAAATGGCCAAGTCTGGGAACGTGTTTGTGAAGCCTACTTTTGAGCACAATTTGAGAAGCATGGATGCGATCCGAGTCCAGGAGCCTCTACCACATTAAATTAGATATTTTTTCTACAAAGGCAAGGCATTGGATAAAAGATTGGATATCTATAAGACTTCAAACAAAAGGCTCGAAGTTGCTACGAAGACTGTTTTTCTGGCAGCTTGCTTGTACTCGAAGTCTGCCAGAAAAACAGCCTTCGTAGCAACTTCGACCGTTTTGTTTGAAGCCTTATAGATATCCAATATTTCATCCAATGACTTGAATTTGTATAAAAACATACCTAATTTAACGTGGTAGAGGCCCCTGGACTCGACTCGCATTCATGCTTCTCAAATTGAGCTCCAAAGTAGCCTTCACAAACACGTTTCCAGACTTGGCCATTTTCAGGCATTTTCCCTGTTTTGGCATAGCCTTTTGATCATGTTCAAAAATGGTCTTCTGGACTTCCTATCGAGCTCTTAATCACTTCAATATGTAGAGGGACACTCCACCTTCAAAACAAGCCATTAATCTTGAATTTCCATCTAGCCAATTGTATGATATGAATCTCCAAAGTAGGTGCCATGAAACTATTTTTAGACTGAAACAACAGATTAGGTCGACCTAATCCTAAATGAGGTCGACCTAATCCTAATTGAGATCGACCGAAAAGTGCAAGTCACCGTGACATGCACGACCTAATCCTAAATGAGATCAACCTAATTCTCAATGAGGTTGACCTAATCCTAACTGAGGTCGACCGAAAAGTGCAAGTCATTGTGACATGCATGTCACCATAAGAGCAACCTAAAAATTTTCAAAAGATCTAATGATAAATTTTCGACCAAACACTTGCTTACTACATCAACCACCGTTTCGTTAAGTACTTGGGAGAGAGACCATCAATTGAAAAGACAAACAGAGAAAAGTGAGATGTTTGAGAGTTAGATTATTAAAACTGGATCCTTCCAAATTTGTCCATTTTAGTCTGTAGAGAATTTAGCTGTTGGCGTTGGGCAAGTCTGCAGTCAGAGGAACAAGCTAGCAAACTGCAAAGTACGAATCTAATGGAGAAGGCCCATTACCGATTCACAACCCAATAGAACTTTTATCACTTGGTCCATATGCACTCTTAGCCCAAGAGTTGACCCACCTCGAACCACTTTTTGGAGCACCTTGGACTATTGAACACTATTACAAGTTATTTGCAGCAGACGGTTGAAACTGTACATACAGAACGTTTTTTTTTTTTTTTTTGTGAAAGCATACAAAACTCTAAACCTGCAACTTTTCCTCGATCTATACTCTAACCAGGGTTGCTGAAGCAGATTCATGGCATTGCAGCATAACGCAAGGAAAGAAAGTTGAGAAAAGGGTACTACTTTCTCTTCCCACGTTGATAACAGATCAAATAGCCGTCATTTTTATCATGTAATATTGCAGAAAAGAAAAACTAGCTAGACTGTCATCCAAATGAATGATAAAATAAATATAACTCCTTTTAGTCTCAAGAACCAAAAAAGAAACCAAGGGAAGAACAGATACCCAGTTACCAAAGGGCCAACCCCAGAACTCTTCAGTTGATGGTTATGGCTGCCATAACTTTTGCTCAAGAACTTCCACTAAATGGAGTGGAAAGTCTTTATCTTTCATCTTAAGCTCAACATTTAACCAAACCCAGATCCTTAAGCAGATACAGCAGCAGGCTTCTGCTGCTTGGTGTCCTCTGTTTGCAAGCTCTCGTAGTACTTCACAAGGACCTTCCACCCTCCCGGGCACATAAAACCATCGGGTGGGTTTTCACCTGTTTTTGCAAATGTCCTCATCTGCAAGATAGAAATGTGTAAAAGTAAAGAACAGACAAGCAGACGACTGACTCGTGATAAAATAACATTGACATCGATGTCACTTAAAGTTAGATTATTGCTTTGCAGACCTTGTTATTTAACCTACTAAGCCTTGTGATGAATGAAGGGTTCCGAAAATCACCAAAACAAACGACCAAACTTTACTATCTTGAATTTAACATGTGATATATCACCCTAATTGAGCAATGAAAACCCATGCAGATTCCTGGATCACCCATGTCAGAAATGCAGTAGCTAGGGGCCCCGCAGCCAAAACTGTTAATAAAAACTACACAACAGTACAGCTAATGAGAATAGATGATATTCGTATACCTTGGTTCCAGATATGAATAGAAAATCTTGCGCTCTTGATGGATCAAAAAAGGCCATCTTCTTTGCAACTGTATCGTAAGCTGCTACCTGCATAACATCCTTTCAACTGTCAGACTACTTTGCAATTTCGTTGACCAAACAACCATTGCAATCAAAACAGAGACGGATCAAGGGAGTTTCTTCTTCCTAACCTAATCGAGCCTAAAAGATACTAGCTCAAGAGAGAAAAAAAAATATAGACAAGCAGAAATGGTGCATACTGAAACTGAACATCCAAAACCTTACCCTGAAGGGCAAAATATTCAGTTTCTCAAGCCCAGGAGCCATGCTCAACACCTTCTTCCCATGGTCAGGATCATACAAATCTCTCTTCTCCACAGGATGCCCCATGCCAGCAGGATCACGACCCACAATATAAAAGTTAGCTCCTGCGTTTATTCTTGCCTTGGCATGCCATTGCACTTCTGTCGGACCAGCGTAATGCATAGGTGAAGGGAAAATTGCAACTATCGTGGTCTCTGGATCAAGAACTTTGTCCTCTAAAACCTTGCTGTGTTGTTCCATTCGGACATCCAAAGGCACATCATCAGCCTTCACAAACCCTCCCAAAGGATGCAGCAAGAGAATGGGATTCTTGTAACCCATATCCAGAAGCCGCCTACGAGTGTCGTTCATCAAAAGAGCGTGACCATTGTGAACCGGGTTTCTTAGCTGAAAAGCGAAAACTGCATCAGCTCCACGCTTATCAAATTCTTTGCGTAGCTCCTTGGGGGAGAGGCGATAATGATCGAGCCCGTCATTGTACTTGATAGTTTTTAGGACTTCAAGGTCTCCGCCAATGAGCCAGTTTCCAGCTTGAGTGATGCTCTCCTCCACGTAGGGTAAACCAGGAGCAGTTGTGCCCCAGGTTCTGGCTATTCTCTCTTCTTTGTTGTGCTTGTATATTTCTATACTGCAAATCAAGGCACAAAAACACCATTGGTTCACCAGTTTCTTGAACTCTCGCATCATCTAACCATTTAACATTCATTGTTGATGGGGTTAATATGTTGAATACGCCAAATGGTGTCACTGAACTATGAGGTTTATAATAAAATATGTCAGTAAACTAAACATACAACTGATACGTCAGTAAACAACCACCTTTTCACATTCCATTTACACTGAAATTGGCACATTGACTCAACTGAACTAACGAGAGATCCAACGGAACGAGAGTAAAGATCACCTAGTTTGCTATAGATAGTTATGCGACTGTTTAGGAATTTAATCCATTGTGCTTAACAGCCTAAACACGTGAGCAATAAGAAGGCAATTTCAATGATGAGACAAGCCTATTTCGGCATGTTAACTCAACCAAACTAACTACAGATTAAACGAAATGAGATGCAAGCCGCTTAGTTTGCTATAAACCTCACAGTTTTGTTATGTGACCATTTAGGCGTTTTGAACCCCATCGTTCTAACCAGCTTCAACAAGTAAGCAATAACAAGGAAATTACTGTGATGTAAAGAGCCTAATCGGCATGCTGACTCTACCGAACTAACTGCAGAGCAAGTGAAATGAAACATCGGTACAAGTCACTTAGTGTGCTACAAACCTCACAGTTCTCGGACAATTTCAGCAATTGAACCCCCCATTATCCTTGTCATTTCCAACAAATGAGCAATGACAAAACAAACCACCAAAAGCTGCAGCTTATTACTAACCTTCGAAGAATGGCAATGACATCCCCATCAGGACCCAAAAGAGCAACATCTTTCGCGGACCCAATACTCTCCTTAGTCCCATCATCAATCGCCAACACAATTGGGAGCGACATGTTCACCACCTTCCCATCCTCCATCCTCAACGAATTGAAATGCAGGCTCTGCAAATACTCGTCCTCCCTCATGAAACCTCTCAACGGGCTCGCCCACCCTTCACTCACCACATGAACCCACTCCACATCCACCTTCGTCAGCTTCACCTTCGGCAACCCTTCAGCCTCAGAAACCTTCCCGGCCCTCTCCCCCTCCGGCACCACCAAATCCACCAGTGCCCCGCCGTCAGGGTCGATCAAGGAGCTCTTGATCGCCGGCAAAACAGCACCCTTCATGTTTCTCGACCTCGTCGTCCGCCTGTACAGAAATGGAAGCAACTCGTTAGCGCCGTAAATGGGTTTCCCCACCAGCAGCTTCACATTCGTCACGGCAGCCACGGGAGCTCGTCGTATAGCGGTGTGGGGAATGATGTGGGGAACAACGTGGAGCTTGATTGTCAGCGACATGATGGAGGGTTTAAGATCCGTCGAAACTGGGAAGAGAGATGGTGGGGGAAATTGAAGGGTTCTTCTATATTTAGCTAACGGTTCGAAAGAGAGAGAGATTACCCTGTAAGATTCGGAGTGAAGAGGATCCACACATTCGCTGCGGGAGTCTTTGTGGATGGAAGGAATTCGATTTATTGCTGGGGGACCAACCAAAACCAGAGAAGGGGGAAAAAGCGAGCCAGCCCAAAAAGGAATCGATGACAGATGAAAAAGCAACCGCGAAAGGCTTCTCTTCTCTCCCTCCAGCCACCACTTGCTTGACCAACTGAATATGTCGGACGGCCGCTCGGGTTCTCGATGAAGATTAGTACGTTACGATGGCGACGGGAAGATCGATCACAGTGACTGACGGTTTAATTCAGCTCAATATAACGGCCGTCGTCACAAGAGTGAGAGAGAGCAAGAGCAAAGACCAAACGGATGGTGACGACTGACGGTCATGAAAGTCAAGACCAGGACGTTGATGAAACCTTTTAGCAACAAGTTGAGCTTTAAAATGCTCGATAGACCCATTCGGGTGGCACTTCACACGTCAGACCCAACAATTATCAACAACATTCTAATGTGGAAGACGAGGGATCAGATCCCACGTATGATTAGCCAGAAGGCAGAATTCTCGGCGGCCATAGCTTTGTTCCACTTGGGATTAAGCAAAGCCTCCTTCACATAAGTCGGTTCCAATGGGGGAGAAGTCTGGGCTGTAGCAACATTAACATACTTGGGATGGGATTAGGCTTCTGTATGGCATTCTTACCACGTGTGACCATGGGATGGGGACCCGGCGGATGCTGCGACGAAGATGGCCGAGCAACACCAGGAGCGGGAGAGTCCGTAGAGGGAGGAAGAGTCTCCAACACTGTAGGTGCTGAAAAAGATGCATCACCAACCGGTGTGTGAGGACGAACGGGCGACGACGATGACCGTGAAGGGAGAGCTGGTGGTGCGGGAAGGAGACTGACTGGAGGCAAAAAGGCAGTAAACCACGAGGGAAGCACCATGTCCGAGCGAGAGGAAGAAGTGGATGACGAGGACAAAAGACTTAGACCAGGAAGTTCGAATTCAACAAAAACAACGTGACATGACAAAAAAACACGAAGAGTAGTAGGATCGAGACACTTATAGGTACTTTGTTGATGGGAATAGCTAAGGAAAAGACAAGGTCGAGATCTAGAATGAAGTTTATTTGGAGCATAGGGACGCAACCAGGGATAACACAAGCAACCAAAGACACAAAACTTAAGATAGTTAGGAGACTCATTGAACAAAAGAGAGAAAGGTACTTGACCGCAAAGGGGAGATGACAGGATACAATTGATTAGATAAACAATAGTGAAAAAGGCATAGGACCAATGAGAAAGAGGTAAACGAGCCTGATGCAGTAAAGCAAGACCCGTTTCAACAATATGACGATGTTTTCGTTCAGAAAAATGAGTAACAGTATACGGTGGGGTGAGAAGATGAGTGACACCATGAGAAACAAGTTCATGACGCAGTTTGACAAACTCACCTCCACCATCAGTATAAAGTCGACGTGACGGATGGTAGTAGCAAAATAATTTTCGACCAAACGTTGGAACGCAGTGAAAACAGACATAACAACAGACTTACGATGCAGGGGATAAAACCAAGTATAACGAGTATAATGGTCAACAAGAACAAGATAATACGAATAACCATCAATAGAGGGAATATGCGCAGGGCCCCCAACATCAGAGAAAATTAGATCTAAGAGCCGAGAACTTGAAAGACTAGACACAACGAAGGGTAGTTTATGACTCTTGTTCGACAAACACGAATTACAATGAGAGAGATCCAACGACCTAACAACAGGAAGAGAATTGACACGTAATAGACTAGACAAAGCACGAGACGACGGATGCCCATGACGACGATGCCATAATTCAGAAGTATTGTGAGTGGTAACCACGCAAGACAGACAACTCCAGAACCACCACCAAGCTCGTACGTATCACCGTTGTTCCTTCCGGTTAGCAGTGCCGCCCCCGTTCTTAGATCCTTCACAACAAACAAATTAGCAAAAAATTCCACGGAGAAAGGATTAGTACGACAGAGTTTGGCAATAGAGATCAACCACTTGCGAATACCACACATAAAATATTATGAAGTGTAAGACGACAAGTAGAAGCAGGAAGAGAAGAAGAGCCAATGTGTGTGATTTCCAAACATGTACCATCTCCAATATAAACTTCATCGGGACCATTATAGTCCGAGTAGATGCCTAGGTCTCCAGGATCGCGAGTGACGTGATGGCTCGCAGCAGAGTCCATAATCCAGGAGTCATCTGTCGGAGCAGACAATCGGGGACGAGATGACGCAGAGAGTGCAGTAGTGTTGTTGGCCTCCGGGCGCTTGTGAGGAAAGAGCTTAAATCAAGTGCAAGTAGAGTGGTCTGGCTTCTCACAGAACTGGCACACGATACGAGTGGTGTGGCGACCATCATCATCACCACGAGGAGTATCCCAATAATTGGAGTAGGAAGAGGGAGGCGGAGAGGAACCACGACCAGCCCCGCGGCCAGGAATGCCGCCACGACGGCTGCGACCACGCCCCCGCTGAGTAGCAAATGCCGTAGCTAGAGAGTCAGTAGGACGAGATGCAATAAACATTACGAGCCCTAATTCCTGCTGCGAATTCCCGGTAATCGGGACCCAGGCCATGTGACAACCTCGGTGCCGTTACTTTAGCACTAATCCTGTGTTTCATTCTCGTATGAAGCATCTTGCTTTGGACTATTTGTTTATTCGTCAGTTAGTCCAGTCTCGTCTGCTTCTTGCACGACAGGTTCCCACTGCCACTCAGCTTGCCGATCTGCTTACTAAGCCATTACCGTTGGCGCGGTTTCGACTTATGTGTTCCAAAATTGGACTCGCTGATGGCCTGTTCACTTTACATTCCGTTTTTTGTAGCTGCCACAACAAAAAACAAATTAAAATGAAAACGAAACTGGTGATTTCTGAGAAATAAACCTGCAGAAAACTTGTTTAGCTGAGAATTTTGGTGAGTTCTAAAACTGAATTCTGAAAATGAAAATATGTTTAGTTACTTCATTATGATTCTTGGTACTTGATTGCTACAAAATTTTTTATTAAACATCATATAACACGAATCATGATTATAATTATTAATACAAATCACATAATTTTCAAACAACTCCGAACCATTAATTAGGGACTCAACCCACCACCATTTCACTTAATTATACTATTTGCAAGTATAGCATCCTGCCTAATTATACAAAGACACGGCCAATTATACAAAGACAAAAAAGTACAGATTGTTTTAGTAGCAGTAGCAGCGGTAATTGACCGGGTAAGATAGTTATTGTGGATCTCTACGGAACACCACTTCCTAAATAACCCAGATGGTCACTCTCGAAAAAGTCGAAACCAAATCCCTGTACACTGCCTCTTCCTAGCAAGAAATTTCTTGATGGAGCAGTAGGCAATGGAGCTGTCAGCGACCATGAAAGCGGAGTGCAGATGCAGAGGTGAGGTCAAACACAACGACGGTCAGCACGGGAATGAACAGCCCACCGCCGTCGATCCCGACGGCGCTGGAGATCGATGTGGCTAAGAAACAGAGCATTGCCGTTATTAGCCTGCCACCATTGATGGGATACTGGGGACCTCATCGTCATAGGATCGGGACTCGGGAAGGGTCTGTGGAGTTGGAGAACTGGAGAATTGAATTTAGAAGAACGGGATGGGGATGGAGATTAGTTTTAGGATGGTGGACGACTGATTTCATATTGGGGAATAAAAAAAGGCTGACCAAGGGATTCGAAGCCCTTACCTCATTTAACTACAGTGGAGGAATTGGGGGTAAATCTCTTTCCTCATTTCCAGAAAATCAATATTTCTTGTTTTCCCGGGTAAAATACCTCGGGTACCACTTAAGTTTGAGAATTGGAGCAAACATACCACTTAAATTTGAATAGGGGGTCGTGTACCACTGAACTCTATTATTTGTGCATTGGGTACCACTTAAGTTTAATGTTAAGTGCATTCCGTTAAAGTTAACAGAATATTCTTGGAATATTCTATTTTCTAAATTTCTTAATTGGTCCTTCTACTTTTCTTATTGTAAAAAATCATTTTGACTTATGAAAAACATTAATTTTTATTTATTTAGTTGGTATCCTCTTTTGAAGACTTGATACCAAATTAAATTTTTAATAGAAAATTTAGAATCAATTATCATTATAAGTATTTTCAATTATCATTATATTTTCTAATAATTGAATTATTCTATGAAGCAAATATATCCTATGAATTCTGTTTAGTTGGAATCCTCTTTTGAAGACTTTGATATCAAACCAATTTTTTAATAGAAAATGTAGAATCAATTATCATTATAAGTATTTTCAATTACCATTATGTGTTATAATAATTGAATAATTTGTTGAAGCAAATATATCCTATGAATTCTATATCGATATAAATAATCTAAAAATATTATATTTAATTCTCATACATTATTCTGATGTTGTATAATTTTCTATGTTAAATATCATTTTAATTTTCTAATATTATATTGTAGATGTTCCATATTAATTGAATTTACTAATTCTAATTCTCTTCCTATAGTCGTATTTTATTTTCTAAATTTGTTACAGAATATTATAGCTTCTATTTATTTATTACTTGGTTACTTTAGTTCACTTTTCGTTCTAAATTTTTTCAATTACTGAAATATGTTTAATTCTTTCTGACTGTGTTCCATTTATCATTCTTTGTTCTTGATGTATTGATGATCGATTAGGTTATATTTTAACTATTTTAATGATACTTCTAATTAGATTAGCAATTTAAATATATCTTCTAATATTATAAATATTTATTATTATATTCTATATAATTATTCTTCTTCTTGATATTTGTTTATTATTTTTACTAATTTATCTATTTTATTGACAATTTTGATTAGTCATTTTAGTAATATTATGTTTAGAAGGTTTTTTAATTTCTATATTAGATAAAAACTTGTTGAAATATAGTTTTGGAAGTTTTTAAAAGTTTTGGGTACAAAAAAGTAATTAAAATTTTCGGTTGGATGGAAAACTAGACGGATGCACATTTTGGCGACTTTAATGGTACCCGACGCCCTATTCAAACTTAAGTGATATGTCTGCCCCAATTCTCAAACTTAAGTGGTACTCGAGATATTTTACCCTTGTTTTCCCATAGCTACCCATAAATTGTGAAATGATTTTTTCACATGAAAATGGAATGACAAGTGAACACGTTTTTTCATTTATGTTTCATGATTTATATTGTGACAACAAAAAATAAGAAAAACGAAATGGCAAGTGAACGGGCATGAGTGCATGACGTTGCGTCCATCTTGCGGGCGTAATAGAGTTGATTTATCATTTATAGATATAGTCCTTGTAATATAGTATGTTTGTACCTTGGGTTATAATTTAAATACACACGATTCTCATAAACCTTGCAGCCAATATATCGAATTTTGTTCTCAGCCTTGAGAAACCAATACGTTTCGATTTTGACGTTTCGATTTTCTGAAACGCGTTCCCTTTCGATTTCTCAAACGGTAAGCAAAGCGCGATAAATTGCCGTGATGGACATGTCGGCGATATAGCACGAGATGCAATAAACATTACGAGATTAGAGGATATTTTGTGCTTAATATCCCGAAACGGCTGTCCCCAAAATTTCCCCTGGCTGACTCTGCCCTAATTTCCCCAAATCCTGAATCCTTTCAGAGTATATTATCACCCGCCATCTCCAAATTTCGGTTCTCTCTTTCGGCATATTCTTTCCTCCCAGGGAGGACGAAACCTTTTCTTGCACGGAGTAGCTTCCTTCCGTCGATCGATCAGGCTAAGCGACTGTTAAAATTTGGAGATTCACATCGGTGGTTGAACCAGATAGAGAGAAGTCGACGAGCACCAGCCGCCGCCAACAATGGGAGTTCCCGCGTTCTACCGTTGGCTGGCCGAGAAGTATCCGATGGTCGTGGTGGACGTAGTCGAAGAAGAGCCGGTCGAGATCGAAGGCGTGAAGATTCCCGTCGACACCAGCAGGCCCAACCCCAACGAAATCGAGTACGACAATTTGTACCTCGACATGAATGGGATTATCCATCCCTGCTTCCATCCCGAGGATAGGGTACAGACTTGCTTCTACTTTTCCCCGTTCAATTCGTCAAATTTAGATTTAGTTCCGCTTCGTGCTATAGTTTGGGATTGCATTGGCTTCTTCTGAGGGATGGATGTTGAATGGGATGTTTTTTTTTTTTTTTTGTGGTTTGTGCAGCCGTCGCCGACTTCTTTTGATGAAGTGTTCCAGTGCATATTCGACTACATTGATAGGCTATTCGTGATGGTGAGGCCCAGGAAGTTGCTGTACATGGCAATTGGTGAGTGCAGTTTTTCACTTTCTGTTTCTCTCTGTACTTCTTAATGTGGGGTGTGAATGAAGGCACTGATGTTGTTTGGTCTGGTGCTGATGGGCAGATGGGGTTGCTCCTCGTGCAAAAATGAATCAGCAGCGGTCTAGGCGTTTTAGGGCTGCTAAAGATGCTGCCGATGCGGTATGAGCTGCACTCTTATGTAGTGTTATTGTGTAATTATTTGGAGTTTGCGATTTAGTAAATGTAGTACATGCAACTATGGGCTGTATCAAGTTCGTTTATTACATCGAAGTTGTGTCCAAGGATGAGGGATTTGGGGATTTCAAGTATTAGGCTGTTGATGCTGTTGTTGATCTAGATTAATGCATGCTTTCCTTTTTCATCTTAGGCATGGAATACGTGACAGTGAAAGACACTTTCTTTCTTTTTCTTCTGGCAGGCAGCAGAAGAAGTTAAGCTCAGAGAAGAGTTTGAGAGGGAGGGAAGGACGCTTCCTCCTAAGGAGGAGTCTCAAACCTTTGATTCAAATGTCATTACTCCTGGAACTCCATTTATGGCAGTTCTCTCTGTTGCATTGCAGTATTATGTTCATTTAAGACTCAACAATGATCCTGGATGGAAGAATATTAAGGTATGGCATTCTCTTTATCTATCTGTGACGATCCATAACTGTTTATGTGATTTCATTCGAATATAGTGGATGATTGTGAATTTTTGGTTGGAAGGTTATTCTTTCGGATGCAAATGTTCCTGGTGAAGGAGAACACAAGATTATGTCTTATATACGTCTGCAAAGAAATCTTCCTGGTCATGATCCAAATACACGCCACTGCCTGTATGGGCTGGTATACTTCTGTCGTTCGTCTGAAGGCTTAAAAGTTGAAATCTTTTCATCATTTCTATGAGTGCTAATGTGTTTTTTTGTTTTGTTTCCGCTAGGATGCTGATCTAATTATGCTGGGACTGGCTACACATGAAGTTCATTTCTCGATTCTTAGAGAGGTTAGCGTCTGGTTTGTGGATAGATTTCATTTTCATCGACGACTGAATGTTGCAACCATATATGTTGCTTCATGATTTATCCTGATAGGGGCACTTTTACCATATTTTGAGTGGTCTATGAATGAGGAGATAAATTAAATCTGGTTGTGCTTGTAATTTTTATTATTAAGCTTGTTAGTTATATAAAAAAATGCAGGAGTTTCATTTTTATCCGTTCTGTTAACTGCCGAAGACTTGCCACTTCTATTGTATGTTTACTCCTCACTGTTACTTCTTAGGTTGTGTTCACTCCGGGACAAGACAAATGTTTTATATGTGGTCAAATGGGTCATTTTGCTTCAAATTGTGAGGGAAAGGCAAAGAAGAAGGCTGGTGAATTCGATGAGAAAGGTGAAGCTGCTGTACCTAAAAAGCCATATCAGGTACTGTTTCTCCGAATGTTAAATACTACATCTTCTGCTAAGCCATACATAATGAAAATAACCTTCAGTTCTCCATTTTTTGTGCAGTTTTTGCATATATGGATTCTGAGAGAGTATCTGGAATATGAAATGCAAATCCCCAATCCTCCATTTGAGATTGATTTGGAGCGAGTCGTGGATGATTTCATCTTTATATGTTTCTTTGTTGGAAATGATTTCCTGCCACATATGCCGACTCTAGAGATTCGTGAGGTTTGTCTTCTCTTTTAAATTTGTCTGGAAGCTATTCAATCGTGCTTGCTTTTCGAACACCGTGAATTAAGCTTTCGGATTGCGGGTTTTGTGCATTCGTGGCAGGGAGGTTTTGGTTAAGGAAGAAATATGTTGTGTTGTCATGTTTTGTATATTTGTGAACATCTAGCATAACATCTCCAAGAACTGTAATCATTTTTGTCTTTTGTTAATAAGGCATGTACAACGGTGACACAAAAGACAGCATCAGGTTTTTGAAATGATGTGCTGTGAGGTTACATGGTTATGGACGATTAAAGTCACATTTGTCCCTAGGTAACTGGATTAGATGTTATGGAAAACTTGAACTTTCTTCCATTGTCAGGGTGCCATCAATTTGCTGATTGCCGTGTACAAGAAGGAATTCAAGTCAATGGGTGGATATCTGACTGATGGTAGTAAGGTGCGTGAAAAATTTGTGATGCAGTTGCTGACGCGGTTGGATATCAGGTCGCTCTTGCTTTGAAGATTTGTCTAATGTCGCTTGTTCTCTTTCCAGCCAAATTTAAGTAGGGTGGAACATTTTATTCAAGCAGTAGGATCATTTGAAGATCAGATATTTCAGAAAAGAGCCCGGTTACAGCAGGTATTCATTGTGCAGATTGTTCCTTCTTTTTGTTGTTTTTGGTGTGCGGATTTGTTGTCTGGAGGTGTAGTGATTCAATGACTTGTCTAGGCCTTGTTATACTCCTTATCTGCTGTGTTTGAGTAGTCTATTGTTGAGAAATGCAAGACGGGAGATGTAGAATTCCTTTGTGTTGAGAAATGCTTATGGAAGATAGTTTTTTTACGAAGATTTGTTGACCTTCGGTATGTTCATGTCTTGCAGCGTCAGACTGAAAGAATCAGACGGGAGAAGGCGCAGGTGAAAAGAGGCGATGATGCTGCACCTTCAGTTCAACCTGAGTCTTTGGTTCCAGTTCATAGATTTCATGGTTCTCGTCTAGCATCAGCTCCACTTCCATCACCGTATGAGCGAAGCTCTGGAAGTTCAAACGGGGATACTAAAAGGAAACATTCTGGGCCTTCTAATGATGAAGGATCCCCTGGTCGAGCTCATAAAGTTGCCCGGTTGTCTTCAGTAGCCAATATTGGTGCTGCCATTGTGGAAGCTGAGAATAGCCTGGAAACAGATGTATGTTTCTGCTTTAGAGAGGCAGATCAATGGATTCTGACCCTTTCGGCCATTCTTAAAGACTCATAATCTATGTTCTTGCCTTGATTTGGTTAAGAATCCATTGATTTACTCCATTTGTTATTTTGGTGGAAATTAACTTTATGTTGTTCATTGACATCAGTTGTCATATTGACAATTTCCTCTATTTTTTTGCTTCAGGTACAAGACAACAAAGATGATCTCAAAACCAAGTTGAAGGAGTTACTTCGTGAGAAATCTGATGTTTTTAACACAGAAAATGGAGGAGATGACAAGGTTTTTATTTTGTTGCACTAGCTAATACTCCTTGTCATAATTTTATAATTATCAGAGGATGACATGGAAATGGGCTGCTGGCTATGTGTTGAAGCTTAATAATTATTATGGTTATATTCCATGTGGCAACATTACTTGCTGTTGTGTTTTACGCATTATGAAAGCTGGGTGTGCTTGTCCAATTTGTTCTGGTGTCCAGGATTTCATGCAACACTTCTCTAATTTTGGTATCTGTTGCCCAGATTAAACTTGGTGAGCCTGGATGGAAGGAGAGGTACTATGAAGAGAAATTTTCTGCCCAAACGCTCGATGAACTTGAAAATGTTCGAAGAGATGTTGTAAGTTGTAGAGAAATTCACTGCCATTAAGTGTTCATTTTTTTATTATTATGAATATAATTGCTAACTCTTGGCTATTTGGTATCCAATGGTCTAGGTTTTAAAGTATGTGGAAGGTCTATGTTGGGTAATGCATTATTATTACGAAGGAGTTTGTTCATGGCGCTGGTAAGATTATATTTCTTCCCTATCCAGGCATATTAGTTGTTTCTCGTCTTCTGGTTTCATTGATGCTAACTTATTTACTATGAGCTATGTTAGCACTGTATAAGAGATACATTGTTCCATGGTTATCTTAAATTCAGATCTTTTTCATATATTTTATAGTTTGTTCCCTTTTGATTTTCAGGTTCTTTCCTTATCATTATGCACCCTTTGCTTCTGATCTCAAGGATCTCGGTCAGTTGGACATCACATTTGATATGGGTTCTCCTTTCAAGCCATTCAACCAGCTGTTGGGAGTTTTTCCTGCTGCAAGGTGCATTGCGACTGTACTTTTCTATAGTAATTTTCTTTATGTATAAGCACGTATTAACCACGTGCAAGAACTAACTGTGGAATGCTTTTTGTAGTGCCCATGCTCTTCCTGTAGAGTACAGAAAATTAATGTCAGATCCAACCTCACCTATTATCGATTTTTACCCAGTTGGTAAGTTCTTTTTAACTGATAATGAAGCCATATGTTTCGTTAATATCTACTTGTTGGGATAACATAAACTTGTATCTATGACCCAGATTTCGAAGTTGACATGAATGGGAAACGATATGCCTGGCAGGTAAGTTTTCTTTCTTACCTTTCACCTTTTCCACCCTTAATCTCACATTGCTCAGTCTGTCAATTCTTAGTTTGTTAGATTTCTGACCCATTTATTCTTGGCTTTGACCCTCATAAGGGTATTGCGAAACTCCCATTTATCGATGAGACTCGACTTCTTGCAGAGGTTGAGAAGGTTGAGCAAACTTTAACGGTACGGTCTTGTGACTTCTCCTTCCTCTGTGCAAATTTGTATGTTGGACTAAAACAATGGGGTTTTATTTTTGGGTATGAAATGTAATGTAGGATGAGGAAGCAAGGAGGAACAGTTTTATGTTTGACATGCTTTTCGTTTCTTCATCTCACACCCTGGCCCAATGTATATACTTGCTCGACAATAAATCAAAGCAAATGACAAATAATGAGAGGATTGGAATCAAGGAATGCATCAACCCAGAATTGAGGTCTTTATCTCATTATTGTAATATCTTCTGATTGCGTACTGCAAATATTGTGATCTTCATGGAAAAATTTCTGATTTTATTTAGGCCTACATGCAGTGATGGGATGAATGGCTATATCTCCCCTTGTGCTGGAGATACTCACCCTCCAGTGTTTAGGTCTCCAGTCACTGGCATGGAAGACATATTGGACAACGAAGTCATGTAAAGCTTAGACACTCACATTACAGATCAGTACTCTTTACCGTGAACTTGCCATAACTGCTAACCGCTACTCTCTGCTGTCTTCCTACTTTTCTCCAGATGTGCTATTTACAGACTACCTGATCCCCATAAACACATCACTCGACCTCCTCCTGGTGTCACATTCCCCAAAAGGGTATATTATGTGCATTTCATTTTCCCGGTATCCATTTTGCTTTGCTTGCCTGAGCTAAGTTGACTTCATGCCCTATCTTGTCTAGATTGTGAGCTTGCAAGACATGAAACCTGATCCGGTTCTGTGGCACGAAGACTCTGGGAGAAGGCCTTATGACAGGTAGGTAGTTTCTATCACAATCTCATTAAAACAGCCAAACCACTATTGGTCAACTACCTCATTTGGTTATTGCACTCTTCCTGACATTGTTGATTCTGAACCTTCTTGTATGTCTATGATAAATATTAAAAAAAAAAAAACGCTGTCTCTTCCACGTGTGACGAATGTCTTTTCTTTCAGGCATAACAATAGTAATAATAATAGCAATGGAAACTACTCTGGCCGCCATAACAATAACAACAACGGGAACATATCTGGCCGCCATCTCGGCGAGGCGTCTCATCGGCTTGTCACCAATAGTTTGCAGATGAACAGACAGGGAAACCAATACAACAACCATGCACAACATGGTCGTGCACAATCTTATGATGCTACGCCATCATATGCTCCTCGAAACTCATCCTACTCGAATGGATCTCATCATGAATATTCACATTCTAGGCATCAGCAGTCTACACCTCCTTATCAACAAAGGTATGATCAGTCTCGTGGGTCCAACCCCCGGTATGGAGGCTCTCGATCTTCATATGAGAGAGAGGACCACGGTGGAGGATATTATCCACAAGGCGGGTTTCATCAGCAAGGCAACCCCCGTGGAGGTGGATATGTTCCTCAGCCAGTAGTATCCCCGCCGAATGGCGGTGGTTATGATGCATACCAGAGTCGCCAGCCAGCAGGCACACAGTGGGGCGGCGCTCCAGCTGCACCACCAGTCAACCAGGCCGTTCCTTATGGATACGGTCACCACCATCATCAACAGCATGCTGGTGGAAACAGGTTTGCTGCCTTGGACCATAGATCAAACCGAGTGCCACCACCACACCATGCAAGAACTCATCACGAACAGCCGCCGCCTCCTGGAGCTGAAAATAGGAGGCAACAGTACCCGCCACACAATGCTGCCCCTCGCAGGCCAGCACCCCCACCCGGGTACAGCAGGCGGTAGGAAAATACGGCAATGGCGTTTGTGATTCCAATGCTGTAATGTCCCCTCCTTTTTTTTTTTCTTCCTTAAGTTTTGGTTGCAGTCTTTTAGTTATGGTCTTGCTACATTTGTTGTGTATTATTGTTGTACCCCCAAAAACTCAGAATAAGCAGGTGTCGAAGGACGTCATTCATTTGGGTTTAGTGCATCTGCTATACTTTGATGTTCAATATCTTCATAATCAGATATTAATGATTAGTATAGACTAAAGAGATTGTCTTTTGTCCCTGGTTTTTATATCTAATTATCATCATTTGGAAGAGAAAAGGATCACCTCTTTCCTTGCATCTTGCTGCTATTGAATGGTAAAGAACCCAGATGCTAGCTAAGCTAACCACTGCCCTACAATTGGAGCTTCATGCAGCTAGCTAGGGTCAGCCAGCCATTATCTTGGAATGTGGACATGTTTTTGCCTCAACTTTTATGGCAAAAACCAACCAGAGACTAGCTAGTGCTTCCCCCTTTGGTCATTTCATCATCATAACAGACAGACAGCCAGCCAGCCAGCAGGTAAGGTTGGAGGGGAGTCGCCATCCAAATTTCTTGCCCGCACGAATGATCATAAATTATTTATATGCATGTTCAACAGCAAAAAAAATGGAAGAATGGATCATGATGACAATTGACAACCATAAAATAAATGTGATCCCTACCACATGCGCGTTAACAAGAAGGGCTTTCACCTCTGCCTCGATCGATCTGAGAAGAGCATATGAGAGTGTGAATACTCTTTTCCTTCACAAGTTGATGTTTGTCTAATTGATGAAATTAAATTGTTGACAAAGCAAAAAAGAGGGACGACAGATAGAATCTACACAGATACAATAGCAAGGGACAAAGTTGGCGAATGGTGATTGACACTTTTGTGTGTAATTTAAGTGTAGGCGGCAGAAATGAGTATGAATGAGCTGTACGTGCATGGGCAAGCTAGCTAGCTAGGCTACTTTGTATATGATTTGATATTTATGTTGCTCAGTTGCTGTCCTGATGTGACAAGTTAAAGTTCATAAGGTATCCCCACGTAATATCAACCCGGTTACGGTGCCACCACGTGATCACGGGGCGTATGATAACGTTGAATCTAGCACGAGCGATTCATGATTATTGAATAATCGTCCACCTCCGATTAAGTACATGTGAATATGTGTTCAGAATGCATCGTTGAGAACAATAATTTTTCCGCTCCACACGTCTCCTATCCTATTGCACTCAAAGGAGCCTTGGATCGGGGTTTTAGACCTAAGTAAAGGTTACTTTCTTAGGATTGTCCTCTATTACCTTAAAGATTATAGATGGTTATCAATAAATTAAATTTCAGAGTTAGCTTCTCAATTATGCTCTCTCTATATAAAATCCCTTTTATGGTTTTGTTAGTGTACAAGTTACCATTGTTAAGGGTAGTTGTGACGGTCATGGTGATTGGACGTGTTGGACGTGAATCACATGCAATACACCCTTTTCATATATAATAGATAATACACTAACTAATAACTTTGCTCATTAATAAGAACTAGTTGTTTATTATTATTATTATTATTATTATTAATTGGTGATTGATTATGGCATCGTTTGATTCTCATATGGCGAGGGCTCTAAGCCACGAGGCTAAATTCAAGTCTCACATTTGAAAAAAATAAAACCAATCCAAAAGTACTATATAATCCTTGCAATTAAAAAATTAACCCAATCTGGATGCAATGTTGTTATCTTGTTGATCATGATTGATTAACTTGATTTGACAAGACAAGAAAAGAGAGTTTGATTGGCTAATACACAAGGAGTTATCACTAAAGTGATTACCATTACATGAAAATGACAATGTACGTAATTTGTTGTATGACTAAGATATATAATTAATAATCATCGAGACCTATGATATGGTTGGTGGTGGTGAACAGGATCAAGTTAACAATAATGGGTGCTATATTGTCAAAAAAAATCATAATGCAAAGGAAGCTCACAACCAACAAGGTTCCAAATGATCCCTAGACTCGAACCAAAAAGACAACACTTCACTTCAAGAAAACAGAAGATGGGGAATGGAATGAAGGAAGCCTAATCAGCCGCACGTGTGCAGCAGCAAAGCAACAGCTTAGATTGGTCGGCTGATAGTTGGTAGGTTATACCATTGATCTCGATTCCTAGCTGGCACGTGTGACCCTCCCATAATCCGAATAATTGCATGCGCTGAAAAGTGGGACATGATCGAGTACACTGGGGATGGGATCAGATGGTGGTTAATTATAACAGAACAGTCAATTCGTCTAAGGGTATGGTGGTTAATTATAACAGAACAGTCAATTCGTCTAAGGGTACGACATGTTTGTGAAAAAATCGGTTAATATCGTAACTCGAGTTGTTTTTTTAAAATCATTCGATCTCAATAATTTGAATTAGTAGTAGAGGTTTCATAATGAATTATATATTATTTACTAAAATTATTAAGATTGTTTCATGGTCTTATGTCTTAAAAGAACCAGCTCGTCAATCTTATACTACTTATTCACTACATGGACATAGTGAAGCTACAAGTCACATGTTAGACTAAGATGCAGTAACTTTTTTTTTTAAATTACTTGTTAGTTCAAGTTATTATTTTATTACGAACTCATACTATCGGTATCTATGATTTTTTTCCAGACAGGAAGTTAAATAAATGAGTAGTGACTAGTGAACCAAGTGGTTGTAATTTATATTTATGTAAAAATAGAAAACATAAAAGGGCCCAATCGGGTTCGAACTGATGACCTCTTGATCTGCAGTCAAATGCTCTACCACTGAGCTATAGACCCTTTTGATAAAATAATATTAATTATTTATATGTGAATCATTATAATTTTTATAACTTAGTCAATTATTCAGAACTTCAAATTAATTTTCTCTTTTGATGATTGAGGTGTATATATCAACACAGTGACTCAACTAAATATAAAATAATGTTGCTCGATTAACGTTTCTTCAAACATTGTTCGAACGAGATTGTTTTATGCATACAAATGAATCAACATCACTATTACTTCCTACTCGTATGGAGATTACTTGATAGCTCCACGACTACAACTAGAAAATATAGAGGAACCTTTGTAGTAGAAGGTCTCTTTTTTTTTTTGGTAGAAAATGGGACGCTAAAAGGGCGCCCCTGCCTGCTACTTAAATTAAACGATTTTGGGCAATGCCCATAGTGTCATACAAGATCCAGAACGAAAGGCCAGGATCGTCAATCCTGAAATCATGGAAACCTATGCTTACAAGGTGGCCCTTATTGGCCAAGTAGTCTGTAGCCTTGTTGCATTCTCTGTAGGTGTGGGAAATCTTAACTTCCCAGTTTTGTTGAACCAGCTCCCTGAATTGTTGGACTAGGTTGAAATACCTATGATCCCTCTGATCTGGAGCCGTGAGGATGTTGATGGCAGTGGTAGAATCCAAATACAGAAGGACCTTGCGAAAGCCTTCCTTCCACGCCACCTGGAGGCCGCGAATCGCCCCTTTGATCTCGGCCCTGGTGATAGTACAAATGCCCAGGTTTTCGACAAATGCCCCAATACACCTTCCTGTCCAGTCCCGGATCAGGCCTCCAGCTGCAGCAGTCGAATTCGGCTGCTTCACCGACCCATCAATATGAACACTTATCCACTCCATCGGCGGCGGACTCCATGCGAGCGGCTGGGAAGATTTGATGTGGAGTTGCACATTAGCCGCCTTATCATTCATTTGAGCATTGCGTATCGTTCTCGTCCAGCAGGTGATCCGATGCGCCAGCACATGGTTTTCTTGATTCAAGTTGTGGAAGATCCTTTCATTGCGCCGTTTCCAGAGGTACCAAGCAGTTACACCAAACAGGAGACCCTCCTGATCCTTGCCAAGGTGGACCTCCATCCATTCTGTAAAACCAAGGCCACAAGTAAGCAAATTGTTATGAATTCCTAGCATTTGCCATACCTGTCGTGAGTTTGGGCAAAGTCGCAGGATATGTTCAGCTGACTCTGGCCCTTCATTGCAAGCTGTGCAAGTATCATCATTAGTTAATTTCCGCCGTTTACGCTCCACATTTGTCATCAATCTGTCGTGGAAGGCTAGCCAGAGAAAGTGCTTTATCCGGTTTGGCCCGTCCCATCTCCATAGCCGCTTCCAAGATGGTTTGGTGGATTCCGCGCTCGTTCTATCATCTGCGTCGCCAATCCAATCCGTGGCAGCATAGTAAGCGGAGCGAAGCTTGAACTTTCCATCCGGTTCCATCCCCCAGGCTGTGATGTCCTCTCCCGATTCAGCAACCGGCGGGTCAGTACCTGCAATCAAAGCAGTAAGATGATGGGTTAGATGGGGTTCGATTTTCTCCCAATTCCACTCACCTGCATTGTTTGTCATGTCCGCCACCGTGGCCTGCCAGTTGATGTCTTCCTCGCCACTCTTAACATGGTCACGCAGCTTGAGACCTTCCACTATCCAGGGGTGTGTCCAGAACTGGACATTCTGACCTCCACGAATATCCCACACGATTCGCTCCTTCACAATCGGCCAGGTATCCACAATCCCCTTCCACAATCTCGAGTAACTACTTTTTTTCATCACCATGTCACCCGTAGCATTCATCTTGAAATATTTCCCTTGCATCACCCGAATCCATAGGCCGTTGGACTTGTTCAGGAAAGCCCACCCCAGCTTCATAAGGTATGCGATATTGACTGCCCTGGCCGATCGTAGGCCCAATCCTCCTTCCTCCTTCGGTTTGCAAATGGTCTCCCATTTCACCAAGTGAGCCTTGTAATGTCCTTCATCCGCACCCCAGACAAACGCACGAACTTTCCTATCAATGGCATCACATAATGATATGGGAAGAACTGACGTCTGCATAACATAGTTAGGGAGAGCATTAAGAACCGAAATCGCCAGAGTAACCCGCCCTGCCAACGAAAGGCTTCTGGCCTTCCATCCCGCTAGGCGTTGATCAACCTTTTCTAAAATGTACTTGTAGGTGTCTTTGGTGACTCTGCCGTGCACCACCGGCACTCCCAAGTATCTACCAAGGTTATTCGTGGGCTGCATTCCCAGAGTGTCACTGATCGATTTCTTCAGTTGCCCCCTGGTATTCTTGGAGAAAAAGACACACGACTTGTCTTTATTAACTTGTTCCCCGGAGGCTTCACAGAACCGATTCAGACAGGCCAGAATTTCCTCCCCTTGCTTCTGGTTCGCCTCAGCAAACAGCACCAGGTCATCTGCAAAAAATAAATGGGTGAGCGGAGGACCATCCTTAGATAAGAAAATCGGTTTCCAAGCTTTCCTATTAATAGAATCCTTAATGCAGTGATTCAGTCTCTCAATGCAAAGCGTAAACAAGTAGGGAGAGAGAGGACATCCCTGCCGAAGACCCCTAGATGGTTGAAAAGATTCCGTGAAGCCACCATTCCACATGACCTGGAAACGAGCAGTAGTCACGCATGCCATAAGAAGTTTGACAAAATCCATTGGTAAACCTGTCGCTATAAGCGTCGCCTCCAGGAACTTCCAATTGATCCGGTCATAGGCCTTGGCGAGATCAATTTTCAATATCATACTTCCTTTAGTACCAGATCTGAGCGATAAAGTATGAACCACTTCTTGCAGGATGATGATATTATCTGTGATGTGTCTTTTGGGGACGAAGCTCGACTGGTTCTGATCAATCAGCTGAGGCGTGAATTCTTTGAGCCTATTAGCAAGGCATTTGGCCACGACCTTGTAGCTCACGTTGCAGAGACCAATAGGGCGGAACTGAGTTATTAGCTTCGGGAAGTCAACCTTGGGCAGCAGCACTAGAAGAGTGTCATTGCACATTCTGATTCGGTCGGGATTCCTGAAACAAGCAACCAAATGATCATAGAAATCTGCTCCAACATTATTCCAACTCTTTTGAAAGAAAGCAGCATGAAAACCGTCCTTCCCAGGGGCTTTCATCCCTCCCATTTCATTGATTATTCTCCGAGTCTCTTCCATTGATGGGGCATCAGCTAGGTGAGATGTCATAGCTTCTGGAACGACATTGAAGCAAGCTGGGATAAGTTGTTGTCCAGTGCAGTCATCAGAAAATAACTTCACATAGAACTCCCGTGCAATGCCTCTAAGCTGGTCCGGATCGTCCACCCACGTCCCGTCAGCAACCTGAAGCTTGGTTATTCTGTTTTTGCTCCGTCTAGTGAGAGCAACAGTGTGGAAATAGCGGGTATTTATGTCGCCATTTAGAATCTGGTTAGTCCGAGCTTTTTGGAGCCATAGCAATTCTTCCTGCCATAGCGTCTGTTCCAGCTCTTCTCGGACAAGACTCTCTTTACGCAAGGAAAAAGCAGAGGCTGAATTCTCGTTTTGGACTTCCAATCGCGCTAGCCTCTTAGTCAGCTTGGCTTTCCTGTAAAAGATATTACCGAAGATTTCCTTATTCCATCGAGTGAGGTGGACCTGAAGCTCCTGCAAAGACAAAAGACAATCCCTTCCCCGGTGCCACGAGGCTTCAAGTGTAGGAAAGAAATCTTCGTGAGATAACCAAGGCACAAGGAAACGAAAGGGTCTTACCTGTCGCGGCGGGGCATGGTCATTGTTGCTCTTAACAAGGATAGGTCTATGGTCAGAACGGAGTTTAGGTAGATGGTCCGACAGAGTATCTGGAAACGTCCGGATCCACTCCTGGTTACACAAAGCCCTGTCAAGACGCTGAGACAACTTTCCATTGCTCCAGGTAAACTTCGGCCCATTGATCCCCACATCAATAAGTCCACAATCCCGAATGCAGGCGTTAAAATTGGCGGTCCTTTGGGGATTAAACTTTGCTCCACCTTTACGCTCTGACGGACAAGTGATGGAGTTGAAATCACCCGCAAGCAACCAAGGTTGAGAGATATTCTGCTCCAACCGGCGGATTGCAGCCCAAAGAGGTAGTCTATCATGATCATTAGGCTTAGCATAAACTGCAGTCAAAAGGACAGAGGTGCTGTTC
Source organism: Linum trigynum (assembly GCA_964030455.1). Classification (NCBI taxonomy): domain Eukaryota; kingdom Viridiplantae; phylum Streptophyta; class Magnoliopsida; order Malpighiales; family Linaceae; genus Linum; species Linum trigynum. The sequence continues at coordinate 51,926,314 of OZ034817.1, read as the reverse complement.
TGCGCAATACAACTAAAATGCAAGAATTGAGAGTCGCGGTCCAACTCCGTAATTGAGAAATCAGCCTCCCTCCACAAGACCCAAATTCCACCAGCAAACCCACTAGCATCCACACAAAGGTGCTTATCAAACCCCATAAGACAAGATTAGGCTTATGAGTTACCACATACTCTTTAAACGTCGAAAGGAATTTTGGGTGTTTAGCCCCCCGGCAATTCCAGCTAAAGATCTTAAACATAATGGAGAAAAGAGAGGAGGAGAGCACACGAAACTTCCCTGACCCAAATTATCAGCCACGGCATCAACATGTCCCCTCCGGGATCGGGGTGCTGTTAGCCACGGGGGTTTCCATCTGGTTATCCGCCAGATTTGTTGCAGTCTCCGTCATCAGATCATCATCTTTCTCGGTCCTCCCATCCTTCCCTTCCTCCGCAGATAGCTTTTTGGTTTGGGAGACGAGCTCCTCCACCGCCTGCCTAGGAAGCGAAACTTTTTTCTTCTGTTTGGTCCGAATTCCATGGCTGGAAGCTGATGTCGGTCCCTGTCCCTTCTTCATAACTCGTAGTTGAGTTGAATTCTTGTTCATTTGGGAAGATTTAGTGCGCCTAGGCCATTTGCTGTAGTGCCTCCTGACAGACACACTTTCGATAGGGACTTCTGTCGGCTGCGAGGAGCAAGAGTGGGCATTGGACGGGTTAACTGAGATAGGGGCCGATTGGGGTTCCTGGGCTGGGCCTTCGTTTAGGGTCCTTTTGGGCTGATTACCATGCTCTTCACTAATAACCTGTTGGTCCATTACCATCGCATCAGCGGACAGCCCATCCTTGGTTTCGCTTGGGCTCGGCCCAACTACCCGCCAAACTTGAGAATGGCTTGGCTTCTTGGTCTCCTTAACTACAGAGCCGTTGTCAAGAGCTGCTTTCCCCTTATTCAGACTATTATTGCCTTTTATCTCCTCGCCCTTCTGCTCCTCCTTTCCTTTTCTTGTCCTTGGCTCCACCCCATTTCCTTTCCCGTTCATTTTGTTTTGTGAAGCCTTTGTTGCTGACTTTCCTAATCCATCTCCTTTTCCCGTTGTACTTGCTGGAGTCGTGGCCTGATTAACGGAAGCCTTCCTTGTATGGTTGCGGGATTTCCGCACAACTTGCATCCAGGGGCCGTATCCCGTCGGAGGTTCCGTCGGAGAATTTTCCGGTGAGCTCAACTGAACGGATGTGGACGACGGTAAAACAGTCGCCGGTACATGAAGATTCTTGGGGCAGGCCTGCTCCGAGTGCCCAATACGGCCGCACTCAAAACAAACTTCTGGGAGATTCTCATACACCACCTGCTGCCAAAAGCCATCCAGTCTGATGCGGGTTTGAAGAGGTTTCGACATGTCAAGCTCCACATCAATTCTTGCAAACTTTCCACGCTCAAGGTGTTCCGTGTGGTAATCCAGTTTTACAGTTCTGCCTAGCAAGTTCCCCAGAGCAAACAACACTTCCCGGTGGTAGAAATGGACAGGAAGTTCAGGTAGCTGAACCCAGGCCACCACTGACCGATGAATCTTTTCTGAGGTGCGGAAGTTAGGTGACCACTGGTGAACGATCAAGTAGTGATCTAAGATCACCCACGGTCCCCCAGTGAGGGCATGGAGATAGTCATGTTCATTGTTGAAATTAACCAGGAAAGTGGAATTGTTGAGGTCCATAACATCCATAGTTCCGCTGGGTCTCCACTTCCAGCGAAGTTGTGAGCATAAATATTGGTACGAGACTGATCGCCCCAGTAGCCGGACTACTAAGGTGCGCTTCCATGGGATACAGAGGCGTTCTTTGAGTTGTGCAGAGACTTTGAGCTCAGGCTCTCCCTGAAAGGATCCCGCCTCTAAATCATGTTCGCCGATGAAGACCCATTGGTTGCCTTTGGGTGATGACGGCGTCGGAGCCCCTGCTAACGCTGACTTGTAGCTTTGCTGTGCGGGGGGTGAGGCGCCTTGAATACTCGGGGACGGGGGAGAGGGCTGCACAGAGAGAGGATCCGGTGGGCGTCCTGTCAAGGCCAGGGTCGCCGCCGGAGAGCTTACAGAGTTCGGGGGAAACGAGAGCATCTTCTATTCAAGTCCTCCAATATGATTTCTCTGTTTTAGGGAATTTGTGTCATTCGTAGTAGAAGGTCTCTAGTGCTACTACTACGACAATTGTTCTAGAAAGAAAAGGAAAAAAAAGCGAAAAGCTTAATGATACTAATTGTATGTCTTTACCGATCGAGTAACTTGTTCAAGATTTTATGTGAAGAACTCTGTAACCGCCCTCTGTTTCCTCTTCATGAGAAACAACACCCATGCAATAATCATGATCTCCACTCCTAGTCTCGCTTGTGAGTCAGTTGCTTTTAATTTGTCCACGGTTACAATGCAATTGTTGATCAGATTAATTTTGTGGTTTGCTGTTAGGTAGTCGACATTCCTAAGGTGACTGTCACGACCTTACTCTCGATCGTGCGGCCCTAGCTCTCAATTCCGTTAGAGCGCTAGGCAGCCTTTCTCTCAACTCACTTGAAAGCAAAGAACAAGAACAAAGACAAAGGAAATGGGAGAACTCTCTAGTGTGTATTACTCTCAAAAATGATGGAATGAGTACAAATGAGGGAGATGGCTCCTTATATATGCCTCTCCACATACAAGGCATCAATGCCCCTCATAAAGTCCCTCTACTACATCAATACACCCCATTAAGTCCCCCCATTATGCACTCTATCAATGTCACCATTATGTGACTCATAAGTGCACTATAAAGCTCTACATTATGGTGGAGAATCCTAGGAGCATCTCTATGCTACTAGTCTTCCATGCATGCCACATGTGCTGCTGCCATGTTGTCACCTTGTTGGCGCCATGTCATCTGCCACATGCGCCTTGAATACTTGGGGACGGGGGAGAGGGCTGCACAGAGAGAGGATCCGGTGGGCGTCCTGTCAAGGCCAGGGTCGCCGCCGGAGAGCTTACAGAGTTCGGGGGAAACGAGAGCATCTTCTATTCAAGTCCTCCAATATGATTTCTCTGTTTTAGGGAATTTGTGTCATTCGTAGTAGAAGGTCTCTAGTGCTACTACTACGACAATTGTTCTAGAAAGAAAAAGAAAAAAAAGCGAAAAGCTTAATGATACTAATTGTATGTCTTTACCGATCGAGTAACTTGTTCAAGATTTTATGTGAAGAACTCTGTAACCGCCCTCTGTTTCCTCTTCATGAGAAACAACACCCATGCAATAATCATGATCTCCACTCCTAGTCTCGCTTGTGAGTCAGTTGCTTTTAATTTGTCCACGGTTACAATGCAATTGTTGATCAGATTAATTTTGTGGTTTGCTGTTAGGTAGTCGACATTCCTAAGGTGACCCGTCGAAAGCGATTCGTTTTGGGACATAATTAATTAATTCTGAATTTGGCCTCTAAATGCCTTTAATCTCTCCCCTTTACTTCAGTTAGTCAATCCAATCAACTAATTAATTCATTAATCTTGCTCTTTGATTTTCGAAAGATATTACTAAATTTCTAAAAAAAAAAATATCTCTAAAGGGATTATCTTAGATTCAAGAAAGCGTTAGGCATAAGGTGAGCGTTGAGATTCTGTGTTGCCCCTAGCAAGTTTAGGCGTCACCTAAGCGTGGCTAAGCGTTAGATGTTAACGTAGCAAAATATCTCACACTTGCCCAGCGGCGGATCCAGAACACAGAAGAGCCCTGGGCCGCATTTTATTAGAAAATTAGAACCGTAATAAAATATAATGATTATGGTTTTTTGCAATGTAAATTGTACACGGCTGTATTTTAATTTAGGGAATGCATCAATAATGAAGTCTACATCCATACCAATAGTATACACTGTTTCAAATAAAATACTTGAGCAATCAACGAGAAATTCATTGCTCATTTTTTTGAGCAAATCAGTTCTCACATGTTTCATTGTTAAAAAGGTTCTCTTCGTAGTAGCTGTTGAAACGAGCAGCATCAACACTAGATAAATCATTCGACTAATCAATTTGCATTGTGTGTCCATCCATGCACACCAGCTGCTTTAGTAAATTTGTAAGGGAACAAACCTCATATTTTTTTTAGTCTTTTACGTTTTAAACTTTTTAGTATTTTATGTTTCATTGTTTTTTTAAGACGCATAATCTTTGGGCTAAAATTTCTAGACTAAATTTAGAATAGTGATTTGAATATGTTCAACTTGATAATTTTTCTAGTTAAACCCAATCTTATCATAGAATAACACTGAGTCGAATATCTAAAATCAAAAATTTCATAAGTACTATAGTAACTACCGATCCAAAGGAGGGCTGGGCCGGGGCCTGGGGTGGCCACCCCCTGGATCCGCCAGTGCACTTGCCTAAAATCATAAGTGTTTTAACCAATATCATCACATCTACCTCTCATTTATAAACTTTCCTCAACAACACATGGTAAAACATAATACATAGTATGGAGAAATAAGTAAGGAAGAAGAAGCTTGAAAATAATGAAAGGGATTAAGAGCGAAGAAGCACAAAAAGGAAAGAAGAAGCTACTCTAAAGTTGACTGTCTCTAATTATATCTTAGTCTAACTATAAGAAATCAAGACCGTACTCATTAGTAACATATCAAAAGATAGGAAAAAAATACCGTTACATCATTTTGAGGTACAACTCAATGCTGGTCATATTAAGATGAATTTGAGTGACAAAGCCAACAAGTTAGCAGTCTACTATCGTTTATTTATTTTGCAAGTGATGTTAGAGCGCACTCTACTCTCCTTTAAAAACTTGTTGATCTTAATAATTTTGTTAATATATTTCTTTTTTGACAAAAGATAATCATATATTGATATAATCAGATCGATAATTACATCCTGGAATTCAGCCAGGCCTGAAAGTCAAAATAACGACATGTAGTCGGGAACAAAGACAGGGCCTGTCTAGCTACACTATGAGCTACCCTATTGCTACCTTCGAACCTCATTGACACAAAACCCTGCATTATACACCAGCTGATCGCTTCGCGCAGGGTAAGAACTTCCGCCACCATTGGGTCATCTAGCCGAGGGAACTGAATACCCGTCGCCCAGACGGTCTCGCCTCCCTCATTCATGAGAACAAAGCCTCCTGCCGAGTGAGACCCTGCGCGGACTTCTCCATCCCAACGGCACACAGGCCCCTCCGCCCCTCCCAACCCCCCCAAACCCGTACTAGGGGGCGCCAGCGAGGGGCGCCGGGGATCCTTAGGTAAGGTCAACCATTCCCCAATTTGCTGGTGATACTGCCACATAAGAGCATGGATACCAAATTGCTTCCCATCAAAGACCACCCAGTTACGGGATCGCCAAATCCTCCATAGGATAGCAATAACTTCCATGACCTACGAAGGTTGGTGCAAGATGGCCAGCAACTTCTTCATAAACAACGGGAATGTATGCCGAGGCAAGCCCTCCCCAAGATGATCCAGATTAGACTGAGTCCACAGGGCCCTGGCCACCGGACAATCAAGGAAAAGATGCTCCATCGTTTCCGATGAGGCCCAACACACAGGACACCGGGCAAAAACATCAATTTTCCTCTCAATTAGCGCCTCAGTAGTCGGCAGAATTCTGTTCAAAAGTTGCCAGGCAAAAATCTTCAATTTCGGGGGGATATTGGCTTCCCAGAGACGGATCCAACTAGCTTTGTCCATCCAACTAACCTGTGATCGCCACCGCCCATTCAACTGATCTAGACGAACTGCTAAGTGATAGGCCGACTTTACCGAGAAGATCCCATCAACAGTAGCATGCCAAACCAGCCGATCCTCAATATTCTGCCTAGGAAGGGGCATTGCCAGAATAGCTTGGCATGTCGGGGGATCAAACCACTGCATAAGCTTCTCCTCGCACCACCGACCTTCCCCTGGGCAAATGACCGCAGAGACCTTTATTTCCCCTTCCACAGGAAGGACCCGCGGATTATACACTGGGGGAACCGGGCACAGCTGTGTAATCCAGTTAGAGTCCAGTAAGGGGGTTGTTTGCCCATTCCCAATCTGCCATCGTAGCCCTGCCGACAACAACTGACGTCCATAAAGAATGCTTTGCCAGAATAATTTTGTTAATATTGAAAATGGTAAGTATCAAACAATATCTCTATACCATATTAAGATGAATAGGGATCTTGGTAAACCAAATCCCTTTGTTATATTATACAATATATGACAGTTGATGAAGTCATTGCTGACGATTCTCATAATTTGCGGTTATATACATCTGTCTCTTTCGCTTCCCACTACTTTAGTGATCATCATTGCTCAACTAAATCAATAAAACAGAAGATAGATCATATTACATAGGTATTTAACTCCAACTTCGTCTTATAATTAACTACTTATTTCTTTGCTTAATATCTCCATGCATGTGATCCACGGAGACGATCATATGGTGCAACATTTTCCTTATCCATATATTCCTAGCATTTCACTGTTCTATTACCAACTAGTTTGTTCTAAAAATTTGAATTGTTGAAAGAAATTTAAAGTACTTAATCTAATAAACTAATTGATTATGTATTCCACTAAAAATTAACTCTGGTGGGTAAATGATGATGATGGCTGGATCGCGATGTTGGTGGGAGCTGCAATTACAAATGTTGTTATCTTGCATGCTTCTTCCAATAATAATAATAATTAGTTTTGCATGTTAATAGTTGTATTTGTTGGTTGGTATGATCGTACCCGTCAACTTCTCGTGCTCATTTGTATATCTCCTAGTAATCCGCTTCTGGTAGGATCGGGCTTGGCGGTTTGACGGCCATAACTTTGCGCTCGGTTGTCCGATTGACGCAATTTTTTTTTTTATTCCGCACAACTTTTCGAGACCTACGCAGCGACAAACCTCCTCTTGCGTCGCTGCCCGCCTAAAATGAAAAAAAGAGGAAAAAAATTCGCGAAAAAAATAAGTCAAAAAGGGGTGCATATATATTTCCTTGCTGTTTTCTCCTTGCGTGATGATGGCCTTATGACTTGTAATCAAATGCATGAAACACGAACCATATATAATATGGCATCTAGTTTTCCTTCATATTAAAACCCTAACTTGAAAGTAGGGGAGACTTTCCAATTTTCCATGGCATGATTAGGGCATAAAAGAAACGAGTTTACAGGGCCATTCAAAGAGGAATGAAGTGGAAGGGAATGGCTTTACTCATATTTGTTAAACAAACTGTGGGAGGGTTAGTAACACGTTAGCATGTTTACACACATGTCATATTTTATAGCTCCTGAAAATGTTGTAAAATAAGTTAATATAATTAATAGGATAACTAAGTTTATGTACCACCTATAATAACGTGGGAATCTAGTTATATAAGACACTCGAGATAGTGAACTATAAAGTTTCTCTCTCGGTGAACATGATTTAAACGAACTTTTCAAGCGAAAGAAGAACATACATGATGTTTCAAATAACAACGACGTATATGAAATCTGTCGCCCTATATATTGAACGGGCAAGAAGATAATAGTAGAATCTCGCTGTAAAACTAGCTTAATGTATTCCTCATTTTTCATGTAAGTTTTTGAAGGTAAAATAATTGGCATGATTTCTAGTGATATGACTGCATCTTCAAAACTGACGTTTAAAGTCTTCGACTAGTAGCTTTCATGCGTCTAATTAATTACCTTTCCTATCTCTCCTTAGCTTTATCTCGTCGATATATTAAAATGCATCCGACGGGGAAATGAATGAAGTGCACATTTTTCAGCCATGTTCCAAGTATATGCGCATATATATTGCTTTCCCAGTTCCCACAAGGCCAAAATAGCCAATAAAATAGTATATTCGCCGGTCAAAAATTGCTCAAAAAGAAAGAAAGAAAGAAAGAGATTCACCTCCCACTTCTTTTGGGGACATGGACTACTCATATTCTTGTTTGTCATTCCCTTCTTTCGGTTTCTTGTTTCATCCCCAGAGATCAATCACTTAAAAATATCCAAAGTCATGTAACCATTTCTAAAGGTGATACGTCTGGCGGCAGAGCCACATTCATCTAACTAGGTAGGGTTTTATATATGGAGGAAACCACTCGAAAAAATAGGAATATATGCTTATGGTGAGTTGCGTTGAAGTTCAAGTAAGAGAAATTTGGAGTTCGCCTAACAATTTCGTACCGTCCTTTTATCAGCTTGGTCGATCGAATTAGAGGTGTTTTTGTGTATGGCTCATAACCGTCCATTTCGTAATTCAACTAGTTTCAATTAATGATGATGGGTATATCAATAAAAGGTCATATTGGTTATGTTCTATATTGTGAATAACGTCGAATAAATCATCAATAATTGATCTTTACCGGTCCGGGGGTGGATCGGGATGGATTGTAGGTGAACATAATTAAGACAAATTAATAATAAATGCATTACAATTAGTCGGCAGGTCGAGAGGAACATGGTAATTAAACTATGTGAGGTCTCTTGAATATTTTTCTCGCATCAATTGTGTGTAGGGAGCCATTTGAGGGTTTGATTGACCTGGGGAAACAAATGGTTATACGTACGTTACAAAAGGAAAGAGGGTATGGATTATTTCATTATTTGTGATAATTGATAAACAAATAGCTTCGCATCTAATGGAAATATTGCGTACACAAATAATTATATTGGATTCCAGTTAAGTAGTACATATGATATTTAAACGTACCACGAGGATACGACCAACCAAATACGTTGTTATATATTGCATCTCAATTAAGGGGTCTCCTAAAAAATCCCAGATAGATTATGGGCAAAATCTTTGGATTGGATTACATGAGTTGGATTTTTATTATGTCACCTACATATAAGCCGATCTAATTAAGAAAAAGTGTTATTCTAATTAGAGTTCATGAGTGAAAGGGGTGTGTTGAGGGCATGACGACCGACAAGATCAATTCGAGGAGGATGAGGACGGCGTGGTGATAAGATTGACACGTCAGAGGGAGAGGAATTAGGGTTCGTTTATACTTGTGATGTACCGTGTGGAAACTATAGAGAAGGGATGTGCCGAATTTGAGAGAGCCTCACTAGGGAAGGGAGGAAGACGATATTGTTTGGTGACTAGTGGTAGTGAATAATAACTTAACAGACCGATTAGGTAACCGATTTCGAATTGGTTGATCAATCAATTTATCATTTTGATTTTTTAAGTTAACCGGCGATCTGTTAAACAACCCTTCTAATGGTGCTCAAAGATCACATCAAAAGCCTCTACCTCTATATACCAGCCATGAAAAATACATTCTGAAAGAGAATTAAAAATATCTATACACAAATTTCAACTAATAAGATGAAAACGCTTGTGCATGTTACCTTTGTTTCTTTCTTACAAAAATCATGATACCATTGCTTTTCAATTGCATGGTGGTAAGACTAGAGGAAAGAAAGGAAACAAAAAGGCTACAAATTAAAGGCATTCAACAATTTCTGAAGATAAGATTGGTTAAAGGTGGAATATATAACTTAGCCATCTAAGGAAGCAATGACATAAGGTGGAACTACTTTGGTTCCCCTTTAAGGGAAACTTCTAGGATGGATCAGGTTTGAGAGATGACCTTCAAGTGTAGATGCAATTGCACTTGCCCAACTACCCAATTAAAGCTATTCTTATTATTCCTTTGTAAATGTTGTCTAAGGGGAGATGATCTCAAAATATATATTCACATAAGAATTTTGAACAACAGGTGTGATCCATGGCAGTTGATAAGTCCAAAAGGACTAGAACCCACCAATCAATTAAATACACCTAATTATTAGAAACCCCAGTATAATAAACTAATGATGATTGATAAATAGGAATGGAGATTCCCAACTTGGGTTTTTCTTCTATAACTTATAATCTGCACCTGTTCACCCAGCTAGCTTGGGAGTAATTTAAATTAGTCATTAATTTTTTAATTTATTTTAAAATGTATTATGAAATGATTAAGAAGATATTGGGAGATGCCTTCTTTGCTAATTGGGAGATGTCTTCTTTGTTTATGTGATCTACCTACACATTCAATTTGGTTTCATTAGATTTTGTTTTTCTCTCGTTTATGTCTTTCTTTCTTGTTGTGGCTGTTATATTTAACGAAATAACTAGGTGGGTGTGCCGCGCTTGGCAGCGGCAATGCAGTGCGAAACAAAATGTTAGCCCGTGAGTATGTTTTGACTATTTATGATTACATACATTTGACTATATACCGAGCTCCAAATTAAAAATTACCCACCTTTAAACACAGTTTGAAATAAAATACTCAACTTGCTAACAACTACGATTATTATCGCATGCGTGTGAAGTAGCAACTAATAGAAATACTAACAAACTAAACATAATTATCTACAAACATGTATAACCTCTATATATATAGAAGGTTATGTCTTCGGTGCACTCACATTTTTGGGTGCATTCAATGCACTCGCTTCATATTTGTCATTATGAGCATGCGATTCAGGTCAAAACAATGTTAATCATCACGTATGATACGATGAAAAAGAAACCCCATGAATTAGCACAAAAATTATTCAAAATTTACATTAATTTGAAGAAATTATGATTTATAGATTTAGGGTTAGGGTTCATGATTTGGGGTTTAGGGCAAAAGTTCAAAATTGAAGGTTTAGGGCTTAGGGTAATGCATTGATTAGTTGTGATCTTATATTATATTATCATATTACACTAATCTTACCAATTAAAATAAAAAATTGATGTCTTAAGGCTACTTTTAGAATTGGGTGCATTGAATGCACTCATTTTTGTGAGTGCACCGAAGTAGCCACCATATATAAAATTATAGAAACCTCGTAAAGTGATAACAAATTAACATTTAATTAAATAAAAACAAAACAGTTTTGAGGAAATGAAAAACTTGCAGGGATTATCCCACCCATTATCTGTCTCTCCCAATTACTTAGTCCACCTCAGATCCCATTATCTAATCTTATAAATGAAAAAATCCAAACTTTATCTCATTCCTTCAACCCATTTGATATCACGATGATTCTCCCCTTTTTGAATTGAAATCCTACTCTCTTTTCATTTTCATCGTTGACAACTGCAATTACCCTTCATTTCTTCTTCTTGGGTTGTCTTCAACCAGCAGCAAACTAACCAACAGAGACACGCAATAGAATCCCCCAAATCCAATTTCACTTTTGCATGTTCTGCTCAATTTGATCAATGAAATTGGATATCAGCTGAATCTATTCTCTGTCTGACCGTCCCGTTCTCATCGCCTAGGTTCCCCTTCAACTTGAATCAAGGATCTAGAGCGGCACCATGCATCTTCTTCAATCAATAGTGAGGGAAGTTTAGTTCCCCTTTTTGTTCATTTGTGTGTCCTCTATCTACAGTACTCTCATCCTCTCAATCGTCATCCATCTCTAGACAATGGGTAGAAGCAATATAGGAAAAGAAGCAGAATAGAAAAGTGGGAAGATGAAGAAAGCTGACTTCTGCTTGTTGAATTGATCGTCGCTGTCTTTCATGAGCAGATCCTAAGTATAGGACAACATGCAGAGGTAAAATTGAATTGGGGGGGGTTCGATTACACCCCTCTCTTTATCTTCTTCATCCCACTCTCTGCCTCTCTTGTTCAAGGCAGCCAAAGAATCCTTCGATTGGAAACTGGGGCTTTTTCAAGAAGAAGATATTTGGTCGTGGACGGAGTGATTACTTATAGGACAAGGACAGAGAGAGATTTGAATGGGAATTTCTTAATCTTATTGCTTCTGCATTATGATCAGGGAAACCCTTCTTCTCCGCCGAGATCGCTCGCCTGCCCTCTGTATGTCCTACAATGGGCAGGCTTAAGCCCAACCCAATACAAATCCTAAACCCATGGACTAAAGCCCAATTGGAAGAGAGCAGTGTAGGTTACGCGCGCTCACAGGAGTAAAATGAGAACGTACGTTAGTTAATCATTATTAGGCAACAGTAACCAAACTTTTGCTTTATATATATTAACATACCCTTTGCAGAGTTCATTTATTTGATTCTATAATATAATGAAACTCATTTTCATCTAGAAAAAAGTGTACCACAACGGCCGAAGTGTGATTGAAGATTACAGAGAAAACTAAAATTGCAAGAAAAGGATAAATAAATACATATTAATTACAATTTCTTGGTTCGATCTTATATAATTGTCTTCATAAATTAATAGTATATAGAAATCTAGGTCGAGTTGCCAAATTGAGAATTCAATACTCTCCAAACCAAATCTTAGGGGCATATGGCTTGATGTGCTAACTAATGGTGGTTAATCAATAATCATGTGATGATGAGAAAGAAGATCCTAGCTAGCTATAGAGATCGAGGACTACTTCCCCTCGATCGATCTTTCATGCTAGCTGACTCGCAAATTGTTAGTTTATTATAATGGCTCTCAAATTCCAATATTGTAACTACCGGTTGCTAGTTACGAACAAGGGTTTGGTCTAGCTCAATCATGCTTGTAAGTTGTACGATCATATGTTAAGATTCTAAAGTATGCATATGATTCTTCAGAGTTTGGTGCCCTATTCATGACTGTAATTAACATTTGAGAAATGAGTACCTCGATGTTTGCTTATAGTTTTATGAAGGGTTTGAAAACAAAGGTCACTAAACTTGAGAAATTAGGAACACCGAGCACAAAACTCGGTTCTACGACTACTAAATCGTTACATTGAATGCATTAAGATACATAGTGGTGCATTATAATTTCCGCAGCCACCTAGGATATTATTATTATTATTATTATTATTTGTCTTTCGGTTGTTATTTGGATTATTATATTATGTCTTGCTTAGGAAGTTATTGTTTACTAGTCGGTTTGGGATTGGGTTTCCATGTCATAAGGGGAAAGGGGTTTGTGGGACTTGTCCTATAAATATGTACCTTTGCTCTTTGTTTTATTCATTCGATCAATAAAGTCTAATAGTTTAGTAGTAATTTAGTTATCTTCATCGCATTCTTAGTTCGTTCGTCAGAGAGCTCGAGTTCTACGACGCGTGAGAATCTATCACGCGCCAATTGGTATCAGAGCCTGGTTCCGAGTGAACCAAGCCAGGAGACCATGCCACCGCGCAAGCAGCCAACGACACCATCATCACCAACCGCCGCCGGCGACGAGGAGCTAGGGCTTCAATTTCAAGTTCTCGCCGGTCATCAACAGGCGATCGTGGCTAGGATGGAAGCTCAGGATGCTATCAACCGCGATCACGAAGCAGCCCTGGAGCATCTCCGCGTCGACGTTGGGCAATTGCAGCGTGGTCAGGAGAAACTTCAGGATGGACAGGATCGGTTGTCGGAGGAGATCAACGTTGTCCGCGTCGAGCAAGGGCGGTTGGCGAACGACGTCAGCACGATCCTCGCAATCCTCTGCAACCCGCCTTGGGAGAAGAAGGAGGCCGAGCCATCGAAGGAGCTCGACCTCGTCGCTGGGGGAAAAGGTCGCACCATCGACCAGATCACGGGTGCAGAGAAGCTGAAGGCAGTCGCCGTGGACGAGGGGTTTCATTCTTCCACGAGCGGGAGCTCGACACCGACGCCGGGAACGAAACCGGAAGTGATGAACGGAGCACCGGTCGAGAGCGTGGGGCGCAGTGGAGGGATCGGTCGCGGGATTCCCGTCGGAGCTGGCTGGGGGAATCTCGCCGTCGATGGCGAGGAGGAGCAGGTCGTCGCCCAAGGGGGGAGGCCACCGATGAGGCCGACTCCGGAGCCCACCAACCGCGGAGAAGTATTTCATGGGCCAGGGCCCAATATGGGTGGCCTGACTGGGGCCTTGCTCTACGGGGTTGGCCCAGGAGCAACCGAGGGAGGCCGAGCTGGAGACAGGCCGTCTGGGCTAGGCGTGATCACGGGCGGGCCGGAGCGAGCGGAGCAGTGGGCCTGGGACGCAAACGTGCCCTATGGACCGGCAGGGTCGAGCGCTTGGCCTGGTCTTCCGGGGAATGGGCCGCGCCATCAGTGGCCGCCGAGTGGGCCAAGAGCGCAGGGAGCTGGGCCAAGCAGGCCATGGGCTGCAGGGGCAAGTTGGACCGAGCCCAGACCACCGCTCGGGCCGGGTTAGCAGAGGTGGTGCGGACCCGCTGTGGGCCGACCCCAAGTCCACGGGCCGGGCGACCCGTATTCGGGTGGACCGACTAGGTTGACCCAACCCATGGGTCAATTCGAGGAGCAAGGTCAAGCAATGTTTCGAACCAGGATCGCACCGCTCGAATTTCCGAAGTTCACTGGCAAGGAAGATCTATCTGGGTGGGTCTCGCATGTTGAGAAGTACTTCCGTTACCAGTGCATTCCAGAAGATCAGAAGGTGGCTCTGCCTACTTATCACATGGATGGTGACGCGAACCAGTGGATCATGTGGCTTGAGGAAGAATTCGCGAAGTACGGGGTGATGATGACTTGGAGCAGTCTATGCGCCAAGTTATGGAAAAGGTATGGGTCATCGGAGAAGTCGTCTGGACATGAGGCGTTGGCCAAGATTCGTCAAACTGGTTCCGTTGACGAATATCAACATACCTTCGAGAAGTTGCTGAATCGTTGCCGCGGTTGGACCGAGGTTGCGATCATGGGGTCCTACATAGGAGGATTAAAGCCGGAAATATCTGCCTATATTCGAGCTTTTAATCCGCAAAACACTGGCGAAGCGTATCGATTGGCTAAGATACGTGAGGAGGAGTTGAGCTTTGAGAAGGGATCAACGAGGACTGCGCCGCGGACTGCCACCGCCGATGCAACTTGGGCGCCACCACCACTTGCTCCAGTTGCACCACCAGCGGCTCCGCCAACTGCGCCAACAACAGGGCGAGCTCCGCCACCTCCGCCACGGCGCATCATTCGCAACCTGTCACCGGAGGAAGCTGCTAGACGTCGTCGCGACGGGCTGTGCTACAATTGCGACGAGAGGTTCACATATGGGCATCGCTGCGCAAATGCGAACGTCTTCGTTATGATCGACAACTTCAAGGACGAGGATGGCGGAGAAGAGGAGAAAGAAGGCAACCTCGGGGACGAGGTTGTTTAAAGAGGGGGGGGGGGGGTTTGGTGCATTATAATTTCCGCAGCCACCTAGGATATTATTATTATTATTATTTGTCTTTCGGTTGTTATTTGGATTATTATATTATGTCTTGCTTAGGAAGTTATTGCTTACTAGTCGGTTTGGGATTGGGTTTCCATGTCGTAAGGGGAAAGGGGTTTGTGGGACTTGTCCTATAAATATGTACCTTTGCTCTTTGTTTTATTCATTCGATCAATAAAGTCTAATAGTTTAGTAGTAATTTAGTTATCTTCATCGCATTCTTAGTTCGTTCGTCAGAGAGTTCGAGTTCTACGACGCGTGAGAATCTATCACGCGCCACATAGGTACTCCTTCCACTCTTATATCCGGATATAGGGAAAAAGACCCCACTACTTTTAGTTACCTTTTGTCCTCTAAAATTTGAAACTAATCTTTTAGGCCATAATCACCATAAGATTTAGCCCAACTCAACAGAATCAAAATTCAATGCAGAGTGTCTGATATAGTCGATTATAATCATGGCCTTGGTCGTCAACCCATTTGTGAAATGCCTTGGGACCAGGTGAGTTTTTCAAAACAAATCAGAACTTTCTTCATCTTCTCCCGGCACTAGGAGAAAGAATCGTTATAGATAAAAACGTCCATGAATACTTCCACCACTTCTTTGGGCAAATCATCAAAGGTTGTTGGTAATGTGGCAGATGCATTGTACAAGCCAAATGAAATTTGGCGATAAGTAAACGTGATACGAGTACTTGAAGGTAGTCTTCACTTGATCCACTAGAATGCAATGTAAATGCATTGCAATAGCCTTGAGTTTCATTCCATCTTTCCAAGAGTAAACTCATAGTGATTCACATCTAAATTGGATCTTTGGGAAATTAGTAGTATAGTGGGGAAGAACGGTGTGGGGTAGAGTGGGGCATATTGTACTTGCAAATTTCACGTGCAATCCCACGACTACACTTTGTCTCTCTTCTCTTTGCTTGTCAATTTGCCGTAATTATTGGCTCCTGTAAGTTATTTCCCTAGCTCCATGGTTGGATCCATTATTTTCTTTTTTGGTCTTTGCACATTCCAATCTTATTAGTGACCAGGCTTAGATCCATATTTCAGTTAAAATATGCTCATCATTTACATTTCAGTCAACTTGTGTGTATTTGGTCAAACTCATGTGGTTTGGAATATTTTATTCTGAATTATGTATACTAGAAAAAATCTCGCGCTATGCCGCGGATGATGGTATACTTGTATTGATATTAGTTGTTCCATTTTTAATTTAAATCATCTATGTCAAATTTTCTCTTAAGTATGTTGCGGATGATGGCGTACTCGCCTCTACCTATGGTTGTCATGTACATGGAATGTCAGACGGTAAAATTGAGTATAATTGGTGCCAGTTAGGAAAATGGTTGGAATATTATCGGTATGATCGATTTCCGACCTCTAAACAAAATAATGTCTTTTTCAAAAAATTAATTATCAAAAAATGCATTTTTTATTTATTTCATGAATTTGAAAATTAAAGTTTGATGCTATTTGTTGGGTACTATTATAAACATTTGGATGTTCACATTAAATATTGTATTTAAATATGAGTATATGTTATATTATTTGGAATATTGTATTTTATTTATATATGAATGTAGATTATATTCAGTTATGTTTTTATATATGAGTATTAAATTCTGTTAATGTTATTGATTTGTCATATTTCAATATATTTTGTTAAACCAATACATGAATTTAGATTGTATTCACATATGTTTTTGTATATATTATTAAATTCACTTAATGTTAATAATTTTTCATATTTTTATGTATTATGCTAAACTGATATAAATCAGTTGTATCTCACTCAAACCATACCACTTGCTAACCGGCTTGACAATCTTGCTCCACCCATTCACTTTCTCTTTTCCAAAGTCTTCTCTTCTCCCATAATACTCAAAATTGTCTTCCCTTTTAGTTTCGCCAATTAATTGATCGCAAACATAAAACGGAGCGGATCAATATATGATAAAAGCCCATAAACATGGTCCAATCAAATATATTTATTAAGGAATAGGTGGTCCAATCAAATGAAAGTATTAGACAACCATAAACATGCTTTACCTTTATATATATTAATTATTAAGGAATAAATGGTCCAATCAAATGAAAGTATTAGGCAACAGTAAACATTGAAATAGATGGTCCAATCAAATGAAAGTATTAGGCAACAATAAACATGTTTGAGCTTTATATATATTAATGAGTATGCATATATTATTGTGCATTTTACTTTATATATTGGTGAGTTTTAGTATTTGTGTCTTCAAATCTGGCTCTCTCGTAGGGAATATGCTTGCTTACAGATTGTCGTTCTTTTTTGGAGTCTTTCTTGTAATTGAGTCGTGTCTTTGTTCCATGCTCTCTGAGCTTGCCTTGGGAAAAAAATAGGATTAAAGACACGCATTCTTTATATATTCCAAATAGTGTATATTATTAAAACGTAAAAGACATGCATTCTTACTATACACATAATCTTTTTTTTTTATAATGGTGATCAAAACTATACACGCATAATCTTACTGCATACATTCTCAGAGTACCATTTATGAGATCAAGAATTCCAAACAACCCCCATATATGAACAATAGGGTATGACGAAATTTTAGATAATTACTAAAGATAACACTCCACTTATCATATTTAAGATATTGAAGAATTTATTTTATGAACAAGTATATATAACTAAATAATATAAAATATAATTTTAGATCTCATTTAACAACTCGAGTTTATTGCCATTTCACATATTCATTTGGCATCAAGAACAGAGGGCATGACTGATTATGAGTCATGACCAAAGTATTATATGAGGTATTAGTACAAAATTTTGTTCATTAAAGGAGGGGGGAAATCACCTAGCTAGCTAGTAGGGTTATATAGGTTTTCCTTTTTTGTGGGTTCCAAGAACATAATCAGCCATTGGAAGGAAGATTGATATAAACTAATTAAAGAGAGTTTAGCCACTATAAAAACAGTTTGGTGTGAAATTTATGGCCATAGCCCCTACAGAGGTGGACATATATGAATTTTAGTAACACAAAAGAAGAATTCATTTAAAAAGAACTCATTAAATAGAAAAACAAATAAAATTGATGGTGGTGTGTTTGGAAATAGAACTTATTAATCAATGGTGAAGAGAAGGAGAGGAAGATGGCTAAATAGTTCACTTCTTCACATATATAAAGGGCCCAGATTGCCACCACTACTAGCTACTTCTCATTCCTTTCCTTTCCTTTCCCATACCTTCACTTCTTTTTCTTCCAACTCAAAGCCAACTTCCCAACAATAATACCCTTTTCCTAAGAAACCCATACAAAGAAAAAAGAAACAGCAACATCAAAATTGCACTTTCCTCTCCCTTTGTCATGGAAAACCAACAACACCAGCAGCAGCTTCCTGCCATGAGATCAAGGTTCAGGCGCGTCTGTGTGTTCTGTGGCAGCAGCGCCGGCAAGAACCCAAGCTACCAGCTCGCCGCTCTTCAGTTAGCCAAAGAACTGGTACGGAAAAAAAAAAAAAAAAGTCAGATCGGTTTCGATCTCAGCGTAAATTCATGATTTTCATTACTTTGTAACATGAAGGGTAAAGTGTTGGTCTTTGTCTTTCCTTCTATTCATCTTTCAAACCACGAGGGTAAATTTCATTTCCGTTTTAATAGGAAACACGTGAGAGCTAAAATATGTCAATTCTTTATTCTGGTATGGTCTTTCTTATAGTTTTCCAATCTAGCGACGAGGTGCGAATAAAAATATTTAATTTACACGGCAAGATTATAATTGCGACCCAGATGCGAGCCTCAAATGGTGCAAATTTGGCTGATGTAATATGATGTATGTTGCAGGTTGAGAGGGAGATTGACTTGGTTTATGGAGGAGGAAGCATTGGGCTCATGGGCCTCATCTCTCAAGCCGTCTATGAAGGTGGCCGCCACGTTCTCGGGTAATTGACTGAACGAACCTCAAACCATTACACATTCTTTCTGACTCTAGAGAAAATTATCATTTTAGTCCCTGAATTTCTCGAAATCAACGATATGGTGGATCAGTTTCTGAAAAACCATACTCTTGATCCCCTCAAGGCCCTGTTCACTTTCATTTTCGTTTCCTGTTTTCTGTTTTCATGTCATAAATTTAGCAACCCAAATAAGAAAACTTGTTTACTTTTCATTCTGTTTTCTATTCGTTTCCAACTATGAAAACAAAAAGTGGCAACTTCCTCCTGTTTTTGGAAACTACAAAATATTGTTTTCACCTGTTTTCAACATCTGTTTTCTCAAAAACAGGAAACAGAAATGAAAGTAAACAGGCCCTTAGGTTAAGGTTTGGAAAGTAGATCTCCCAAGAGTTTAGGAATCTAAGAAACTGATCTTTTCTTCTGTTTTTCAACTTAATTACGAGCTCTCTAAACTAATAACCTTTTATTCTGTTTGCTCCCTTCTGTTCCTCCAGGGTGATTCCCAAGACTCTCATGCCTAGAGAGGTAATTTTAATTAATTAATTAATTAACGCTTCTATTTAAATAGACTTCCCTACTTCATAAGTTATCTGACAGATTTCACTTTTGTTCCTGATTTTTTTTCTCTAGATTACTGGAGAATCCGTCGGGGATGTCAAACCGGTATCGGGGATGCATCAACGCAAAGCCGAAATGGCTCGTCAGGCCGACGCATTCATCGCCCTTCCAGGTGGATACGGGACCCTCGAAGAGCTCCTGGAAGTCATCACCTGGGCTCAACTCGGGATTCACGACAAACCCGTGCGCACACAAACCTCAAAAACTTTTTATGGTGGTCGATCTCTGTTTACTGCATATAGCATTCTATCTCCTCGAAATTGAAAAATGGCTTCGTGTTCTTTCAGGTGGGTTTGTTGAACGTTGATGGATACTACAACTCATTACTATCGTTCATCGACAAGGCCGTGGACGAAGGGTTCGTTGCCCCGGCTGCCCGTCACATTATCATCTCTGCCCAAAATGCCCATGACCTCATGGTCAAGCTCGAGGTAACTTACTATAACTTACTACATGTGGTAAATAAGAAGGTGAAAAATCATTGTATGGCGTGGTAAAAAGCAATCCAATGAAACCCCATTTTATGTATTAAAATTTTTCTTCATTTCTAATCTGCAGGAATATGAAGCGCAGCATTGTGGTGTAGCATCGAAGTTGAACTGGGAGATGGAGCAGCAATTGGGTTACACAATCAAGTCAAACATAGCCCGTTGACTTACTGGAGAAGAATTTTACATCCTTATAAAATGTAGTTTGTCTGTTTACGAGTATTTTTTACTGTAGTATCTAATTGTAATTTACTAATTTGTTAATAGTTTAGGGTACCTTTTCAACGTGGTAATTTCTATGATAGGGTTTGTTTGCGTTTTTACCCTTATTGGTTATTTCTCTCTTGGCCACTTGTAGGTGATGATTACTATTATTTGCCATTTGGGGCTTGAACAAGTTTTGTAAATTTTTGTAATTGGTAATACAAATATATGAATAAGATTTTCGACCGTGATTAAGCAAAATGTTAATGCTTGGATCTATTTTTTTAATATATTTTTAATTATTGGGCTAGGGTTGGCTACAGATTGCTTTCAGAGCAAAGGGGGATCGATGGGGATGTTTGCATGTATGCCTAAAATGAGCAAACAGTTGTTGTTCATTTCGATCGACTGTTGCTTTGGTCTGCATATCAATTGCCATGTTCAGTTATGGAATTCCTTGTTTCTTATCTAATGAAGATAATGAGCTTATCAATTTTCCAACTTTAATCGAGGGCTTATCGGTTTTACTTAGCGGTTAAAAATCGAAAAGCCCTTAATAGTTTCGATTTCGAATTTGATTATATTGAAAATCATTAATAAAACGATAACAACATGAAAAGCCTTGAGGCAATCAAACAGCAGTAACGAATGATACGATGTCTGAAATTCATGGAAAAAAATGCTTATTGTTGGGACTGATACGTCTATATGGATTGTTATTCTTGATTTTGATAGATGTTTTAATCTGGTCTCGAGGAGATTAGCGGGAAGCGGTGTTTATGAGTCTCCTCCTTTTATTCTGACCGAAACCAAATCCACTGAAGGCTTATCGATTTTGGTTTTCGACAATTGACTACTTTGAGTTTTTATTTGTAATGATTTTTTCTTCAATGAATCAAACCAAACTGAACCAAACCACTCACTATTTCATCAATGTAGCAATATGAGCCTTAATATGGACCATCAAAATTGAGTTCAAGGATGCAAATTGATGAATGTTGGGAGGTGGATAAGACTACACACCACAACCCTTCATACATGTCCCCTGCCTCCCCACCCTCATCTCTTTCAACTCGAATGTCAGAGGCAGAGGCAGAGCCCATCAACTCACTACTGATTTTCACCCCAAATGGACACTTGCCCTAATGAGCTCAGAATTTTCACTATCGAGGGACTGAAGAACCATCTGTTCCAAGGCAGAGAAGGCCACACATGTCCTTTGCTAGAAGACGTCCTCCCAAACTTACCCTTACCCTTACTCCAACATCAACACCAACACCCTTGTAATTGGATTTTGAGACCCAATCAATCAGGGCGACATTGGCGAGTTAGTAAAAGCAAGGCCAATGTTTTTGGCGACAGTGTGGGTTTTGGTGGGTTGCAGTTGTTCTGGATGAGGTCTTAGGATTAGCAGATACATAGGATGTGATTTTTCACTATTTTGTTGCAGTCCCTTCCCTTTGTATCTCGTTAGCGCTCACACGTGGGGTAATTGGCCATGTTTGGCACAGTAAGGGGGCATAAGGCAAGTCAACTAAGTGCACTCTCAGCTTCCATGGCTAACACAGTTTGCACAAAGGGAGTTGCCTGCGAGAAACACTAACAGAAAGCCCCCATTACAGTTGCTCTCAGTCTCACCTTCCAAAATCCAACATGAATCAGAAATCGATTTGGTTTTATGTGAACAAAACATTGATAAGAAAGATGTGGCTAACCCAAAATTTCGAGCCTTGGACCGGCAGATGCAATGAAGCAAGCTGGGGTTATATGAGCAATGGAGCCAATGCACAATAGTACAATTCAATCTAACACATCCTACAACAAGTATCCTTTCACAAAGCACACAAGCCTCTTTTTTTTAACAAATCAACGAATTGCATTGCTGAGTTTGTTCTTTTTGTCTCAGTTAAAGGACTGGACGACTGACGAAGTGGCGACAAGGCCAGAGAGCAGCCCAACCATGGCGGCACTGTTGTAAGTACTGGGTTCGGTCTGCATTGTGTTGTTTCTGTCGTCGACATACGAGTCGTTCTTGAATGGTCCGCCAACTAGTGCTCCCATGGCCACGTTCGGGTTGGGGTCTGTTGACGAGAGCCATTTCCAGCCGTCGCTGCAGCCTGTGGATGCATCAGCGGGGATCGAAGCTCCCCTGTGGTGCACGAATTGCGGGTACTTGTCCCCATACCCAACTAGATAGCTCAGCTTCATTGGGTTGTCGCCTAGAACGTAATCAGCCTAACAATAATGGAATGAAAAGCATGAGCATTAAGGAATTAGATCATTCCAATAACAAGAGTTCAATCCTACCAGTATTAAACAACATTAGCTCTCATGGTGAAGGGCTCAATTCTCAATCTTATACCTCTCAATCATCTATAGAACTGATGTTGCCAAATTACATAAGGATTGTGTTTGTGTTGGGCTATCTTTACCTGGGATCTAGCGAATTTCTTGAGGTCTGATGATTTGAATGTACTTCCACTGCAAGAAAACTGTCTTTTCCCTGATGTCCGCAAGTAGTCACTGTACACAGATGCTAAGAATGCTGCAGCAACAGGTTGCTGCAGGGCATTCCAGTCGCTCACCCATACCAGACCACCTGCAAACATCACCCCTTTTAACATTAAGATCAACAGAACATCTCGCGTAAATTGTAATACTAATTAGAACACTCATAATCATCGCTCCAATTTGCAGCAAACAATTGGCATTTTCGACATACTAGGCTTTCAATAGCATACTCTGACTAGATAAGGTTCCTCAATTTTGTCATATTCAGGACGAACTATGTGAATTCACACAGGGCTGCCGGAGATCCTTGATTAGCACATATGCCAAACAAGTGATGACTAGATGATCCAAAAGGGCAGCTAAGCTGTAAATGTTTCAATGTATTATACTTCCAACTCATATAGATGCCATATCATGCAAAAAAAAAAAAAAAAAAAACGATTCAAGCTTACCGTCTGTTCTGCTGGAAGTAGCTGTGGGAGAATCAGGAATAAGCCCACACATCACTGCCTCGGCCGTCTCCCTATACTGTTGAAGCCCAGAGTTCGAGGTATCTTTCTCACCCAAGAATGTCAATCTCGCCAGCAAAACCTGCATCGAATTCCACGTATTTCCATCATACAAGACAAAAACAGAAGAAATTTAGCAGCAGTTCATCCTAGGGAAATTTCACATTGCAACCATCAATACCTGGATTCCTGGCAGCTTATTGTCCCAACTGAACCAACTAGGGTTCCCAAAATCTGCAAAATCATTCCCATTCGATCCAGTCACATACTGAAGGTAAGACCGATCCCCTGTGGCATGGTACAGCCATGAAGCTGCCCATAACAGCTCATCTCCATAGCCTGTGGAGTTGTAGTAAGTAGCAGATCCTGGTATGCTATCGCAATATGAACCTCTATACTTATCCGCAAAACTAAACAACTGCTTGGCATGCTTAAGCAATGTGGATGAGTAGTCCGAATCTTTCTTCTTGAACACCAGAGATGCTGAGGCCAAAGCTGCTGCAGCCTCAGCTGCAACATCCGACCCAGGAGAACTCGCGTTCACTTGAAAAACCGGTCTCTTCTCGGTCATATCCTCTGGCCTATCCCAACACTTGTGATCTGATACAGGATCACCCACCTAACCCAATAAAACCAACATTTCAGCTTTTCTATTCACCAAATCAAATCCAAATCAAGCTGTACATGAACGAATCAGAATGAAACGAACCTGAACATAGAGCACATTATCTGAAGGGTGAGCATGGATGAGGAAATCAGTGATCCACTTGAGGGAATCTTGAGCAGTTCCAAGTTGATTCACTGCCTCCATCTGATCACCATACTCCAAGATTGACCAAGACAGAACAGTGGCAGTGAATGCCATGGGGAATCCGAACTTCATGTGGTCTCCAGCATCGTACATTCCTTTCGATAAGTCGAGCTTCACAGTCCTGCCATCTTCTAGCGCTGAATCGCCCCTCCAAGTTATCTTGTCCTCGTTCAATTTCCCAGCTGAAAAGGAAACCCTCCCAGACTGAGCACTCCAAAATGGCAAAATCTACCAAAAATTCGCAGTTAGCAATGGTAAAAAAGTAAAGACAACTACCTTTCTGGACATCGAAGAACTGGACTGCGACATTGAGAGCGTCGGAATACTTCTTCTGGATAGCTCCCGGCGGCCCCGGAATCGAATCGCCGTCGTCGTCGGATTTGTTCATTTTGTGCCTCACTACTAAGAAGATCCCTACGCCGAGCAATGCCAATATCACTAACACCATCAACCACCCGACGAAGCCGCACCCGCCCTTTTTCCCCATCTTCCTAGATCTGGATCTAATGCAACCCAGGAAAGGAAAAATGGAACCACAACACTGAATGGGGGAGAAGCAGAATGGCGAGCGGACAAAAGGGTTCGCTCCAAAATGCAAATCCCGAAAACCCCAGGTTTTGAATTTTCCGGCGGCTCTCCAATTTTCCAGCTTTCTGCAGAGCCGGTGACCGTCCGGCGGCGGATGCTGGAAGCTCTTATTAGTTTCGAACTCTCAATACAATTGTTAAGTATGAATCATGGAGTCAATGAGACCCCCGATTTAGGCAGCGGAAACCCTGATTTTAATGCGAAAAATTGGATCTTTGGCAGCTCCGAACCCCGCAGGTAGCCTCCTGGATCGGAAATTCGAGAGGGTTCGGGTTTATGCCGAATCGCCGACACCAGAAGACAGGAAAGAAGGGTGGGAAAGGAAGAGAAAGAAAGAAGGGAAAAATACGCGGGCTGGCTGATATCTGTTTCTTCCGTTGGCTTTTTGCGGTTTAATTCGAGGGTATTAAGATCCTGCCCCTTGTTCGCTTGCCGCGCGCCGTTGTGCGGGAGAGCTGGTAAGCATTTTCCAACCGTCGATTCGTTGAGGTTGATTGATCTCAGCCGTCCACCGGATCACCGACAACCAAATTCCTTTGATTTGAATTGTTTTCCCATTTTTTTAAAGAGAATGTTTGAGGTAACCATCCAACGACAACACACATCTACCATGGTCATGTTGCTCGCTATTTAAATTATAATAATCGCGTAGATTAAGAATTACGGGATATTTATTGCGGATTTAGTTATAAACTCGTGAAAAAACAATGATAAAAATCTTAAATATCATGTACACTTCGTGTTACTCTTTAACTATGATTAAACCATTATTTTTGTCGTATTTAAGCTATAATCAAGGTAATTGATACTAATGTATACCCTTTTCCTTATTTATTTATCAATAATAAGAGGTTAATGTATCGCTATCCAAAGTAACATCTTAACTATAGGGGCAATTGTACTATCAAAATGGGTTTGACTATTAAACTACATTGTATTTTTTTTTTTTTTTTGTTGCTATTAAACTACATTACTAAATGTCCAAGTAAAAACTCCATCAATTGGCGATGATATTGGATGTTGGTGAAAAGGATTCCAATTTCCAAGTCTCAACTCTCAAGCAACCATTGATTTAGTGGGGGCACGTTGTTAGGTATGGAAGAAAAAACGAACAGTTGAGCTGTCAGTGTCAAAGTTGGGCCAAGGCCTTTGCTGATACCTGGTCCCAGTTTGAAGAGGCTCTTAAGAAGGCCCAATCTTACTATCGTAGTGGACTTCGAATATTGGGCCTTTCAGTAACAAATTAAGAGCCTGTAAACAGAAGGATAAAAAAAAACCTGAAAAATAAATGGGGAGGAGGGCTTCCGGTTATTAGGTGAGATGAGGGACAGTAGCTCTTGCCCGCCGTTTCGCTTTCTCCGGCTAGCTTACAGAGTGTCATACAATTAAGTAACAAAATGGCGCCAAAATTAGTTGAGCACATCATATTCATATGTGTTACTCAATTTCGCAGGAACTACAATAAGCAAAACAAGATTTCGATGTTACATATTTGGGATTTCGATTACAACTCGAATGAACAGGTTACAGTGGTTGTTTGGACAACAAGTAAACTATACACACCCATCATCTTTCTGGTTTGAATCGTTGTTTGTATTGAGCCGGTAGATATTCAGCATTTCTTCCTCCAGTGGATGTGTTTTACCTGTTATCACAAGGCAATGCAAAGGTAGCCCGAAATCGACGGAAAGAAGCTGCTTCATTGGCCCTGCAACTATCATCTGATCCTCGCTTCCCACACGAGCGAACCCAACACAATCGGTATCTTCATCGTATGCTACAGAACAAGTTCAAAATAAGTCCAACTATAATGATTCATCCAGGATAAACATTTCGATCATAATTCATAACATCAGAAGAATCATGTAATCTCGCAGCATGAACAATGAGTAGAAGGAAGATTTTCAGCTCATTGGGGAGCCCAGCCCCTTTTAGTATAAAGCAACATTCAACCACGTATGTAGATTTCAAGGATTTCTCTTTACGTACCAGATCCTCCGAGCTTTTGCACAACTTCCAGCAGTTGCTCTATTGCAGTGTTGATCGTCATGTACCTTGGTGGTTCGTACTTCTTCTTCCCCCTGAAAGAAGCCAGCAGAGAGACTAAGAACAAGAGTACTTAGTAATGGAAAACACAATAGTTGCTTTCTTCGGATCCAAACCTCGACAAGGACTCCCACGAAGGCTCTTTCACTCGAATATCTACAGCAACAAACCCAAGTATAAGAATTTCTCATCACATTCTCAAAAAAACAAGTTGCAGCAAGTTCCCATGGCTGCAGAGGATCAACCACAGACGTATAATTCTCACCTAGCAAGCAGAGAGTATGCAGTCCAAGCTCCCTATTCTTCATTATCTTCTCGTAGAAGCTATCAGGCCTCCAAACATCAGTGAAGAACGGAATCGAAACAGTCTCGCCATATCGATAGAGCTGCAACCCGCAAATCCCAATCGCATTCATCACCGACGCATTGTGCACTACCTTAACCCCAATCCCTAATTCCCTAGCTCGAACCACTAGATCACTATGCGTCGTAGCTCTGCCAAATTGCCAAATCTTCACAAATCAGCTCATTCACCCATTCGAAAACAAAAGAAGCCCAACTAAGACGAGAAGTTCTGCTACAATCTTACCCGAAGGGGTCTCCGACGACAAGGAAGGCGACATCGGAGGTACGAGCGTCGGACAAAATCTCGTCGGCTTTCTCCTCCACCATCTCCCTGTCGGCGATCGTAATCGGCTTCCCGTATAGATTTTCCTGTCCCCGGAGAAGAAAATCTGATCAAGAACGAGAATCGGAATCGGAATCCGAAGAAGAAAAAGAAGAAGAAGGGAACTTACCAGAGTAGCGATTCCGTCGTCGGAGACGCCGAAGGAGAGCAGAGAAGTGTAAGCTTCCATGAACACTTTCTCACACTTCTTCACTGCTTCTAACCCTCTGAGAGTGATATCCTTCTCGTCGCCCAATCCCAATCCTATAACGTACAGCATCCTTCTTCTTCTTCCTCTTCTTCCTTTTCTTACAGGTTCCAGCTATGACTCCTCTGCTAAAACCCTAAAACGAAAACGGGGGAGATGAAACAGAGTCAAAACAATAGTCAAAGCCCTAATAAACACCTTGCGCCACCGACCCGACCCGACCCGAGGTATACCCGACCCAGGTGAAAGATATTTTACTTTCACCTCTCTTCTTCTTTTTTCTTCTTCAATCGACCAGATCTATTTTCTATTCTACCATTTACTGCTCAGAATGGCCTCCTCGACTACTGGCGCCATGAAAGCACTCACCGTCGATTACCCTTCCATCATTGCTCGCCCAGTCACCACCATCCCATACTTCAAGAAACCAAATGGTATCTCCCTCTTTTACACCCTCTTTTCGCGATTCTCCGACACCTTCGTCTTTCTCGTCATCGCGCTACTCTCCTACACCGGTTTCGTCACCGCCGCACTTCTCACTCAGAGCGCTCCTGCTCGAACTGACGGAGTCTTCCTCCTGGGGGTTTTCACCGGCGTAGGCTACCCATTCCTCTTCCTCTACTTCAACAAGATACACCAGTGGAGGAAGACCAACCTCGCCAAACGGCTCTTCTTCAACCCTCCTGGTGTTTTGTCCAATTCCTTTGGGTCCTTAATCTTTATGAGCTTAAACTGTGTCAAAATCTGGGCTGGTGTCTACAACTCTGCTTATGCACTGATTGCTTTGCTTGGTGTACTGGTGATTGTTTCCATGTACCTTGCTCTGAGACCCACTTATGGCTACCGTATCATTGATGGGTTATTGGCTGCGGTTGCTCTCTACGGATTTGTTGCGAGGAGGAATGATGATGTCACCCATGGAGATGATGGATCCATGGTTAACCCCTGTCTCATTGCTTTTGCTTCGTGCCTGATTACGATGTTCTACTACTACTTCGAAGCGAAAGCCAAGGAGGCCGAAAACCCTAACGGAGTTGCCAAATAGTCTTATGGATAGCCCAAGTTGTCAAAGAGATGGCCGTGCAGAAGTTGATGGCGTTTTCTTGTTAGTTTCTGCTCGTTGTAGTGTTGTTTTCTTTAGGGTTTCAGTTAGTTGCCATTGCCGACTATTGTAATGAATGATGGTAAGCAAGCTTGTGAAATAGATCAACGTTTTTGTGTATTCTGTCCCGTCTTTTTACTCTACTTACTCCGTTCCTGTTGTTGCATCTGTTTTCTGGGTTTATAGTCTGGATATGAAAACACCACCAAAAGAAAGATCGTTGTGTAGTATCAACAGTTGGATCTTCTCTTCCATATGTTCAGAGTTGGGACCAAAATTTATATCTTTCTGGTCTGAATCGTTGCTTGTTTTAATTCAATAGATGTTCAGCACTTCTTCCTCCTAGATGTATTTTGCCTGTTATCTCAGGGCTATGCAAAGGTGACCCAAAATCAACTGAAAAAAGTTGCTTCACAGGTCCTGAAACTATCATCTGGTCCTCGCTTCCCACCAGAGCGAACCCAACTCAACCGGTATCTCCATCTTATGCAGCAAGAACAAGTCGCATTTCGAAACAAGTCAACTCTATATAATGATTGAATGAAGGAACCCTCTAGACAAGCAAGTTTGCCCAAAGCTTTCTAACTGAACCTCTTCACAGGCAACTCTGAACCTCTTTTTTACTTCACTTACTCTGTTCTTCTTGTTCCCTCTGGTTTTCTACGTTGATTAGTATGGATGTGAAATCACCACCAAACCGGTTCTTAACTTGGAGCCAAGCTTAATAGAGATAATGTATCACTTTTTACTGTTGGGTCTCAACAAAAAGAGGGGAAATTGTACAGTATCAACAGTGTAACAAGAGTATAAGATCTGACGAAAAAAGCTCTATAAAGAGTAGTTGGAGAGGCACATAGATGCAAGGTTACAAGTAGACTGGAAAGAATGACTGTTGGATCTTCTCTTCCATATGTTCAGAGTTGGGACCAAAATGTACCCAAGTTCTTGGGATCGAACTAAACGTAATTCAGTCGTCGTCTTTGAATTCCCTGTCAGAAACACACAAAACACCAAAGTTCCCCTCATATTCATTCACTATGATCTTCGATTGAAATTAAAAAGAAGAAACCTAAGACTTTGCTTGCTGCACAAGATTCATCTATCATGATAGGCCGAGGGTACCTCCGATCGAGGTAACGCGGTTGAATCCCGGAGCCTTGACATGTGGTGCAAGTCAACGAACCAGCACTGTCACAGTTGATACATGGAGACACTTCTTTCTCTCCCCCTCCTAAGTCCACCGTCACCGAGCCAGTTCCCTCACAAAATCTGCATCTCTCTGGCCATAAAGCCAATTCCAATCCTCAGCAGTAAGGTAAAAGAGGAACCATGTTCAATCATTCGACGATAAATGGCATGTTGTTTCTAGGCGACATGAATGTAGGTTCAGTTGCAATGCTGCTTGTAAAGGCTATAACCCTTTTGCCTAAAATTCAATACAGTTGGAAATTTCAAAGGTCTCCGTGGCAAAATGCATTCAACAGAGCTTGATCAATTATACGTGAACAAAGCTAGCTAATAACGAGAAGTCATAGCAGATTAGGGTTTACTTACGGGCACCGGAGCCGCTACAGGGGAAGCAAGGCTGAGTGTTGTCCCTCTTTGACTGCAAGTTACCCCAAAAAAAATGTCCCAAAAAATTCAAATCGAAACCATGAACCAGAAAGGAGAAACTAATGCATCTTATAGATTCTAATTACAGTTTAAGGGAGATTAAGGATTGCTCACAGCATTATCGATTTGGGACTCGTAGAATGCTGGAATGCCAATCCCCACTGCCACGCTGACTAGCCCAACGGATATGGCTGTAATCTGAGAAAATTTCAACACCCCGGAAAATGTTCAATTCCATCACAATTGAGTGAGAAATTCAGAACCCAAATACGAGGAACAAAGGAAGGAAAGTGGAGACCGTGTTGGCGTCGAGATCAGCGGCTCTAACGAAAGGATAAGGCGGCCGCCGGGGGGATTGAAGGGTGGAGCTTCTGGCGGACTTGGAAGGAGACGAACATGGCGATTTGAGAGGGCAACAGAGAAATGCCGATTGCAGGCGAGGAACCGAAGCTGCTCCTAAGGGCATTTTGTCTTGGAGCTTTCTGGTTTATCAAGTGGCTATGGCTGCAAGGCAAGCAGAGTGAGCGGGGGGAAGAAGAAGAAGGATTCTGTTTTCTCTGGCTGGCACATCATCCAGACATCCATTGCTGTCCTTCTCCTTCCCTCCCATCCACAAAATCCACGTGGAAGGACAGACGGATGGAGATACTTATATTTGGACGAGGGCTAGGGTCCAATTAACTGCAAAGGCCCATGAGCCCATATCAATATAAGGCTTGGCCCGTCAGAAAATAATGGGGGCAGCCTGTCCCCGACGGGGCGAGAAACTCGACCGCGCCGCAACCCATTGCAAATTCTTCTTCTCTCAAGGACCTCACTCTGTGGCTAGTCGTTTAAGGACTTCGTGTGATTACCAACGAGAGGTTAAAATTTTTAATAAATTCCGAAAAATAGACTAGTTGATAAGGCTCTATCTCTCCTTTCTAACGATCATGATTTAAATTTCTTTATTAGTCCATTCGTTTAGATTTCTAACTCCGTCAATGAAATTTAAAAAAAAAAGGTTTGTTGTAAGTGATGAAGTCGAGAAGAATGGGGTTGCTTGCGTAGGTGATTACCAACGAGAGGTTAAAATTTTTAATAAATTCCAAAAAATAGACTAGTTGATAAGGCTCTATCTCTCCTTTCTAACGATCATGATTTAAATTTCTTTATTAGTCCATTCGTTTAGATTTCTAACTCCGTCAATGAAATTTAAAAAAAAAAGGTTTGTTGTAAGTGATGAAGTCGAGAAGAATGGGGTTGCTTGCGTAGGTGATTACCAACGAGAGGTTAAAATTTTTAATAAATTCCGAAAAATAGACTAGTTGATAAGGCTCTATCTCTCCTTTCTAACGATCATGATTTAAATTTCTTCATTAGTCCATTCGTTTAGATTTCTAACTCCGTCAATGAAATTAAAAAAAAAGGGTTTGTTGTAAGTGACGAAGTCGAGAAGAATGGGGTTGCTTGCGTAGGTGCAAATTCAGAACAACCTAGTAAGAACCAAGGGGTCGTTTGGAGAATATGAGTTTAAATCTATAGATTGTCAACAATCTAAAGATTCTAACTCTTCAGATTGTTGAAAATAGATTTTAAAATGTTTATTGTTTGGTAACTGTGGTTGTTAACATTCAATGAAAATAATAAAAAATATTTTTATATTAAATAATGTGTTTATCCTTAATAAATAATTAGAGTGGTTCGAGAAATATTAAAAACTTTGTTAATAAATATATTTAATATGATAAATAAATAAAACAAAGAGAAAAAGTAGGAGAAAAAAATCTCACGAATCAAGATATAGAATCTCTCTGATTATGAGAGATTTGATATCCATAGATTTTAGAGATTTGAAAATTCTAAAGCTCAAATCCACAATACAAAAAACAATAAAAAAACATAACTTTCTATAAAATCTACGGATTTAATGAATCCACGCCCTAAATTCCATTCTCCAAACGACCCCTAAGAAGAGAGAGAGATAGATGGGTGGAGTGGAGTGGAGTGAAGTGGAAAACAGAGCTAGCTAGGGTTGTTTTTCTTGATAGTGACGCATCACCAAACCAAAATTATAATTACAGGGCACATGAAGAGAATGAAAAAAGTACTGGAGATGAATTGGCAAACACCCCAACTTCATTGTTGGAATGGGGTAACCTATGGACCAACCTTGGACAAACAACCACGCCTTTTAAGCATCAAAAGCCTAAGGGGGTCTCCTCATGATCAATGAAATGATACTGCAATTATGAAGAATGATTCCGTACTTCAGTTCCAATAGCAAGAACATTGGATACGCAATTTAGTGATTAGCGTATATGATCGGTTGAATTAGGGGTCGTTTGGTAGTTGCGATTGTTTTGTTGAGATTGTTACTATACATATATTGTTTAGAATGCATCATTTTTTTTTGTTTTTTAGCAGAAACAATGCATAGATTGTTTCTGTGATGTAACAGAAACTATCACTCAAAATGAGTGATTGTTATATCTCAACTTTTCGTTGTGATTGTTGAGATAGTTGAGTTGAGATTGTTTTGCCTCAGCTTTTAGCTGATGTGACATAAACAATCAGACATACCAAACGTTGTATTCTACAATGCATCAAATTCGACAATACATGTATAATATTATACATGTATTCACAACAATACATCTATTTAACAATCGCAACTTCCAAACAACCCCTTAATCTACTTACTAGTTGAATTTATTACAATATTACTGCGATTTGCATGATATTGATGTATTACCCATAAATGAATTCCATACGCATTATAAATTGAGATGGGCAAACGTGTTGGAATATGATGATGCAAAATCTGATGTTATATGCTCATAGCTAGGTATAGAAACACTCTCTTATTGAGTTGTTTCCCTGTCCAAATGGCCTCATACATATCAATTCGCTTTCTGTGTTCTGGAGCAGTGCTTTTTTAGTCAATGGCTCTTTTCCATCTTTGGGGCACACATTTGCCTTTTATGTTCTGTTTCCTCTGGCCCTTCTGTTCTTTCTCTCTCTCTCTCTCTCTCTCTCTCTCTCTCTGTCTCCCGAGATAGGCAGATAGCTTTGCTTGCAATTGACTCAAGGTAACAATTCGTGCCGTCTAGACTGGAGCACTTTCCTTCTTCAATCCACTTGAGATGCAAACCAAAGTAAGGCAGGCAGGCAGCCTTCGTTAATGTTTTCATTTGTTAATAGGAAACGGAGTAAGGGTTGTCATTACTATATTATTATTACTGGGGAATTAGCTGGTGAGGTAATGAATGAATTCCCTGAACTCATTTACCCCTAACCACGTGCCTTCCTGAACCGTTTGAAATTTGGAGGGAGGGAGTCAGGGAGCCATTCCCAGGGTTTCGACAAACCGTGACCCTCACTAATCAATCAAGCGATATGAGGAGGGTAGAGGTGGCAATTGGATCGGATTCGTGAATTCGTGGATCGAATCCAAATGGATTCGTGGATCAGATCTAATGGATTTGTGGATTCGTGGATCGGATCCACAACAATAAATCGTCCTTTCATTTACAAAATGCCCCGATGGGCCAATTAATTCCTTCCGCAATTAAACAAAGGGAAAAACGGCTCCCCTACCGGATTCTTGGATTAAATTTAAAATACATAACTGTTGAGAGAGAGAGCTTCAGAAGTACACACTGTATGCTGTTGTCAACAAACTCAAATCATAAAACAGATTCCCTTGAAGCAAGCTATTCACATCAGAGCAAGTTTAGGGGGTCTATACTTAGCTTGACCCAATTAAACTGTCTTGGAGTCTAGTACATGAAACACGATATATCAAATTTTCACACAGGAGTAGAGCTAGAAGTCATTGAGGATGTTCCGACCGCCTTTGAAATTTCCACCTCGAGCCCATTATCACGATCATCACCTTCATCAAGCAATTCAAATATTACTAAATAAACTGTATTAGATTAAGTTATTATCAAATAAACCATATCCTTAATTAGCTTACTTGGAAATCCATATAGCCAATTGCGCGTGGTAATCAAAGCTTCGGCATTTTCAGGCAAAAGAGAGCTTCGCAAGTTGCTTAGAACCCTACCTCCCATACTGAAGGCCGACTCAGAAGCTACAGTAGTAATAGGAATGCTCAAAACATCTCTAGCCACACAAGCAAGCTCTGGGAATCGAGATTCATTCGTCTTCCACCACAAAAGAACATCCAACAGTTGTTTGCGATTGAGCCTTTTACAATCCAGATATTCATCTAATTGTGTCCTATCACTCAAGAATTGACTTTCCCCAAATGAATCGAACTCCTGTGAAACAAAAACTCATTTTAGTAATACAAATGCATTAAGATAAAGATAATTAGAAAAGTAAATATACTTACATCCATATCATCTTCATAGCCTATATCTTCAGCAATAGACTCATCAAGTGATGATGATTGATCGAGAATATTTTCTTCTCAATTTGCCACTCTCTCAACAAATCATATATTGCATGGTACAAAATAATAGCAGAATGTGGAGGAGGAACATGACAAAAACTTAGGATTTTAGTATTTAACTTCCAATGAGAATCCACATAATGTACCGTCAAACAAAGATAGCCTTCAGTAGCACAAGAAGTATACAAATCACAAGTCAAAGAAATCCTACCAGGAACCCCACTCAAAAGAGCTTTCAGCTTCTCTTTTTTCCCTCTTACGATCTGTAGATGTAGACATCATTGCTACATCATCATCATCACCACCATCACTACCATCCCTACCATCACCAACGTCCACGGGATTTCTTTCTTGTGTTGACATCCTGAAATCAATCCCTATAATGAAATCATAATCAAATGAAATCATAACCAACTAAGTTTTGCTCTGCCAAACAAACACATTATGATGGTTACAAAACTGACCAAATATTCCAGAAAAACATTCTGATAGTTCCAAACTTAAAAGTTGTTCATACAATCATGTCTACTATAACATGATTCACTAAACTGGAGAATCACAGATAACATCATGTTGTGTTGTGGCTGGCTCAAGTACGAGTTATGTGAAACTTTAAACACTAGCCAAGCATTAAAACATCACCTCTGCTTTGATGATGGATGGTGAACAGAGTTACAGAATATCTTCTTCTTCTTGTTTGTTTTGTTTCTGTGGGCTGTGTCACGACCTTACTCTCGATCGTGCGGCCCTAGCTCTCAATTCCGTTAGAGCGCTAGGCAGCCTTTCTCTCAACTCACTTGCAAGCAAAGACAAAGAAGTGGGAGAACTCTCTAGTGTGTATTACTCTCAAAAATGATGGAATGAGTTACAAGTGAGGGAGATGGCTCCTTATATAGGCCTCTCCTCATACAAGGCATCAATGCCCCTCATAATGTCCCTCTACTACATCAATACACCCCATTAAGTCCCCTCATTATGCAATCTATAAATGTCACCCATTATGTGACTCATAAGTGCACCATTAAACTCTCATTTAGGTGGAGAATCCTAGGAGCATCTCTATGCTACTAGTCTTCCATACATGCCACATGTGCAGCCGCCATGTTGTCATCTTGCTGGCGCCATGTCATCTGCCACACGTGACATCCTCCCCCACCTATGCTCGCGACGCCCTCGTCGCGTCCTCTTGATGGAATGCTTCGATCAAGTCCTTGTTCTTCCAAAGCGTGAGCTCTTTCTCCCAAGTTGCTTCACTCTCCGGAAGGTTTCGCCACTTGACCAAGTACTCCATAAAGCTTGGATGTACGCCACAACGAGGAATGACACGACGCGCCATGACTTCTTCAACTTCATGGTCGTGTGTCTTGGTGATGAGTGTTGGTGCGCGCTGCGACTCTCTTCGCTGCTCGTCCCCCTTGTCTTCGTGGAAAGCCTTGAGTTGACTCACAAGAAAGACTGGATGGATCTCTAAGTGCGACGGCACCTCCACCTTGTACGCCACCTTGCCAATCCTCTTCAAGATGGGGAATGGCCCTTCATAGCGGCGAAGCAGTCCCTTGTGCACGTTCTTGAGATGCTTGAAGCGATGAGGGTAGAACTTGACCATCACCATGTCTCCCTCTTCAAACTCCAAGTGTCACCTTTTCTTGTCCGCCCATTTCTTCATCTTCTTGCTAGCGCGGGCTAAGTAAGACTTGGTCATCTCCATCTTCTCGTGCCAGCCTTTAGCAAACTTGTAGGCTGTCGGACTGTTGCCTCTATATCCCGTTGCCACCGTCGTAGGTGTCAAAGGTTGATGCCCCGTTGCCAACTCAAATGGACTCGTGTTGGTTGACTCGCTGCGGTGCAAGTTGTAGGAGAACTGTGCCGTGTCCATCAACTTCACCCAATCTCGTTGGTTTGCACTCACGTAGTGCCGCAAGTACACCTCCAACAAGGCATTCACCCGCTCCGTCTGTCCGTCGCTTTAAGGATGAAATGTCGTCGAGAAGTTCAAGTTTGAGCCCATGATCTTGAACAACTCTCGCCAAAATCTGCCCGAGAAGCGCCCATCTCTGTTGCTCACAATGTTGCTAGGAATGCCCAATACTTGACCACGTTCTTGAAGAATAGCGTGCCGCGTCCTCCTCCGTCAAGTCTTTTGGCCCAGGAATGAACACTCCATACTTCGAAAACCTGTCCACCACAACCATGATGCAACCGCATCCATCGACTTTGGGAAGTCCGATGATGAAGTCCATGCTTACACTCTCCCATGGTCGTTGAGGCGTGGGCAAGGGCTCTAGCAAGCCTACCGGGCTTCTCTACTCCATCTTGTCTTGTTGGCACACAAGACAAGTCTTCACATACATCTCCACGTCGTCTCTCATACGCGGCCAGAAGTATGCTTCTTCGATGAGCGCTTGCGTTCTCTCGATGCCGGGATGGCCCGCCCACTTGGAATCATGGCACTCCTTCATGATCTCCTTCCTCAAGTTGGCCCATCTTGGCACGAACACCCGCTCTCCCTTGGTCATGATGAGCCCATCCTTCATCCAAAACCGCCGAGTTTTACCTTGCTCGATGTACTCCGCTACGGTTTTGGCGAAGGAGTCATGGCCAAGGCCTTCGATGATCCGCTCTTTCAAAGGAAACATGGGCTGGCTGATGCTTGCGGCTGCACTCTTGCGGCTAAGAGCATCGACAACGAAATTCGCCTTGCCTGGATTGTATTCCATGACGAAGTCGAACTCGGCCAAAAAGTCTTGCCACCTCGCTTGCTTAGGGGTGAGCTTCTTCTGCGTCAGAAAGTAGCTCGTTGTCCGTCTTCACTACGAACTTTGACCCCAACAAGTAGTTTCTCCATGTGCGCAAGCAATGCGCCACGACCGTCATTTCCTTCTCTTGAACGGTGTATCGCCTCTCCGTCTCGCTGAGCTTCCGACTCTCGAAGGCAATGGGATGCCCATCTTGCATCAACACGCCCCCAATTGCAAAGTCGGATGCATCGGTCTGCACTTCGTAGGCCAACGTCGAGTTGGGGAGCACGAGCACGAGCTCCTTCATCACCGCTGCCTTCAAGGCCTCGAATGCTTCTTGGCACCTTTCCGACCAATCCCACGCCTTGTTCTTCTTCAAGAGATCCGTCAAGGGTGCTGCAATGTTGGAGTAGCCCTTGATAAACCTCCAATAGTAGTTGGCAAGGCCGAGGAATGACCGCAACTCTGGCACCTTCGTCGGCGGCTCCCATTCTTGGATTGCCTGTACCTTCGCCCCATCCATCTTCAACTTGCCTCCACCAATGATGTGCCCCAAGAATGGAACCTCCGTGGCGGCAAATGTGCACTTCTCCCTCTTGACGTACAACTCGTTGTCGCGAAGGACTTGGAAGACTTGGTGTAGATGCTCGGTATGCTCATCGAGTGTTTTGCTATACACGACGATGTCATCCAAGTAGACCACGACAAACCGGTCCAAGAATGGCTCGAACACTTGATTCATCAAAGTGCAAAATGTGGTTGGTGCGTTGGTGAGACCGAATGGCATCACAAGAAACTCGTAAGAGCCATACCTCGTCACACAAGCCGTCTTTGGCTCGTCGCCCTCTGCTATCCGCACTTGATAGTAGCCCGAGCGAAGATCTAGCTTGGTGAACCGCATCGCATCTCCAAGTTGGTCGAACAAGTCGGCAATGTTGGGAATCAGCCACTTGTTCTTCACCGTCAACTTGTTGATGGCTCTATAGTCGATACACATGCACAACGACCCTTCCTTCTTCTTTTGGAACAACACCGGTGCTCCAAAAGGTGACTTCGATGGCCGCATGTAGCCTGCGTCCACCAAGTCCTTGAGCTGCCTCCGCAATTCTTCTAACTCCGGTGGCGACATGCGGTATGGTGCTCACGAAGGGGGCTTCGCTCCTGGCTCCAACTCGATCTTGTGGTCCACCTCTCTTCTTGGTGGCAACTTCTTGGGCAACTCCGATGGCATCACGTCATCGAACTCTTCGAGGACGCCTTCGATGATGGGAGTTGCGATTCCCGTTGAGCCTCCTTCTTCCTCCATTTTCAAGGACACAAGAAAGGTTGGTTCATTCTTCTTGAACCCCTTCACTACCTGCATAGCGGATAGAGCACTATGGGGGCCATCTTCTCTCAAGAGATGGACCGCATGGAACTCCCCTTCCTTCCCCAAGCACATCGTGTTGGAGTTGGGCTTCAAGAGCACTCCCTCCTTGTCGAGGAAGTTGATGCCGAGGATGACTGGGTGATCGTCCATGGTGACGACGGAAAAGTCGATGAGGCCTTCCCACTCGCCAAGCTTCATTGGTACGTTGTGAGCAACTCCATGGATCGGGATGGACTCCGAGTTGATCGTCTTGAGCCTCCCTTGCCCCTTCTTGTAGGCAATACCCAGTCGATTTGCCTCCTCGATGCGAAGGAAGTTGTCCGTGGCACCGGTATCCACCAAGGCTTTCGACTCGCCTTGCATGAATTGTGCCAGAACATAGCACCTCCCACGCTTGCTCTCCTTGACGTCGGTCTTCACCGCGCCAAGCTTGCGGATTGAGCCAATCTTGGCCTCCGCCGCCTTGGGATCCTCATCTTGAGCTTCCGTGGCCGCCAATCTCGCCTTACTTGGGCAATCCCTCACTCGATGTGGCCCGTCGCAAAGGAAACAAGATACAGGCTTTGGTTCGTACTTACCTCCTTTGCTCGAACCACCTTGGTGTTGTTGAGTGCGAGAACCCTCCTTGAAAGGCTTCTGCTGTTCTCCAGCCTTGTTGGGCTTCGAACTCTTCTCTTTGCCACTGCTCTCTTGCCTTTTGTACTCGACAAAAGACTCCGCCGTGGCCATGGCAGTTGCAAGGTCTTGCACTCCTCGACGTTGCATCTCCATCTTGGCCCATGGTTGCAGCCCATCAAGAAAGCCGTGCATGGCCTCCTTGTCCATGATGTCTGGAATCTCTAAAAGCAGCTCCGAGAATTCTTTCACATATTCTCGAACTCCACCCCTCTGGGTGAGTCTTCTCAACTTCGAATGGGCTTCAAACTCCACGTTCTCTGGGTAGAACTGCTTCTTGATTTCTCGCTTGAAATCTTCCCACGTTACCATCACACAAGTACCTCTTTCGACGTTCGCTTCACGTCGCCTCCACCACACCATTGCAACATCAACCAAGTATAGTGGAGCGGTACGAAGTTTTACATCATCCTCTTGGATGTCGGACGCCTTGAAGTACTGCTCAAGACTCCAAAGGAAGTTCTCTAACTCCCTCGCGTTCCTTGAACCTCCGAAGCTCTTCGGTCTTGGAACATCAGCACGTGGGACGGATTGCACCGGGGCTGGTCCGCTAGCCATGGCCCTCTTCACGAGAGTGACCTCACTCTTGAGATCTGCAATCTCCTCCTTCACGCCGACCAACTCAGCCTGGACATGCTCTTTCACAACTTCAATGGCGTTGTTCAAGGATGCGTTGATGGTGTTGTTGATGAGGGCCACAAGCTCTTCTCGTATGCCATCATGACCGATCTCCAAGCTCGACAAACGAGCATTCATACCTTGAACATCGCCTTGGACTTGGGCGAAGTTAGCTCCCAAATCCTTGATGGCGGTGACATCTTCGGAAAGCTTCACCTCCATCCTTGAGACTCGCCTCTCTAGAGACTTGAGAGGATCACGAGTGCTCGAAGCGCCTTTTGACCTCCCGCCTGGGGTAGGCTCTCTGCCACGATGTTTCTCACCGTCGTCATTGACTTCTGATCCCGACATCTTTGGTGAGGTTTTTCCTTTTCGTCTGGCTATTGCTTCTACTTTGCAAGCACAAAGTCGAAGCTTTGAACGGGGCTCTGATACCACTTGTCACGACCTTACTCTCGATCGTGCGGCCCTAGCTCTCAATTCCGTTAGAGCGCTAGGCAGCATTTCTCTCAACTCACTTGCAAGCAAAGAATAAGAAATCAAAGACAAAGAAGTGGGAGAACTCTCTAGTGTGTATTACTCTCAAAAATGATGGAATGAGTTACAAGTGAGGGAGATGGCTCCTTATATAGGCCTCTCCTCATACAAGGCATCAATGCCCCTCATAATGTCCCTCTACTACATCAATACACCCCATTAAGTCCCCCCATTATGCACTCTATAAATGTCACCCATTATGTGACTCATAAGTGCACCATTAAGCTCTCATTTAGGTGGAGAATCCTAGGAGTATCTCTATGCTACTAGTCTTCCATACATGCCACATGTGCAGCCGCCATGTTGTCACCTTGTTGGCTCC
This sequence comes from Linum trigynum, assembly GCA_964030455.1. NCBI lineage: Eukaryota > Viridiplantae > Streptophyta > Magnoliopsida > Malpighiales > Linaceae > Linum > Linum trigynum. The sequence continues at coordinate 51,885,271 of OZ034817.1, read as the reverse complement.
ATGTCATCTGCCACACGTGACAGCTGTGGGGGAGAGCACCGACTGAGGAAAGCAAATCGAAAACACAGATCAGAGAGCTTATTAAGAAAGAAGACTACCAGTTTCATACTTATCACTAGGTAGCTTCTGGACCTGTGTTTTCATATTTTGATATCTGCTTTACTTGCTTTGTGAAACTGGGGAATGCAACTTGGTTACAAGTTTCAAGAGAAAGGTTCCATTAAGATAACAGCCGAGCTACCTATTGCATACTTATCACTAGCTAGCTAGGCAGCCATTGAAACACCATTAACAAAGAACCCAAAGAGGTCGCCATTAACAACCAAAGAAGAAGGGATCTAAAAACGGAGAACGAGTGGAAGTTTTCTTAACAACAGATAAACACAAGCTACTTCAATTTCACTGGCCACAAATTGGAACAGTACTCGGAAACAACCCTTTTGAATTGAAATTTGAAACCCACTTCCAACCCTCTGATTTGGGGAAGTTGGATGATCATGATAAGTTGATAACTACATAATCATGGTATTCTTTCTCTTTGTATAAGTTATAGCAACCTAGGACATGAGAACCACCTAAAGAAGATTCAAGTTCCATAACCATAAATCCCTAAACAGAGCACATACTGAAACGAGGGTTGGATCTTCTAATCATCTTCAATAAGGCAGCACAAGGAAACAACTAAAGAAGCAATTGAAACCGATAGTAAAGAGGAGCCTCACCTCTCAGGCGCTTGGAGGGAAAATCAAGGCCAAACTCCATAGTCATCTCGATCCGCAGGTTGCATCTTATCGGTTAGTCCATCTTCATTATCTGCAGAAGGGTCGATTTCGCAGATGGGTTCTCAAATGGAAGAGCCAAGCAGTGGAGATTTCGTCGGCGCTGGTGGAGGGTTCCATTCGCAGGATGCGTTCTAGAAGAGCCAGGCGACGGAGATTTCACCGGCGCTGGAGGAGGGTCGATTCGCAGGATGGGAGTTGCGACGTTGGATCTGATTCAGACTCAGGGGAGAGCAGGCGGTGGAGAGGTCGATTGGGACGGCGGCAGGGTGGATTTGGACAAGCAGATCTTCATTATCTGCAGAAGGGTCGATTTCGCAGATGGGTTCTCAAATAGAAGAGCCAAGCAGTAGAGATTTCACCGGCGCTGGAGGAGGATCGATTCGCAGGATGGGAGTTGCGACGTTGGATCTGATTCAGACTCAGGGGAGAGCAGGCGGTGGAGAGATCGCCGACTCTGCTCTTCGGAGAGGTCGCCGGCTCTGTTCTTCGTCTTCGCCTCGTCGGAGAGATTTTTTTTTATGGGATCGGAGAGAATATTTGGAGTAGGACTGTAGGAGTCGAGTGTCGGCAGTACTAAAAGTCTAAGAGCAGGTTTTTTTTGTTAATATGTGTTAATGGATTGGTGGATCAATCCATTAATCCATGAATCCAATCCACCAATCCATGAATCAAATGGATATGGATTTGGATCAACTTAAATGGATTTGGATCCATTTTAAATGGATTGGATTGGATTGGATAAATGGATTTGGATCTCATTTGCCACCTCTAGATGAGAGAATGGCCAAAATTGACAAGACAATTTACTGCATCATTGCAGTTGTGGGGTGTGAGTGTGTGACAGCAATCGTTTGGAACTATGATTTGATTTTTTTGGATGAAATATAATTTTAAAACTTATATAATTTACTGGCATTGAAAGGCTTTTAGCCTTTCAATGCTTTTTTATGTGATTTGTGTTCCTCTTTAGAAGGGAGGTATGTTCGTATTCGTCGGCTTCGATGATGTTATTAAGTAATTTAAGATAATAAAAAATGCAGGTTAATTTGGAAATTAGTTTAGATTAGAGGTAACAAGTGAATTGGATTCATGGATTGCTGGATCAATGGATCAAATGGATTGGTGGATTGATCCATGGATTCAAATGATATCCAATCTTTGGACCAAAATGTAAAATTTGAAAATTTTAGTTACTAAATGTCATAATAAAAAAATTTAGATATCAAAACGTAATTTTTCAATGACAAGTTTTGCATAAAAAATAAATTGTAGGTACCACAATGTAAAATATAAAAAGTATGAGTATTAAATAGTAATTTGTCATTTGGATCCATGGATCAATCCATGAATCCACCAATCCAATTGAATTTGGATAAAATGAAATTAAATTTAAATGGATTGGATTGGATTGGATTAGTTGGATATTAAGTAGATAGATTGAATTGAGAATTGCCTTAGATATGATAATTTGTGAATCCTCAATACCTTCTCTAATTATCAGCCATCAGCCTCATGTTGGAAACTGATATGAATGTTTTGGTCTCTAAGCGTCCAGTTTGATTGTCGTCTCTTTGGGAGATAATGATTATCCGGTAACACAAGAGGGTTCAGATCCAATAAGAATTAGCAATGTTCGCCTGTCGGATGCGGCCATACGTTCCCCCCAATAGTTTTCTAGTCTTTCCAAACTAGATAAGTATGGGGCTCTACCAAACACTTAAGAATCTATATTAATACTAGCATCTAGATTTATAAGTGCATACGTTCTACTAGGAATTACAAGGTAATGATTCATGGAGTAACATGACTCATGAGTCATGACGTGGTTGTGATTTTGGGTAGGATTCAAGTAGATTTAAATGTATTATTATTAGTTTTAAATTTGGGTTATGTTGGAAGTAGGTTTGATTTGCATGGATCCAAATGAGTTTATTTGACTCCAAAATGTAAAATATAGCCACCAAAATAATTCTTTTTATTGGTATTAATATTCAAAACTATTTTAATATGAAGGTGAATATAAACTACGGATAGTATCTAGTTTAAGTCTAAATCCGAGACTTAGAATTTCAAGCTAATAATCCAATTAAGGACTTTGCTACGGTGACATGCACTTTTCGGTCGACCTCATATAGGATTAGGTCGACCTAATCTGTTGTTTCAGTGTAAAAAACAGTTTCATGGTGTCTACTTTGGAGATTCATATCTTATAATTGGCTAGATGAAAATTGGAGATTAAAAGCTTGTTTTGAAGCTGAAGTGTCCCTCTACACATTAAAGTACTTGGGAGCTCAATAGAAAGTCCAGAAGACCATTTTTGAACCTGACCAAAAGGCTATGCCAAAACTGGGAAACTGTCTGAAAATGGTAAGTCTGGCAACGTGTTTGTCAAGCCTACTTTGTAGCTCAATTTGAGAAGCATGGATGCGAGTCAAGTCCAGGGGCCTCTACCACGTTAAATTACGTATTTTTTATACAAAGGCAAGACATTGGATGAAATATTGAATCTTTAAGGCTTCAAACAAAAGGCTAGAATTTACTACGAAGGCTGTTTTTCTGGCAGACTTCGTGGACGAGGCCAAATACATCACTTGGCTGTCCAACGTAGTGCTAGTGCCCAAGGCGTCGGGGCACATGTATCTCTTCATCCGCCGCCTCGGCCCTTGGCAAGTCTTCAGGCCGCGTGTCAATATTATACATCCGGCTCCTCTTGGCGAGTCGTGCTTCCGCAGAGGCCTCACCCCTCGATATCCCGATGCCCTCCAAGGTGACAAACTTTAGGACTTGGTGACAAGAGGAGGCCACCCCGTTGAAGAGTGCCAGCAAGGGGCGCCCCAAGATTGCATTGTATGGTGAAGGGCAGTCGACTATGCCAAAGTCCACCGTGTGCGTGACACAAAGCGCCTCGTCGCCCAAGGTCACGGGAAGGCGCACGCGTCCGATAACTTGTGCAGGTGCCCCAGAGAACCCAATGAGCACCGTGTCCGCTGGCGTCACCATACTAGGCGCTAACTGCATTTTCTCAAACGTGGAAAGAAATAACACGTCCATGAAGCTTCCGGTGTCGACCAACATCCTTTTGACCTCGCATCCGGCCACCACTCCCCGGATTTCCAGCGCCTCCGTGGAAGGCGTTCGGCATGCTTCTTCGGGCACCTCATTGAAGCGTATCTGGATGGCCTCGCGCGCGCTGGCGGTGGCCGATTTCAGGCGCCTTCCCTCCTCCAACTTCTGCCTCAAGTCTATGGAGCCTGTGATGGCCTCAATTGTCAATCTTACGCGGTTCGGGTTCGCCTCCTGCTCTACGTTGAATTGGGGTGGGGGTAGAACAGCTCCTTCCTTGGGATGGCCGTCTGCCGCCTCCGGCTTTTCATCAGGCGCCTTTACCTGCGCCTCCCGCGCTACGAATGTCCTCTGCGTTCGATCATCTTTTTTCACAAAGTCGTTCAGCATGCCTCTGTCTACCATCCCCTGTATCTCGGACTTCAACTGATAGCAATCTGCGGTGTGGTGCCCCCGCTCCCTATGGAACTCACAATATCTGTCGAGATTCTGTTCATTCGGGCGCCTCCTCATGGGACCAGGCCACCTCAGGTGGTAACCCTTATCCTTCACATACTGCAACACGTTTTTCAGCGTGTCGTTTAGCTCGGTGAAATTCCCCGCACTCTTCGGCACAGGCCTCTGGTTTTCCATCCTGCGCCCTGGGAACGGCACGTTGGGTGCCGCCATTGGCACGCGGGGCGCCTGTGGTCGGTATCCCTCTCCCTCCTCCGTCTTGTTCTTGCGCCTGTCAAATCTTCTAGCCGCAAGCGTCTCCTCCAGCATAATGACCTTCTGTACCCTCCTATCAAGGTCCTCAGTGGACGTCACGTCTCTCTTGGAAAGCGCCCGACACAGCTCTTCACTAGTTGTGCACTCATCCAGGCAACACCCCAAGACAGGGGGCTTGACATCCTTCACCGCCATGGCTACCGACATCCATCGTTCGTAAAAATCGCGAAGTGGCTCGTTTTCCCTTTGACGGACCTTGAACAAGGCGCTTATCGTGAGGGTCCTGCGCTTTCGACTAGCGAATTTTGACAGGAACAAGGAAGCAAAGTGCTCAAAACAGTCGATCCGTCCCTCCTCCAGTTGGTGGTACCAGTCTAGCACCACCCCTGTGAACGTGGAAGGGAACGCACGACACATCGTGGCGTCCGAGCTGCTGTACAGCTGCATTTTCGTGAAGTAATTGTTCAAGTGGTCTTCCGGGTCGTTCGTACCATCATAGCTTGGTAACGCTGGTATGACTGAGCTCGGCGACTCGGCAAGAATGCTCCTGGCCAAGGGCTGTCGAACTCCCCAGCCTCTTCCTGCACGCCTCTGTGCCCATCCGTTGTAGTCGTCATAATCTGATTCCAAGTGTCGGGTCAGGTGCCCCATTTCTTCTGTGCGCCTCATAAGGCTGGACGCTCCATCCCCTTCTTCGTCCCGCTCCTTTCTCTTCGATCCAGGCGTGTGTGGGTCGCCTCCATTCCTCTTGAGCGCCTCGACCTCCTTCTTCAAAATCTCGAGCGCGTGATCTTGGCTCTCGATAATCTGAAGCAATTCCTCTTTTGTGAGCGCGGCACCTTCTGCTTGCGCGCTCTCTTCGATCCTCGGGCTCCCTTTCCCATCATGCTCCTCCGCCTCTTTTGTCACTTCTGTCCCCTGATCATGAGGTTCAGCCCCTCTATCCTTCTCTCCTAATCCCGTAACCTCCATACGCTTTGAGGGTTATATTCCCCTTCCTGGCGCGCCAATTGTTTATGCCTAGTAACCCCCTTCTTACGCTTCGCACCTCTGGCTCCTTCGTCAGCTTACACAGCCGCCTCCCTGCACCCACACAAGCGCCTAGCGGACCGAATTGGTCCGTTAGCACTCCGACGCTCAAGTAAGAACCTACTTTTTAGAGAGAGAAGTGAAGGAACAGTTCTAGTAAGAGAAGAAAAACTGAGTAAATGAGGTTTACCTACTCGACTATTTATACCCGGGGCAAGATCGACCGGTACACGTCGCTCTCGCCCTGTGTCAGACCCGCCATAAATGCGCCGTACACCCCTAGACCATGCGCCTCGACCATCTGACACTTCGGTCAGAGGTTGGAGGCGCATGACATCACCTGATCAGCTTTTCGTACACTTCCGACCGTTGGCTGCCTTTGTCTCATATGTCCCTCGCCAGGTGCCCGGTCCCACCTGTCTCACACGCTATCTCAGCCACCTAGGCCTAGGCCCGGGCGCCCTTCAGCCCAAGGTTCCTGCTCCCATGGGCTTTCTCAGTCTTGTTGGTTGGGCCCACGCCTCTGGTCCATAATAACTTACTTTGGGCTTCTCCCTTATGGGCCGGCCCCTGTTCATTCCCCCAACAGGTCTACATTATTGTGTGATGTTGAAACATTTGATGACTCAGTATTAAATGTCCCTAGCTAAACATGATAAGAAGAAATAGATAGACGCTCAACATAACTGAGATGTTCCAAACTCCCAAAGTCGTCTAGACCACCATCGAATAATTTGAAGTTGGAGATTTACTATTCAAGTTTGCCACAAAGCTAGTGCTTGTCTTCTGCTCCTTAGCCATTGGAGAGAAGCATCAATTCGTTCGATGGAGAATCGATCTCTTAACCTTAAAATTTGTTGTGTTCAGAGTTCTCACAAGAACTCTTCCATTTAACCCCAAAATGTGTCTTGTCAACTAAAGTCGATTTCCTACTTATGAACCATGGATATCTCTCGAGCTTCATCGATGTGGAACTCGCCTAGGGGTCGTTTGGATGAGTGATTTTAATAATGAGGGATTTTAATCTAAATCCTTCGTTTAAAAAACCTAGGAATTTATATGTAGGATTTGTAATAAATAATGTGTTTGGAAATAAACAAGGTTTTTTAGATAAGCACTAAAAAATACTAATTTACCCTTATTCCTCCTCCTTTCCCAATTCCTTCCGAGTTCCCCAGTTCGTATGTTCTTTATTCTTCTTCCCCTTTTCACCTCTGCCACCACCATTTGTTTTGATACTGTGATAGCGACAGGGAGAAGAAGAGGAGAAAAGAAGTACCACTAAAGGATACAAGGTTCGAAACCAGCATTGATAATGAAGAGGACAAGTTGTTCCTAGCTTGACGGATACCGCCGGCGATAAGCAACAAGAGCAAATTTATGGACGAAATTAGATAGATGACGGGAGTGGCAACGAATTTATTGATTCGATTTCAATCCGAGAGTGGTTGGTCGGAGATGCAAAAGCCATTGATTTCGACAACAGATCCTCTTCCACGACGACTTCTTAGGTCTAGATTCACTATCACCGATCAGAAGCAAGGTCGACCGCGCCGCCATATTCATCGACTTCTTTCCTCCTCCTTTTTCTTTATCGCCCGAACCCAGAACCCAGAATAAGCATTTGTCTTCGTATTCGTCAATTAATTTTATGTGGACGCACGATTAGGGGTTTTCAAACCTATAATTGACATCGCCTCCCCACCGTAAACCCATATCTCCAGCGACGCAACAAAGTGGGTGAGGAAGGTGATGCAACAAGGTGTCCGGAAGGGAGAAGTCGACGTTGAAGACGAGCTGGGATAGAGGTGGAAGAAGAAAGGAGGAGGAAGGGAGAAGAATGAAAGTGAATGTTGAGGGGCAAGGTTTGAAAATTATGAAATAAGAACGAGGGATTGTGAAATAGCTGATGGCCATCAGCTATTTCTAAAACCCACAAATGAGGATTTTTAAAATTACTAATCACACGATTCTTCATCATTCCCAAACGTCGGATTGTTTTAAAATCCTGCATAATGAGGGATTGTTTTAAAATCTCTCACAAATCTCTCAATACAATCCTACATCCAAATGGCCCCCTAAAGTATTACAAAATCCATTCTCATATTCGTTTAAAATACAAATCTGTAAAAAAATTGGTTTCCTCCCTTGTTATAAGAACCGAGCCGGATCAACGGCCGGGCCAGTAGAACCGTTAAACCAGTTACAATAGCGGTCCGGTTTATTGTTTGAACGGTTATTGATGGAGCAAACGGTTTTTCACGGTCAACATAAAATCAGATGAACCAACACGGTTTAATTGGTCCACTGGTTCAATATTTTAACAAAAAAAAATGCTTTAACATAAACTAACACCATCAAATCATAATTATTAATTTTATATATGCTTCATCAACCTTATTGTCGACTTTACGTTGTCTACTACCGACTAGAACCATAATTTTTAATTTGAATTAAAAGATGTGGTTTCTTTTGTGAGATGGTTGGAATGATTTATTAGATATTTTGGTGATGATATGAATTTGAGCTTGTTTATGGTCAATGATAATTTTATTTTAAAATTGGTGTAATATACAAGTCTTATATGTTATATATCATGAACGGTTCTATCAACGGTTCACCAACGATTTTGTAACAGTTAACCGGTAAACTCTAAACTACTAACTTTTCCAGTTCAGACTCCGATCCAGTTCTGAAAACAAGAGGTTTCCTCACTTTTAAAATACTATGACGGACGGTACGCTAAAGAAAACGATGAGACTTCTCATATAAGGAAGAAGATAATACGCTTTACCGGTGAACCAGACCTATTTTGGTCATTCAGAATGTTTGAGCAGGCCTAATTGAGTGCTTTTCTCCAGCGGTTGGACCGGAAAGCTGACCAACCGGACAATCAATGGTGTGTGGGTGATCTTTCAACTAGGGTTCACGAAATGTCCGTGTGCTGTCGCTTAGGGAATCACTACCCTTTCACAGTTTTACCACAGAAAACGAAGAGAGTTTTCTGTTTTATAACACCACTGAAACTTGCTGTTGCTTCAGACCTTTCTCTCCGCTCCGTCTCTCTCTCCTTCGCTCCCCGACCGCCGACTTCCTAACGGTTCGCCGCCGTCCTTTATCACAGTGTTTTCTGTCAGAACGTACGCCTGAGTCCTTTTTTCCTCCCTTGCTGCGGAAGTTTCTGTGATCTGCGTCGGCTTCATCCTCCGCCGCTTCAATCCGGCGGTTACTCCCTCATTTTCCTGCTTGCGGTGTATTTTCTTCGTCCTGTTTACTACTCCGCAGTCGAGACGCCGTTGGAAAGGTAATCAATGCTTCTCCCTCGCACTCTCTCTCTCTCTCGTTTTTGCTTCTTGTGGATTTGTGACGGTAGCCTTCAATTTTTCGGCATATTGCGGTTACATTTACCTCTCCATCCGGTGATTCATGGCGGTTTCTTGGTCTCTAGCGACTAGTACTGTATTCGTTTCCTTTCGGTACTCCGGCGGCATTTCAGAGTTATATGTGAAACTTGGAACGATTGAGTTGAAAATCCGTCTTTGTTTAGTAATTTTACGGCGAGGACTTGTTGCCCTAATCTTTGGACCTGTGAAGAACATTGAATCTTCTTACTAAATGGAGATTGTGTTCATTTCGGGAGACACAAGGCTGAAACAACACTGTCGTCGTCTTTCTTGTTCCCTTTGATTTTCCCAAGAGCAAAGGGATTCTTATCGTGATATATTACCGTCGAACTTTACTCTCATTAATACAAACACTGAAGCAAACATGGAGTTGAAAAGTGGAATTGATTCCATCAAATGAACTTTGATGCTCCTAATTTTTGTGATTCTGTGATGATTGATTCAAGTGTCAGAGATGAACATGGAGTTTAGTATCTGTTTAATTGAGGGGTTGAGTGATCTCGTCATTGCACTTTGGTTATTAGTGGCTAACTTGTTTCTTCCTTCTTTGCTAGGTCTACAAGATGCTAGGATCATTTCTTACTAGAGGACTTGTGTAAGTTATAGCAGCCATTACTCAAGTGATATCTCAAAACATAATAATAAAGGAATTGCATTATCATCAGAAGTAAACTGACATTAATGTGTTTACAGATTGGTTTTTGGCTACGCCTATCCAGCATACGAGTGCTATAAAACTGTCGAATTGAATAAACCAGAGATCGAGCAGCTTCGCTTCTGGTGCCAGTATTGGTACACTACAACTTCGGTTCTTTTTTATTTCTCCAGTTTATATTTGCAAACTGCATTCAGTCGGTGAATCTTTTGTGTTTCTGTTGATGTTGCAGGATTCTGGTTGCTGTTTTGACTGTTAGCGAGCGAATCGGAGATGCTTTTATTTCATGGTAATAACTTATAGCTTGAATGGTTATGGTGAATGTTATGCAATCTGATCAACCCTGGGTTTATCCTAATATTCTTTTTTTGCTTTCTTCAAGGGTTCCAATGTACAGCGAGGCGAAGTTGGCATTTTTTATATACCTGTGGTACCCCAAAACTAAGGTGCGCAGCTATTACAAGAATGTAACATTTTCTTTTCAGTTTTCCAATTTTCATCCCAATGAGTGCTGATTTCTTCTCTTCATTACCTCTTCCAGGGAACTACATATGTGTATGACTCTTTCTTCAGACCATATGTTGCTAAACATGAGAATGAAATCGACCGCAACTTGCTGGAGCTAAGGACAAGAGCTGGAGACATGGCAATATTGTACTGGCAAAGAGCTGCTAGCTATGGTCAGACAAGAGTCTTTGATATTTTGCAGTATGTTTCTGCTCAATCAATCCCAAGGCCTCGCCCTGTTCAGGTATTACCTCCAGGATGATATCATATCTTAGTATTAATCAAATGATGTCAGTTCTATTGCATATAACATTTTTGTGTGTTCGTTGAGATTCAAAGTGCTCGTGGTTGTTGGGTGATAAGATATTGTTTGATTTAGAAGATGAGCTGCCCAAGAGTTGGCATAAAAATAATCAGCACATAACATTTTTGTGTTATTGGGTTATGAATGATTCTTCTGAGATTGGATTATGCATCGTCCCTAGTGTTTGTTTGATGGATTATTCATGTAAATCTAGATGATTATAAGCTTGCATGGAAGGGAGAATGATATCTGGGTTAACCATAGTGCCATTTAATGTACAATGTTATGCTAGCAAAAGCATTCTGTGAACCTAATGGAATTCTACTACTTGTATTCAGCAGCAGCAGAAGCAACAAGGTCCCAGTGCTCGTTCAGCGTCTAATCCACCAATCCGTCGTCAGCCAGCAGGGTCAAAACCAGAACCGGAGGATCCCCCATCTCCCACTTCCAGCACATCATCGACTCAGCACCAAACGGAACTAGCCGCAGCTGAGGAGGCAGTGAGTTCTAAATCCCCTCAAGCCACCATTCCTCCATCGGTAGCTCCAAATCAACCAAGAGCCCCTTATCCATCAAAAGCTCCCAACGCCCCGACGAGATCACTCTCCGCTCCATCCGAGCCACAGCCAAACCCATCTGCACCGGAAGCAATGCAGATCGAATCCGCTGCAGCACCTCCGTCTAATGATCCCGCTGCTGCCGCTGCCCCAAAGGAGACGGTCATCGAAGAAGCCATCCGTCTCACTCGTGGAAGGTTAAGGAAAGCCAGATCAGGAACCAAGTGAAGAAAGGAAGAACAAAGAAAACAGTTTGTTCTTCGGGTGTAAATTTGCCATGTCTCTCTTTAGTTTCTTAATTCCATTTGTTGCTTTATTGTTTCAAACACTTCGAAATGCCAAAAAAAGAAAGTAAAAAAGGGAACATTTCGGAGGAAGGAACATGTAACGAGGACGCTAATTTCACCCTGTTGTCTAAAGATTGGGGAAAAAGATCGGGTTCTCATAGTGGTATCTGGAATTGCTGACTGAGCTTAGAATGTGTATATAATAAATAAGCGTTTGGTAAAGAGATTAATCAGGTATTCTACTATTGGAGTGGTATGCTTTTTGGAACTGCCAAGTGCCAACGGCTATTGTGTAAAGTCAGCATCCATCCCTATTATTGGAGTTTTGAGAAAAGAGTATCCCCAACGGTTCAATTCCAAAGCATTGAAGACTTTTGGGTTACGAGAATGATTTGGATGCTGACTTTTTCACTTCTCTAATCCATGACGTTAGGTGAAACTCATGAAACTGGCCTGGACATTGGACAAAATGCGTAGAGTGAGTCGTTACGTTGCCTGGCTTCCACTTCGACGGCGCCTGCTTGTAACTAATCCTTCCACGCAAACATCCGTAACAAGCAGAGATATATGGCCTATCAGGCCCAACAGAAACCGAGATCATGATGCCCCATTCCGTTAAGAGGCCTATTGGCAAAACTGGATTTAAACTTAAAAAGGGTTGAAAATGACAGACTGCTACAATTGTTCATGAAACACACAGATTAATTTAAAATTTGGAAGGCTACAAGTACGGTATACTTAAGGTGGGCATAGGGTGGTTAGAGTGAATTTTGACCATAAAATGTGTTGGATGAGTCTCCACGACAGCGTTTCACTGTTGTCGATTGATCTTCCAAACACGACGTCGTTCTAGACTCCTCGGTGTCGTTCGCTACTGTCGACTCTCCATGTCGTCTCTCGTAGTCATTCAAAGACAACCCATCTTTGAAGACCTACTTTTCTTCTCATTAGCTCCACCTTTTCTTCGTTCCTCTCAAAAGGTGTCGCTACCCAGGACGACTTCCGGTCTCTAGGCTAGCTTGTGTAGATTCCTTTATGTAAAGGGTCATTTGCTTCCCTTCTATTTAAACCCTGCTCATCTGATTGTTAGAAACTGACAGTTTACGGAGAGATTAAGTAGAGAGTGGTCTTCTATATTGGGTTCAGTTTCTTTATCTTCTTCGGTAGCTCGACTCACAGTGTTGGTTTTGAATCGAGCTTGGGAAGTAGATTGACAGGTTTGTGTTGTTGTATAAGAAGAAATCATTGATCGATTTCTTCTTAAGGTTTGTTATCTGTTCGTTGGAACTCCTACGTGTAATCCTTCTATTTTGTTTCAATAAAACTCCTCCTTCCTCAAACTCACAAAATGCACTCATTCGTGCTTAAACGGATTGACAATTTTTAACCCACCGCCCACTCACATTTAGTTTTGGGTTGGGTCGGGTGGATGGCGGGTGATGCCGGTGGGTTTTCAGGTCATCCACATCACAATGTGCATAATATAAATGAGTCAACTTGACAAGATCGATTTATATTTCTGAACCCCTTGTGTAATGTCAATATGTAAAATAAAAATCCATTTCAACATCCATTCACCCTCCAAATTTGAAAATTAACCCCTTGTATAATGTCAATATGTAAAATAAAAATCCATTTCAACATCCATTCACCCTCCAAATTTGAAAATCACTTCAAGTGGCAAGATAATTGGTGGAGAGTTACTAGGAAACAAGAAGATGGAATTAGAAGAAAAAATGTTGAATTAGTTTGAAATTGGATAGAAATAATTTTATGGAGGTGTTCTCTACGGATAGAAATGATTATCGAGTGTAGGAAACTAAAAATAATAATTCAACAGCGGTAAGAGAGGTGATTTGGGCACAAGAATCATAGAAAAAAATAAAGGGAAGAAGAGGGAAGTCAAGTTTTGGAAGATTGGCTTTGAGATTCAATCTCCATTAGTAACACTAGTTTCCGTCAGTGTCTCCACTCTCTAACGCAAACAACTTTGTTCGGGTCACCCGCGCACATGCCCACAACCCACCCATCACGCGGTGAATGCCTCACAGCACAACCTGTCACCCACCCACAGACTCACTTACATAACAAAATTCGGATAAAATGCAGGCGAATCGACCCAAACCCACGGGTGACCCCGCATGTTTTCTCAAAGGGATTGGCATATTCCTAAATTAAGGCACTGGTTCAAAGAAAATTCAGTTGATCTCATTCGTAATATGGTAGTTCCCATACTTCCTCAACAAGACAAGTTAGTATGGCACTTTACCAAAAGTGGATCTTATTCGGTAAAAACAGGGTATCATCTTACCTTGGATAATATCTTAATGCTCAGCCAAAAATCGATGGCTAATATCATTGATCCTCCTGTTTGGAAAAGAATGTGGGCACTCGACGTCCCGCCAAAGCTCAAGTTCTTTATATGGCAATGTTTGAAAGTTATTTTGCCAACTACGACGACTCTTAGGTCCCGGGGAATTAACTGTCAAGCTCGTTGTCCAGTTTGTTGGGATAGTCAAGAGAGTATTGAACACCTCTTCTTTCATTGTCCACCTGCTTTTCACCTCTGGAATATGGTGGGACTAAGTAGCTTACTTCTCTCCGCCCCAACTAAAAACTTTGGGATCTGGTGGCGATATGTTATGAACTCGGAAAGCTTCCAAATCCACTATCTCCCCTGCATTTGCCTTCTTTGAAGAATTTGGAAATCTAGAAATAAAGTGGTGTTTGAATTTATTCAACCACTAGCCAGTTCGCTTGCCCGTCAATTCTTCTTCCAAGTTCAAGAATACTCCTCTGTCTCCCCCCTCCCCCAGATCCTTCCTCCTCGCCTGCAGCCCTCTCATCCTTCCAGTTGGGTTGGTCCTCCTGAAGGTTTTTCAAGATCAATTTCGACGCTGTTGTTCGAGATGCGGGTAGCTCGTCAGGCATCGTAGCTCGAGGTCCGGATGGGCAAGTCTTCTTGGCCTTGGGGTTCCTTCATCCAGGAATTTCGAACCCTTATCTTGCAGAGATGCTGGCTGCCAGGGACGCCATCTCTTTAGTGCTTTCTCGCGATATTCCTCTCGTCATCATCGAAGGTGATTTAGAAGTAGTTATCCGGCAACTTGAAGGCAGGTGCTTTGAAGACTCAGTGGGCGGGCCCTTACTTCGTTATTATTTTCAGTTGTTGAGTTCATGTTCTGCTTGTATTCTTTTTAGCTCGGTCCCGAGGACTGTCAACTGGGCTGCCCATAGAGTGGCAAGACAAGCCGTGCTGCTATCCCCTGTGGAGATAACGTCCTTCGATTTTGTAGGGTGGCTCTTCTATTTGTTCTCTTTTTTTTGGAGTTTGGGTAGAGGTTTTAACTATTGTACTTTGATATTACTTGGTAAAAAAAAAGACAAATTATACTTTTAATAAAAAATTGAAGAGAGATACAACACCTTCTGAACCATAAGTTAACTCCACCATTGTTATGGTATAACCACGAAATGGATATGGAAAAATGAAAACACCAATAGGAAGTACTTCCATATTTCTGTGATCTTGAACAAAGATCTAGTTGAATCAACCACCGAACTGTGATAAAAAAAAAAGGAGCATCTTTTTTTTTTTTTTTTTTTTTGGTAACAAAGGAACATCCTTTTTGTTATTGGAAATGCAACAATAACAAATTTCCTATATGGCCCAATACTTGAACGAATCTCACTACGAACCCTTAATCTTGATATAGGGTTGTTATTTGGTAAGCCCTGCGATCAGCCCTGGATAAGCTAATTATCTACACTTAATTTCCCCCACCAGGATCTAAAACTATAAAAAGAATCACCTCAGATATTGCTGCACTGCTAATAATTCATACCTAGATCAGAGACTCTTTTCATCATGGGATATTACCAGATACAAGTCATAACATGATGTAGTACTCGAGCACAGTTACATTTCAGTACTCAGTCACGCCATAACTGAGAGAGGCACACTTCATTATTCGATTGCAGCCAGTAGTCATCATAGTTCTGCCATTGATGAATATGATAAAACGTCAAAGAAAAAATAAAGCCTATTAATGAAGCGGTTCGTTATCGTACAAGTGATGCGATCGACAAACATATGTGATTGATACTTACATCATTGTAAGAAGGTACCATCCTCTGAACCCCAGGCGTGTAAGATGCAGGAGAAGTAGAGCCATTTGGTGAATTGCTGCAACTATGTCTAGCATCGTCACAGGTGTCCATTTCCACCACATCCGTCGCTTGGTGATTATACTTGCTATTCAAATAAGAAGAGCATGTCACTTTTTGAGTTTCTTCTAAAGTGGACATGAAGGCCAAAAAGGAAGATGCTTTGGAAAAGCTATAAATAGAAGTTAGAAACATAAAAAATAAAAAAAAAAGGTCATATACCTCAGGAGATACAATTCGATTGGTCCTGTGACACTCCTAATGATCATTCTGTGTTGGCGGGAGCCCAAGTCCTGTTCATTTTTAACAGTTTGCTTAGCAGATGGTAGATAAACTATGAGACGAAAAGCGAAAAAATCTATCGACGCAGGCAAACAGTTCATACCTGGTCACCATCAGGATCAGGAACTTCGAGATTACTAGCAGGAGGGGCTTTGATTGTCATCAATGTGCTATTCTGTGACATTATCAGTCAAAGTTACTACCAAGTTAATTAATTAGGGGGAGAAAGAGAAACATGTCTGCATCGCAGTTAACAGAGATTAAACTAAGATTCCATGGACCTTGAATTGGGGAATGCTGATAATATCCTCCTCAGTCAGAAAGAGATACTTTTGATTGCTTTTCTCCGCTTGTAGGCGCCTTAAGCTTTCTTCCCTTTCCCTATAGAGAGCGAGAAACATGATCAACTTAATCCAACTGCAGTGGACAAAACCAGAATAAACATGACTAACTTTAATCCATTTGCATTAACAGACCTTATAGCTTCATCAAGCCTGCATTCTTCGGAATGAAGACTATCAACTTCAGCCTGCGCAGAAGAAAGTGTTGAGGTGGGTTTGTGAAACTAGTAAGGTTTTGATTCTTCACACAGCTCTCTAAAAGAAAGCATGATTAGTGAAATTCATGTAGCATTCATTGATCCATACCTTTAATCTATTGACATCACAATCAAACTCCTTTGTCCCAGAACCATCAGAAGAATCCCTAATCCATATATAAATCTCACATCAGTCAAATTTTCAAATTACAAAAAGAATGAAGCTAAATGTTAAAGGTTGAGAGAAGATTCAAGGGTAATTACCTCCACCGTATATGGTTTTTAGAAGTTTTCTCTATCAACCCTATTCCTTCCAGAACATTTGTGATATCATATATCCTTCTCTTCTGAACCTGATAACAACGAACAACGGGCAAAGCGCACCAAAAAGGGACTGAAACAATTAGTAACCCAATCCCAACATCAAATTTACCACAGAATCTCATGCACCAAAAGCACTATGGTACATGTGTTGAATACCTGCAGAACTTCTGCTGTCTTGTTGAGATCAAGGGTGCCATCTTTGGCCTCCTGGATTAACTTCACGAACTTCTTCGTTAACAGCCCTAGTTCACAGCAGAATCACGAACCCAAACGTTCAGACTTACAGCAGCCACATGAGAAATTGCAGTAAAATATGTCAACAGCTTACCCAAAGAGCTGTCGTATCTGCAGCCACTGGTTGGGCTCTGACCATCAACAGACTCTGCCAAGTGAAGCACATATAGCAGACAACTCACGCTCATCACAACACGCAAATAATCTTGAGCTCTTGAAATGAGAAGTTAGAAGGAGGCAAAAGAAAAAAACTTACCAGGGTTAGACTTTTTCCCAGCCAACTTGCTTTGTTTTGTGACCTTCACCTTGTTATGCTGCTTCCCCTTGACTGGACTGAAGCCATTAGGGACTTCCACCACTCCTCCTCCTCCATTTTGAACCTTGTAATTACCATCCTCACTCGTGTGGTTAGTGATAAACTGCAAGCAATTAGCATGAAAATTCGTTTCATTAACCTCCCAACTTGATACCAACTCTAGAAACCGCAAGCACTAAAAAATTGCAAAAGAGCACTCAGTGGTATAACTATAAGCACTCGGCAGTTCACATTCCTTCTTCCAAAAGTCCTTCCCTCTTTTTTCAATTTCAAGCAAGCAGTGTTCAGAGGCAAAGCCCGCCATTACATGAATTCCTAACAAAGCGAAGCTGAATTCGAAAAAAATTGGTGCCGAAGCATTCATTCAATGAAACCGGACCAAAGAAACACCGAGAAGATTCCAGAAACGATGTCAAATAGAAGAAAACGAAAAGAAAACTCACGGAGAGAGCAGAATGCGAATTAGGCGAGTGGAGAATCGTTGCTGCCGTCGGGGGAGGAGCGAGAAGGCTGCTGCAGTGGCGAGCGATGCCGCCGCCGGCGTCGGCGGAAGGGAGAGGGGAGGCGAAGATTCGATTGGGAGAAGGAGGGAAAGGAGAGGCGGTGGCGACGTTTTGATTCGGAGTGTGGAGGTGAGGATGGGAATGGAGGAGCTGAAAGTGGAAAGGGGACGGCGGAGCTGAACGCGTCGGATCTTGAGCGGAGTTGGTCGCCATGGCCATTGAATTGAGAGTGAGAGAAAGGGAAGGGAGGCGCGAAGAAGGGTTTTGTTGGCAGTTGGAGGGAAAAAGGCGAGAGGAGCGGAACGGAAGAGAGAGTTCGAGTTTTTGTATTGAAACAGGCGGCAATTAGTTTGCGGAATGGACTTTTCCTTGTGGAACGGAAAAAGCGCAAAATTGAAATAATTTTCCAATTTAATGAAAACACAGTAGATAGGAATTGAGAATATTACGTTTCATTCATATAAAAAAAAATATATTACGTTTCTGTCACCTCATATTTTTATTTGATTAATTATTATAACTCCGTGTTTGTGAGAAATTGTGAATTGAATTGTGATACCTATTTTCACAAACAACGAAAGAAGAATAAAAAAAAGGAACTCTCCTCCTACTCCTAGTCCTTCCAAGTAGGGATGGCAATGGGTAGGGTCGGGTGCGAGTTTACACTATACCAACTTCTAACGCGTCGGGTAGAGCCTCTTAAAATATCCAACCAAATAACCACCGGGTATAAAAATGATGTAACCATACCCTACCCATCGGGTAACCACAGGTATTCGGGTACCATGAGTATGAATCCTAAAATGTGAACTTATATACATACATGCACATACATACTGTTGTCCATTAAAAATTCTCAATACTTGTTACTGTTCTAGCTTCAACAATCCACACAAATAAAAACAACAAACACATAATAATTGTTCTTGCTTCTACAATCCACACAAACAAAAACACAATACATCATATTTGTTCTAGTTTCAACAATCCACACATAAACAAAAACAACAAAGACAATATTAGAACCAGACCACATCAAATGCTCATTGCTTAACTTATGCTTCATGACATCCATCAAGGCATTATTAGTAGAACAATTATCCAAGGTAATCGTAGATACCTTTGTGTCGATATCCCAAGCAAGTAAAGTTTTAAGAAGAGCCTGAGCAAGCACCTCACCTGTGTGAGGGCAAGGAAAATCAACTGGTGGGCAGGGTTAGGGCTAGGGAAATTGACCCTTTGGTTAGCGTGGCGGGTATAACAGGGCGGGTATTATCGATTACCATACTCGTACCTTACCCTTTGTTTTGAAACCGGGTATTACCCGTACCCTCCCTTAACCCGTCAAAGCGAGTAATTACCCTCGTTGACCGGTTACGATCGGGTAGGATACCCATGGTTACGGGTTGGATTGACATCCCGACTTCCAAGAGTTCCAGGTCTAGCCGTTTAGGTTTATTCTGCTTTATTAACTAGATGGGCCAAGTTCTATTGGGCACAAATTTTATGACGACTCATATTGGGCTAATTCTATAGCCCATAGTTTCGTAACTACGACCCATGCCTTGAGGGCCGAGGCCTACTAGTTTAAAACGAGAGAAATTCACTACTAGTTTAAAACTAGGCCAATACAACGGTGCCGCTGTTAAAATTACGGCACTGGTGACACAACTTTTCATTGGTTCACGTGGAGCTTATGTAGCACTGATTTTGTTTAATTTATTCCAACAGACTGAACCCTATATGCCCGTTAGAAATGGCCCAAATGGCTTGTAGCCCTGTCCAAAACTAACAGCGAAAGGATCAACTTCAATGTTAATTAATTAATTAAATTGAAGTTCAGATATCTGCTTTTTCGGCAAAATCATGGAACAGAAAATAGAAAATATTTCTATGAAAGAAAAAAAAAAATGAAAACAGAGGATCAACCACCAAACGAAAACAGAGGTAGGAAAATCATGTCGTCGTTTCAGTTCCTTTTTTCGCTCTGAAGTTGTAAGTCAGGGATCGGAAGGCTCGTTTTTTGTTGTTCATTTGTCGTCCTGGGTTTATCCAGCAGCAGGGGAATCGATACTATATCCCTATCTATTGTTATTCTCCCCTTACCTCTTTCAGTTCACGCTTTTATTTCTTATGTTAACTGGAGATGGTTGTAATTGGCTGTGGGCTGCTGTTAGTCTGTAATGTGCAACAAGTCTAGTAGAGAGAGTTTAGAACAACAAGGTTTTTGCTACAAGGGGTTGTGAGGTTGATTACTGTGTTCGTGGTACGATTGGTACGTTAGGATGGTTTTGCTTTGTTGTTCTTGTGCGCCTAGAAGCTTTCTATGATGTTGAATGAGGTTGTAAAAGTTTTGTTCTCTTTTGATGAATGTTTGTTTTATTATAATGAAGGGAGACAAACTGAAAGTTCGATATTCCAGTCAATGGTATAGAGTAATTTATGCAGTCCACTATGCTAGGCTATATGGTCTCAGGCTGAGCTCCATGATCTGCAAATATCCCGAAACATTTTAAAATTTGATGTCTTATGTCTTCTTTCTTTTTGTTCTTTCACCATTGGAACCTAAAAGACAAGGTATCCCAAAAGAGCTCGACATAGGAGCTGGGAACTTTCTGTTGAGGCCCTCTACAGTTGGATTGCTTTTGCAAGATAAAGTAAAACCAAGAACACATAGACTTAATTGAATGTCATTGTATGATCAATTCCCATAATGTCTTTTATACTCTGAGCTGGATTGTATGTTCCAATTTTGACTTGAATAATAAGAACACGGAGTGGTGAAATTATGCAGTTGTAGCTAGTTGCTGCAGATGTCATTGCAGGAAGCTAACATGAAAACAGAAACACTTAAGTTATAAGGAATAAACTGGAAGCCAAGATTCATATGTTGCATATGTCTGCTCTAATTGGCAAGGTATCCAATGACGTGGGCAATAATCACTCAGGGCAAATCATCATAATTTAGTAACCTCTTAACAAATTTTCACTTTCTAATGACAGATTATATGACATCAATGACCACAGCAACTCAATTATAAGTACATGACTCGTGAAAAGCCACCAATGGAGTTGATTTTTTGGAACCAAGAATCTGGAGTATATGAAGTTCTGGAACCAGTTCTCCTGGGAAAATCAGTTTGGGCTCTCATTGTATACATTCAACCAGTGCCACCTCACATCCTTTTGGTCACCTCACATCCGTGCGTTACTGGTGCCACACTTTTTATAGCGGCACTGTAGTATTAACCTCAAAACTAAGGTAGTAACTTGTAAAAAAAAACTTGTAAAAGAAAAAGACTTAACAAATCATTTTACAACAACTCGAGTTATTGAGATCAAGGGGTTAGTTCGCTAATATGATATCAGAGTCTAGAACCGTAAGTTCATGGTTTTGAATCCTCATGACGACCCCCAATATAAACAATGGTTTAGTACAAGGAATGACAAGTTTGTACAAACTGAAAGCCTAATGGTTTAGCGGCACAAGGAATGATACGTTCAGCGTTCTACCCGGTTCATAAATGACACCTGATCAAAGTTACAAAAAGGTGAAATGTCTAATGTAGTGATGGAAAGTACAATGTTGCGACTTGCGACCCTAAACCTTTCAGAATTTAGTCAAATGTAAACTCGAGCTAGTCAGCCATCAACTAAACACTAAAGCGTCGCCGTGTCACGATTCAGTGTGCCTCCATTAGTTGTATCAGTATGTATCCTTGTGCCACTTAGGACGTATCCACCAAATGCATACATTTGCATGAACGGGTGAGTTCTGGACGGAAGAACCTGTAATGTTTGTGAATGATGAGAGAGCTTATTTGGTAAAATTGCTAGGAAGGGTAAACTAGCAAGAGGTCACACGCTCAAGTGACTATTGTTGATTCCATGATATTGGAGAATTTGCATTACCTGATACTCGCGAAGCCAAGGTTCAGATAGTTGCGGCCCAATCACCATTTTCTCGACCTGTAAATTGTGCATGCATGTTGCCAAAGGCTGCATTGGGAAAATGGGGGGTGGGGGAACATGATCATGTGAAGTTGTTGTATTGCATAGTGAATGGCCATTATAATCTGTGGAGAATTGACAGTGGTGTAGATATTCTGAGTGAGTTTGAAGAAACTGACCTGGAGATGTTGGTGGTAGATGGAAAATGGAGCGGAATATGACAAAAGTGGAAGCAGTCTTTTAACCGTACTCCATGGATCTAGATCAGGTGCAACAATTATGAGACTGCAGATAGTTCGGACACTACAAAGTCAGCGTTTATCCAAGTGTGTTTCTTATGATTCATCAATGAAACCACTGATTTATAGAGTATACCTAGAGAACCCTTCTCCTTCCACAATCAAATGCCTCAGGTGATGGATTTTCACCAGCTTTAAGTGATTTGTTTGTTTTGATAGTTGGAGTAGTTTTGGTATCTGAATCAGCAACCTCGTGTTCTGCTGAGATAGGCATCTCTTCCACATTCATGGATGAAGTTTTCTCCTGCACGTATTGATAACCAAAAAGAACATTTAAGGAAAGAACATGAGACTTTATATTGGGGATGAGTGAGCAAGATATTGACTTGTAGTTCTATATTACTTTCACTTTCATGCTTATCTATTTGCCCAGAAGTTCCTGGCTGAGCTAAGCATAGGTTATCCAGATGAGTTCGCACAATCCTGGAGCAGGAAATATTAGTTTTTTCCCCC
Organism: Linum trigynum; assembly: GCA_964030455.1. NCBI lineage: Eukaryota > Viridiplantae > Streptophyta > Magnoliopsida > Malpighiales > Linaceae > Linum > Linum trigynum. The sequence continues at coordinate 51,862,905 of OZ034817.1, read as the reverse complement.
TTGCTTATCATTTAGTATTGCCATTATACAATTCCTAAACACTTCATGATTGGATAAGTATATCAAAAGAGAGGAAAAAGAAAGAGGCACCTCTTGCAAATTTCATCATTGAAATTGAATATTCTTACTATTTTCATGGAATATGGTGCACTTCCACTATATGTATTGCAGACAAAACTAGTACCTGTTCACAATCACTGACTAGGTTAGAGACCAAAAGCATAGGTCCACGACCAATAGCATTCATGGAAAGTGGAAATGGACGTGAAAGTGGTGAGATGTATCACATGAGTAGATAAAAAAATTATCACCAACCTCCTAAACGTTCTGCTACAGCACCAGTGAGTAGGCCACCAACCATATCGACAACAAGAACATCAGAGCTTGCACCAACATCGGCCATAGACAGCAGCAGGGATAGCGTGTCAACACGTAAAAATCTGCTCCATAAACAAATGAACAACATTAGTCAATATACATACTAAATCAACTAACAGAAGAATTATAAGATTACTCCATTCTGGAACCATATTTATTGAAGTTAGCCTCACATATGCTGCAATAAACAATAACAAAAGGAACAAAGTGTGAGTTATGTAAACAAGACACAGGAAAATGCCAAAGATAATATCTAGTGAAAATCAGTTGGTTCTTCAAATACAACATACCAAAAGGAAAATCCAACTGGAAAAGCATTTACCTTACAACACCGCATTAAACAATAACTAGGCTAATTTGTGTGGAACATAACAGGGAAAAGAAACAGAATGGTGGTAATAGATGGCTACCTTCGTGGAAAAGGTCTCCTCATGAGTACTCTGGGTGCATATTTCTTCTGCTTTTTAAGCCTATATTTTTCCTGCAATTATGAGAAAAAAGATATCAAAATCACATAAGCAAAACTCTTAAAATTTTGCCTCTGAAATCTCAACAAGCACAGACCACATACTTGAGAAAACTGCGTCTTCTTCCCAAATGTTGCGCTATTAGCAATTAGAGCTTCAATCATCTCATCGCCTTTCGCACCCTGCCTAAACCAAATAATAAAAAGCCTCCATCAGGGCCAAGTCTAGATTACTCAAGGAAAAGACTATACAAAGTAGCAATTCTCACTTGCGCATTTCATCAATGTCTTCTCTCGTAAGAGTTTGAGCTTTGTTATCATCCACTAAAGCTCGATTGTCCCTCGATTCGTCCATTACTTCACATTCTCCTTTCTCTTGGACATCATTATTTTCTACAAAGAAGAAGCAAAACCTAAAGAAACCAAAACCACAGCTCAAAATTGAAGATCATCTAACAGAGGAATGCTACGAAGCAGAGAGCACAAGCATTAGAGAAGCTAACCTTCTGCTGATGGAGTAACTCGAGCCAAATACGTGCGGTCGCCTGCGCTCTCAATTTGAAACGAAGAGCTGTAGGGGCAGCCAATCAACGGCTCCAAAGAGCAGTTCTTATTGCCAATTTTCAATGTCCTGTGAAAAATCAATCGAGGAAACTACCTAAGGCATCATCCAGCCACAAAGAATGAATCAATCATAGCTCGAGAAAGACGAAGACGAACACTTACGCTCCCGAGGTAAGACGAGAGAAAATGAGCTTGTCGCCATCGTTGACGTCGACCAACACGCTGCTACCTTCCCACGCCACTCTGGAGCTCTACATTGAATCCGACTGAGGAACGCTGTTGTCAGCCATTGTTTCTTTATTTTCGCGCTTATTGTGATCGGTAGGTAATGAAAGAATTGGGCTCCAGATTCAAAATGGAGCAGCGATGAGAGTAGGAGTAAGGAACTAAGTATTATTGCTGTAGAAAGTAATGAGGGAGAAGAAGAGTGGTGTTTTGGAGCAGGGGAAGAAGGGTGGGAAGGTTGTACTTCATGATGAATTTAATTAAAATGATTAATAACTTACTTAACAATAAAAAAAAGTATTATCATAGCTCAATAGCTTACAAATTTCTTGAGCAATGAGCTATTGAAAATATTGAGTCAAAGACTAGTGAAGAACTGCTTGAGTGAGTTTTGTATATAGCAATCCCTTTATATGTTAGTTTGTGGGAAGAGAGCTACGTGAGATTGGTTATCATCGTTGTAAAGGTACAGAACTCTACGTGTGAAAGAGTTCACATAGCCCATGTTGTAACCTACGACCCATGTATGTATACATAGATATAGATAGTAGTCATAGCATATGGCTATGGGTTAGGGTTTTAGAGGTATATATTAACACATGTAGCAGGTATATGATGAACAAGCTGAATACATAAAACACTTTCTGTAGACTAGTCCTGAACCCTTCATGAAAATCATGTTAATTTGTTTGTCTTTTTTACTTCCAACTTACATGCATTCTATCGTGATTTATGATGATAATTTTTCTATCTCCTGTTATCTTTATAATCTTTCTTTCTTGACTTATTCTTGGAAGACATAATTTGCTCCTTCGCATTTTGAAGGGTTCTTGCATGTTGTTTCCTGTTGCTGCTACAGAACCTTTGGTGTGGATGGTAGGTCCTCCTGATATCTGGGACTTGTGGTCTTGCGAATCGAACCTCGTTATCCAAGAAAATGCAATTAGTTTCAATATAAGGACATGATTCTTTCTTTGGCAATAAGAAACTTTCATCTCTTAACCAAACGAAGATAAAGTGTTACACACATGTGATCAAGTTTGAGATAAGAATATAAGATCAAGAATAGTTATCCAATCATGTGAAAAATTGGAGTGAGCCGGGCTACCCAATCGACTCTAACGTTAAGGCGGGGCATAATGGCCACCACCTTGATAGGATCAGTTGCTTTAAGAATCTCACGCATCGTTGCAAGCTTTGCCAAGCAACGCCATGGCCATGTCAAGGGACAAGAGAAGTGGGCTTTCACTAAGACATCACAATCCGACTTGACCACACACGGGATATTATATTCTTGAGCAAGCTTCAAACCTTCCAATAGAGCACAAGCTTATGCCTCTATGAGTGAAGAGCAAAGTACTGAGTCAGCTCGTTTGTCACAAATCTGTCTTTGGTCGTTGATAATAACGATACCATATGCCACCTCCTGGGAATCATGTAAAAATTATTTATCACAGCAAATCTCCATAACGGGATTGCCTAGCGGTATACAAGGATGAGAGTGGGGCCTTTATGGTTGAGTCTGAACAAGATGATCCACAACAAACCTCTTGGGACACGTAGAACACTCCTAGCACTCACAATAAGCTTTGATGTAGGCATTGTACGGTGATGGAGTAGATTCCCTAAACACAATTTCATTCCTCGCTTTCCAAATATTCCAGCACAGAAACACAACTTGGAGGATGCTCGAGGGCGTGAGATTGTCCTTCGTCCGTGATCCATTGACCCTGATCATTCATGAGGCCTGCAGGGGATCTTTCCTTCGCTTTCGCATTTTCATGCAATAACAATGCTTATCACTCCCCGATGGGGTATTTATGGGGAAGTGCTCTTCTCTTTCTCTCTTTCTGAGTTAGTTTCGTGTCTTTTTGCTCTTCAGAGTTTTCACAGAGCTGCCCACCTTGTGGCAAAAAAGGCTCTTTCATCGGGAGTCTGGTTGCATACTGGCTACCGTTCTTTAGTGTTGCATTTCTTATATATTTTTTGTCCGACCATGCCCTGGGGGCTTATCTTGGATAAAAAAAAGCCAAAACCCAACATGGAGATCCAATACTATCTTGAATGTGGCCTCAAACCAACGTTCAAAGATTCGCTATTGCCAATCTTATTAAAACAAGACAAATACAATCGATCAAGCATTACAAAAATAACTGTAAACCCAACTTTAGCTATAAGATTGTTTAAGGTTTGCTATTGCCAACCATAAACAAAATGAAATTTTATTTAATTAAATATTTTAACCTGGACAAAAAGTGGTGTCTACAGATACCATGTTTACTTATTTGTTTCTCTCGAGAAGTGCTCATTTGCATTCGTACAGAAATGTAGGAACTTAATAACGCAACACAAAAAAATTTATTTTTGAGAATGTTCGATGAATCTCATTGTAAATATCTAAGAATCTTGACGAACTCTTACTCATCAAACAAAAACATGTGGCTGGAACTTAATAACGCAACACAAAAAAATTTATTTTTGAGAATGTTCGATGAATCTCATTGTAAATATCTAAGAATCTTGACGAACTCTTACTCATCAAACAAAAACATGTGGCTAGATATTATACAACATCCTCAATTGTGTTTTGTAAGAAACTGCAAAACCTTACATATAAACAAATAAATAAGAACATGTTAAGTTCAGTTTAAATCTTGGAAAGCAGATGATTAGTGATAAATTGCATACTTACTCCTTTCTGTTCATCACTTGCATTTCTATAAAATCATAGAAACTCAGCAACATGATTGTGATACGCCTGTATATTGTCGTAATGGAGAACAACAATGAAACACAAGTTTTTACTTTCTGAGATTGTTCGATAAAATTCATTATATATACCAAAGGATTTTGAATGATCTTAAATGAAAAAAATACCACTGGTTAGTTTTTTCTTCTTAAGTAACCATGTCGTGGGTACATAGTTAATTAAGTCATATGCTACACGAATATGTCTCGCTTAATTTGCTTCTTACTTGCAATGGTTTTAATAGATCTACTTTATCTTCATAAAGAAAAAAGAGTATCACCATATTTAATATCAGCATAGCAAAGATTCATTGTTATTTTTTTGTCTTTGAATCTTCTCTTACATTTATCATTGACTCGCTAAAACACAACACCTAACAATGGCCAAGTGTAACCAATGAAAGGGACTGCAGTATAGTGGCACAAGTAATAAATATCGAATCCACGGGTCTCTAGAGTTACTATTACTCAGCTTCAGTTCATTATCTAGCAAACTAGATTAAGGATTGATTTGTAAACTACTCTACTAATTACAAGTTGGGAACTCACTTAGGTATGATTACCCCTAGCTCCTCAATTAGGTCCAAGTTGCAATTACCTTTGGTTGATCTACTGTTGATTAAACTGCGGAAGATCCTAAATTAGCTTGGAATCTCTTAAGCTGACCAAGCCCTCTTAGACAGAATACCCGGCAGGCGACTAGCCTTCACCAGGATAGACTGCTAAGGCAATTCACACAGATCTCCACTACTGGAATGAATTCCAGTACAAAGCAGTGAAATTGATTGACTCTCGCACAACCAATTCACCACTATCAATCAAGGAAGCTCTCTTAACCTAATCAGATTCTATCTATGATAGGTTAAAGCAGAAATCAAGAGAAGATGATCAGGCTTCAATTGACTCTATAAATCATGCCTCAATCGATTATAATCAAACAATATAGCATCCAAAACTTCATACAAGAAAGATCCTAACACATGGAACTAGGGTTCCTCAAAACCTAAGTGAAAGGAAGTTACTCCATAGAGAAGAGAGAGACTGCAGAAATCTGATCTAGATCTTCAATCTCCATCTCCAAGCTTGATTCCCGAGCTCCAATGGTGAAGAAATCCTCCAAAATAGCTTCAAGAATGTTCCCAAGTCACTCTCTCTCTCTAGGGTTCGTCCCTTGGGTGTTTGGGAACCAAAACCCAGCTCTCCCTTTCCTTTGGCTCGAATCTGCCTCAAAAACCCGATTCTGGGCGAATTACGGGCTGAATTACGGTCGTAATTCTTCCATGCCCGTATTTTTCCCAAAACACGCGTTTTGGTTAAGTTTCAGCGCACCCAAATCTCCTCTCGGCAGTGAAAATACGGGCATGGGAGGGGAAAATACGGTCGTAATTCTCCTGCCCGTAATTCTTCCTCCGCTCCTGTTCACAGCTTCGTTTCTCCCTCGTCCGGACTCCGAATCAGTCGCCGTTTGATCCCAGACGCTCGTAGTCTTGTCCTCTATCTTTTCATGACAAGATTACATGATTATTTGTCCATAATATGAGGTAGAAGTTCATTCTTCCTCAGGTCATGCTCGTGTTTCTTCTCCCGAATTGCCAAATGAATTCCGATTGACTTGAAACTTGCGCCTTTGCTTCAATTTACATGCTAGGACCTGAAATGTGACAAAGGAACACAACCTAGCATAAAAATAGTCCAAGAAAGAACAAATTCGAGCCAAAATGATCAAGAAACGAGGGTGCAAACATGTGCAAATACGATGTTATCAATCATCAACTTAACTTCACATTCTAGGACATGCTTCATTCACAAGAGTAATCAGTTAGATGATTAACACTTACCAAATTAGTATCCAAGCAAAGCAACAGGAGTTGTATGAATATTCTGTTGGTTTCTCGATTTATATGTGTCATCTCATGCTTTTCAATTCATATATTAACATGTAGAAAATAAAAAGTTGAAGAGTCGATCTTTTTCTAAGAAGTGGAAACATGAAAGAAAAATCGTTAATGAACAAAGTGCAAATGCTTACAGAAATATTTAAGATATGTGTAATTGGTATGGTGAAAAATGTTACTAGTCGTGTACTTGTCGTATGCTAAAGTATCTTGTTCATTAATAGCAAGACTTATTATTATTATTATTATTATTATTATTATTATTATTATTATTATTATTTTGCATATATTTGCTCATGTAGTAGCAATGTTATGAATGAACTTTTATAAGGTTTAAGTTAATTTCTTATAATTTAAGTTGAAAATGGTATTGAATTTATGATAACAAAAGCAATTAATTTGTCCAAAAAGATCTCTTTCATTTCTGGTAGTGAATGCAATAAACCATTTTTGGAAGTGAATGAAGTGAGATAACAACTATTTATCTTTTCACTTGAAGTGAGAGAGAAAAATAAAGGAAAGGAGGATTACAAATAGCGATGGCACGATGATCCAAGTAGCAAAAGTCATTCCTATAAACTATACCTGTTGTCAATGCAGTCAAAATCAAGATTTTAAGTAAAATTAAAAACTGAGGTATAATCGGAATCGTAGATTAAAATCGTAAAATCATAAGATTTTAAGGTTCATATTAAAATACACACTTAAAATACCATATTGTAATAAAAATTCATATCCTGAATAACAATCAACCACATAAAACATAATTACTTCCCAATATAAGTTTGTTTGCTAAATAAACACAATTAAATCCGTATATTTATTCTTGTACATAATATAAACACACAAATAAGCAACCTAAAACCTCGTAGAAATCACTTAATTAATAGTTTTTTTATAGAATCACTTAATTAATAGTTAAGAGTAGAAAATCACATATTAGGATCAACATTAACATCACTTACACATCATCGTCATCGTCCTCACCTTCACCCTCACTCTCATCCTTGTCTATTTGCTTGAGGGCTAATATCATTACTCTTAGGATCACTTGAAGTACTTTCACCATTAACCATATTTCCTTTATCACCATCATCTGGCAAAGATAACTCATTGATTGATGCATTCCCTTATTATTTGATAAAAGGTCGGGATTAGTGGTGTTGTAGGATTGAGAGATGAACGAAAGCTTGCAATGGAATGGAGATTTGAATTATTGTGAGGGTGGCGGGAACAAGCTACAATCTAATTGGGAGGGTGGAAGATATCATTGATGGAAAGAGTTGGGCGTCGACGTGCGAAAGAAGAAGATACGAGGAAGAGAATGAAAATAAAGTGAGGGTTGTTTATCGGGTTAGGGTTGTGTTGTTCATTATGTTGGGTTGGGGTAAGTAAACTTGACTCGGTTCACGGGAACAACCCGACTTGACCGGCCTAATTTTGCTCCAATTGATATGAACCTTGAAATCGTACAAAATCGTAGAAATCGTAAATTTTAAGGATTTTAGAGTTTTAAATCCTGATTTTTTGGGATTTTAAGGTTCAAAGATTTTACAGTAAAATCAGGATTGGAACTCATGGGTAAGATCATAAAATCGTAAGATTTTAAGATCAAAATCCGAATTTTAACTACATTGCCCGTTGTAAGTTAATTATAATAGATTACATGTATATTATTATTTTATTATTAATCTTGATGGGAAATATAATCACTAATGATGATAATTTTTCAAATACATCTTATTTAATTTCCACAATTGAAGTCCTCTTATTTCAAATTTTATTTTTTTTATTATACTTCAATGTGTGACAATTCTCTCATATTATCAATGGAAAACTTAATTTGAGCATAATATTATTTCTTAATTTATATATACTCCACTGTTTTTTATTTATATGTTTTGTGAGACAAGAATATTTGCAAAAGTCATTGTGCGTCATATAGTACAAAACCAAGCAGAAGCTTATGAGACCGAAGCTTTGTCCTTCTGTCAAAGCACCAGAGATCTGTTCTCCTTTCAGATATGCTTTCCACATGTACAAGTTCTTACGGTTGTCTCTCTACAATATGTTATCTTCACGTCTTCACGTGATATCTAGGGTTCCAGATTAATATGTCGTTCTGTACTACCATTATGTTTTGTATTGCCATTATCTCCTCATGACCGAGGTGGTTTTGGTTTGTCTCAGCCGCCATGTATGAACTCGTATAATTCTCTTGGCATTCTTACTTACAAGTATTGTCCCTAGTTTCCTAGCAAAATGCTCTTGTAGAACGTAAAAACATACATGCGTTTAGAGGTTACCTGTGCACTTCTTCTAGCATCTCATGTCGCTTCATCCTTTAGGCCTGAAACTCTCTCTGCTACTGTTCGTCTTATTAGCTATCAGATTATTACTACATTGGGTCCGACCAATCCATAGTTATATTTCCTTCACATGTGGTGAAAGATATTAAGAATGCTTTAGTTGAAGGGTGGTTGCATGATAGAAGATGCATCGATGCATACTATTATTGAGATTGAGATGTATGCTCATCAATTGTGTATCCTTTAATTATTTTTTTCATTTAGTTTTTGTTTTTATGCTTTATCTTGAAAATCACTAAACATAAGGAATCTCATCCAATCAATTTTTGTTGTATCTTTGTTTGAATATTAGATAATTGGTTATGAGTAGTTATTATTAGAAGACCTTGTGGAATACGATACTAGTCAAATCTAGGATTTTTATCACTTCAATTGCATTACTTTCACGCACACCAAGTTTGTTCTCCGTTGGCTTGAATTCACAAGTGAGAATTGGGTTTTATTTAAATGAGGAAAACCACTAAACGTTTACAAAAGCCAATTCAAAACAACATGTTGTTGTTTGCTACACAAGTGGGACATGAGGCGATCAATATGTCGAAGTTCTGTGTTAAAAGTATCGATCTCTGCAGTTAAAGAGTACTCATCTTAAATTAAATGAAGCTAAAAAACAACAAAAGTGAGTGGATTAGTGTAACTAAACATTGAACTAAGGAGTACTTTGATTAAGGCGGTCCCTTTCAGTGGCAATTTGGTACTTGGACGATGCTTTCGGTAGCTTGACAATGGCCTCTCATCGATGTGGGGAAGAATAAACAATGTTCATTTTCATTCTGAAAACATACCTACTAACTCGATTTATTTCAATGGTTTTATCTGTTTTTATTAGTATAATGTTTGTCAATAACTTAACATTAATAGTGATAACTCATGATAACACAAGGTACAACAAATCTGATGGATGATTCATAACTCATAATGCCAGATGAAACCCTGAAACCCTTGTTTTGCAATACTACTACAGGGTAGTAAGATAACATTATTAATTTGTATCTCTCATTTCTTCCTGAACTTATTATTAGTGACTGTGATTTCAAATTAAGCCATAAGTAATGTCCAAAATGGGAAGTCATCATCATCTTACAATGGAAGAAATTAGTCAAATTACACAATCACAATCAAGCAACTTCGTGATGCCCCTTTCTCTTGGAGGAGAAGAAGAAGCCTCCAATCAAAGGAATCAACGGCTTCTTCTTCTTCCTCCTCAGCGAAGGATGTCTCTCCAGCGTCTGGTGATGGTGATCGATCGTTGGAGGAACCATGACCTGAGCTAGAGATGGCGGATTAGCAAACGTCACGAACCTTTTCTTCTGGAACTCCATTACCTCAGGATGACGACGACTTAATTCACTAGTGTTATTGTTCGAGGAGGACGATGATGACGACGACCTTGTTGGTTCCACGACTCTCACGTCCTGGCCGTTGATCTCGGGCTGCCGAATCGGAGCCGTCGATTGCTTCGTCTTGACTCCTTCCCTCTGTTTCAGCTGCCGGAGCTCTTGCTTCGTTTTCTCGAGCTCTTGTCGGAGGAGGGAGATGGAGTTTGCCATGAGGGTGCTTTCCTCTTTGGCTTTCTCCAGGCTTTGCTTCGTTTCTTCCAACTCCGATGGTCCCGTCTGCATCTAAAAGGTGACCGATACGAATTCAGGGCAGATAAAGTGGCGACGTTTAATAAACTAATTAATTCCCTTAAATTTCCTTATGCAATCAGGAATCGCGAGAGCGCAAAATGAAGCTAAGGAAAATAATGGGTTAGCTCGTTGGTGGTACCTGTTTAATCTTGTCGGAGTACATGAGCTCCCCGGCCAGAACTTTCTCGCCGAACAACGTGACGGCCTCTTTAACCGACCGGAACGGCTGCCGAGTATCCACCTCCGCGCGCTTCGTCATCCCCGCCGCTGCTCCGCCGTCGCTTCCCATCACTTTCAGGGGGGCAGAAAAGGAGCAGAGAACTTTGTGGCGGGAGGGAGTTCTTACTTCTTATAAAGAAAGTTGGAGGAGACTGAAAACGACGTTCTTGTGGGTTGGGAAGTCGCAGTTCTTGTGAGGAAGGAAAATATGCAAAAAGGAGATGTGGAAGAAAGCTTCTTTGCTTCGCGTCCACTTCACTGGAATGTGTGGAATCCCCTTGCCTTTGTTCTCTCTGCTGCTCTGTTGTGTGCGAGACAAGTGCCTTCTTTTTCTTCTGTTCCTTATCCGGTTTCTGATTTCCTCTTCTATTTTACGATTGATTATGGTTCAAGATAGAGAAACGGAAACCATTAGCAATCAATTATTCAATTATTAGTCCCTCAATCATCAAATTGTTTCATTTCAATGATGTTAGGCCGAAAATTCGAACCTATGATTTGGTTGAGGGTAATCATTCTTGATTTACATGACATTATTTATTTCACATAAATAAAAAAATTACTGTCTTGATAGAGAAACACTACAATATATTGACATTATCAATATGTACTTCATCCAATTCAAGTGAAACAAGATTTCGAAAAAATGAACTCTTTTAATCAACCATCGCGAATGTTGATAATGAAGGACAACCAATACACATACAACAAAACGAGAGAAATTGAGTTCAAATTCTCATAACTTTCGACGTGTCTGTATCATCTCTCGTCCGCTTGATGCATTGCTTCAGGTTGATACTTTCTTGAATATTACTTCTCTACATGTATGTCAACACACCTAATAATCTAGGGAGGACGAGAACATCTTCAAAGGTTAAATTCGATTGGGGCAAAAAAAAAAAAAAAAAAAAGCAAGCCTAGTTAAAGGTTGAGTATTATTATGTTGTTAGTACTTGTTAGGTTGTGTATTGTTACATGTTGTGTTGGTTGTGCCAGATTTCTGACGAGACTGCATATTTCTTGATACAAATGGTGTAGGAAATTAGAGAGTGACCTTTCACCAATTTCCAAGGAAAACCCATATCTGCCGGCACCCTGCCTACCAGCCTAAGCTTTCTCTAATGGTGCTTCCCTTAGATGGGCAGATTCAATAAGTTGCACCCCCAGTTTTTGGCACTTCTTAGTGCATTCCCAATTCTTCTAATTCACTGTTTCCGTTTCCACATTTTGCTTATAGAATCCCTCGTGATGGAAGTTTCAAACTATTAGGGGAAATGGATAGAATTATCTGAATTCCAATTAGTGATATGGCTGAATGAAATAAGTGATTCATCTAAATGGAAGTAAATTTATTAATTCAGGTCAATTTACATATAACGTTTGGTTAAATTTATCACATATCCCGGACGGTCTTCGGATCGTAGTTAGTAAAATGGGGTACGGGAAAGTTAAGTATAAAATATGTGCGGATATTTTACTTCGTCTCTAAACTAATGATATATTTATTAGTACATTAATAGTCATAAATATATAAATTAGTTTTTTTAAATATATAAATAAAAGTAACTATTTAATTTATTAAATATGAATATTAAATGTGTTATACGGGTTTTATACGTGTTTAGTACGGGAGCCATCAAATGAACAAAAAAAATAAAACGATTTAATAATATATAATACGAATGCTAAAGTTTTAAACGGATAAAATATGTACGGATACATATACGTGCATTAAATGAAATATTTACTATGGGTTTCAACCTAACACAATTCAACTAGAAGAATGCAATAAACACACTGAAACTCCACTGTGCTTCCTCTTCCTCATTGCACAGCTTTGGGCTTCCGTATCAGTGGTTCTGTAGTGGGCCCTAAGTCATTTGATGGACTCGGACTACCACATCGAGCCCAATACAATTTCTGGATCCAAATGACCAAATCTTTATTTCATTTATTATTATATATATAGAATATAAATAACGGACACCTATATTTTCCGTGAATATTGTAGGGTCACCGTCGGTTAAACCAATTACTTTCCCTTGTCTGCCTCTGCCTCTGCCTCATATGATCATTTCACATTTCCTCTCTCCCTCCACTTTGATCTTACCGCCCAAATTGAACACTCCCAACCCCAACAATGTCGTCAATTCCCACCACCACCACCTCCGCCGCCGGATTCTTCCGCATCCCTCCTCCGCCGCATCGCATACCCGCTGCCGGAGTTCGTATGATGGCCGGCGCCTTGCAATCCAATGCCTCCAGCGTGGGGACCATCCTGACAAACCTCCAGCACGAATCCGCCACTCCGCTTCCCGTTCTGCGCCACGTGGCGGACGCCATGACAGAGGACATGCGAGCCGGGCTGGCTGTCGAAGGCGGGAGTGACCTTAAGATGATTCTCAGCTACGTCGACGCCTTGCCCAGCGGGTAAGAAAAAAATTGCAACTTTTTTGCTTACTCTGTTCAAAAGAAAGGGGGAAAAAAGGGATAAAGTTTTCATCTTTGGACATTTTGGGCGCGATTCTGATCTGGGTTTTGCGTGTTTGTTTCTGGGTTCGGGAAAAATAAGAAATGAGAAGGGATTGTTCTATGCGTTGGACTTGGGCGGGACGAATTTCAGGGTGCTGAGAGTTCAGCTTGGAGGGAAGGAAGAGAGAGTGATTGCTACTGAGTCAGAGCAAGTCTCCATCCCCAAAGAGCTCATGTCTGGAACCTCCGAGGTGAACCTTGCTCTAAAAAGAATCTTTTTTAATGTGCGAATTTTGAATCCTAGTGTCGAAATAGTTTGTCTGTGTTTGTTAATTTTTGGTTTATGTGCAGCAACTGTTCGATTTCATTGCAAATGGGCTGGCGACATTTGCGGAGGTGGAAGGTGGGAATTTCAGGTTGCCACATGGGAGGCAGAGGGAGGTTGGGTTCACATTCTCCTTCCCAGTAATGCAAACCTCCATTGACTCTGGCATACTCATGAAGTGGACTAAGGGCTTCTCAGTTTCTGGAACGGTTTGTTCTCTTTCAATCACAGTCAAATTTCAGTGAACTTTAGTTGGTTTTAGTGAGCTTAGATTTCCAATCTTCGTGGGAAATTTACCAGGCTGGACGAGATGTTGTTGCTTGTTTGAATGAGGCAATGGAGAGACAAGCATTGGACATGCGAGTGTCTGCCCTGGTAATGCTGCTATGTACTTCTTGGTGATGATCTTTGTTCTGGAAACTAGGATTGTGATTGTGTTATGTGGGATTGATTGAACGGAATTAGGTCAACGACACGGTGGGTGCATTGGCCGGAGCAAGGTACTGGGACGACGATGTCATGGTAGCAGTCATTTTGGGTACCGGAACCAATGCTTGTTATGTAGAGAGGACTGATGCAATTCCAAGGCTAAATGGTACAATGTCAGCTTCAGGAATGACTGTATGTGCAGCTAACTCTTACCTTATTTCAGCCCCAATCTAGCTGATAAAACGTGTAATGGATTCGATTCATCTTGGTTCAGATTATCAACACCGAATGGGGAGCTTTCTCAAATGGGATTCCATTGACTGTGTTCGATAGAGACATGGATGCTGCTAGTATCAACCCGGGAGAACAGGTGAGAAAGAAAACTTCATGGCATTTTGACTTGTCCCTTGTGTAATGTGACTTCTGCAATGCAGGTAACATGCCGTAAATGTTGATGTTCATTGTGCAATGGTGACAGATATTTGAGAAGACGATCTCTGGGATGTATCTAGGTGAAATCGCTCGAAGAGTGCTGTTGAAGATGGCAGAAGAAGGGGATTTGTTCGGCAGAAGTTTCCCAGAGAAACTAACCACCCCTTTTATCCTCAGGTTATGAACAGTTTCTAAACTCCATTTGGGTGTTTGTGTACCAGAAAGGCGGAACCTTTTCCAAACAAAACACTAATGCTCGTCATGAACTATGTAACTACTGCTATTACAGAACTCCGGACTTGTGTGCAATGCAGCAAGACAACTCTGACGATCTCCAAGCTGTTGGTTCTATTCTCTACAATGCGACCCAGGTAATTGAAAAAATGTTCTCAACTTCAAGCCCCTTCAAAAGTCACTAATCACCTCGAAAAAGCAACTCACCTCATGCCTACATTTTATCACTTCTCTTTACAAGGTGGAGTCCAACCTGAGCTCCCGAAAAGTGGCATTAGAGGTCTGCGACGCGATTGTGAAACGAGGAGGGAGGCTAGCAGGAGCCGGGATCGTGGGGATCCTGCAGAAGATGGACCAGGATTCAAAGGGCTCGATCTACGGGAAGCAAACTGTCGTGGCAATGGATGGTGGCCTCTACGAGCATTACCCTCAGTATAGAGGGTATATGCAAAGGGCTGTTGAAGAGCTTTTGGGGTCAGAAATTTCGAGAAACATTGTGATTGAGCACTCGAAAGACGGGTCTGGGATTGGAGCTGCTCTCTTGGCTGCTACCAACTCCAAGTACGAGCATTAGAATGTTTTAAAGGGCTCCTTTCCATATTCCTTTTGGCCATTTTTTTCCTTATTGGTTTTGGATTGAGAGTTTTGTGAATAAGTTGGCCACTATTAGGGGTGTGATCAAGTGAGTTTGGTTTGTTGGGCCATAATTTTGGGCACCATCTTATCTTCAAATAAAAAAGAGGTCATCTGCTACGTCACAGGAAGTCAAACTTGGCTTCCCCTGAGTTCAAAGTTCAAACCAGTAGGAAAGTCCTTATAAAAGAGCAAACTTGAAACTGCACAAATCACAAGACACAATTCAATTCAATTGCAACCCTTCTTTTTCTGAGTATGAGTGGAGGAGAGGTGAAGCTGCTGGGGGTTTTGACCAGCCCTTACAAATTCAGAGTGGAGGTAGCCCTTAAACTGAAGGGCATACCCTACCAATACATAGAAGAAGACCTCTCCAAAAAATCCCCTCTCCTTCTTCAATCCAACCCAATCCACAACAAGATCCCAGTCCTTATACACAATGGCAAACCCATTTCAGAATCCCTCGTCATTCTCGAGTACATTGAGGATACATGGAAGAACAACAACAGCAACCCACTCCTCCCCATAGATCCCCTCGCTCGATCCACCGCTCGATTCTGGATCAAGTTCATCGAAGAAACGGTAAAGATATGAGAGTTTGCCATATTTATATGCTTGAATTGAATTGTACGTCCGCTCCCAAACTAATTGACCGTTGATTCGTGCAGATCTTGCAGACAGCGGCGAAGAGCGTGAAAACTAAAGACAGGGGCGATATCGAGAGGATAATTGGGCAAGTGGGTGAGCAGCTGAAGATGCTGGAGAAGGAGCTGGTGGGGAGCGGGGAGGACTACTTTGGAGGGGAGAGAATCGGGTTGCTTGACATTGTTGCGTTTGCTATGGCTTACTGGTTTGATGTGATTCAAGAAGCAATGGCGGTGGAGGATTCTCTGAAACTGATGACTGAGGACAGAGTTCCTGAGCTGCTGAAATGGATGAGAAAAGTTATGGCTGTGGATGTGGTTGTGGATTCTCTTCCTCCCAGAGACAAGCATATTGCTTATGTCCGAACTCGACGCATGATTTCAACTTGAAAGATCGCTTTTTTTTTTCTTCTTCTTTTTCACGCATGCTAGTGTTATTTACCAATTACCATATATATTTTTCAAGCTAAATAAAAGATGTGGAAACTTACGAGAAAATTAGAAGGTTTTTTTACATAAATATTGTGGTTTTTTTATAATTCCATATTTTTAATTATTCTTGTGTGTTGCATTTTCAACTCATATGATCAATGTGCATGGTCACCAGAAATGTTTTTTTTAATGAGGGTGGTATAGGTTTCATTTTGTTATCATTAAGGTAATATTTAAGATATTCGAACCTTGAGCCTCCAGCTTCTAGGCTTGTTGCATTACCACTAGGCCAAACCCTTGTTAGTTGGTCACCAGAAATGTTAGATCGTCTCCAATAAATGACGAATCAATATGATATTCAAGTTTACATTCATTCTCATATTTCAGGAAAAAAAAATCATTACTAATTATATCACCTTCTACCACCTCTCTACTATAGCGGTGAGAGGTGACAGACTCACGGACCTTGTTAGACCATGTTAGATGATTAATATATTTCTATCACCTATCTAAACTATGAATTTATATTCATTCTCAATATATTTCATGAAAAAAAATTCTTGCTAGTTATATTACCTTCTATCACCCTCTACTATAGTGGTGACAGACTTACGGACAGTGCTAGACCATATTAGATGGCGATTTGCATATTTTTACCATCATGCATATCACTTATGTTAACTATGATATATTTCTCCGGTCATAAAATATTTTCATACTATCATGATATCTTCGATAGAAAAAAGTATAGATAAACGTTACACTTTCCCCAAAATGTATAAAAGTGGACGTCTAGAGTATAATTAATATGATTTCTATGTACTCATGGTACCATTTGCGACATTTGAAATGAAGAAGGTTAATACTTAATATTATAACTTCTCCTAAATTTTGCAATTTAAACTGCTTTGACCTGGAATTTCCAAAGCCCCTAAATTATCCGAATGCTGAAAATCAAGGTTCTCAAACCCCAATCCAGCTAACCGATTCAACCGGGTCTAACGGGAACCATTCATCTAAACGGTTGGAATACACTTCGGTTAGACGGTTAAACAAAAAAGTGAAAATGAGTTTGACAAGTCAAAATTGGGTTAAACCATTTAAAATCAGGTAGTCCGACTAGTCAAAATCGGGTTTGAAGATGAGGATTGATAAATTTGTAATATATATGTTTATTTCGAAAAATATGTCAAATTAAGTTTTCTTACAAATTATATTAAAACCGATTTAAATTTGTAAAATTTAACACGACCCTTAAATCTCAAACCAATTGTCAAACCGACCTGATGAGTTAATCAAGTTTGATAACCTTTGTTGAAAATTAGGGCTGAATTTTCGGTTATCTCGGTTATAACCGATAACCGAAATGTCGGTTACTGGTTAACCACGACGACAAACACGCCTACCGCCAACCGCCCGACGGAACCCATCGGTTATCCGACAACCAACTGGTCGGTTATCGGTTAGTTGCTTGGTTAACCGAGTTAACCGCAACAAGACAGCTGGCTGCTGGTGGACTGGTCGGCGGATGAACAGCGGTGGGGGACTATGGCTAGCGACGGAGGAACGGCGGCGGAGGACTGTGGCTGCGGCGAGTTGTGACTATGGCTGGCGACGCTAGAACGACGGCTATTGCTGCTAGTGGACTGGTCGGGGTCTCAGGGAGGAGATGGCGGAGCAGCAGGGGCTGGGCGCGGGATGTGGAGGGAGATGGCGGAGTAGCAGGCGCCGGGCGCGGGTCTTGGAGATTCGCCTTGGCGTTCGCCGTGTAGCCTGAACAGTTCAGGCAGGGGAGAAGAGAGTTAGGGCAGGCGAGCGGCGGCAGAGACTTCTCATCGCGTCGCGATGCAGAGAAGAGAAGGAAAGGGGACGAGATGGGCAGGTGACTGGATTTAGGGTTAGGTCTTGACTCTTACGGCGTCGTTTTACAAAAAATGAGGGGGGTTAGATGCGTCGGTTAGTTAGTTAACTGACGGTTATCGCCCTCGATTAGCCGGTTAACCGCCGCATCTAACTTCCCTACCGAACACCGTCGACCACATAATTTTTGGTTAACCGATAACCACCGATTATCGGTTTAACCGACCGGTTAACCGGCAACCGATAACCGAACCTCTAGCCCTAGTCGAAATAATTGGTCTATTAGGGTCTTCCTTTCTCGCGGAAAATTCAACCCGATCTGCTCCTGGACAAATTTCACGATTCAGAAAGAAGAAGAAAAAAAGTGAAGGAAAGCCAGAAGAAGACGAAGGCAGAGTTGTTCCTTTCTTCCGCCATCTGAAACTCCGGCCTCCATCGTAGAACTCGCCGGCGATCCGTACCTTCGTTTGAAAAAAATGGTACCTTTCCATTTAATCACACTGTGTTTATTCGATAGTAACACAATGCTCGTCGTTTGTTTTCTTTGATTGATTTCTGAGCTGGGCATTGCTTGTTTTGCTGTAATGTTGATTGGCAGATCCGGTTCATACTTCTACAGAACAGGCAGGGGAAGACTCGTCTCGCCAAGTATTATGTACCTCTCGAGGATTCGGAGAAGCACAAAGTCGAGTACGAGGTGAGTTCGTGAATCATCGTCATTTCATCCTGGGTTTCTTTCTCCATCTTCTTAGCTTCATTGGTAGGGGCAGATTAGGATGATACCGTTGGTTTGAACTTCCAATTGCTGATGTATTATTGTTCTTTTCCTGTTAGGTTCATCGGCTGGTGGTCAATCGGGATCCCAAGTTCACGAATTTCGTTGAGGTTGGTGATTGCTCTTCTCTCCCCATTTAGGATCTCTTCGATAAATGGAACGGCTTGATGTTTAATCATTGTAATAAGATATAGATGTTGTGGAAATTCGGCTGCAACTTAGGAAGAACTGATGTTAGAGCTCTCAGTTGGGTGATTTTGAGGGATGTTTTTCTGATTTCAGCAGGAAACCCTCCATCGCTCAACTGGTTTTGTCTTCTAAGTTTTGTGATTAAGCTTGCGGCAATGTGTGTTTGTATTCATTTCTACCAATCCATTATCTTATCTCTTAGTCTTGATATAGTCAGAACTATTACAGTGTCTTGCTCTAGATGTTAGCCTTGTTTACATGATGGTTATTTTCCCCCATGGTGCAGTTCCGGACGCACAAGGTGATCTACCGACGGTACGCTGGATTGTTCTTCTCGCTATGTGTGGATATAACAGATAACGAGTTGGCTTATTTGGAATGCATCCATTTGTTCGTCGAGATATTGGATCATTTCTTCAGCAATGTGTGTGAGCTTGACTTGGTCTTTAACTTCCACAAGGTACTGCTACTCCCTTATTTTTTCACTTGATTTGCAAGGTCTTCTCTCTGTGAGAGGAGTCCCAGTTATAGAATCCGTTATCCGTGTATATGCATTCACTCTGTGCCGCTCATTTCTCATTTTGGTGTTTTTCTTTGCTCTCTTGAAGGTTTATTTGATACTTGATGAATTCATTCTTGCTGGAGAGCTCCAAGAAACAAGCAAGAGGGTATGCATTTTTTCTTATGCTCTTACCTTTCTTTACATACTCTGGCATGCTGGAATTCATACCGACACCTCCATATGAATAGTTTTTGTCACATCTGATCTTAGTGAGAGTTGTAGATACTAAATACGAGGTTTAAGTGCGAGTAATTGGTCAAATTAGGATGCATTATGAGATTTACGATGACAATTTGCAGGCTATCATAGAGAGAATGGGAGAGCTGGAGAAGCTGGAGTAAATATAGTGTTTCTCTACTGAAGAGTGTTACTGAGTGGAGTTCACCCAATTCTGCGATTTTCCATTTGAATATCCAGTTTCTTCTTCCCATTTGAACATCCGGTTTCCCCCTCACCATATCAAGCATTGTAATCATAGGGAAAATTAATGCTTTATTTCGTTAGGCATTGAATTCTTTCGCATGTTGAATGTCAGCTGTGTGTTTCTCTGATTCCGACTATCCCGAATTTCACTCGTTTCAAAGAATGTCAATTGTATACAAATATCAAGTTGTAAAGACAAAACGGTGACGCGAAATTTTGATTCATGTATATGATTTTGGTTGTGTGAGTTCTCTGCATCCTGGTAAAATGGTTGTTCAAGAGAAAGAGATTTCTAGTGAGGTAGAAGCTCCGGCTACAACCATGTACTGAGCTGCCACGAGAAACTGAGAGATTCCTAAAGTTTGTGCTTGCTGCTGCTGATGGTCTTGTACGAGTTGCTGAATTGTTAGGTAAATTAGGCTAGGAGAAACATATAGTGGTCTGCAGATGAAGCTGAGTCTATAGTTCACGCATGGAGGCTGGCCAAGCATCGGCATTTGATAGAACCCGGAGAGTCGAGTTCTATCTAGTTGAGAGTTCTATCTAGTTGATTCGTGGGGTTCGTAGGAATGGAAGAAGAAGTAGTGGGGGAGAATTGGGGAAAGGAAAGGAAGAAGCAGAAGAATTGGGAAAAGGAAAGGAAGAAGCAGAATGCTGCTCGGCAGCCAAGGAAGTGTTGGAAGAGGGAGGTCGACAGAGGCATTAGAGAGAGAGAGTTTAGGAATTAGGCTTTAGGTTTAATCTTGCTTAGTGGTCTAATCCCACGAACAAGTAGTTTATATAAAAATGGATAATTCCTTACTGCTACCTGACTTATTAAATATTCTCCAATTCCCGAAATAGTTCCAATGATCCGAAATAGCAATAAACCGACAATAAATCAAAATACTAAAGTGTAAGTTTTCATCATCCCCGCTTTTTTCGAAAAGCAACCTTGTCCCCAAGGTTGTTCCTCTAGCTCACTGGGTCTCCTCCTCTCCATTTTCGACGTCTTCAATCGCGTCCTCTACTTCGTCTACCCAGCGTCCGACGAGCATCATCAGGTCCGGCTTCGTGCATTGATGGCCAATGGTGAACCGGCCATCACAATTGAAGTACTTGCCCTCTCGCCTCTTTTGCTCGATCTCGGCCGGAGAGAGCCGCACTAACCCGTTTGGTACGGGCCGCGGCCCCAATCTGGTCACTGGCACAGTGTTTCCACTCCCGGTGTTAGCTCCTTATGCACTTCCTGCTGCTGATCCTCCCCCGCTGCTTCATGGTGAGAGAAGAAAATATTGGTAAAAATGAATTTTGAGATTTAGATTAAAAACTTGTGTAATTCCAATTCCAATCCAAATCGTGATATTTATCCAAATGTCTTTGAACTAAGAACCTCATTATCGAAATGAAACTTTTGGCTCTAATCTCTCCTCTAAAAAATCATTAATCCGAACGATACCTAAATTTGATTTCTTTGTCCATTTGCCTTCATCTTTTCATCAATTTAGGGTTGAGGTTGTGTTGAAGTGATATTTTGGTTTACTCCAATATCTTAAAAAATGAAAACTTACTCACCTAGATATGTAGTTACTCTCAATAATTTAAAATAGTAACAAACATGGCCTTACTAGTGTTAATTGTTAACATTGGCTTATTATATCATCACCTCATGCATAAGACATTTAATTGAAAGAATCAAATTTTACTCATGCTAAACTCATATAGAGTTAAGTTATTGATCACAACTCTCATATTTTGTTTTGAGTCACCATTATCTTGTGTTGATGATTTTTTTGCTATTCTTCGATATTGTTTCTAATCTAATCAATTGGAATCATTGGATATTTTTGCTATTATTCCATATTGTTTCTAATCTAATCAATTGGAATCAACATTTTCATCGAACTCACGTATACTTAAATTCTTAAATTGAATACTCTTATCCAATACACTTCTACTTAAATTCTTAAATTGAATACTCTTATCCAATACACTTCTGCTATTAAAAAAACTATGAAACCTTCAATTTCAAATTAATCCGGTTGTGCACCGGACCGGACTATGTTAGGGCCGGCCGTTAACATCAACCAAGACTGAGACTGAGCCCTGAGGTATGAAATTAAAACGTTTGACAAGTGCAAATAGCACAGAAAGAGTTTCATTAGTTACTAGTTTGAGCGCAATGGAGAGATGCGAGGAAGCAGGCTATCATGGAGAGAATAGAGAGCAGTGAATGCAAAATTTTGTTTCATATATATAGTTTTTGGCTGTGTGAATTCTCTGCCATCCTTGCAAGACGGCTGTACAAGAGGAAGTGCTTTCCCTCGCCCGAAACCCATCTCTCACCCTTTCCCTTCCAATTTTGCCCTCTCAATCATCGCCTCCGGTGGGGCGGCCAACGTTTGTTTCACACTGACAATGAATGAAACAATGGTGATCAGGTGAAGCAACCCTCTTTGCTCATATACGTTCATCGCAGAGTAGTTGCAGGGGCAGTGCTGCTGCTGCTGCTGCACCATTCGTTCTAAACCCGCCTCTTCCCCCACCCTGTTCATAACCTGATGGAAAGGCATCGCCTTGCCTTCTCACTCTGACGTGAAGCTGATGATCGTGTGGTGGGATGATGGCTCGAACATATGATGGCATGGCTATCGCTGCTCCGGCTGCTGTTGGGTCTTGCTTCCTGTTCTGCCAAGTGGAACGATGTGTCAGCGATGGTGCTGCAGGGGAAGAAGCTCCTGCTGACCTGTACTGAGCTGCCACCATAAGCTGTGATTGAAGAACTTGTGCTTGCTGCTGCTGATGGTGTTGTAGTAGTAGTTGCTGAGTTGTTAGGTTAGGAGGAGCATACAGTGGCCTGCCGAGATACGTCGTTGTTGGATGAAGTTGAGTCTATAGTTCACACATTCACAGATGAAATAAGCAACAATTAGAAGAACTGAAGTTCTAGGTGTTTGAGTTTCTTAAGGAACGAATGAAAACCTGATTTGCTGTGGCTTCATTGAAACTTGTATTGGCTTGCAGAAAGGACATGAAATTGAAGTTCTGTGGAGAGAAAGCATAATGCCATTAGAGGGTAGTCGGGATAGAGCGTTTTTTCCAACAGCTAGGAATCAGAAAACTTATAAGATTATCACCTGCTGCTTCTGAGAACTGTACGTGCCAAGAGGAAAGAGAGCGGGTTGTGACTGATTGTAGCAAATCATCCTCGGTTGCAGACTGATACCTTCTCTAGCTGATTCGCTTGTACTTGTTGAGGAAACTTCAGTGAAACCCTTCCTCGTGTCATGTAAGTCACTTAGCGTCATAGATAATCCTGGCTTCAACATCTCATGGGATTCGACTCTAGCTGGTGGATTGCTGTCTTTGTCCTCTGAGGTTTGTAAAGTCTGTATGAGACGGCTTATGCAAACGTGAATCATGCTTCTCCTCCATGGTCTTCTGTCACTGACCTATTGATCAATGAGATGCAAACATAATTCACAACACCATGGAGATAACAAAGTAAGAGCAGAAAACAAAGCACTTACCTTCGAAGAGGAAGCTGCTAGCCTAGAAGTAGATACCGCTGCATCCAGCCAAGAAGGAAGTTTAGCAGGAGACCATCTGTGGCAGCCAAAGAAGGAAAGTGCATGAGAATGGTTTTAATGAGAAATACGGTAGAATTCTATGCAGTATGACACTTTTTTGTTAGCTTACTGCAGTGAAGGGCTGTGACTAGAAGATGGACCATTTGATGCTGCTGATGACAATCCCGGCCACAGAGCTAGACCTTTCGGAAGAGATAATGCCCAAAATCATTACAGATGAATGTATATATCGAGAAGTAGTAGCATTTGAGCAAGTTAAGAAATTAGAGTTTCAAAGCAAGTGAGCTGTACCATTTTTCTTTGGTTCATTGACCGGAAGCTGCTTATCCAGTTGCAGCCCTTGTGCAGTGGTCTAAACACAAATTTTGCGATGAGGAAACTTAAAGTTCAAATTAAGGGAAAGTTGTCATTTAATAAAAGAAGAAGAAAAAAATGACTGAGCTCACCAGCTCCAAGGAAACCTCTATCGTTCTGCCAAGTAACCAATGTTCTGGATTGGTTGGCACCTTCTTGTTTCTGCAATATCGAACAGCATCAGATTATGCAAACACCAAAACACTGAGAAAAAAGGGGCGTAATGAAGAAGAATCCCAGAAAAGTGAAGTCAATAGGCATACACTGTATTAAGAACTGACTCGAGTGGAATGAGAGCACTAGTCGAATTGCAGACAAGCTTCTTTTCCTTCTCAGATTCAGCCACCAGAGTAGTAGTGTCCATGTTTACTTGACCAACAAGATTCACAATTTTCTCAGGTAGAGTTCTGCCATTGTATATATCAGGAAGATCCTGGACTCGGGGTATCTCCCAAGAGCTAATGTCAGCTGTTTCCTCCTGAAGTTTGCCCCTCAACCCCAAGATGGAGTTCAAATTCTCTTCTGTTCACCAGCCACCAAATCAGACAAGTAGAAAGCACGTCAGCAATGCAACTTGAATATGACAGCATATTTCGACTAACAGCAAATAGCTACAGAATACTACCTCCAATTGCAGGGTCTAGAACCTCAGTACCATCCTTCAAGGCTGTAGTATTTTCATCTGGAGGATCGTTTTGTAATTTAGACTTGTTGTCTGTAAGGGTATTGTCTGGGAACATTCCAGCCAGAGCATAAAGAGCCTCAGCAACTTCCTCCTCATCTTTAGTAATCGGCCCATTGTCCTGTAAATTAAATTCCTTGACCAGAAGGCAAAAAGGAATCTACTGGCAAAAGAGTAGATGGAGAAAACTATGACTGACCAAGTCAAGTCTCGATCTTTTGAAGCCATTGCCTTTTCGTGATTCTTCGACACCACAAGTTGCACGGTTCAGCTTCTGTGAATCAGAAAGAGGTGGAGAGACAGACTCTCTACTTCGTTTCTTCATTGCTAGCAGTCAAAGAAATGAAGAAAAAGATGAAACCTTTCACGATACAGTATGGTCACTGGTAAAATATGCAAGACTAATATTACAAAACAGGAAAATACGAAAGGTTATCATCAGCCCATTGCGAAAAAGTTGAAAAAGTCTTTGAGTTCCTGCAGCATCCACATTCCAACTATACATATACTCAGAAAAAGATAAGAGACATAGAATCTTTGCTTCTATTAAAAGGAAGAAAAAGTTTTGAAAAGCCTTAATCAGTTTTGCTTGAATTCCAATCCATAATTAACGATAGAAACAACCCTCACCTGAACGTAACTTCCTTGGAACAGCGACATGGCCGACGCCATTGCAGCCATCAAGCAACTGCTAAGAAACAACAAAAGCATAAGACTCGCTAAGCAAAACCCACTAACGAAAGTGATTTCCCAGTTATATAAAGATCCAAAGTTACCCTACAAATCAAGAAAATTTTACCTTTCTAGGGAGCTTGAGTCTCTTGCTGTGGATAGAATTGCCACTGGCAGGAGAAGACGAAGAAGAAGGCAACTGTTGTGGCTGCTCATCTCTGTCACACACGTTACCATTATTCCTCTTTCCCATAATCAACGAAGGTGGAGAATCCTCGAAACTCGAGCTGCTGGCTCTGTTAACGGCGCTCAGTCTCCTAATCCTCCCCTTCTTCGATTTCTCCGGCGCCACTAAATCTTCCCCAGCTGCTGCATTCCAAATGAACGAAGAAAGAAGATAGATAATTAGTTGCTAGATGGATATTATAATTCAAAGCTCGGCCAGCAAAGAAGAAAAGTTTTTAAGAAAAAGAAAACAGAGTATAAACGACAAATTGGAATAAATTCTGGGCTTCCTCTATCTTGTTTTCTTGTACAAATCCTTTTTAAAATTTCCGGGGACCAGAAAGAGGAAATGTATTCACTCACCAGATTGCTGCGGATTCATCTGGCGCGCGAACCGACTCGTTCCGCGTGTCATCTTCATTTTCATAACAAACCAAACCCAGAATCCATCTTCATCTTCTTAGTTGAAACAGCTTCCATGGCTGAGAATGTTACCCAGCAAAAACCGCCAGATCTTTCCTTCTTTCTCTCAACCTTTTCTCCTTTCTTCTCAAGGACGGATGAAATGAAACGGAAGAAGAGCAGAGCAGAGTTTAAATAAATGAACACAAGTTAATGAAAGCGCATTTAGCAGCAGAATGCGGCAGGAATCAAGGAAGGAAGGAAACGAGAACGTCGGTTCAGCGAAGGTAGAGGTTTATAGGAGGAAGGTAATTTAATGGTGGGAGTAATTATGACTCCAGAAGAGGAGGATGCGAAGAAGTTTTGTGAGGACAAAAACAAACTGCTTGGTCTCTACGAAAAAGAAAAATCCAAGTTCAGTGTCCGATCTTCAGTTCTAGAGAGTGAGCGAAACGACGAAAATTAAGAAGAAGAAGAAGAAGAAGAAGAAGATAGAAGAGTGTGATGGCCTTTGCTCTTGGGTGAGGAGAATCAGGTTCTCTTCGTGAAAAGAAAAGAGAAAGCGAAAGAGATGGAGCAGACAAAAGGGGGAAATGGCCTTGCAGAAGGAAGAAAGACAATCGGCCTCTCGTCTCTTCTCAAACAAAAAAGTAAGGAAGGAGAGAGAGAAGAAAAGTGAAAAGAGAGAGAGACGCCTTTCTCTCTCTCTCAGTCTCTCTTACTTTCTCACTCTATCGGTTTCAGCGTCACACTCTCGTGAAACACCTTGTGGTGGCGATGATAAAAAGGGAAAGAGCTTCAACCACAACTCTCATTCAGCTGATTAATGGCGCTCCCTCCTCCCATTGAAATCACCCAATTCAGTTTCCTAATCAATTTCGTTATCAACCTAATAAATTCCCCTTCCCAATCACTTCCCACCTCCCTATTCCGCCATTGCCGAACGAGAAAGAAGAAAATTACAGAGGAAATGGAATGGGATCCTGAAGAAGAAAAAGAAGAAGACGAAGCAGCAGCAGCAGCAGAGCGAGGACTGACTTCTCAATTTTTTCAACTGTTGCTCTGACTCTGGCAGAATGGAGTCGCTCTCAAATAAGACTGAAAATCCCAACCTTTTGCTCTGCAGAATTAAACTCTCTCTCTCTTTCTCTTTCTCTTTCCTGCAATATATATACAGCAGTTTCTATCCTCACGTCACGTCATCCGGGGACGACCACGGCGAGGCCCACAATCGACGGTCTCTAATCGCTGCTTTTTCTCAGCCGTTGGATGTGATCTTCTGACGACTGACGTGTCCGCCACGTCGGACGATTGCCCCCACCACACGACACCTCTTTTTTGTGTTTTGCTTTACCCCTTTTCCCTTGCCAGCGTGGACGTTGTGCTGCTGCTACCGTAATTATTGCGCTGGTGTGAGAATCGACGTCTCCAGTTCGCTCTCGATGAACATCCTGGAGTCCTGTAAGCCGTCGGATTCGTTCTCATTTAAGGCGGGCTGATAAGACGATTCTTCATCCAAAAAGTACGGTGTGGGCTCGCTCGCTCGCTCTTGGGCCTGCGTGAATTCGTCATTTTCTCTCTTCTCTAAAGTCAATAAGTTGATTGAAATTGTAACACTGCAATAATGACAAGTTTTAAAAGTGAAATGATGACAAGTGTAACGAATGATAAGATTCATGCTGCCTGTGCCTGGGTTTGCTTTGCTACAGATTAAACCAGACATTACAAGCAGGGCCGCAGGGCTGATTTGATTTGTTAATTAGGGGGGCCGGCTGTAGGTTACCTGTGGACCTGGAATTGGGCCACGAGACCACCCGTTAGTGGGCCTATTTTCTATCATCTTGCAGGGGCCGCTCTAGTCCTAAGAGCTATGTAGGCAGGGTCTAATTGGTTGTTAAAGGGAAGGGAGCATGTATCTAGGACTAGACTGCTGCCTGTATTTACAAAATTAGTGATTTGGTCAAAGATAAATGTTTGACAAGGTAAGCATTTTTTTTAATTTAATGTTTTGTAAAAATAACTTATAGATGAGCTTTTTTAAATGTGTAATTTGTGTAATATGCTTTATTTCTTGTTTAGTATCCTAAAAAGTCAACCAAACGTAAGATAGCCTAACCGTAAATCTGTCACGACAGTGAAGGATTAGAAGTTGCAGATCCTAGTTTCAAATCCAAGCGAGGTCCATTGGTGTTCTCGGAGGTACAAGGCTGCTGGGGTGGGGGGGGGGGGGTGCACGCTATCCAAAGTAAAAGTCAGTGTAATAGTCGAAGTTAGAGGCGAAGTCTCGTTGGTGTCAAATTGATTGCAGGTGGCCCTAAAATTTAGTAGGCTCCGTTTTCACAACGTGACACGTGGGACTGAGGTCCTGGATAATAAAAAAATTATGTTATATTCAACATGGAACGCATTTTTTTATTGGCCAAAATATAACAATACCTTTTATTTTAAACGCTAATTTATGTTTTTTTATAAAATTTAATGGTTTCAAATATATATAATTTTACAACCAAACATAACCTATATTTAAAAACGATCTCCAAAATAGTAACAAATACTTGTCTACAAATAATTGACAATTATTAATAGAAATAATTGAAAAATATTGTGTTTACAAAGACAAAATAGGGAATAAATTAGTATTGAATCTAGAGAATATATAATACGTTTTAAAGCATCTGAAACTCTCCATTTCAAAATTGCAGCCCTGGGAGTGTTTCCCGGAAGGGCATTGAAGGGAATTGCCAAAATTAAATTCCACAGTGCGTTTTGACTTATACGCATCTGGACTACTATAGTTTCTTTTTCTTCCTTTCCTCCCCACCTGCTTTCCTCTTCTCTCGATGAATCCCTAAACACCGAAAGCAAAATTATTACCGCAGGTTTTAACCTCAATCTTCAGTTGGAGCTTCTCAATTATTCTTCGCCTCATCATCTGAATCTACCCAACCTTCCTAGCTCACCCAACTTCTCTCATTCCGTACCGTCCGAGTTGTGCACAACCATAATATTAAACCCTGTGTTTCCATCTTAAATAGCCCACCCTCAACTCATTTACTTTGAGGGGTCTGATGAGAATATGACTGTATAGATAGCTAGAAACAATATTTCCAATTTATTTGATTTCATATTCCAAATTTGTTGTGTTTTATTTTGATGAATTTTCTCTTTCTTTTTCATATCTCTGTTTACTTTCACTTTTCCATTAGTTAAAGCCTGCTTTGCTTTTTGTTTTTATCAGTATAGATTTTCAGATGTGGTGACACTTACATTTTGTTTAGTAGTTCAATTTCTTTGTTTAGGGTGATGCATCATTTTTATTTTGATTTTATGTTGTTGTGCCCTACTACCTTTCCTCATAAAATACTCTGGGTTGGATTCTAACGGTGCATCGGGATTCCTTTACGTGGAGTTTTGAGTCAAATCAGCCAGAACCTTGCAACTTGAATGTGTACCTTATCCTGCTACGGTGTTGTGATGGATTGAAGTTATGCCAGATCATATATCAGACTCATGAACTGTTGCGCCCCAGCCCCAACTACAAAGCGATAGATTGATGGAAGGTATGTCATATATAGAGCTACAAAGAAAGCCCCAATCCTCCAGCATACGGATCACAGTAGTGTAGCTCATACATTTATTTTCCAAAACTTTAACATTAAGAACAGGAAATCACATGTTTAAAACTATTTTGTTATCATCTAAGGTCATGAGTTTTTACTCTTCCCATTTGGGACATGGATAGGGTGGAAATCGGTACGGTATCGGTATCCCAATACCAAATACCAAAATCCCGAATACCGAATTACACCCTAAAATCAATCCCAATCTCAATTCCTAAATAATTTCGGTATTCCAATCCCAATCCCTAAATAATTTCGGTATCCCAATCGGTATTATCGAATACATAATTAATTATCTTTGCAATTAATAATTAAATATATAAATTTGATTTTATCGTTTAATTTAGGCCGAAGAGACTAAGCAAATAGTCTTGAGTTGCCTAGAGCTAACATCTCAAGTTATTGTAATTGGTAATCTTTAATTTGACGAATTTGAGGTTGAGAGACGACTAATAATAGTGTGAATGTAATGATCTATGTATAATTAAATGATACTTTCGGTGGTACTTGATGGTCGCGTAATAGTGAATGAGAGAGTTTAGTTGAGAGGATAAAATATACATTAGCTTATATTTCGGTATTGATCGGTATTTCGGTATATACCGATCACAATCCCATAATCCCTAATACCGAATAACAATTGAAATTCAATCCCAATCCCAATCCCACAAAATAATACGTGTATTCGGTAATACTAAATATAGACAAATTCGGTATATCCCAAATACCGGTACCAAACTTCCAGCCTTGGACATGGGTGCTTGATGATATGCCTTTTCTTTTCAGTTTCAGTTTCAGAAGCTAATGATAGCATAATTCAGAGTTAAGGATTAGTGAGGTTCATAGGTCTAGGATTTGGGAATGACAATTTTGATTCTTCCATGGCCTTATTGGTGGAGTTTAGAGAAGGACTCTGCCATTTTCAATTCTCTATTTCTCTCTATCTTTCTATGAATGATAAATCTTCTCAAGAGAATGACTGATCATATTGGAAGACTTTTTCTTTCAAAATCGACCATGGGGAACTTTGAGACGGCAAAATTGATAACCATAGTTTATGAGAAGATTGACCATGGTCCACAATTCGAGGATTTTAGCCTGATAATTTAGGCCCTTTAGGATTGTGACAATTTTGTTCTCTCCTATTAAGCTTTTCTCTTGGTGCATCATTGAAAACATATGTCCTTTTTGTCATTGTGATTTTTACTATCATCGAATCATAACATCTTGGTAATATTTTGTTTTTAGTTTCAATTGTTTGAACTTTAATATCATCAAGGTGAGTGTAACTGTAGACAGATTGATTTCGTGAGCTTACAACTTAAGGAATTGACCAAGTACCCCCCCCCCACCCCAATTTAATAGACATCAAAGACAAATTGTTTTTAAATTGATAAAAAAAAAGACGAATTGTTTTAAGGCATTAGCGCACTTAGAGATCTTAAGTCCAGGCTTCTGACGATAACATTTTTTATGGTGAAAATTGATTGTATATGTATCATTGAAAAGCAACTCTCATGTTTTTTTCATTGACTTTAATTTAAGTTATACTTTGTTTTGCCTTACTTTGTTAGTAATTTTTTTTTTTACAAACAATTTAATAACCAAACCTTTTAGTGTTGTTTTTTCAAAATATAGTCAAACCTTTTAAAATCGACGTAAGAGTTAATCGACATAAGAATAGTTTGAGTACTTGCCTAAATAATTCGGCTAACTACAAGTAATTTTTTTATTGTGGTTACCTATCAAAAGAATACAACACAATAAACTTTAGATGAAACAATCTAATGCGTCGGTCACTAGCTAATTAATCCGACGAGAAGAGAGGCTTTTATGTCACTAAATGATCAGCTTTGTCAAAATTTCTAATACAGTGACAATAACTACTACAAATTAGGGATGACAATTTCGACCTGACCCGATTTACCCGACCTGTGTGGCCTGTTTTTGGGGCGGGGCGGGCATGGGTATCTCTCATCGACCCGACCTGCCCTGACCCGCCCCATTCTCGACCCGTTCTTGCCTAAATTACATATAATCTTAGTCAAATTACTTAGGATTCTCCTCTTATTACATTATATTTTAGCTATAATAAAGTTGTAATTAATTGAAAACCTCAATTTCTTCAATAATTTAACTAGATTTTATCATATTATGGTTTCTTTCTTGGTCTTTTAATGAGAATAACTAATATTTCTAATGTTTTTGACATAAATTACATACCCATTGGGTCGACCTGCCACGACCCGCGCCCCGTAATAAATTACTCGGCATGGACCCGACCTGCCATGGGGCATGTATGGGCATCGAGATACTCGCCCTGAACCTGCCCATTGCTATTCCTACTACAAATTGATATAACGACATATTGTATGCTCAACATAAATAAACCAATTACAAGAAAGCATATACAACTTTATTCAATAACCACCATCGATGTCTCCGGCCAATAGGCCGGGCCAATATCTAGTATGTGAAAAAGGAAGGTTTAACATTCAAAAGTAGTGATAATACAAGGCACGATGGAAAAAAAAAGTCAATGTTTGTGAAATAGTACATGAAATTATAACAAAAAAATTAGCGACATAATATTTTGTAATAAAATCGTGGTTAAACTATTTTGAACCACTAAAACCGCATACCAGTTAGAGACTTAGAGTCTTAAATTCGATATCTCTAATCGAACAGCTGGTACAATAGAATTTCCTAAACCATTGTAAATATAACTGTCTTGTACACTTGTTTCGTGGTTTACTTTGGGCATTGGATTTGGAATACAACATACGCCAAAACAATGCTTCCTTTGTTTGGGCTCCAAAGGGATTGGGTATATACGTAATTGCCTCAAATAATCATGAGTGCGTAGTTGTAGGCCCAATGGGTTCATTGAGGTTTGACGGTCATCTGCTCTCCTTAGCCCTACCGAAGATCCAAACTGGATGTCTCGTTATGTTAAGATGGGCTTCATGGTCCCCCTCAAAGTGGCCGCAACCCTCAGGCCCACGTATGAACAAAATTGATTGAATGCACAAATGCAGGGAAGACAAAAACATGCGTGAATACCCGCACAAAATCGTTTCGATTGAGTATGGTAAAATTGAATTACGAATTACTCAATGATGCTAGGACATGATTTTCTCACTAACCAACTTGCATCCGTTAGATTCTATAAATTTGGATGATTTTGCTCTAATAAATTAGTATTTTACATAAATAACATATTATGATAGGGTGCTAACATCTCTTAGTGTTAACACCATACTAACATTATTTATAAGGGTATTGAATTTCTCTGTGCCCCTTTCATTGAGGTTTCACATACAAGTTATAGTTTGGTAACTATCGTAACCGATTTAATTTTTAATGCCAAAATTAATTACATATAAGTCATAAAAACCTTAATGCCAAAATTAATTTTCACTCTATGTTCTCATAACTTGTCACTTCACAATGTTCCTTTTCACTCAATTTTCTCTTCTCTTCTCACTCAATGACTCAATTTTCTTATGACTTGAAAGCACATTAAAAGAAGAAGAAAAAGTCTTGAAATCTACCCAAAAATATTAAATTCTTCAAATACCATGTAACTTAACATAACTCCCCAAGAAAATAACTCCAAGTCCCAATAAAATAAATAATCGGCATTCCAAAACAAAAAACAATAAATTGTCCAACTTTGGAAGTAACATTCAAACTTTGACATGACATGTACATTACAAAGAACATCCCTATAAGCTTTTATTGCCTTTCGCAACCGAATTTGCATACACTCATCAGACAGTAGTACTTAATGCAAAGTACCCCCGCCCGGAAAAGAAAAACCGAAAACATACCCACAAGTTACAAGAAGCGAAATACAGCTGGCTCTCCTCTCCGGCCACCGGAACAAATCACTTTAATTAAGGACACTTGCGGACGCCGCCGTGGGTGGTCAAACCACCGTAGCAAGCGCACTTCTCGTAGTTACCGGCGGTGCCGGGAGGAACGCAGCTGCAGCGGACACAGCAGGTCCCGCACGCCCTCTTGCAAAGGTTTGGCCTGCTGGATAACTGACACC
This sequence comes from Linum trigynum, assembly GCA_964030455.1. NCBI lineage: Eukaryota > Viridiplantae > Streptophyta > Magnoliopsida > Malpighiales > Linaceae > Linum > Linum trigynum. Next base: position 51,829,419 of record OZ034817.1, on the reverse strand, counting down.
TGGCGGTGCAAGCTTCCCCACAATCTGTGAAGAATAGAAACCCACAATTAGTTACCAACACTTTTAGCGACGGATTTATGGACTAATCGTCACCGTAGATATAGATTGTGATTAGTCGTTCGTTATTTTATTAACCGGTGCCGGCGGTTTAATGATAAACTTACCGAATTTCGGAGCGTAGGGCGCCGGCGATGGCTGGAGATCGGCATGTGCTAGCTGGATGGCGAGAAACGAGAGGAGGAGGGAGCCGATTATTAGCGACGACCTTGTGGTGGTGGTGGTGGCAGCAGCCATGGTTGAAATTGAAGTTTTAGTCTCTTGGAAGTTGAGGGGAGAGGTGGTGGAGGGATGGGTATTTATGAGAGAGGGGGAGGATGATCAGACGCGTCTAATTAATGATTAAGGTGGATTGGAGAGTTATGGATGGTATGGTAGGGGAATCAAGCTAGTCTGGAGTCTCTATGAACATTAATTAAAGCCTTTATAAAAAAGATAAAACTGAGAGAGGCAAATAAGACTCAATACTGAAGTGTTTTTGAAATCCATCTAACTACAAGTCAAATAAGATTTGGTTTATTTTGTTTTTTTAAGACAAACTCATATACAAATTTTTCAGTTTGAGTCTGAATTGTTATTGAATATCCAATTCTAATGTAATTTTTGTCTTAAATTTTTTTTTTTTCACAAACAGAATGGTGGAAATACCAACATCAAAAGTGTAATTCCGTTGAAGGCAATTGATGAGAAGATCACTGTTGTCTTCTGTGTGTACAATTATCTCGACTCAAACAGACCCATTATGGTCTGATCCAAATGAGTTCACCCAAATTGAACCCAATTCAAATTCAAAACAAAACCATTGAAAGTGCACAGGAGTCCAGTCCATTTGGATATGACTCAATATCCACATGGGTCATGAAAATTAGGTCAAATTACCCAACAAGTCTATACATTGACATCCCTTACAACAATAATACCGAGAACACCCAAATGATATTGTCCCATTGCAACTGCATTATCAATGAAAGATTATAATTTGTCACTACCGAGTACCGAGGTTGTCAAACCAGTTTATACCATGACACCAGTTTGACAAGTGACGTGGTCCGACAATCTCTCTAAAATGTTATCCATATTTAAATTAAATAAAATTACTACATTCCAAACAAAAATGAAAAATCTTCATATTTGAATAAAACTTGGATCTAAAAAGTAACATAAACATCTATATATTCATATTTGAACCCAACAAATAGCATCAATATTTAACTTTCAAATTCAAGGAACAAATCAAAAGATAGTTTTTTGTGATTTAAGCTCTCCAAAACTACATCATTTTATTTAGAGGTCTAAAATCGCTCATACAAGAGACATTCCAACCGATTTTGTAACTAATACCTGTTGAATCTGATTATAACGACCGACATGTCACCGATTTAATTACCATAGTCATTACATGAGCAATCTCGTTGAATCTCTAAAGAGTAAAACAACAAAACACTGACTTAAATAAGGAAAACAAAAAGTGAATATTAATTAATGCCTTGCTATATAATAAAAAAAAGGAATAATCATGATAGGGTGGGGGTGCATGGTTCCATGCTGGATTAGATGACAATATGACATTAATTAGCTGGAATTTGGCTGTGGAATCGTAAAAGGAAAGGTGCGAAAGGACCAAAGGGAATGGAATGGAATGGAGCTATCAATTCATAACTCCAATTCCCCTGTTCCAGAGTGCTTCCCAGCCATTGGGGGTTTTTTTTTTTAACTTCTTTCTTGGATTAAACTTGTTCTTAACTTCACTTGCAGTTCATGTTTGATCTCAATAGTCTCCCACACAATAGTGACTTGCTGAAGATAGTAAGTCGAGTTTCTTAGAATGATTTCCCAATAAGAGATCTAAATCTATTAATTGGTTCAACTTATTATCTTGTACTTGATTGTTTAACATATTTACTGATGTATTATGACATTGCTTAATATATGACTTATACATGTTTACCTCCAAATTTAGCTTATTTAATTTAGATAACTGAACATGAATGAACTTAATTCAGCATGAGAGCTTGTGAACACATAACTTAAACATAAGCACAAGGATCGATGCAAGTAACTAATATAAGTAGTGGAATTGAATGACTAATTAAAAACTTCGAAATAGCATCTTGAACCACTTATCTTATCAACTCTAGTCAGTTTGCAACTCTAGTACTGATAGGTGCTCTAGACCTATATGCGATTCGCTTTAGTGAATTTATGATCTAAATCGGATTAGATTGATTGAATTTTGGGGTTATGGCGACGAATTTCTTGATTTAGGATTGCAAAGTATAGAGGTTTTGCTGATACAACATAAATTTTATTATGATAATTTTCTGATTTCATGAACACAATATTTAACTATCTCTCTTTCATAAAGAGATTATCCGACTGTATTAAAACCTTTTGCTTAAAATGATCACATCATAAAATAGATAATTGTTTCATAGGTAGTTAGTAGTTACTAACCAGATTGATCTCCCAATTCAATCAAAATTAACCATGAACTATTTGTGAATTAGAAAGTTCTTTGAACGAGCCGGGGCAGCCACTTACCCATCCATGCCTTCCCCTCCCTGGCAGAGGCAGATTGGGCTATCATTTCGTATAATTTCAAAGAGGAAGAGATTCGCCAAGCTGTTATGGGAATGGGTTCGTTAAAGGCTCCTGGTAGTGACAGACTAAGCCCTTTATTATTTCAACGTTTCTGGGATTTAGTGGGACCGGGTGTTGTCGACTTTGCTCAAAAGTGTTGGAATGACCCATCACAAGTGGAGGAGGTTAATGACACTATCCTTTGCCTGATTCCCAAGGTGAATCGTCCCTCCCTGATCGAGCAGTACATGCCTATAAGCCTATGCAACGTTACTTACAAGATCATAACGAAGTGCTTGCCGGAGAGGATGAAAACTCTCATGTCCAGAGTTGTGGATGAGACCTAGACGAGCTTTGTCTCGGGCAGGCATATTACTGACAATATTTTCATTTTGCAGGAAGTTGTTCACTCCATGGGAGCTAAACAGGGGAAGCAGGGCTGGATGGTCCTGAATATTGACCTCGCCAAAGCTTATGATCGAATACGTTGGACTTTCGTGCAAGAGACACTCATGTCCGTTGGTGTCTCCTCGAGCTTTGTCAATTTGGAAATGTAGTGCATTACTTCGGCGAGCATGAGAATACAGTGGAACGGGGGCTTGACGGAGAGCTTTGTCCCCTCTCGAGGTCTCCGCTAGGGATGTCCGTTGTCCCCATATCTCTTCACCCTGTGCATGGAGAGACTGAGTCATGTCATCAAGGCTGCAGTAGCAGAGGGTTCCTGGAGACCCATCAAGTTGTCGAGCACTCGAGCTCAGGTCCGGATCTATCCCGCTCATTCTTTGCTGATGATTTAATTTTATTCGGCAAAGCTTTGATACAGCAGGTTCATGCGATTACGAGATGCCTGGAGCAATTTGGAGCTGCCTCAGGTTAGCAGGTTAGCAAGCCCAAATCCAGGATATTCTTCTCAAAGAATGTCTCGGCTACATTGGCAAAGGAAATATAAGAAAACCTCAATATCCCGGAGACCAAAAATCTGGGGCGGTACCTTGGAGTACCCGTCATTCATGATAGGATACCGAAGGCCACCTTTGTTGAACTGATTGATAAAGTGGATTCTCGGCTATCAGGCTGGAAGGTGAACACCTTTTCCCTAGCCGGGAGAATTACTCTAGCACAGTCAGTCCTGGCATCCTTACCGGCCTACACTATGCAAACTACTTTCCTGCCGGCAGGTGTGCGTGAGTATATTGACAAGAAAATCCGGGCATTCATTTGGGGGAGCTCAGAAGCAAGGATGAAAATTCACCTAGTGAACTGGGACACAATTTGTCGCCCCAAGGAGGAAGGAGGGCTTGGTCTTCGCAACGCGACAAGGATGAATGAAGCATTCATGATCAAGATTGCTTGACGGCTCCTAACCGAACCTAATAGCCTGTGAGCAAGAGTTATTCATGCGAAGTACATGAGGAAGGTTGAGGGCGGATGGCAACCGCGGGTCAAGGGAAGGCTATCTAACATTTGGCGCGGTGTGCTACGTGTGATGCACCTTCTCCCAGAAGTTGTCATGTGGAATATCAAGAGCGGACAACAAACTAGATTTTGGACTGATCGGTGGGAGCGAGATGGACCAACGCTAGCAGAGTTGGCCGTTGACCTCCCTCCAGAAGCGCACCACATTACAGTGGCAGAGACGGTCCTCAATGGTGAGTGGAACATATTGTACTTGCGAGTTTTTCTTCCACATGACACTGTAATGCAGGTTTTACTCCACCCAATCTTGCATGAGACAAGAGAGGATGTCCCGGTGTGGAGGTTTTCTCCTTCGGGTAAATTCAACTTAAAGACAGCCTATGAGATGACGGATGACGTGGAAAGGTCGGGTGGTTCCCATCCCATATGGCGTGCAATATGGAAAATACCAGCTGTGCAAAGAGTTTAAACTTTTTTCTGTCTGGTGGCTCACCAGAGGTTACTCACGAATAGTGAACATCGGCGATGACTTCTTGCCTCGTCGGACATTTGCTCAGTCTGTGGAGCGGAAGGGGAGGACACCCTCCACGTTCTTCGAGATTGCTCTTTTGACCGCTATGTCTGGGCGGAGGTGCTGAATGATGAGCCGGATCAAACTTTCTTCCAACCCAACCTGGAAAGATGGGCGCTCCACTACATCTTAGGACACAGTGCCATCGTCAAACCTACAAAGTTTGCGGTCTTGTGCTGCTACTGTGGAGAAATCGCAACAGGAAAATATTTGAGGATAAGTTGGAGCCAGCCCAAAGCATTTGCGACAGTGCAATCCATCTTGAACAGAACATTAAAGCGGCGATGGAGAAAATGTCCTCGATCGGACTGGATGGGGGCTTTCACGCTGAACAAATGGTTGCGTGGAAGCCCCCGCCACCGGGGTGGATGTGCCTAAACTATGACGGCTCGGTTGTAGCGGGCCACACAGCAGCAGGAGGAGTGTTGCGGGATCATGACGGACGTCTTATTGCAGCCTACTCCAGGAACCTGGGAGGAGGGACGGTGACACGAGTAGAGTTAGCCGGTGTGGTGCATGGCTTGCGGGCGGTTTGGAGGTTGGGGCACAGGAAAGTGGTGGTGCAAGTCGATTAAATTGCTGCAATCCGACTAATCAAAGAGGCGAAGGATTTTCACCCGCATTTTGTTCTTGTTAACGAAATTCGGGGCCTCTTAGCTCGAGATTGGGAAGTTGATATCCAGCACGTCTATAAGGAGGGAAATGTGGTGGCGGGTTTCTTAGCTTCGTTGGGTCATGGGTTGTCGCCAGGTGACCACGATATCGAGCTACCCTTTCAACGGTTGAGCTATTTGTTGTATTATGATACGATTGGGGATCAGACCCCCCGCTTCGTTATTCTTAATTAAAGGTTGGGGCGCCCTTAGCGCCCCGGGTCTTACCCAAAAAAAAAAGTTCTTTGAAGGTACATAATAGTTCATGGTTAATTTTGATTGAATCTATGTGCTATTACAATAGCAATATTATTATGACAATCCAAATCATTAACTAGCAGCCCCTCGAGCTTACTTCCAGTCATCTTCCTATATTAGAATATTTGGAAAACTAGGTGTTGAGGGTATAGTTGCGGAGCCCGGGGCCGATAGCCCAAAGAGAAAGGCCCAACTCGCCAAAGAAAATCCCAGAAGGGAAACTCACGCTCATAAAGGACAAGGCCCAGGGGGCGCAGAAGGGCTTTTCCAAGCAGGTGGGGCCGGAAGTCTGACACGAGGCGCATAAGACGAGACATTCAACGGTCGAAAGAGTACGAAGGCTGACCTGCTGATGTCATGCGCCTCAATCCTCTGAGCGGGGTGTCAGGTGGTCGAGGCGCATGATATGGGAGGAGTACGGCGCATTAATTGCCGAGTTGACGTAGGGCGGAAGTGGAGGATGTTGGTCGGCCCAACACCTAGTATAAATAGTGAAGTTGGTGAACCTCACTTACTCAGGTCTGATCTTCTCACTAGAAATACTCTCTACTTTTCTCTCTAAAAACCTTGGTTCTAATTTGGGCGTCGGAGTGCTAACGAGACCCGAAGGGGTTCGCGGTGCGTCCGTGTGTGCAGGGGAGGCGCGTAGTAGAGCTCGTGAGCGGAGGGTGCTAGACGCGTAAGGGGAGGCGCAAAGTACGTGGCACAAACACTAGGAATGCCTGGCTATTCAGGAAATGCACTCCATCAGACAATGAAACTTGCATCACAGTAGTTAGGGAATTCCCGGAGTGGAAAAATTGTCCGAGACGTTCCACTCCTATTCTGATAGCTCTGAGTCAACCCAGAGGGGCCCATCTATATTTTTGCCCACCACCATGTTCCCCCTTGATGGAGATGCAATGCAACGAATCATTCCTACATGATTCCCATGAGGCGGCTTATGATATCGTCATCAATAACTACCAATGACAGATTTGTGATGGACGGGCTGACTCTTTTCTTTGTTCGTCTCCGATTGAAGTTGAAGCAAATGCTATGTTAGAAGGACTGAATATTGGTCAAGAGTATAACGTGGCATGTGTGCTCTGGTCTGACTGTGAAGTTCTGGTGAAGGCTATTTCTCAGGGATCGAATTCTTGGCCATGGAGATGTGCCTCGATGATGGAAGCTATGCGGATAATCCTCGACTCAGCGCCTATGATTGAGATTCGTAAGATCCCTCGTCGTTTGAACTTCAGAGCTGACTGGGTTGCTCGATCACAAGCTCGTCATTCTGTCCCAAGCGATTAGCTTACTATTCTTGTTTTAATTTCAGCCCATATCTGATAGTTGTTTCTTTGTATTTGATTTTCGAAGATGAATGAAATATATGATTATTGTAAAAAATAACTAGCAGACCCAACAGTCTTTAGTAAGGCTGCCAGTACCATCACCAAACCCGTCGCTATTGTGTTATCATTATGGCCCTTATTCTTAACACTCTGTTTGGGAAGAGGGGTAAATGGGAGGAGGGTGCAAATGTGAGGGGTAAACACAGTTTCCAACACATTTGCACCTGTTTGGTTAATTTGGAACAGTAGGGGGTGCAAAACGGGAGTGCAAATTTACTGTTTCGGCTTACCCCCCGAATTGGGGTGCAAGGGAAGGAAGGAAGAGAGGGGGAGGGGGGAATTATGGAATTTTATTTTTCTAATTGTGTTATATATAATTATATAATAATTAATATTATCAATTTCTTCTTTTTATAAACATCATTAATGTAAACATTATTCGGGGTTGACCATTTGACGCTGGAAACAAGTTTATCAATGTTCGTCAAGTCAAATCTAGATCTCTTGGTTGAATCGAATTTGCATTGAAAATTAGAGATACGAGGTGTTTGTGGAAAAGATAGAGAGAAATTGTTTGGTTAACTCAGTTTATTTGACTAAATAGTTAAAACTTACAAATTCGAACGTGTTTGACTAAGTTTGACAATTTAAGATTAAACTAGACACGAAAACCCTATATAGGATGACCAGTTACGAGTTGAGCTTCGAGTTTTGAGATCGCTCGATCAATGATTATTACAATTGTTATAATTAATTATTATTTGAGCATTATTATATAATAACTATTTTTAGTAAAGTATATTTATTATTATATAGTAATATTTATTTTATTATTTTATGATAATATTTTAAAATCTTAAAATCTATTTTAAAATTTTAAAATCTACTTTAAAATAATATAATTACTTACTTTTCACTCTATTTGCACCCTCCTACTTTTTCATCCAAACAACAATTTACCCCTCCACTTACAACTAGGGGTGGTAATCGGTCGGTAACCGGTTAACCGGTTACCGGTATTCCGGAAATCCCATTATCACTGTCGTTTGCCGATACCGAGTAAATTTCGGTAAACTGATTACCGATTGGGACGGTATCGGTTATTGCGTCGGTATCCCGATTTACCGCCCCCTCCGCTGCCGAAGACCTCTTCGACTTCCAATCCTCCGACCTCCAATCCTCTGACCTCTTCGACTTCACGATACACCTTCCTCAAGACCTCAATCTCTGGGCCTGCAACCATGACCTCAACCTCTTCGACTTGCAAGATTTGCATGGTGGATTTGGGGGTGCGGGGGATTTTTTGGGCCGAAGTGGATGCCGGAGTTCTTGAAGATATGAAGAAAATTAGCTTTTTCAGGGAGATAAATCTAGTGAAGGAGATAGATTTGGGCCATTTGGCCTTTCCGTCACTGCCGTCTTCTGAGAGATAAATCGGGGAGGTAATTGCAGTCAATCGGGAAGAGAGATCTCGCATCGCAGTCACCGCCACCATCGTCTACCTGCGTCTCTTGCTTCGACACAATCCGCGCTCCCGCCACTGCTGCATGTCGCCGCTGGGTTCCTAATCTGGGTTCCTAATTGCAAGATGAGCCATGATTCGATTCGTCGGCGACCCGGTTCATCGATTTCCGGTCGTTTCCTCGCTTCGACTGAAATAACCAGAGAGGGGAAAGAAAAACAGAGGTTAGGCGAACAGAAATTAAGAGGAGCCAATAGTTCGGTGGGACTTATTGAGAAGAAAACTAACCGATATGGGCTCGAATAGAACAGCCTTGATCGCACGGGAAAAGCTCTTCCTTCGATGATGATGCTGACGAGGAGTCGGAACAACAACCTCTTCCACCTCGGAACTGACGGAGCGCCGGCCGCCGGGGAAGGCAGAGCAATCCGAAACAGAGCGATCCAGAGTCACCTTCTTCCCCATCGAATCAGTGAATTCGTCGCTCCCCGCCGCGGAAATCAGAAAGGCCTGACTGTTGGACCGATCAATCGAGAGAAGGGCGGCGAATTTGGACTTGTGGAGACCAAACCCATCATCGAGAACACAATCTTCCATTTCGGCGACCGGCCGGAAACACATCAGGAACTTGTTCCTGGAGCCGCTCCTCTTCATCTTTTTTTACGGGGTTACAAGGGAGTTGGGGATATAGATGTAGAAAACTGAATCGCTGGATGAGAAAGGAAAGCAACCGACGGTGAAGTTTGAAGATCGATTGCAATCGCCTTCGACCAGCAGCCAGCGGCGGCACACTATTTTGGTGGCGAGTGGTGACTGGTTCGTGGTGGAAGGAACTGCTGGACTGGTGTGGTGGATTGATGAGAAGAGTTGGAGAGATCGAATATGGAGAGATAGACTTCGTGCGGCTTGAGTCAGGGGAAGAAGAGAAGGAAATAACATTTTTTTTTTGTGGTTGAAACGAAATAACATTTAGGGCAGTGTGGGTTTCGGTAACTCGGTATAGCAGAATACCGACGGTAATATACCGGGAACGGAACGGTATACCGTGTGGCTAAAATTGGCTACCGTATACCGATACCGCCGGTTATCGGTTATACCGATAATCGCCGGTTACCGGTTCGGTAAACGGTTAATATGATAACCGTTATACCGTTTACCACCCCTACTTACAACCCCAGCAATTTGCACCCCCTAGCAATTTACCCCTCAACCTGCACCTCCTACAATTTGCACCCCTTGTTGCCAAACAGAGCGTAAGTGATCAGCTTTTAGAGACGATAACAGAACCGTGGCAAATCCTATAAAATTTTCTGTACAACCGATAATACATGCGCACACGAATAAACTCATATAAACTTTGATTTAACATAATGGATCGGGTTCTCTCACCTCTGATACGTGTTTTAGGACTGTATTTAAGAATTCTGGACGTATGAACTTCTTGGTTGATCTTTGTTCAAACTCGGAACATTTTCCTCGACACTACGGCACAAGAACATGAGTTGGATTAGTTATAATTTAATTTGAGCTTAGAGATAGACCGGGCTTTGAGATTCTTACCTGTTTGAGCCGTGGAAGTGGCATGATAAATAAAGTCAAATTATTTCGAAATAGAGATTCTTACGTAATGACAACATCATTGGATCTAAGATAATAAAATATAGTGTAAAGAAAGCAAAACCATAAGTAATTTCAGTAAATATCAATAGGTGTGAAATTCAGGGTACGGTATACTTTGAGTATGAAAACATTAACTAGACCTAGAATTAGCAGGATTTTTGGTATAGGTGTCAAAACATAGCCCGACCTGATTAACCCGCCCGATCAACCCGACCCGCAACCCGACCGCAACCCAAATTGACTAAAAGTCAACAACCCGTAACCCGCCCGACCCACAACCCGATTGACCCGCAACCCAATTAACCCGAACCCGATTGACCCGAACCCGACTAACCCGTAACCCGACCGACTCAACCCGAATTTCATCTAATCCACTTGAATAATTATAAAAATATACAATACATAGTTTTTCAAAATAAAGATTTTCATTCTAAACTTAAGTAAAATTATTTTTTCATTTCGTATAAGAAATTTTAAAAATATGAAACTCACTTGATATTACGTATTTTAAGAAAATTACAAAAATTGAAACATGAAGGTCTCTTGAGATCATGACAATATTAATATAATATATAAATTAAAATTTTGGTTAATTTAACTATTCAATAAAATTATCAATTAAATATAAATAAAATAAAGTAACGTATTTGGTAATTTGATGTTTTTAAAAGAAGATGAAAATTTTGGTGTATTCAAGTTTTTGGGAAGAGAAAGAAGAGGAAAATTTGGTTCTTTGAATTTTTTAGAAAAGAAACAAGTGGGAATTTTGGTGGTTTTGATATGTGGGAAGAGAAAGAAGTGGGAAAGTTTGATTATTTTGATTATGAAAGAGAAATAAGTAGGGAAACTTTTGACTTTCAACTTTTTGTAGAAGGAAAGAAGATGGTAATTTGGCTTTTTCAATTTTATGGAAGAGAAAGAGGAGGGAAAATTGAGTTTTTCTAATGTATGGAAAGAGAAAGAAGGAGGAAAATTTTAGTATTTTTGTGAAAAGAAAGAAGGGAACAGATTTGGTGTTTTCAATTTTTTGGTTTTTCATAATTTTAGCTTTTGAAATATGAATCTTTAATTTTTACATGAAGGGCATGACTAGTTAAAATTATTCTTATATGCTTTGAAGGCTAATATGTATATATGTATCTAATTTTTTATGGGCTAATAAATAAATTAACCATTAGTTACAACAATTTATACTAAACTTGATAAGTAATCTTTGACGGTTCGTTGTTTAGGATATAAAGTATATGGTTAGGGTATAAAGTATAAGGTACATATGGTTTAGGGTGTATATGGTTAGGGTATAAGATATTGGTGGTTTTGACGGTTCTAAGTTTTTTATTAACATATGTTCACTTGAAGTCATTTGAAGTCTTTAACGGCAGGAGATTCCTTTTTAATTTATGTTTATGGTACGTGGTTAGGGTACAAGGTATGTGGTGTAAAATATAAGATATATGATTAGAGTATAATAATTAGCAAATATCACTTTTTATCTATGTTTTGAAAATCAAAGTATGAATTTCACTTTTAAATTAACTATACTAGCAAAATCACAACTCAAGGACATATGGTTAGGGTATAGGTTATGTGGTTAGTGTATAATGTATTGATGGTTTAGGGTATATGCTATTGAGTAAGTTATGATTGAAGTCACAATAATTTTACTAAATTTGATAGCTAATCTTTAATGGTTCAAGTTTTAGGATAATTCGAACAATTTTACAAATAACTCGTTTGGCAACAGTTTACTAAAGTTATTTGGGCAATGAGTTTTTTTGAAATAACTCCTTTTATCACTATGCTTTTGCCAAATACCACACGCCAAATACTAGATTTGCATGGTTATACTAAACGAGATACTTTAATCCAATTACTACTGAATTAATATTAAAATATCAAATAAACAATTAACGGTGTCTTTTGGTTGCAAATATTGATATCACCATTATTACTATTAGCTATAATACTTTACCAATTATGATTAATTACATAACAAGTTTGCAAGTCATACAAATTGATTTAACATTTTGACTAGTTTTTTTCAAAAATATAAAGTATATATATACGAGGTAGAAATAAATTTGTTAAAAAGTTGAGAAAATATTTTAAATTAGTGTAATAAAATGTGTAAGTTGGTAATGAGTAATGAGTTAAGTTACTTGATGCGCTGGCCCGAACAACCCGAAACCCGACCGCCCGCAACCCGCTCGACCCAAAACCCGATGAACCCGCAACCCGATTTACCCACAACCCGATTGAATCCGAACCCGATGAACCCGCAACCCGTTTGAACCCGATGAACCCGAACCCGAGGAACCCTCAACCCGACTAACCCGCAACCCGTTTGAACTCGAACCCGATTGAACCCAGCCCGAACCCGCCCGAACCCGCCCAATTGACACCTGTCGCAACCGTCCCGTCCGGGGGGTCCGTAGGTCGTCGCGTCGGCATTTTTTGGGAGTCGCCATCGATCTTACTTGGAGTGGATAGAACACTCTTCGAATCGGCTCTAACCTTAGGGTCAGAACCGAGATATGGTCTGCGAAAATAAAGTTCTGGGTTCGGGAGTACGGTTACGTGTGGGGAAGTTAAGCAACACCCCCACAACGCCCTAAATCGGTACTACTTAAGTCGATAAGTTTTTATGCGAGTTGGGTGAATTTTAGTAATGATTTTGTATTTTTTGGGGTCCCACTGGACCATTTAATGATTGAGTCGTATTAGTTGTAATTTAATTATACGCCCACTGACGTAAAAATTTAAAGATAAAGTTAGTTGATTAATTGGACTCGAACCTTATCGGTTGCCTACGTACCCGTTAGACGGGATCAAAGTCCACGTAGTTCGTTTGAACTTTGATAATTTAATTGTAATCACGTTCCACTGATCGTGATTTTCGTATTATAATTTATGTTAATAAAATTTAATTTGATTATTATGAAATTATGAAAAGAGAATATAATTTAAGTTATTAGGAAGAGGCTTGACTCGTATTGGAAAAGAAACTGGATAAACTTAATCCGCATTTAACATTTCGTATTAAGAACTATAAACAAATAAAGATAAGCGGGATGGTTAAATTAACACATGATTGTTGGCATTCCAACTGGTCAAACCGCTATTTTCCTCCGACCCCTAGACCGCGGGTTCGAAACAAACTGACTGCATTTTTTCGATTTTTTTCGTTTTAGTATGGAGATGGGAGAAGGGCATTCTAGTAATTGCAAAAAAACGCGGTGACACGGCCGCATAATTAACGATAAACCCTAGAGGCATTTTGGTCTTTACAACCATTGGAGTATATAACTCTCTCTAAAGAAAACCCTAGTTCAGCCTTACCAAAAGCGGCGGCCGCTTCTGCTCTCTCTCTCCTTTCTCACTCGACTCCCTTCTTCTCCAGAGAACAAAAAAACGACAGCTCCTCTCTCTCTCGTTCCTCCTCTCGCCTTTAGAAACCCAAAAACCCTAGCCGCCGAATACCAAAAGAAAACGACGCCCTTCCCCATCTCGAATCTGCCTCTTCCTCTGCTCTTCGCTCCTCCCTCTCGACCGCCGGGATCTCTCTTCTCTTCCTCTTGTTTTTCTCTGCCGAAACCCTCTGGGTTTTCTCTAAATCAAAACCCTAACTCTTAATCCTACCTCAATCCTCTTCTCTCGTTACTGGCCGCGAGAAAACAGCTCGGTCAACAACCAATCTCCTAATGGAAGCCCGAATTAGGTAAGGTTTTAACATGCATGTGGTTTTATTTGACGATTTTGTTGGTTTGAATTTGTTTCTGACCTTCGTTTTCTAATTATTTTTTTTTATGGGTTTTGGTTCGGTGAGGAGGAAGAAAAAGGCAGAAGATGAGGAAAGACTCCTCTTTGGAATCAGGCAAAAGGATGACTATAACCTCCCTATTTCGATCGGAAATAGACGAACTAGGTAAGATTCTTGACATGCAAAATCTTTTCAATTCGTTTTAGGTGATTTTATTTGGGATTCGACTAATATTTATTTCATTTTCTTGTGTTTTGGATGTGGTCGGCGGCGAGATCCTGCCGATGACGATCTTCGTCTCCAAAAAAAAGAAAGGTAGGATTTCGGCTCCTTAATATATGTTAATCTATCATTTTTATTATTAACAAAAATAATTAATTTAGTTCGTTCTTTTTTGTAGGTTTGAAAAATAAATCCAGATCTGGGTAAGGCTCTTCTAACTTCGGTTTTGGTATGACTAGGGATGATTTAACTAAGTAAACGGATTATTATTGTTGATTTGGGATTGATTAGCAGATCTGAGTATTAGAAAGTAAGTTTTGTGAATGAGTTTTGAAGAAAATGGGATTTTGGTGCTTTGATGGGATGATTTTGCTAAAATGATATATTAGAAGTTTTGATATATTAGAAGTTGCTAAAATGATTTTTAATCTAATTAACAAAGACTAAATTGCTTATTTTGGCTATTATAAATCACCGCCACTGCCTGTGATTTTGCGAAATTGGTATGGGTTTCAAACTCTGGAATTTATTGTGCTTGAGTGATTTTTGTTGGATTTGGATCCAGGTTGATCCAAGGACTTGGGAAAAGTTTGTTTGATTGTTATATATAAAAAAAAAATATGTGCTATATCTAGTTTTACTTTAATCTGTACATTATGTATGTATGGCTACGAATGAGGAAAATCTAAACATGGCAAAAAGAGTTTAAAACAACTCTAGTCATAGTTAAGTTAATCGGTATAATAGTAATCTCATAGCCCAAACTATTAATATGAGAAGGAAAAAAACTTTAATGATAGAGCTTAATGAAATTGATAAGAATAGATCTTGATAAATAATATTTGACCATCGCATAGCTTGTATTGGAAAATACTCAAGAGTATAAATATGCAAATAGATGGATGATTGTATAACGTCATAACAATTGTGTAAATTTGATAAAATGAAGTCGATACAAGTACCAACCTGGATCAAGGCCTAAGAATGGCCTTTCCCTACAACGATCTTCAAATCTGCTCCTTCAATTTCACAGTTTCCCCACTGAACTTCCACTGAACTTTGGCCAAGGGCAGGAACAAAAAGACGATCTCTTTGCAATGTCTATGTTTCTATTTTTCTATGTTTTTCTCCTCCAATCCCCTTTTTGGGGTAAAAAACCCCCTTATATATGATCATTTTTTACTGTTCATCGTTGTGTGCTGGCTGCTCCTCCTTTGCTCTTGAGGTGGTGGTCTGAACCACCTTTTGTGTTGGCAATTTGGTGTTGGTTCTTTGGAGGAGGTGGCCGAATTCCTCTTTTTGAGAGGCGGCAGTAATTTCTGCTGCTCTGCTACTCTGCTGCTGCTCTGCTACTCTACTGCTCCTTTAGATAAGATAGGGATGATGGGTTTGGTTGATTGGGTTGACCTGAGTTGACCGATTTGACCAGAGTGGACCTGGGCCGACCATACTGGATTGGGCCGAAATATGGGCCTGGGTTGAGTTTTATAGTTTGAGAATTGGGCTGCTGGTGTGGGTTTGTTTCTGATAGTTTTTTTTTAATGTATAATTACTAAGTGTATCTTAAAGGTTATAAATTGTACTTTGTAATTACACATTTATTTATTTATTTATGTTATTGCCTTCAGAATTAGATGATCATTGTATCTGTATGTAGTGCTCAAACATTCAATTGATTCTTCCAACCCAATTTGTTCACTTATCCAATTTCAAACCAAATCCAAACATCTAATCAATGCTTCCCAAACCATGGATTTGGGTCGTTGAGCAAAATTACCAATCTTTCTATCCCTTTTGACCAACTTTAGACCAATGAGACCAACTGAATACAATGACATTAGCATAGGTCTTGACAACATACTATTGTTATTCTAAATAAAGCAAATTCGGAAGCCATTAGCTACTGCTAATCCTACCTAGTACAAATATTCGAACCAAATACTATTGTTATTCTAATTAAAGCAAATTCGGTAGCCATTAGCTACTGCTAATCCTACCTAGTACAAATATTAGAACCAAATAAAACGGACTTAAACACCGTTGGTACTTATTGATTTGCCATTGCTAATCTCAACCGACCTCGTCCAAATTTTTACTTGAGTTTTCTTTTAAAGTTGGATATTCTTTTGAGTTTTGAGCAGGATGGTTGCTCCGGACAAAATGTGGTGTCTACAACACCTATAATTTTTGGGCATGATAGTATACCCCTATTCCTTAATGAGTGAACCCGAGGTCATAATTATCTAAATCATAAACTATAAACCCTAAGACGGTGCATTGATTTTTTTGCCTATATTTGGACGAATCATAACCGTTGATTATTGTTTCTAATTAAATTGATCTTGGAGTATAAGATTTAGAGGATTAAGACCTAGATTTTGATATTTAAGGGTTAAAGTATAGTATCATGCCTGAAAGATCAGTCAATTCAAGTTATGGATAGCGTTTTCTTACTCAAGTTATGCGGTACCCCGAATATCACCCTGGGTACCGTAGAACTCCCCCAAGATTATATATAATTTAGATAAAATGGCCCAGTGTATAAGATGAGGCAAAACGAGTTAGGGCGAAAAGAGGATCCATGCTCTTTCTGCATCGTCCACGAGACAAGCACTCTATCAAGGGAACGGATCAAGTCAGTAATCTTATGGTCAGTAACCATGAGTAACCCGTCCACATGAGCATAACATCAATCTCTCTCTCTCTCTCTCTCCTGGAAAGTCTTTTATCTTTTCCCCTTTAATCTTTAACGGACGATTTCTCTCTCGTTTTAAGCCGAAATTTAATTTTTTTGCATAGATAAATCATATTAAATGTGCTCTTTAAAATGATATCCACTTTGATATATTTTTAATACAAAAAATTGAATAATTCTTTACCAGTCATTACCATATGGTATGCTCCTATTTAATACCATATGGTAAGAAAGCGTACCATGATGGTATGAACATACCAATATGGTAAAAAAGTTGAATACATGATAGTAGGAGTATACTAACTGTCATTTACGATTTTCATCATTGTTTACTATAAGTTACCACAAGTTACCACCCACATACCATAGTGGTAAAGTATGATAATTTTTGGTCCAGTATTTTTTTTCACCCAGGAATTTGTAGATCAAATAGATCATGATGAACTCGTTCCTTCTGAGCAAACGTTTTTAATAATGACTTAAAAACAAAAAAGTTATCATATGGTATGTAGTTGGTAAAAAAAAAAAATTCTCGAAATATATTGAAAATTGATCTCATTTTGTAGAGCACAACGAACTCGTTCCATTTGTGCAAAAAAATTGAAATCCGAGTTAGAACGAAAAAGATAAGATCCGATTAGAAAACTACGGAAAATAAAATGTCTTTAATTGACAACCCTTATATCTAGATTTTCTGAACCCACTTAGATCTAAATGTCCAGATTTAGTTACTCATACGCAAGGTTGTCAAACCGGTTCATACCGTTTTGCCGGTTTGGCAAGTGGAATGGTATGACCGGTGGTATAACCAGTTTGTGTCGGTTCATGCCGGTTTAAAAAAATGTAAAAACAATTAATATTCAATGTATTTAATTATATATAAAATATATTTGTGAACAATTTAGTTACAATCCAACAAATATCATCAACTTTTAACTATTAAATTCATAAAATGAATAATAAATTAAATTTTTTATTAATTAACTTCATTAAAATGATGTCATTTTGTTTAGAATGCGTAAGTCGATCATACCTGTTTCATGATAGGTACAAGTTGAATCAGGTTCAACCGGGTGGCATGCCACCAACATGACAACCTGAGTCATACGTCAGTAAACAATGGTTACTAACCCTATCCTAATCCCTCTATCAAACTAAATTAGAGAAGATGATTATATATGGCAGGTTAAATTGGAATCCAATACTATTATGCAGGTGTTTTTTTTTTTTGTGAAACTATTATACAGGTGTTACCAAGTCATTAAAGTTTTTTTAACACGTCAAATTAATCAACAATGCATGTTAGTGTCATTTAATAATTAAGCAATCCATCCTAGAGTGGATAAAGCTGAACTGGGGGAGTTAGGTAAGTGAGTCCATTATTTTTATTTGTTTATAAATAGTCTGTATTATTCCCTAATTAGTTGACTGGTTAGGCAAACAAATTAGTAATTAATTCTATGCATAATGGATGCTGTTGGACAAAAGATGTTGGCAAGTGGCTGTCCACGTACGGAAACAAATTAACAATTGGAACAAAGTTGGTCGCTATAGCTAAACTAGTCTATCGGACTAATTAAAGTGAGACTTTCAACTAGAAAGATAACTATAGCCAGCTGGAGTTCAAGTATTAAGCTCTGCAGCTGGAATTATGTACACTAATTTTTAAGTATTATTGGTTGCGACTAGGGAGTTGGCATTTATTCTATAGACGGGTTCCTATCTTAATAATTCATCATTGGCTAACTCCCCTTCCAACTTGTAGCTACGGGTGGTAATTAAATAGGTGATTTGGGCTTGATCATTTTAATCATCCGATTCAATATTTCGGTTTAAGAAATTCTAAATTCAAACTCATCTAAATAATTAGAACTCTAATGGCTTCGACTTGTTTAACATTGGATCAGACCTGGTGTATAGTACTTGTAAGTATAAATCCAAGCCAACACTAGAAAAAGACAAGTATTTCACACAATGAAAAGAAAAGAACTAATTAAAATTTCAAGCAAATGGAAAAGCATTAAAATATATTTTCCGTTGTTCGAATCTTGAGAAAGTACAATTTGCTGCAACATATGTCTAGTATTTTTTATAAACATGTTTTAAGCTAAATGGATTGTTCTTTATAATTTGGAGATACTTGTTAACCATCATTTATTATCCGGAGAAATAGAATTAGATTGTTTGCTTGTACGTTGTTCGTGAGATAAACCTGTTGGATCCAACTTCAAGGGAAGTCGAAAATACTTGTGATGAGACGAGAGCCGAGAAGCAAGGAGTGGCCTAACTCGCCTGCAGCTTTGCGAGCCAAGATAGCAACATGACAACCCATTGAGATTAGGCGGAAGACAAATGGGAAGGAAAGGGGTTTTTTCACAATAGGAAAAAATGAGAGATTGAGACTTGAGAGTGAACTGGGAAAGACGAATGGAGAGGTGAGATGCACGAAAAAAGAGGACGGTATGGTCAGCTCCTCAGATGTGCCCATTTGTATATAGGCCCGTCCATGTGAATAAATAAAAAGAATCAACGGTCACCCTTGCTCTACCCAATATGATAAACTCAAGCTTATCTGAAAACGCCCGCAGGAGATCACAAAATCCATCCGTGAACAGTATACCCGGTTTTTCTTAAGGAATAGTAAATTTTATTTTTGGTAATTTTTTATATTTGTTTCTTATAATTCTAATTGTGTATCTGAAACCACTTCAATTAAAACTTTGTTATTTTGAATGAATCCCTCGATTAACTTGGCTAGATAAATAATTATAATAACTTTCTATACTAGTAGTCAAAATTCTCGTGGAATCCAAAATAAGCGAAATCCTTGATTTTTATTTCTCCAAACATCAATCACAAAGGCTGATCAGATGTACACACAACAAATATAAAAACCATTTCAACTCATCCATGGAACCTGACAAACATCAAGCGTCCCCAAAAGTTCGTATCGTACAAGCAAAGTGATGATCATTCTTTCTTATGTCTCGATAGAGAAATTAAGTTGCCGGCCGGCCGGCCACTTCGAGTCCTCTAATCAAGGACACTTGCGGTGGCCGCCGTGGGTGGTCATTGTGCCGTAGCAAGGACACTCGTCGTAGTTACCGGCGGTGCCGGTAGGGACGCAGCTGCACCGGACACAGCAAGTCCCACAAGCCCTCTTGCACAGGTTTGGCCTACTTGATAATTGGCACCTAACGTCGCAAGAGCTCCCACAATCTGTTACACGTACAAGAAATAGATTTCAGAAAATGGTTGCGAAAAGGTAACAAAATTGTCACCAAAAAGTATTGGTGACCAATATGTGATTCCCCGCTACCCTTGTTCGTTATGGTGACCAAAAATCTTGAAACGAATATAATTTTCACATCTATAAAGAGTGCAATACACCGGTTACTTTTAATATGCATTGAAAATTAATGAAATATAACTCACCGAGTTTTGGAGAGCTACCGGTGTAGCCCGTTAATCCGAAGGCCTTCTTGGATTGCTGATGATCATGATCATGAGCCTGGGCGAGCTGGAGGACGAGGACGGAGACGAGGAAGGTAGCAATGAGAAGCCTTGAGATGGCCATTGTTTTTGAGCTAGGGGTTTCAAACTTGAAGAAGGAGGTGAGTATAGTGAGATGAGATACATAGAAGTGTGATCAGAAGGAGTATTTATAGTGACGAGTTTGAAACTGGATAATGCAAGTTGAGTTGAATATGAAGGTGTTTCACAAATAAAAAAAAAATCAGTTAGTTAATATAAAGGCAAGGGAGGTTGTATTATGTAGTAGCTGAATGGCTTCCAATTATTTTTATAAAGTGATCATATGAGTGCGGGAATAATTGAAAGTATACAATTAGTATATTTATTCAAAATTATGATGATTGATTAATTTCAAATAATACTGGATGAGGAAAAAGTAGTAAGAAAGAAAATTGTTAAAAGAGAAGACAGAAGAAGGAAAGAACGAAAAGGAGAGAACATCATTAATCTCAGCCATTGCCAGCAAGTAATACTTGATTAGAGATTCGCAGGAAGCATCCTTTTGCAGCACCAAAGGCCTTCCGAATTTTGATGATTGTCGTCTTCAACTAAAAATTGGACCATTTTAGCGAATATGCTAATTGTATATGGGGAGTATTATCAATTATGGACAAAATATTGAGGTTTAATGAATGATTGTGAAATCGTATTGTAGGTTATTTTGGAAAAATTAGTAGTAGAATCTTTGTGTATTAAAATCGTAATTTAATCGTGGTTCAACCATTTTTTACTGTTAAAATTTTTCAATTAATTTGGGTTTGATATCCGATATTTTTAGTCCAACTGACCGGTACGTAGAATTTCTTAATAAACATTGATTTTTATTAATGGTTACGTTGTTAACCCAATGATAAAATACGAAATGTGGGAAACATTATTAGTTTTTGTTCCACACCAAAAGATATGGTACAAAACACAAAACTGTGGAACTTACGAAATCCAGTGTTTTATCATCCTGTCACAATTCATATCACTATGATACAAATTACAATCATTAGGGGTGGGCAACGGGCGGGTTGGATGGGTTTTGGTCTCAAATTGACCCACCCGCTTATTAGAGGGTTGGAATAAATGTGACCTGCAATCCACCCACATACTTCTACGGGTTGGGTTGGGTGCGGTTGGGTCGCGGATGAACCAGCAAAACCAATTCTCCATTTAGCCATTAAGAAAGTTGACTAACATTTATAATAATTTCATACCAAAACCAATTCTCTTTTATTTACTTTTGATTTTGATACAATTAATAATTTATAGTTTGCATCCCAATATTTAACTGAATGGTTAAAGGTCGTCCTAAAAATTACTAACCATCGTCCTAACTTAATATGTAATTTACCGAATTGCCCATTTTGAATTTCAAAATCAAACACAAAACAAACAACCCCTCCCCTTCCATAAATCTAAAAAAATATAAACCAAAATCCAACAAATTATCTTATGGATCGAACCATAAATCGTAGTAAAAGAATAGAAAATTATTGATATAAAACAAAAAATTCCAAAAAAATTCCGAAACCCCTCAATGAAGCCAATTTTCGGTTGTACCATGGCTCAACCTAAGGCAATTTTCGGTTGGTCCATGGTACAACCGAAAATTGCCTTAGGTTGAGCCATGGTACAACCGAAAATTGGCTTCAGTTGAGGGGTTTTGGGTTTTTTTGAAAAAAAAATCAGATTTTTACCTCATCGGAGTCGCTACTCATGATTCGGACGTATTCCCAACAATTACGACTCGAGAATGTCAACAATGAATTCGAGAGTGTGGGAAATTGAGTGTTTTTCAGTTTTTTTAGTTAAAGTGATGTTTGTTTGCTAAAGATAACAAAAGGTTAAAAGTATAATTTTGTTATTTTTTAGGATGATCAATAGTAATTTTAAGGACGACGTTTATCAATTCCCATATTTAATGGTTATTAACAACAATCTGCATACCAATATCCAATATCTAATATCTAATGGATATTGCATAACACAATAACCAATAATAGTAGTCAAAACTATTATTTATTCTCCACATTTTGAAGTATATGGTCAGACTGTAGTGCAGTTCGAAAATATGATGAATATTAGATAATATAAGAAACAACATTTTTTCATGTAAAAATAGGATGCGGGTCATATGAGTGACCTGCAAGCCACCCACCACCCACCCACATTGGTATGGATGAGAGATTTACCAATCCGCAATCCACCCACATCAATCACCCACTGCGTGCGGGTCGAGTTATTTGCGAGTGAATCGATGTCAATCCGCCCCCTTAACAATCATACAATAATATGAGGATGTGTTTTTTTTTATCAATGTGTGCTCAATTTTATTCACCAAAACGCGGATTTTGCAACTCCTTAATTTTGTATCGTAATCCAAATCTTTGTCAGAGGCTGCCTTACAAGGACAAATGAACTTGAAATTGGAATAAAGTAATGTGGTACATAGAGGTGGCAATTAGGATCCAAATCCATGAATCCAATTCAATCCATCCACCAAATTATTCACCTAATCCAATTCATTTAAATCCAATCAATTTGATCCAAATCCAATTGGATTGGTGGATTCATGGATCAATCCATGGATCCAAATGGCAATTTACAATTTGGTACCTATATTTTTGTATTTTACATTTTGGTACCTAAAATTCATATTTTTATACGAAAAATATCATTGAAAAATTATATTTTGGTACCTAAAATTTTTCATTAAGACATTTTAGTACCAAAACTTTTCAAATTTTACATTTTGGTCCAAGCCTTTGATGTCATTTGGATTCATGGATCAATCCACCAATCCATTGAATCCGATCCAATTGCTACCTCTAGTGGTACATGAAGTTCACTATTAGTTGACTGTTTAAGCAGGGAAAAGTAATGCGTAATGGACTGTTGGCAATGGGAACAAGTTGGTCGCTATAGTCTATAGATAGGATCGATGAAAGCGAGAGCTTCAACTTGGAAAAAAATGCAGCTCTCACAATTGGCTTCTTGCGAGTGGATTTAGCCAGTTGGAGACGAAGGCGATCGTTAATTTATGATATGCTTGCTTAATTTTAAACAATATCAGGACGAGGAAAAAGCAGTAACAAAGAAAATTGTTGAAAGAGAATACATAAGGAAAAAGAGAGAAAAGTTCTTAATCTGACCCACTGCCAACAAGTGTATACTCGATTAGAGATTTGCTGGAGGCATCTTTTTGATGCACCAGCCGACTTCTAATCATTGATAATTACTGCTAATCATTGATAATTTGGTCTAGTATTACATTAATATTATTGGTATTAGTTTTGAATTTGGAGGTTTTAAATTTGAATCCTACAAACTAAGTAGTAGTGTATAAAGAAAACAAGCTTATATCACCATTATTTAAAAAAAATGTGCATCTTCAACTTATGTTTGGATAATTTTTGTGAAATATTTTTAGTGTAGGGCTACATGGAGCTATGTTCTCGTCTTTGTTGCTTTTATCAGGGATGGACCTATATTAAGGGAAGCATATGAAGCGACACATCTTCGCTTAAGATTTTGGTGAAATATTTATGTTTGGTCATATAAAAATTTGAAATTAGGATTTCTGATATACATCTAATTTTTTTAATTGACACATTTGTTGTAATTGCAAGCAGTTAAATGGAATTTTTTTATTATGAACTTGATAATAAATTATATTCGAAATCAAATTAATGGCCTTTTCTCAACGATTATTGCATTATATGGATTGAAAAATATTTTATTTACAAAATAAGCGATTAATGTATTTCATTAATCTATCACAACATACAAATTTTTGCTCGCTGTAAAAATTAGGGCTGGTAATCGGTCGGTATCCGGTATACCGGATACCAATTACTCGGTATTCGATATACCGGGTGCTGGCGTCGTGGCTGTCAAATACCGATACCAAATTTCAGTCGGTATTACCGGGTAATCGGTATCCGGTATGAACCCGGTATCCCGAAAATCGTCGAGGAAAATGGGGAAGAAGAACTGTCGTCGCCGGAATCGTCATCTCCGTCGGAATCTCTGCATTCCAACTCAGCGAACACTCGCCTCCTCCCCTGTTCTTCTTCTTCCCTTCTTTTGTCTTATAAATCCTTCCTTTCTTCTTCTACCTCTCCGTCGGCGACTGCTGCTGCGGGTGAAGAGAAGAGGATGACGGAGATGCGGCGTAGCACTTCCCGTCGGCGACTGCTGCTGGCTGAGGTGGGAGGGAGATCGAGTTTGGGCTTCGGGGAAGAGAAGAGGAAGTGGAAGCTGAGGCTAGCTATTGGGGGCGACAGATTGAATCAGACAGAGGAGAAAGGAGTGGGGCGGCGGGGGTTGTTGAACGGCGGATTGAATCGGGGAGGTTGAGGGTCGGGGGTCGCCGGGTCGGGGATGACTGCGGGTGGGAACTGGGAAAATTTAGTTTAGGGTTTATTTAATCAAATCCAATCCCCCTGCGGCCCTGCCTGTACGCTGCGCTGCACTTTTTTTTTAAAGTTTCGGTATTCCGGTATACCGAAATACCATCGGTATTTACCGCCAAGTATTCGGTATTACCGAATGGATTATTTCCTCCCCAAATACCGATACTGCTGTATTCGGTATACCGGATACCGTCGGTAACCGGTTCGGTAGTCGGTAATACCGGATACCGGTTTACCGAATACCAGCCCAAGTAAAAATAATAAAATTGTGTACTCTATAAATTAAATATTTATTTATTTACTATTTTACTTTTATAGTACCTCTTAAAAATACCGAGACCGCCTAGTTAAATAGGTTCGAAAGGTATTCATGGTAGGAGTGGCTATACGGTCCGGTCCGGTTAAATTGACCCGAATTGATCCGTCCCAGTTCGGTCTTTTCGAGAATATAAGGACCAAAGATTGGATTGGATACAGTCTGGTCTTGATCCGGTCCGGTCTTGAACCAGTCTGGTCCCAATTTAGTCTTGATTTTAGATTGAACTTGTGGGGATTTGAGTGGAGTTGTGATCTCTTATCCGGTCTTTCCCGGTTTTCGATCCGGTCCCAAATGATTTTTTATCTCAAATCTAAGTCCGAATATGAGATTGGATTGTCTGCTATGCGGTCCCAGTCTGGTCCCAATCCGAATTATACGGTCCGATTTTGGATAAAACCAAACAGTTCGGACCAAATAGCCAGCTAATTCATGGGCTTTGGGATTTGTTGTTTTTGGTAGATTTCCAGTGTGTTAGATGGACGCGTAAACTTTTTACCAGTTAAATGACTGCAAATTTGGCAAAACTAATTTGGTTAATGTCTGCAAACCGTCACCTGCCACTGCAAGAGGCATAAATGAACTTGAACATAAAATTAAAATTGAAAATATTAGGGTATGCCTATAGTGACATGCATGTCATTGTAACTTATACTTTTAGGTCGATCTTATATAGAATTAGGTCGACTTAATATGTACTTTTAGGTCGACCTTATATAGGATTAGATCGGCCTAATATGTCGTTTCAGTTTTGTGATATGCATGTATGAGGTCGACCTAAAAGTGCAAATTACGGTGACATGCATGTCACCGTAGCAAAGTCCGAAATTATTAATGATTTTAGAGATGAACTCCTTTCTTTTTTGGGTTAGTTGTAAAATTATCTCATTATCCATAAAAAAAATTATGAACTAAAAAATAAAATTTCGAGATGAACTTGAAATTTAAAAAAGTGATATTTAGTACATACAAATCTTGAACCGAGTTAATAGGAAAATCCATAGAGAACTAAGGTGAACTCATCCATTTCACTAATTTAACATTTGATTTTGAGTTAGGTGAAAACGAAATCAGCAAAATGTGTTTTGTTCATGTATGTAAAACACTCATAGGACAAGATTAATGTGTCCATGAGGTATCTAATTTGTGGTGTTCACATTGTGCATGAGAAATCATTTTATGCCTTATGCCTATATGAACTCGAAAAAATGATAATTTGGCACATACAGGTTTCCATGGTCATCTTCAACTAAAGTTCGGTTCTTAAAAAAAAAAAAAATCAGATAATTTTTTGTGGAACAAGTAACAAAACAAGCTCAGTACATGTATGTAAAAGACCACCGGTACAAATTTAATGTGGGCATTGACGTCTCTAATTTGCGATGTTTATATTGTGTATGAGAAACCATCTTATACCTATATAAACTATAAAAAAAATATAATTTGGCCCATACAGGTCTCCATGGTCATCTTCAACTAAAGTTCGGATCTTAAAAAAAAAAAATCGGATTATTTTTTGTGGAACAAGTAACAAAACAAGCTCAGTACATGTATGTAAAAGACCACCGGTTCAAATTTAATGTGGTCATTGACGTCTCTAATTTGCGATGTTTATATTGTGTATGAAAAACCATCTTATACCTATATAAACTATAAAAAAATATAATTTGGCCCATACAGGTCTCGAACCTGTGACCTTCGCATACTAATTGTTTATGAGAAACCACCTTATACCTATATAAACTATAAAAAAATATAATTTGGCCCATACAGGTATCGAACCTGTGAACTTCGCATGCTAATTGTTTATGAGAAACCACCTTATACCTATATAAACTAAAAAAAATAATTTGGCCCATACAGGTCTCGAACCTGTGACCTTCGCGTTATTAGCACGACGCTCTAACCAACTGAGCTAATAGGCCAATTGATAAAAAAAATTAGGTGAATCCAAATTTCATATATTTCGCTAAATACTTGATAGATAGTTAATTAGTTGTACACAAAATCTACAAAATGAGTTCGACTCATTTATTCAAATGACCATCTTATACCTATATGAACTAAAAAAAGATAATTCGGCATATTGTTTATGAGAAACCATCTTATACCTATATAAACTATAATTTTTTTTATATATATGGCCCATACAGGTCTCGAACCTGTGACCTTCGCGTTATTAGCACGACGCTCTAACCAACTGAGCTAATAGGCCAATTGACAAAAATAAAAAATAGATGAATCCAAATTTCATACATTTCGCTAAATACTTGATAGGGAGTTAGTTAGTTGTACACAAAATCTTCAAAACAAATTCAACTCATTTATACAAAAGACCATCTTATACCTATATAAAGTATAAAAAAAAGAAGATAATTTGGCCCAACCTATATGAACCGGAAAAAAAACTATTGGGCCCATACAGGTCTCAAACCTATGACCTTTGCGTTATTAGCACAACGCTCTAACCAACAGAGCTAATAGTCCAATTATTAAAAAATTCAGGTGAACCCAAATTTCATCCATTTCGCTAAATACTTGACAGGGAGTTCGTTAGTTGTACACAAAATCAACAAAACGAGTTAGACTCATCTATATATAAAAGACCACTAGAACAAATTTAATGTGGCACATAATGTCTCTAATTTGCAACATTTGCATTCTCTATGAGAAACCATTTTATACCTATACTAATTATAAAAATGATAATTTGTCTCACGTAAATTTTGGGAGACATATGGTTGCATATTTGCATGGATCATGAAAGTCCCTGCTGAAATAGAGATATAGATCAGCAGCTACAGTAAGCTTTTTATTGATCAGTACTACATCCATTTTACATTTACCAAATGGAAAACAAACATACATCATCAATATTTTTAATTATCGCACGTTCAAACTACTTAAAGATTTTAAACGCAATCGTGAATTAATTAATTACAATTAGGGGCACTTGCGACGGCCGTCATGGGTGGTCAAGGTCGCATAGCAAGGGCACTTGTCGTAGTTGCCGGCGGTTCCCGGCGGAACGCAGCTGCATCGGCGGCAACATGTCCCGCATGCCCTGTGGCATAGGTTCGGTCTGCTCGATAACTGGCACCTAACTTTGCAAGCGTCTCCACAATCTGATCAAAACCATCATACGGATAAATATCCTACTTAGGAATATATACTTCAAATTTAACATGAATTGTTATGCTAAAATTTCAATTACAAGAACATGAAAAAAGATTTTTGCGATTCTGTGATCAAATGGTCGTGAGTAACTATAAAAGCCAGGTAGAAAGGTGATGAAAAATTATTTTTTTACTTTTTGGTGACGTCCATTTTGGTTGCAAAGATCATTCTGATAGTATGGATCAATTTACGTACCGATTGATTGAGTGGAGTAATTAGCAGCGTGAGCGAGCTGAAGGAAGAGAAGGGAGAGGAGAAGGGTAGCCATTACAAGCTTGGAGAGGGCCATTTTTGTGGAGGGTCTTTGAGAGGGTTTATAGTTTATTGTGGTTTGAGAGATAACGGGAACTTGGAATGAGTGACGAGAAGTTGGAGAGTAGGCATTTATAGTGACAAATGTTCAAAGTTATAGTAGGGAAAAAATCTAAAGAAATTAGTAAGGGGATTTCAAAATTTTATGTTGCCTTGTATGCAACTTTCTGTTATTATTATGGGTTAATACCCTCGTTTGGCACGAAGTATAGCGTTAGTGACATTTCTGGCCCAAGTTTTCAAATAAGACATCTCTGGCCCACTTTTCAAATTATCGGACGAATTTGGCCTGTGGGACGGGTTGACTGTCAGATTTGACGGTCAACAATGTTCTCCGTTGCTTACTCAGCATTGGACTCTGACGTGGCTTCTCCACGTCATTTATTTTTATTTCCCCTTTTATATCCATTTCTAATTAAGTAAGTTAAAAAAAAAAAAAAAAAAACTAAAGGGAAAGGTGGAGACCACACACTACCCATCTCTTTCCATTCTCCCTTCTTCCCCCGATACCCCACCCCCTCGTATCCCCTTCCCCGATCTTCTCCGCCGCCGCCAATCCGACCCAAATCGCCGCCGCCAATCCGACCCAAATCTTCTTCTTCTTCTTCGTCTTCTTCTTACAAGTCATCAAGTGCAAGAAGCAAATTAATTAATGGAAGTCGTTGGCAGAAGGGTTTGATGATGAAGGCAAAGTGATTGATATTCCTTTTGTCTTTGCCATTTGTCCTCTCTCAAATGAATGGCATTGGAGTGGAGGAGGAAGGCTCTTTGGTCTTTTGCAGCTTTGAAAAGATACTCCCACTAGCTGCTGCCATTTCTTCTCTTCTTTTTTCTTTGATGGTCTGGTTAGTTGCAGCAGTCTCATTGCACGCGCTCTCGAATCTGTTGCTTCCTCTCGATGGGTTGGCGACGAAGAGGAAGAAGACGAAGGAGGAAGGAGACGAAGAAGAAGAAGAAGATTTGGGTCGGATTGGCGGCGGCGATTTGGGTCGGATTGGCGGCGGCGGAGAAGATCGGGGAAGGGGATACGAGGGGGTGGGGTATCGAGGGAAGAAGGGAGAATGGAAAGAGATGGGTAGTGTGTGGTCTCCACCTTTCCCTTTAGTTTTGTTGTTTTTTTTTTTTTTAACTTACTTAATTAGAAATGGATATAAAAGGGGAAATAAAAATAAATGACGTGGAGAAGCCACGTCAGAGTCCAATGCTGAGTAAGCAACGGAGAACATTGTTGACCGTCAAATCTGACAGTCAACCCGTCCCACAGGCCAAATTCGTCCGATAATTTGAAAAGTGGGCCAGAGATGTCTTATTTGAAAACTTGGGCCAGAAATGTCACTAACGCTATACTTCGTGCCAAACGAGGGTATTAACCCTATTATTATTAAAATTTCAACTTTCTCTCACCTCAGATCTTCCTTGTCTTAAAAAAAAATGCCATCCAATTTTTCATATAATTTACTTCCACAAAAGAATTATCAAATGAAAATATAAAATTATTGTTATAGGAGATGTGAGACCCTTCAAATCTAATACATATTTGAAACTACCTTTGCAAGCATGTAATTGATCTTGGCAAAATTATGGAAATTAGAGTATAACACAACAACCAAGAAATATTTCTAAGAGAATGGTATAAAATTCATAATAATCTTTTCCCGAACAACTCGATTTATCAGGACCAGTTGATTTATTACATGTCTAATCTACATCTTCACATACTCTATGGGAATATATATATATATATATATATATATATATATATATATATATACGCCTGACGTACACCAGTCATCACCATATATATATATATATATATATTATGAATCGTTGGGATCTTCATTCATCGAAAAAGGGTTGTTAGCAACTGCCCTGATAACTAGGCTGAATCAACCAACAAAATGCGAACAAAAGAAGGAAAGAAACCTATCAAAACCGAGTCTCTAAGGCAGGTTGACTAACCAAAACAAGGAAACCCTCTGCAAACCCATCACACACTCAATCTCTCCCTGACTGGTTTTCAACAAGACCTGGAATTCCTTTGCTTCCCCTGCATACAACCGCCTAAGTGCTCCCTCCATATGTGGCTCACCCACGCCTGCCAGATAGCACGCCCAGATTCAGCAGCTTCCGTCGACCCACCAAGCTTCTTAATAAAGAAAGCCATCAACTCTTCCCAATCTTGCACCCTAGGAAGCTATAGATATCTGCAAAAAAAGTGCAACAAACAACTGCCTCGAGAACGAACAATGGACATACAGATGATCCCTATCTTCTATCGCCGATTTACAAAGACAATATGATAAATCACCCGAGAACCCCCATTTCAACATCTTCCTTTTTGTGTTAATGCTCCCCATGACTACCAGCCATGTAATAACTCTGTTTCTAGGAATGGCCACACCCTTCCACAGGATTTGCCACCATGGAACACGTTGCTGACAAGGACGAAGTAACTTCCAAACCTTTCTAATTGAGTACCGAGGCATAACAGTATTGTCAAACAAGAGAACATCATCATGAACTGAAATCAGTGCTTCCACCCTGATCCTCATCTTCAAGAGTTTCCTCTAGTTCCATGAGCCTGATGTACAAGAATAGGACCAGAAATCCCTTCCTTTCATTTTATAGTGAGTAATCCAAGCCACCCAGAGAGAGTCTTCCTGTAATAATATTAACCATATGTGTCGAATCATGCATGCCTGATTCCAACTATAGATGTCTCTGAAACCAAGACTTCCCTCTTTCTTAGGGTAAGCCAGCTTCTTCCATGCAACATTTGCCCTGAGCTTCACACCACTGCCAACTCCCCATACAAATTTGCTGCAAATCTTCTCAACTTCCTTGATTACAGCCTTTGGGAGCAGAAATACAGACATCCAAATTTGAGTAATACTATATAACACAGTTCCCACCAGTTCAATTCTCCCTGCATATGAGAGAGTTTTTGCTTGCCAACTCTTAACACGAGCAAGGAGTTTGTCAATGAGAGGTCTGCATGCAGCTACACTCAGCTTCCTTGAGATCAGTGGGACTCCTAGATAGCGAACAAGGAAGTCCCCAAGTTGGTAGCCAAACCAACCAGCCCTCACTTTCCTCTCATCTTTATCTAATCCCCCAAAGAAAATCTCACATTTACTAGGGTTAGATTTAAGCCCTGAAAGCCTCTTGAATTGGCCCAAAATTCTCTGCAACTCAAACATCCCAGAATTTGAAGCATTGGAGAAAACCAACAGGCCATCAGCAAAACACAGATGTGTCAACTGAACCTTTTTACACATTGGGTGGTAAGGAACTAACTCCTCAGAAGCAGATTTGTCAATCAAACAGGTAAAACTCTCCATGGCTATAGAAAACAAATAGGGGGAAAAGGGATCCCCTTGTCTGAAACCTTTTTTTGATGGAAAATAACCCACCAACCCCCCCCCCCCCCCCCCCCCCCCCCCACCACCCCCATTAAAGCTTACACTCAACATAGGGGTCTCCACACACATTCTTATCCAGGTCACAAATCTCTCAGGAAGCCTCATACCCTTCAGAACTTGACTAATGAAATTCCAATCTACTGAATCAAACGCCTTCATAAGATCAATTTTCAAAGCACAACGAGGAGAGATGTTCTGTTGAGAGTATTTACTAACTAGCTCATGAGCTAAAAGAATGTTTTATCCAATAAGTCTCCCTTTCACAAATGCTATTTGATTTTTACTAATTAAGGATGGAAGCAATGGACTCAACCTATTAGCATTCAACTTTGAGATGCACTTATACAAGATGTTGCAACAGGAAATAGGCCGAAAGTTCTTCATTTCATCAGGGTTAGGGACTTTTGGGATCAAAGAAAGTATAGTAGCATTAATAGGTCGAGGGATTCTATCTTATTCAAAGCAATAACGAATAGCAGAGGTTACCTCAAGGCCAATAAGTGGCCATGCATAATGGAAGAATGCAGCAGAAAACCCATCAGGTCTAGGACTCTTATCACCATCCATCCCAAATATCACATCTTTGATATGCTCATCAGTGAAACAATAACACAGCCCAATAGTTTGCTCCTCGGTAAGTTTCCTTTTCAATAGCCTCGCATAGAAATCATCAGACTAAACCTCAACTTCAGTATCAGCAACCCCCAGCAGATTCTTATAGAAACGGACAATAATCTGTGCCATCTCATCCACCTCTTGCACCTTCTCACCCTGCTCATTTTTAAGCACTCTAATAGTGCTCCGCTTTTGCTTTGACCTGACTGGTCGATAGAAGTACTCTGAATTCATGTCTCCTGTTTTTAACCAACTCTCCCTTGAATTTTTGTCTTAAGAAACTTTCCTCTGCATCCAGTAAATCTTTATACTCATGAATCAATCTCCTCTCTTCCTCAAAATTACCCTCAGTAGGATCAGTGAGGGCCTGTTGCTGCATCAAATGAAGGGCAACCTCCTTTTCCTTAACTCTCTCCCTAATATCAGAGTATTCCTCTTTGTTAAGCTTCCGTAATAAGTTTTTTAGATTCTGCAACTTTTTACAAACTCTGATCAGAGGGTGACCAGACACTCTACTCCTCCAAGCCTCTTCCAGTAGCTCATCAAAACAAGGATGACGAAGCCAAAATTTGAATAACTTAAAAGGCTTTGGAAGGGATTTCATGGAACTCTCTGTATCAACCAAAATAGGACAATTATCAGACACACCAGGGGCTTTAATATGAACTTTACTCTCTTTGACAGTATCTAGCTAGGCAAAATTAACCAGTACTCTATCCAATCTCTTAGCTATTGGATTATTAGCTTGCTTGTTCAGCCAAGTAAACCATGGGTCATTCGCTTGATGTTCCTCCATCTCCAAATCAACAATCCAATCCTGAAAAATGGTCATACTAGAATCCACCCTTGGGTTTTTTCATGCCTCAGTAGGATGACGAATATCATTAAAGTCTCCCAACACCATCCAAGGCATGTGAGAGACACGAATGCTGGCTAGCTCTTTGTATAATATCTGCTTGTCCCTTTCCTCATTAGACACATAGACCACAGTGCAAAAGAAAGGTTGTAATCTCCCAACCATAAATTGGATAAACTGTTATGAAGAGTGAAGAACAATTAGTGGAATTTCCTCTCTCCAGAGAAGCCAGATCTTCCCCAAACCAGCTAAGTTGTGCTTAGTCTTTGATTTCCAGTCAGGAAACCTCTTCTCAATCAATTCATCTACCTCAGAGACTCTTATTCTAGTTTCTAAAATAGAAACTATATCTATACTATACTTGTTTATTTTCTTTAATATAGCTTTAAAATTACTATCAGCCTTAAATCATCTTGTGTTCCAAGTGAGTATCTTCATCTCCTACCTCTCCCCCTACCACCTTTTCCTCTCTGTGGCTGATAAGGAACTAAAGGTGAGTCTAGCCACACTTTCTTCCCTTTATCAACCTTTGGCTGCACATTCTCTTTTCCCTTACCACCCTGAGTCAACTGTGCTTGTAAACTCCCAGAATCTGGTGACTTACCAAGCTCAGTTGAATGCCCAATTTCAGAGGGACTCCCACCCAGAGATGGTGATCCCCTTTCAATTTGAGAAAAACTCAGTGGTGGGCTCCCAATTGTGGAAGGATCTTGGCCAACAGCTTCAACTGAAAGTGTGGGAATCTCATCCTCATTTCCCTGATGGTCAGCAACAACACCCTCAACCACACTTCCCTGTGGGTCATCAATGACATCCTCATCCACCTGAACCTCTTCCTCACTTCCCCGAGGGTCAGCAACAGCACCCTGAGCCTCTTCCACATCCACAATTACCTGATCCACAACTGCATCAGATTCATCCCCAACAACCCAAGCCGCCTCACCAGTGCACTTTTCTGCCTGGCTTACTCCAACCCCATCCTCTTTGACTTTCCACTGTTTTTTGGTTCTTGCTGACAACTATGCCCAAACATACAACAAGAAGAGCAAATTTTAGGGAGGTGCAAATAATCAACCCCCACTTCAAAATCCGGATCATTATCAGGGTACAACCGGATGCGCCGCGGGAACTCAAAATTGGCTGATAGCTCAACACAGACTTTAGGGAACCCTAGCTGATCCCCAAATCTCGTGACCAAAATATATATGGATCTTTGTGACGAGTATAGTCATTTTTTATGAAAAATCTACACATAATATAATGATAAAATTGGAAAATGCGAGTCTCATTTCAAATTTCGTGACCTGAGAGTGATTATAGGAAGCTCTTTTCGTCATACTGCCCAATTTATCTTTATATTATGTGTAGATTTATGACAAAAAATTACTATATTTGTCACAAAGATTCATGTTTTGGCTACACATATTTATTTTGTCTAAATTGAACGACACATACATTTTATTATTTAATATTTGAATCAATGTTACTTGAGTTCCGATTTCACAATGAATCACTTACTATAAGAAATAATAATTTCAGGTAAAATACATTTTCTACTTGGTTGAAGAAGCTCTTTCTATGAGATATATTCAATGTTTTAAGATTTTATATTTCAAATTTCGTGAAGCGAGAGTGAAAGGAGGAAAAGTATTTTTGTCATCACATTATTATATACTTCATATAAAAAAGTATCAATATCAAGATTTAAATCATGGTCTCTTAAAACAAAAACAATAATCACAACCAATTACTCTAAACAAATTTGTTTTATCTTCATAAATTGTAAACATGCACTAAACGAAGATTTGAAAAGCAGAGGACTTTTCACAGTTAGCTAGCCTATTAAATCTTCTAAAATCAAAATTTAATACATGATTTATAATTTTTATAACCTATAAAATGACGGTTAATTTTAAAATTGAAACACAAATTTCATTGCTTAAAATATTGCATATCGAACTGCAGTATTGAATATGCAAAAGCGATGTAGAATTCTGTAAATTAATATGAATTTTCAAAACTAATATGAAACAATAATATTTTATTAAAAAACACTAGGAAATTAATGGTGTAGTTCGGGTAATGTCTGCAAAAGATCACTAGAAAAATTAATGTGATCCATGACATCTTTAATCTACATCTCCACATTGTCAATGGGAAAATATATATTTTATACCTTGACGAACTCGAAATTAAAAATAATATTTGGCCCATACAGTTCTCAAACCTGTGACCTTCGCGTTATTAACACGACGCTCTAACCAACTGAGCTAATAGGCCATTTGATAAAGAGCTTAGGTGAACTCTAAATTGATTTATTTCACTAAATAATTTTTAGGGAGTTTCAATAGACATAGTATCAATCAAAATATCAATCAAAATGAACTTGGTTCATGTCTGCGAGAGGCCATTTTCTACAACCTTCTATTTGGGTTAATCTACCAAATAGTCGAATAAAAAAATGGTGTAGTTAAATGAAAGATTCCAGTAAATTATTCATAATTTTTCAATGATCAACTTTCAGGGGTGGCTAAAGTGATAAGCACGAGCATAAGATGGTGTATACTTCCATTTGATTCTTACATTCTATTATGTTGAGAAAACTTTAATTTGCCAGTGCCAATTGCACATATGCATATATTTTCCACTTTCACGAATTTACTCAACATTCATAAAAATCAACGTGGAATTCCTATCATAAAAGCTCTTATGACTCTACGATCAAAATATATATACTGGTTAATTTGTAAATTAACGTAAAATAGCGTTCTTTCAATTGATGAAATAGAGCTAAACATAACCTTTCTAAGCTAATTTTTGGCTAAGAACAAGTGTAGTAAACATGATATATATATCATTAATCCCTCAACATCCATTGTAACATGACACAGTGACATATATTTCCACACACAAAAAAAAAAAGGAAGAAAAAAAAAATAAAACCTTTGCTGACGTAGATATATACCAGCAAATAGCAACCACTACAAGGTGCAAGCTCCTTTTATTGCTTTGACCACATCCGTTTTATTATTTACCAAATGGAGAACAAACATTCATCATCATCCTCGTACGTTCAAACTAGCTCCGTTTTGACTCGTGAAAGTCACGTGACTGAAGCAAACTTTATCATTATAAGCAATGATATCTCGACTTATGGGCATTTGCGGCGGCCGCCGTGGGTGGTCAAGGTGGCATAGCACTGGCACTTGTCGTAGTTGCCGGCGGTTCCCGGCGGAACGCAGCTGCATCGCCGGCAACATGTCCCACAAGCCCTGTGGCATAAGTTTGGCCTACTGGATAGCTGGCACCTAGCTTTGCAAGCACTCCCGCAATCTGAAAAATTGGTTGTCGATAACAGAAAATTTGTAAGAGAAACTTTTAACAACCATTCCATTACTTTCGGTGACCATTTCTTGTTTGCAAAGGATTTTTTTTTTTAATGAGATTACGTACCGATTGATTGAGGGGAGTAATCAGCTTGGGCGAGCTGAAGGACAAAGAGGGAGAGGAGCAGGGAAGCCATTACAAGCTTGGAGAGCGCCATTGTATGAGAGGAAGAGAGCTTATTGGGTATAATGAGAAGTAATTTGAGGGAGATGGGTATTTATAGTGACGAATATTATTGAGCGTTTGGTATAGTTGGAGTATAGTATTCGTGTTTTGCTTGAGAGGGATTTATTGTTACGCGTAAACTAAAGGGTGGCAAAAAGTGGATATGATGATGAGGAGAGGGGAATATCTATCTGGTGGAGGATGGCAAAGTGGCATTTTCTTGGAGTTTTGGGCAGGCAGTGGAACCAGGGGCGCACCTAGGTTGGTGGTAGGTTTGTCGGTTCAATTTTAGAACAAAATTTCTTTGTAAAATTTTGATTTATTAATGGTGGTATTTGAATTCAAAATTATTTGACAATTCTTGTTAAATTTATTAAATTTGTTTCACTGTTGAACACCCTTGATGTAATTTCTGGGTCCGCCACTGAGTGGAACGGTCTGGAAAAGAAGACTAAAGAGTAGGTTTTGGGTACCCACCCCTAAGAATTCTCTTTATTATGCGTTTAACATTAATATCTTACATAGGGTAAGATAGTTTATTAGTTTTAATTAAGTTGGTACAGATATATTATTATCCATGTAAACAACCAAGTTAATGAATTAATATTCTCATATACTATCTTTTGATATCATTATATATATATAAAAAAATATTTGTGGTTGAAAAATGAAACTTCAAAATAAATCATATTTCTCCATATTAAATTCAAATGGTTTTTCTTATAAGGGTGATACAGGGGGATGGGATTAGGTGCTAACCCTTATAGGGGTTAGCACCGTGATAACTAGCAAAAATCACTACGGATTATTATAAAATCAATACAACATCTAACCTAAATCACTACTAATTCAAACTAGTAGTAGTGTTTCCCTTGGTTAGGACGGTGCTAACTATTGTACAATTAGCACCGTAACCCCTCCCGTGATACAGGTTTATAGTTTTTAGTTGTGTTTTATATAAAGGATTCGAATCTGAGACCTCTAATTTCAAGACCAGTGGTATTATCACTAGATCAAACTATTCTTTGCTAAATGATTTCTTTTTGTGAATATTTACTTAATTGCTTAAACTATTCGAACTTTCCAAGTTCAAAAGCAGAGGTAAGTGTTCGAAAACTCCGTTGATTTTTCTCTTCTCTATTTCTTAGAACACTGAATTATTCACATCTCTTTGTAGAAGCCAAAAAAAAAAAAACGTGTATGGTAGAAAGAGATGAGAAATCGACTACGCAAGGGCATCAAATAGGGAAATGAAAAAAAAAGACAAATAGTTACAAAATAGAAATTATTTATCAAGCAACGATACAACCCATTTCTTAAATTGATCAGTGTGATGTTGTTTGTTACCTATAAAATAAAATATGAAGAGACCGCTAATAATTAAGGGACTCTCAAAGAACAGTATAAAATGGATTAGGCGGCGTGCTTTCCACTTTCCAGTAAGAAAAAAAAAAAACATGGATTAAGGCCTTTGCTTCGAGAGACAAGACGAGGCGAACTTCGACGCTTCGAAGCTTACAGTATTGATCAGTCAACCCCATGCAGTTCTATTATTTGCCAATCATAGTTTGGCTGTATGCGCATTGCGTATTTTATTAGTACAAATTATTAGTTAGTGGTATAATTAGTGACCACTTTGACCTTATTGGAACCATCCTTGTCTTGGTTGAGTATCGGATTATGTATGGGATGGACCGATAATTAAGGTTGTCGAACCGGTTTATACTAT
The DNA here is from genome assembly GCA_964030455.1 of Linum trigynum. Taxonomy (NCBI): domain Eukaryota; kingdom Viridiplantae; phylum Streptophyta; class Magnoliopsida; order Malpighiales; family Linaceae; genus Linum; species Linum trigynum. Next base: position 51,790,875 of record OZ034817.1, on the reverse strand, counting down.
TGTGCCGGTTTGGTAAGTGGAATGGTACGACCGGTGGTATAACCAGTTTGTGTCGGTGCATGCCGGTTTTATAAAATGTGAAAATAATTAATATCCAATGTATTTAATCATATATAAAACATATTTGTGGACAATTTAGTTACAATCCAACAAATATCATCAACTTTTAACTATTAAATTCATAAAATGAAAAATAAATTAATTTTTTTATTAGTTAAATTCATTAAATTGATGTCATTTTACTTATAATGTGTAAGTCGATCATATCGATCGCACCAATAATATCATGCCGGTTTCATGACCGGCACATATAGAACCAGGTTCAATCGGGTGGTATGCCACTAGCATGACAACCATGCTGATGACTAATGATGACTTCCGCCAGCTGGGGGAGAATAAGAAGTTGCTAGCTAAGTGGTGTTATACAGCTGGACGAATTAAAACAAAGCAAAAGGCCAAAAGCTTGAAAGAGGCCGCCGGGGAGAATGGCAAAGGCAAATAGTATTGACTATAGGAATAATAATAGTTCGAGTTGGGTCAGATTTCTTATAACAAAAATTTATTTTAGTGGATGTACTCATTGAAAAGTAGGATAAAATATCCATTAAGTTTTGGAAGAGCAAACTTTATCCAACGGGTTTTCGCGAATGCATGGACATTCATGAGTTTACTAACATAATGCTACAAATATATTTATATAAGGACTAATAACATCCATAAATTACATATATATTTATGTTTATACCAAGGCTAAAACTAATAGCATTCATCAATTGTCCATATGGTTCATGTTAGATACAAAATGACATCATTTTGCTTTTCGGGTGTGGGTCAGATGAAAAGCACGATTGGGGTTTGGACTTTTGGCAAAACCCACCACAACGATGTTAAAGCAGGTAAAACCCGCAACCAACATAAAACCCGTCGGCACTGGATTTTACCCGCTTTGACCACTTTGGGTCGGATATCCATAGGTTCGGATTCAATTGTCACACCCCCTAATTTGCAATTTTGTGGCTAATTGCGGACCTCCGCATATATATCCAATCCGATAACACATGAAGAACCAAACAGGAAAAGGCGAAATGCTATACAGATCACAGCAACACTACAAAGTTAAAACCATCAAATTCTATTGAATTTCAATTTACGAAATCAATAAATGAGTCGTCTTCGAAAGATCAGCCATACAAGTATCGAACATTTTATACCTATACAAAATTGAAAAATATATTTTTTGGCCCATACAAGTCTTGAACCTGTGACCTTCGCGTTATTACCTATACAAAATTGAAAAATATATTTTTTGGCCCATACAGGTCTCGAACCTGTGACCTTCGCGTTATTACCTATACAAAATTGAATTTTTTTTTTTTTTGCCCATACAGGTCTCGAACCTGTGACCTTCGCGTTATTAGCAAAATATATTTTTTGGCCCATACAGGTCTCGAACCTGTGACCTTCGCGTTATTAGCACGACGCTCTAACCAACTGAGCTAATAGGCCAATTGACAAAAATATAAGGAGAACTAAATATTAATGTAGTTCAAAAAACATTTTTTAGGGAATTTATTGAAGATGGTAGCAACACGAATTCGGACCATGTCTGCCAGATACCACATTCTATATACTTTTGTTCTGATTAATCTACCAATAGTCGAATAAATATAATTTGTGCACTTAAATGAAAAACCACATTAACTTCACTCATATTTTTTTGACTGGTTAATTTTTGAATACTAAAGTAATAAGATATTGGCAAAACACCGTGTGTTCTTCCATTCATTCTTTACTTTCTAGGACGTCGAGAAAACTTTAATTTGCTAGTAGCCATTGACGGGATAAATATTTTTTTTTTATGAATAAGCAGATCTTATTCATCAAGAAGGAGAGTTTTTAAAAACCCCCCAACTGGAACTCAAGTACCTCATTTTACAGAAGAATGACAAACGAGAAAGTTAACATAACAAACTAAAAACAAAGAGTAAAACCCAGGCTACACTATACTACACTATACTATTAACATAATCCTCCGAAACAGCAAGTTCCACTTGAGAGAATCCATTCCTGAGCAGTCGTAGTAACCCTTGCAGCTTCTTCAAAAGCTGGTTTTCTGACAGAGCCTCACCAGTCATCACTCTTCTGCAACGTTCCCGCCAAAGTTCAGCCACCACCATCACCCACAGAAGCCTACCACGATCAGATGAGGTGCATTTTAACCGGAATAGTGATATGGCAGTTGCCAAAGATCCCTCCCAATTTGCCCCCACCACATTCCTTCCTGCAAAAATAGCCTGCAACACACGCTGAGAGTAGGCACACTCAAAGAAAAGATGATCCCTGGACTCTGCCATAGAGGAGCATAATGGGCAGAGGTTAACCACTGCATTGTTCCATCTTTGTACCTTGTCTAGAGTAGCTATTCTGTTCAAGATGATTAACCAGAAAAGTAGCTTATCTCGAGGTGTCCCAAAAGACTTCCAAAGCAAAGAAAACCACTGCACTGCCTCATGCTTATCACGAAGAGTCTCCCAGACTTTTTTGACTAAGAACTTGTCCATCACACAATCACCCCAATACACGCCTGCAGGCCTGACTATAAGGTACTGAGCCACTTTGGTCCTAAGTTTCAGGACCTTCCTCCAAGCCCATGAACAGGGTATGGAGGTAGGTATATCCCAAAATGGAAGTATAGGTGAGTTGGTAATGCCTTACCCAGCTCGCCCAATGGGAAGAAGAGTTAGAAGAAATGGCCCAGAGATGCCTTACTAAGCAAGCCATGTTCCAGCTCCTAAGATCTTTAACCCCCCTTCTTTCTTAGGCCTTGCTATCATCTGCCAGTGAACTTTAGCCCTTTTCCCCTCTTCCTCTGCACTCCATAAGAAGTCAGAGCAAGCTTTCTCAACCAGCTTAATCACCTTAACTGGGAGTTGAATGATCCCCATCCAATACTGGGTAATGCTGGAAATGTCAGCAGAGATGAGCTTCATTTTACCAGCATAAGACAAGGTTTTCACCTTCCAGCCCCTGATTCTTGCAGTTATCTTTTCAGCCAAAGCATGACAATCAGCATTATTCAGTTTTCCAGCAATGAGAGGGATCCCCAGGTATCTCACAGGAAGATGCCCTATAGCAAATCTCGTACTAGATGAAATTTGAGTCTGAACCCTAGCTTCCACACCTCCACAGAACACTTCACTCTTGGCAGGATTACATCTCAACCCAGATACAACATAGAATGCATCCAAAATAGACTTTGCTTTCCCTACAGCTTCTGGAGTCCCCTTTGTAAAGACCAGAAGGTCATCAGCGAAGCACAGATGGGAAAGCCCTATTCTGTGGGTTTGAGGATGGGGAGGAAGAGATTTAATGGCATAAGCCCTGTTGAACATACAAGAGAGGAGTTCCATAGCAATAGTACAGAGATAAGGGGAGAGGGGATCCCCTTGTCTCAGCCCCTTCTGAGCAGAAAAATAACCAAATAATCCCCCATTAAAACAAACACTCAACTTTGTACTGTGAAGACAAACTTCAATCCATTTTATGAATTGATTAGGGATTTTCATAGCTTCCGTAACTGTTTTTAAGTACCACCAATCAACACTATCGAAAGCCTTCATCACATCAACTTTTAGGGCACATCTGGGAGATATAGTTTTCCTATTATAAAGCCTCACCATCTCATGGGCCAATAGAACATTATCACTAATAAACCTCCCCTTAATGAAAGCATATTGATTCTGACTAATGATAACAGGAAGCACTTCCCTAAGTCTGTTTGCAAGAACCTTAGCAATACACTTATACAGTATATTGCAACATGATATCGGCCTGAATTGCTTCATACAATCAGCATTTTGTACTTTAGGGATTAGAGCCAGGTAAGTAGAGTTTACCTCTGAGAGGAGCTTCCCTGTTCTGAAAAAATCCAAAACTGCATCAGTGAGATCCTTTCCCAAGATCTCCCAGTTATGTTGGAAAAATCTAGCTGTGAAGCCATCTGGACCAGGAGATTTATCTCCATTCATAGAAAAGAGAGCTGTTTTCACTTCTTCTCTGGTAACTGGACAACAAAGAGGATCGGCTTGCTCAGGGGTGAGAAAGTGAACCAAAAGTTGGGAGATCAGCTCACTGCTTACTCTCTGAACATCTGGATTCTTGGTGCCCAGCAGATGCTGGTAAAATCTAACTGCTTCCCCACTCATCTCCTTAGCATTAGTTAGAGCAGTCCCATCTTCTGAAATAAGTTTTTTGATGGTTGAGCGAGCTTGACGAGACTTTACAGAGTTATGGAAGAAGGAAGTGTTTAAGTCTCCTGTTTTCACCCAAAGCTGCCTAGACTTTTGTCTATATATTGCTTCTTCCTCTTTAAGAAGGTCAAGTAATCGAGCCTGACATTCATTGACCTTTTGGAAAGTCTCAAGGGAAGGCTGCTGGAGAGCCTCTATCTGCAACCCTTCTATTTCACAACGAATAATTCGAACCCTTTCTGAAATTTCTGAGTAAGAGGATCTATTCAACTTTTTCAACTGCCTCTTAACCTCTTTCAACTTCTGACAAACTACAAACATAGGAGCCCCCCTGGCCACCTTGCTCCAGGCTTCTTTGACAATCCCATTATATTGAGGATGAGTCTCCCAGCAGTTAAAATACTTGAAAGACTTAGGTAGAGAAATTATCTGGATATCAGTATTCATTAGCAAACCACAATGGTCTGAAAGCCTTGGGGGAAGAAGGTTAACTTCATAATTTGGGAATACAGACAACCATCTAGAATTCACAAGTACCCTATCTATCCTTCTAGCAATAGGATTCTCCTCCTGTTTATTAGTCCAAGAGAACCAAGGACCCTCAAAAGCACTTTCCTCCAATTTCATTCGGACTATCCAGTCATCAAAATCTACCATACTCTGTGAATTAGCTGGATTATTTGAAGCCTCACAAGTACTTCTTACTGCATTGAAATCACCTAACACTACCCAAGGCAGATTGTACATATGCATAAATAACAGTCTAGTTTCATCAATTCACTCAATATCCATAGAAATCAATCAAACTCATAATCATGTGGGATTCCAATCATAAAGAAGTCAATAATTACAAGAAATCGTTCTAACTCTACAATAAATATCTAAGAATTAAAATCATGTTTTTTTGACTGATGAAGTAGTAATACATGACACAGTGATGCGTATATTTTCATTAATCCTCCTATTAGAAGTATGGGTACCATATTGTAATTGTACGGATTTAGGGTTAGTAGCTATGGCCGTATATAAGTGTTGAGAGGTCATGATGTACAGTTAACAACTACAGAAAATAAGAACGTACTTTGCCGTTGTGCTGTGGACTAGTCCCAACGATCACATTGGGGAAACCACGTAAACTCGCGTCTCGTGTTCTCTCTTTTCTCGTATCGATTGACATGGTATCAGAGCCTCCCGTCTTCTTCTCGTGATTTTCTCGTGGTTCTAGGGTTGTTGGGTTTTGCTTCGTGGTTCTCTGTTCCGTGATTGGGGCTGCTCTTCCTTGGATTTGCTTCGTGGTTCTCTGTTCCGTGATCGGGGCTGTTCTTCTTTGGATTTTCTCAACGTGATTTGTGGGTTCTTGGTTTTGTGAGGTTGCTGTGATATTGGTTTGGGTATTTCTGCAGTGAGGGTGATCATGGAGGGCTCGACGAAGAATGATGTGATTGCGGTCCGATTCAATGGTAAAAATTATGCTTTATGGGAACTTCAATTTCGCCTTCATGTTCAAGGTCGGCGCCTTCTTTCTGTTCTTGACGGCACGTCAGCTGCGCAGCCGAGACCGCTCCGTCAAAAGAAAAGGAGGATTGGGCTATGTATAATGCCCAGGTTATGGCCTCTCTCCTGGGTTATGTCGATCCGGGCATTGCCCTTAGCTTGAGGGGTTTTGATACTGCTGCTGCAATGTGGGATCGCTTGAGGAAGCTTTATTCTAAAGCTAGTAGTTCTCGTAACTTTGAGGTTGAGCAAGCTCTTGCTCTTTTGCGCCAAGGGGACATGGATATCAGCAAATATTATCAGGAGGCGGTGACTTTGTGGACGGAGCAAGACTTGATCTTGGCTTCGTTGCCTTCATCTCCCGCGACGTCGGACATGCTGCTTGAACGTACCAGTTCTCGCGTTATGCGTTTTCTTATGCAACTGCGGCAGGAATCTGAGGGGATACGGGCATCCCTCTTGCATCACAATGTCACTACTATGGAGGATGTGCTTGCTGAGTTGCTCCGGGAAGAAACACGAATTAAGAGTCAAGCAAAGCTTGACATTCACTCAACCGAACCGGGGGCAGCCTTTGCGGTTGGAGCTGGGAGGTCCGCAGGTACTGTTAAACCTCAATTTCACCGTACGTCTAAGGGTGAGATTGTGTGCTATCATTGCAAGGAACCGGGCCATATACAGTTCCATTGTCCTCGTCGCAACACCTTCAATTATTGCAAACTCGAAGGGCATCTCATTGCGGCTTGTCCCACGCTTGCTCAACATCAGAGATCGAGAGCTGGCGGGTCTCGTGATAGTGGCTCTCGTTCCACATCTGGGGCTGCTTATGCCACGCTGCCCAGTAGCTCGAATGTGAGCTCCTCGTCGGCTGCTCCTCTCACCCCGGATGATGTGCGTCGTCTTGTGCAGGAGGCCTTGCAGGCTACCTTGCCAAATGCCTTGACGTCAGCTTTCGCAACTGGTATGCACCCTACTACCTCTCCTACTTGGCATATAGATTCAGCAGCTTATAATCACATGACGAGTTCTCGACAGGCGTTTAGCAAACTAGATAAAACTTCATCGGGCATGGGTTTACAGGCTGCGAATGGTTCTCGAATGGCTGTACAGGGGTTGGTCATGTGCTCCAGCCCGTATATCTCTTCCTAATACATTATATGTTCCTCAACTAGTGCCCAGCCTTGTTTCTGTGGGTCAGTTAGCTTATGATGGGTGTCGGGTCATATTTGATGCGTCTGGGTGCACTGTGCATGACACGAGGACGGGGAAAGAGGTAGGGAGAGGGAGTAAGCAGGGGCGGACATTTCTACTTGACCACTATACTCATTCGGCGGCTGTTAAGGGCACAGGTGATTCCGAGCTCCCTAGGACGACAGGGTGCCTAGAAGCTGAAGCTGTGTCAAGTAGTAATGTAGTTGTGTCAAGTGATTGTGAGGGTTTACAATTATCAGATGCTAAAGTTGGTTTTTCAGTTAAGATGTCAAACTGGGATTTGTGGCATTTTCGTTTGGGTCATCCGAATTCTTTGCGACTTCGTGCTATGTTGCGGAATAAATGGCTATCTGGTAGTGGTTTTCATGATACTGGTCATGAATGTGTTCATTGTGTGCAAGCCAAGATTTCACAGCGTTCGTTTACATCTAGTGAAACTGTTTACTCTGCGCCATTTGAGCTTGTGCATACTGATCTATGGGGCCCTTCTCCCGTCACTTCTCGATTGGGATTTCGATACTTTGCTTTGTTCGTGGATCACGCTACCAGGTTCACATGGGTGTTTTTTCTTCGTCAGAAGTCAGAATTGATTGATAAAGCTCAGGAATTTTTTCAAATGGTTTCTACACAATTTGGGAAAACCGTCAAGATACTACGGTCAGATCCGGGTGGGGAGTTTACTTCTAACCCGCTACAGGCTCTTCTTCGTGACAGAGGAATCTTGGTACAACAGTCTTGTCCGGGTGTTTCGCAGCAGAATGGGTTAGTTTAACGGAAGCATCGCCATGTTTTGGAGCTTACTCGAGCTATTTTGTTTCACTCTCAGGTTCCTAAAGGTTTTTGGGTCGAAGTAGTTCACACGGTTGTTTATCTCATCAATCGTCAAGTCACTTCCGTGCTGCAGCAACGCAGTCCATACCAGGCCTTGTATTATCGTCTACCTAATTATGGTTGGCTACGTGTGTTTGGGTGTACATGTTACGTTCTGTTGTCCCGGAAAGAACGGGACAAGCTCTCTCCTAAGGCTGCTCATTGTGTCTTTCTAGGCTACAGTGATAAACATAAAGGTTATGTATGCTACGATCCTAGTTCTCGATGAGTACGCATTTCCTGCCATGTTGTATTCCTTGAGCACATACCCTTTTATCGCTCTACGGATGTTGAGTCTCCTTCCGCAGCTTCCTCGAGTTCTTACGCCCATTCGGCGTCCCTCCACATGAGTTTCCTCCTACTGTACCTGCTGCGGATGCCATGGAACCTGGGAACAACTCGGATTCAAGCCTCCAGTTGACTCCTTCTTCGGCTACATCAGCCTCATCGGCCGACTCCAGCTCGCCCTCTTCTTCTTCAGCTGGGTCGAATACCTCGTCTCCGGGTTCTCCCTCGTCTTCTGGATCATCTTCCAGTTCTGACTCGGAGAATGGTGGGGCGGCTGGCCCGGAGCTCCGTCGCTCTCTTCGGACTACAAAAGGTGTGCCACCATGGCATCACTCGGAATTTGTTGCCTTTGCCACTCCTTCCATTGTTGTTCCTGCTACTTATAAACAAGCAAAAGGAATAGAACATTGGGAAAAGGCAATGAATGTGGAAACGGATGCTCTTGAGGCAACAGGTACATGGGATTTGGTGGTTAGGCAGCCAGAGTTTTCAGTTATTGGTAGCAAGTGGGTCTACACGATTAAAATGAATCCGGATGGCACGGTAGAGAGATTTCGAGCTAGGGTGGTTGCACAGGGATTTCGTCAAGAATATGGGGTTGATTATGCCGAGACCTTCGCTCCTGTAACGAAAATGCAAACTGTCCGAAGTCTGTTAGCGGTGGCTGCTATGAAAGGGTGGCATCTGCTTCAGCTTGATGTGAAGAATGCATATCTTCATGGCGATTTGAAGGAGGTCATTTATATGGAACGTCCTCTAGGGTATACTCGTGGTGACGATTCGATGGTGTGCCGTCTGCGTCGGTCTTTGTATGGTCTGAAACAGGCTCCTCGGGCCTGGTTCGAGAAGTTTCAGGATACGGTTTTGCAGGCTGGGTTTATGCAGAGCTCTAGTGACCCCTCTTTGTTCCTTCGCACTACAGATCGAGGTTTAACGGTCCTCTTGATTTATGTTGACGACATGATTGTTACTGGTGATGATCAGCAGGGTATCGAGGAGCTCACTCGTACTCTCCGTTCGGCGTTTAACCTGAAGGAGTTAGGAGAACTCTCATACTTTCTTGGGTTAGAGATTCATCGATCGGTTGCGGGTCTTCATGTGGGCCAGCGGAAATACATCATTGACCTATTAGAGGAAGCCCAGATGGATGAGTATGCGCCGTTGGCTACGCCTATGGAGCAAAATCTTCGTCTGCGTCGGGCTGATGGAGATCCTTTTCCGAATGGTTCCCTGTATCGCAGTGTTGTTGGGCGTTTGATTTATCTTACTCACACACGACCTGATATCTCTTATGCGGTGCAGGTGGTGAGTCAATTTATGAATGACCCTCGGACTTCTCATTGGGAGGCGGTTCAGCGAATCTTGCGATATCTTCGTTGTACGCAGGATGTCGGTCTTCTTTTTCCTGCAGGGGGGATGGTGTGATGGAAGCATTTGCGGATGCTGATTATGCGGGCTGTTTAGATACCAGGCGTACTACATCTGGTTGGTGTGTCAAGATAGGCAATTCATTCATTTCCTGGCGGTGTAAGAAACAAGACAGAGTATCGAAGTCGTCGACTGAAGCAGAGTATAGATCCATGAGTGAAGTTTCATCGGAGATTATTTGGCTCAAGCGATTACTGACCGAATTGGGAGTGGTGATTCAGACTCCCATTCGTTTGCATGTGGATAATACCAGTGCTATACGTATTGCTACTAACCCGGTTCTCCATGACAGGACGAAGCATATAGAAGTCCACATTCATTATATTCGTCAGCTTGTTGCAGAAGGTGAAGTGGAACTGGCTTATATTACGTCTGAGGATCAAACTGCGGACTTGCTGACCAAGGCAGTTGCTTCTGCTCGTCATTGGTTTCTAGCACACAAATTAATGTTGCGTCAGCTCCATTAATTTGAGGGAGGGTGTTAGAAGTATGGGTACCATATTGTAATTGTCCGGGTTTAGGGTTAGTAGCTATGGCCGTATATAAGTGTTGAGAGGTCATGATGTACAGTTAAGAACTACAGAAAATAAGAACGTACTCTGCCGTTGTGCCGTGGACTAGTCCCAACGATCACGTTGGGGAAACCACGTAAACTCGCGTCTCGTGTTCTCTCTTTTCTCGTATCGATTGACACCTCCAACATCCATTGCAACAAGACACAGTTACACATATAATTTCACAACAAAAAAAACAAAAAAAAAATAAAGCCCCTGCTGACGTAGATATATATCAGCAACTACTACAAACATTTTCTTTAATGCTTTGACCACACCCGTTTTATTATTTACCAAATGGAGAACAAACATTCATCATCATCATCGTACGTTCAAACTAGTTCCGTTTTCGACTTATGGGCACTTGCGGCGGCCGCCGTGGGTGGTCAAGGTGGCATAGCACTGGCACTTGTCGTAGTTGCCGGCGGTTCCCGGCGGAACGCAGCTGCATCGCCGGCAACATGTCCCACAAGCCCTGTGGCATAAGTTTGGCCTACTGGATAGCTGGCACCTAGCTTTGCAAGCATTCCCACAATCTGAAAACCACCATAGACATCACTTGGTTATGATGAGTTTCGAATTTCGACATAGAATTTTATATCCTGAAATTTGAACTAGGAAAAAACTTTTCTTTTATGTTTTTTATTTCTACGATCAACTCGTCATCGACAACTGAAAAATCGTAGTTGGAAACTACTAATACTCGTCATATTACTTTTGGTGACCATTTTCTTGATTGCAATTAATATAGTCAAAAGTGTGATTCCACGTAGAAGTGTTTTTTATAGTACCGATCAGATTACGTACCGATTGATTTCGGGGAGTAATCGGCATGGGCGAGCTGAAGGACGAGGAGGAGGGAGAGGAGAAGGGAAGCCATCACGAGCTTGGAGAGCGCCATGGCGGTGGAGGGAGATCAGATAAGAGGGAAGAGGGCGTATAGGGTGATGAGAAGTAAGTGGAGGGAGAAGGGGTATTTATAGTGACGAACATTGAGCGTTTTGGTATAGTTGGACTTGTGTTGTGCTTGAGAGGGAATTATTGTTACGCGTAAACTAAAGATGGCAAAAAGAAGAGGACTGAGGAGAAGGGAATATGATATCTTGTGGAGGATGGGAAAGTGGGGGATTTCCTTGGAGTTTTGGGCAGTGGAACTGTCTGGAAAAGAGATTAAGGAGTAGGTTTTGGGGTACCCACCCCTAAGAATTTCCTTTATTATGTGTTTAATAATATTTTATATCGCGTAAGATAGTTTATGAGTTTTAATTAAGTTAGTATAGATATATTATATTATGCATGTAAACAATCAATGTAATAAATTATGATTTTATGCATATAAAATATTTTGGTGTATTATATCAACAGATAATTTTTTCTTATAATCCGAGTGGTTGGGAAAAGAGAAGATGTATTTTATTCCTTCTTATTAAACTATAGTAAAACCTCACAAATTGATGTAGTCGGGATCGTAAAATATTATTAATTAATGGTAGCTATTAATTAATTATTAATAATATATTCATTACATGGTGTGTTAATTTTATTTAGGTACAAATTTAATTTATTATATTTTAGTAAATTTAATTTTTAAGGTTTATTTTTTCTTATCTTAATCGTTCAAATTCATACATATTTACTTTGAGTATCTCATAGATATTCATCACATCTTTCAGATATTTCAAGTTCATATGCTAACTTATCGGATCGTATGTGTTCATTATATAAAAATTAAATAGATGAAAATTATGTATTCATGCATGCTTACGTTTAGGTGTCGAAGATAAACATTAAATATATATGAACTTCTATTAGACTTGAACTTCAAGAAGAAACAAACAATTTTATATTCACATTTTCTAGATGAGTCATATTTTTCTAATTTTATTATTTATGAATTTATTTACATTGGCTCTAATCGAGACCGGAGAAATTATTCAGTAAAGAGATTTTCATTTTTTTATGTATTGATATCTCATTTTATTCATAGAAAAGAGATATTCCATCAGTTATGGATTTGACAAAAGGAGTAAAGAAAAGATGGATTGAAATTCTTTATCAAACAATAATACAAGTATACAAACCATTTTTTGCTCCTCTGTGTTTGTTGAGGCTGCCGACTGTACAGCTATATTCTTCTTTTTTTTTTTCTGTAATTAGTGGCTGATAATACGAGACCGACTTCGAAGTTTAGTCGACTGCACTGATCAGTCAACCCCATACATACACTATTTGCCACCACATAGTTTGGCTGCGCATGCACGGAATCATAAATATTTGGTTAGTGATATGTTTTTAGTAACCACTTTCACCTTACTGGAACCATCCTTATCTTGGTTTAATATCGGATCACGTCTAGCCGAATGCTGACTCAATGGTCAAACACAGCCTTAAATCCCAACCAACACCCGACAAGTACAATATTAAACTCTGAGGAACCACCAGCTAGTAGTCCGGGCTTTTTGGTTTTACCTGAAATCGGATTGAATAACCCGGACCGAGACCAGACCGGAATTGGATTGCAAACAATCCAATCTCATCTTTGGGCTTAGATTTGAGATAAAAAAAAACGTTCGAGACTGGAGCGAAAACCGGATTATGACCTGATAAGAGAGCCCAACACCCAAAACTTAACCAACTCCTCACCCTTTCAGGCCCCAGATCACTCAGATCCCAACAAGTTCAATCTAAAATCAAAATCATATTGGGACCGGACCGGATCAAGACCGGACTGTATCCAATCCAATCTTTGGTCCTTATATTCCCGAAAATACTGAACCGGGACCAGATCAATTCAGGCCAATTTAACCGAACTGTATAGCCACCCCTACTAGCTAGCTAGTCCTCCACCCGGACGAGTGGCTCGATTGGCTCGAACGGTTAACCGCCTCGGCCGCTCGCCAACCGCTACATAAAACCGGAACGACTTTTAGACTGTTCCGAGCTGGTTTTGTGACCGGGTGGCGGTTTTACCGGTTGGGCCGAGCTGCTCGGCTTTAATAACACTGAGATTAGGCTTGACTACTCTCAAAATTGGTTTGTTAATCTTGGATGGGAAGAGTTAGATAGATGGGGTGAGCAGATGGAGTGAGTTAGGTTGAAATCGTGAGGAATTATAGCTTCTTTCGTAATAAATTTATAAAATAGAATAACTGACAAGGGTTTATCGTCCTCTCTCTCTTTAAATTGTCACGGTTCAAATCAACTTCTCATTCAAATTTCCGACTCTACCATTCGATGGCGGACAACACACAAAGTAAGATGACAACTAATAATGTTGATCCAATAATAAAGTAATAAACAGATTAAAGTGGGTAAGTTAGAACAAAATTGTAGGAGCACAGGACATAATTAGCTGTCAGCCCCTATGAATATTGGAGTCAGTTGGCCCTTCCATACAGATGCTGTAAGACGAGGATAGAGTCTTGTGTAGGGCAGTTTTGGCAGCTAGTTTGAGGTTGTATGTTTACAATTAGAAGCCATTATTTTAACTTCATTTGAATGAAAGCTTTGTTTGGTGATTAGCCATAAGAATCGAAAAGGATACCCTAATTCCTTCATGGTAAGGAACTCTCCAAGTGCCAGCTTAGTTGATACGGCCACTTCAGATAGAGACACCCACCCCACACTCTGTTTTAATTCTTTTCTCTTTAAGAAGAGTTCATATCAATCAGCCAGTTGAGAGAAGAATTAGGATGGATTATAGGGCAGGGAATTAGGCAGCCACTTCCATCATGGATAAATAGACATCTTGAAAACGAAGCCACTAATACTAACCCAAACTTAATTTGATACCATAAAAAAAACTATTGTTGAAATGGTTATCATGATAATTATCAAACCAAATAATGCTAAAATCTATTAACCATTTAATACAATATCATAATCAAACCGTCCAAATTAATATAATAACCAATATAACATCACATTATTATAAAGTGAAAAAATGTCTGGTTAATGCATCAATTTGCAATTTATATAATTAATAGAACATAACAATCAACACATAGTTATAGTTAATACTTAACATAAATACATGTAATTAATACAATTATCTTATTGTCAATAGAAGTATTCACGTAACAATATGTATATGTATATATATATATATATATATGGTGGCTAGTTCGGTGCACTCACTTTTTTGGGTGCATTTAGTGCACCCACCTTTAAAAGTGGTCATAATACATCAAATTTTAAAATTTAATGGGTAGCATTAGTCTCATATGATGATAACACAGAATCACAACTAATCAACCCATTACCCTAACCTATTAACATTCAATTTTGAATCTAAACCCAAAATCCCAAATTGTAAACCCTAACCCTAAATTCCTAAACACTGAATCATTCAAATTAAAGTGAATTTTGAATGATTTTGTACAAATTCATGTGGTTCTTGTTCATCATACTACAAGGGATGATTGACATCGTTTTCACATGAATCGTCTGCTCATTATGACGATTATGAGGCGAGTGCATTGAATGCACCCAAAAAAGTGAGTGCACCGAAGACATAATTATATATATATATATATATATATATGGTGACTTTTACGGTGCCCAGGGCAAAATCCGGGTACGGGTACCTTGGCCGATCTTAACCATTCATTTTCAATCTCCACGGCTCACGTTTGTTAAACCTAACTGCGCCACTAAATAACTAAACAAAATATAAAAAGCCTCCTGCTGCGTATGTTTGTTTTCATCCTAGTCCAACTAACTGGCCCGATTAAATTAAATAATCCGATTGGGTAGACCCACTGCCGCCCTAACCAATTTCCAGTCTCCCTAACCAATTACACGATCCCTCTCTCGTCTTGGAGGGACGCCCCTTCACAGTTCCAAGAGAAGCTCCCCATCCAATTTGAACTCTCCAACTTAATCATCTTTTTTAATCCCAATTACTTGCATCCACATTCGACGTAGATTGAATTTCCCAATTTATTTTGTCTTGTTTGTTCTTCGCCCTTTTATTTCCCCTCGCCTATCTCTTTCTAACACGATTACGACGACCATGTCTATTATTGTGTTCATCAAACTTTTCATTTGCAAAAGAACCCTTGAAAGAGGTTTGCTAACCCTAGGGTTCATGTCGCTAGTGCTTTGTCATCTTGTCTTAGCGTTATTGTCATTTTCTCGAAACTTATATCTTTCGGTGAAATTTAGGTTTCCTGATATGTAGTGTTCGTCTCGCCCAGAGGATTGAGGAAGGAGATGAAGAAGGCAGAATTTGATTCGAATCGGATGGAGAGGTCTCCTTAATTTGTGTTTATGTATTAACGGTGCGTTTAGGACTAATTCTAGTTGGACTGGGTCTGATCATTGATTTTTACAGGCTTTTAAATAACATTCAAACGTGGGCTTGTACATGATCCATGCAATATTCAAAATTGGGCCTGGAACGTGCGAGCCCATCCCATTTCTCCTGACGTATCAATTCGTGCGCCAACCCTAGTTAAACTAGTTTTACTTATCCTAGTTTAACCTACACGAGTTACCATCATCATTACATATCTTCCGAAATCTTCTAACTCTTGACATTCCAGACTCAACCGTCTCCATCACACTCACGTCTCCAGACTCAACCCCCACGATCACTTTTTCTTACACCTACATTCTCTCTTTCCTCCATCTTCACCTTCCCTTGTTCCTTCTTCCTCCAGACTCCATGGCAAACAAAGGTAAATCGTTTGCGGAAATGGGGATACTATCTCTATCAAATGAAGACTGCCGATCCACCGCAAGTCTCGGTGACTATCTTTCATTTACAAGAAAAACAACAATTGTGGCCGAGTACGAGTTCATCCACCTAAGTCCTTTCCCTCAATAAGTGAAGAAGTTAATAAAAAATCTTGGCTGGGAAAAGTTCTTTGATCTCCGGAGTCGAGGAAGCACCAATTACTGCCCGCATGTGGTGAGGAAGTTCTACCACAATTTAGAGCTTTCTGGTCCCTGTGATTCTCATCTCGTGTCGATCTTCCTGGGACATAGAGTCTGCTTCCAGCCTCATCAGTTTGCTGAGATCCTCGATCTCCCCGCCGGAGGACACCCCATTGAGAGCAGAAGCGATCTTGGATGGCTGTACGATTTTGAGTTTGAAGTTGTACTGCCGAAACTCACGAAGGGGCGCATCCAAGCTTCTTTCCTCCCAGATCCTCTTCGATTCCTCCACTGGATGATCGTCAACTGCTTCCTGCCAAGGTACCGTGGTCATTCGATTATTCGTAAACTTGACTTGTTTATCCTTGTGCAAGCTCAAAGAGGTGTTCCTGTTAACCTCGCATCTCTCATGTGCCTGAACATGGTTGAGGCTGCTCCTAGAGGGGAAAAGTGGTACACTGTCTTTCCATATGCCACCTTCGTGACCACCTTTCTTGAAAGGGTTGGGATGGATATGGGGGTTTATGTTAAGGAGGACCAGTGCGCTTATTTGCCGGTGTACCGTATAGCCAAATTGACCAATACTTTTATTGACCTTCGGCATACGAAGCATCAAGAGACCCTGAGGCCTCCTCAAGCAAACGTCCTCGACTTACATGAGAGTCGATTGATGCAGGGCGGGGTGGAGAGTTGGATCAGCAAAGGGGCCATCAATGGATGTCTTCTGTTAACAAGTTTCCTAAGTCTTTGTTGGTTTTTTTCCCAGTCTTTTGTCTTTTCCTTAATTCTCCAGCACTCAAAACTGTCAGGTACTGTGGGGAGCCAGTACATCATCTGACTAGGAAAGTCTCCCATTTTTTGAATTGTCCAGACCAATATTTTTCTATGCATGCAGTATTTTGTGAATTTGCCATGGCTAAGTTCCCTAAGACATGTGATGAGATGCAGTAATGGTCCTCTCCAATGGTGCAATTTTTGTGACTTGCAAGATGATGTGGCAAGGAGGTGCAATTGCATCTCTAAATTGTTATGATGTGAGAAGCTATTGCAAGGGTGCAAATTTTCTTGCAATTGAAATTGGCCCACGAGTGGGGACTATTGATGAAATTGCAATATTTTCTCAAAATTTTAGAAGTGGAAATAGGGACTACCTATGAAATTGCAAATGAATTTCATTGGGGGAGATTTTAATCCGCTTTTGGTCTAAGCAGTTCCAATTAGGTCGAAGAATGTGTTACTTATTTCATCTTCATTTTTTAATGGTTTTCGAAAATTATGGTTTTATTTATATTTGGTCACAAGTATAGTGACGATGATAGGCGTGAATAGTATGGATATGGCTTGATTATAATGATTTTTTATCTATGGTGATTTTTTCCCTTTTTCATCAAGACTCATGCTTCTTTTATTCCCCCGGTGAATCTATCATGCTTCGTTTATAGTAAAATACCCTTTTAATTATACACAATAAAGAATCCATTAATTATGTATGCCTTTTTATTGTATTTATTAATACAATGAATTCTCTCACTAAAAGGGGAGTGAAAACATCGTTGGTGGAAATTCAAGGAATGGAAGCCTTTCCATATCCTAGGAACATTAAATTAATTACATAAGAGTTTTCTATCTGCCTTGTACGGGGTTTGGTCATTAATTATACTGATTAGGAGCCAATCAGTTTTACCTTTTGGGTTAACTATACATGAATGCAAATTTAATTAGACGAGGGCAATTGGGAACGAAGTGAAATGATATGATCCCAATTAAACTTCTCTACAAGATACAATGGCTTGAACAGAAGCAACATCACTCACAAGTTGGAAGCTGGAATTTTGGTCAATTCCCTTTGCCATTTCCACGAAAAAACAAATCAAACCAAACCAATTAACCAAAAACCAAATATAGAAAGCATTCACAATACCAAAAACCAAATATAGAAAGCATTCACCAAACCAAAAACCAAATATAGAAAGCATTCACCAAACCAAACCAAAAACCGAATTTAGAAAGCATTCACCAAACCAAGCCAAAAACGGTTGTCCATCATCTTAAAAAAAAAACATAACAGTTGTCCATCATCTTGAAAAAAAAAACGCAAAATCGGGTTGTCCTTGGGCTGTTTGACTGGGTTTCCTTCTGCTCTTCTCTTTCCTTTTTCCTCCTTTCATGGGCTTTCTTGTACTCTTCCACTGTAGCTTCAACTTGAGGTACAACTGTTCTTGTTTCCGTGAGCACCATATGCCTTATGTAGTTCATGGGCTCTCGAACAAGGTACAAAGCGATCTGCATCCTCCTCACTTGAGTGCATGGATATCAACATCAACAAACATGGTGCTTAACGCATGATTCAAAAATAACAATCAAGTGTGGTTTTCTAATATGCGAGCTAGAATTGTCTTTACCCAAATATAAGAGGAGTCCCAGCTTGCGCCATACATCCACATGCAGACCCAGACTCCACTGTCAGACCTACATAAAATGAAAGCATTACGTGATAAGAACCATGTTGATAAGCCGTCGTTTAATATCACACAAAAATGGGCATACTTACCGATGAAGTTATTCTTGATCCTTTGAAGGATTTGAGTACGAAAACTCCGCAATCCTTGGTGGCGACAATCTCGGACCTTGTTCACGATAGAGAATCTTCCACAAGGCTTGCATAAATCTCATCTGTACAAATTAAGAAACGTTTGTACTTAGAAAGAGGTATTTACATTTTTTTGCGTTATAACGGCACAATGTCACAAATTTACCATTGTTTGAACAGATTGTAGTCGAAAGGAATTGCGGTCTTCATTTGGTTGTGGATCCAAGATATGGACTTCTTCCTTGTCCAACTTAATGACAGCCAAGTACCAATGGGCATTATCTCTCATCGGAACACACACCTACATATGCGGAAATTGTCAACACGTATTAAAAAAAAAACTGCAAACCATGTAATACGTATTAAGACGAACAGTTTACCTTGTTCACCATATTGGTTCGACTAAGGAATTTTTATTCGTATAGGTCTAATGCCCTCTTGGGTGTTATTCCACATGAAATCACTAGTTCCTGCCCATGTGGTAGTTGCACAATTGAAATTTTGTCAACACAATATCATTCACGTTAAAAAAACATGTGTTGTATTTTTTTTTTGTGAGAGGAAATTAATCTTAAGCATAATCGGACCACAACCTGTAGTTCAGCAGGCAGATAGCACACTCCTTTTCCGTCCTTAGAATTTGTCCACAATTCTTCTAGAGTCAAGTGGCAGACCACCGTTGTTATAACCTAATATAACATGGACAAAAAATACTTCATGATACTATCAAGTTGTTATAAAATAATTCTACGTAGAAAGCATTGATAGTGGACAAACAAAACAAAATTTTGGAGTTCCGTTGATTACTTCAGCATCTACGAATGAGCGAGGGCTTAAGGACCACAATGACTTCCTGGTACAAGAATTGTTTGAGGTTTTGACCAATACTTCGTCAGGTGGCAGATTGGCTAAAAATATATAGTGAGCAAGCTGGATTTGCTCATCATCGTATTCCATAGCAGTAGGTAGCTTAAACTTCAAAACAAACTGGAATAGGGGCCACAAATAAACACGAGTCAAAATGCATTCATTATGTCTGACGGAATAACGGCAAAGAACACTTCAATGGCAAACATGACACCTTTATTACCTTGTCAACAAAACTTAGAGAAATACTTTTTCCATTTGGCTTCTTTGGTGTTACCTCAGAGTCACATTCATCGTCCGAAATAAAAACGATGACTGAAGCAGGAGTGGGTGGAGTGCTTACACCTTTGGGTATCTTTGGTTTCTTTGTTGGAGTCACAAATTCGGCGGTCTCCTTCAATGACAGTGAACCTACGATTAATAAATTAACTAGAATGAATTTCAATGGTTAAAGAGCTATTATACATACCACAAGCTTGGACGAAGAGCGAGTAATCCTCCTATTGTCCATGTTGTGCCTCTAAGCTTGGACGAAGAGCGAGTAATCCTCCTATTTTCCATGTCGTTCCTACCAAAAATATAAGATATCACAAATCGTGTTATTAATGGGGATAATTATTAAGTGGCCCATTGAAGCATTAATTCGGCCATCATTCCCAATAGGGTTTTGTAATATACATCCTTGGTTCCCCAAAATTTCCAGCAGTGACCATGACGTCGGAGGCAGACCCACCATTGACGTCGGAGGAAGTCCTAGTATTGACGTCGGAGTCAGTCCAAGAAAACGCTGGTACCGGAGCCAGTCACACCACCCAGGAAGATAATGTCGCCGATCTCATATTTCTACAGCCTGAAGATATTAAAAAATGAAGTTCGATGATACAGAAAAAGCCTATGATTTCTACATGGACTACAGGTTAGTCAAAGGCTTCGACATAAAAAAATCAGACATTGGTCGTGATAAGAACAAAGTTATGATATGGTGTGACTATGTATGCTCTGGCGAGGGAAAGAGGCGCATGAAGAGCACAGAACGAAAGAGAGAAGCAAGAGGGGAGACCAGATTTAACTGCAGAGCCAAGATGCGTGTTAAACAAGACAATGTCGATGGGAAGTGGTATGTGCACCATTTTGATGATGTACACACACATGAAACGATCCCCAGAGAATATAGACACTACATGAAAGGGAAACGTCGTATGAGTGATGCAGTCAAAGCAGCGATAAATTTTAGAAGAGGTGCAGGTATGAAAACTTCTCAAATTGTGAATCTGGCCGTATCAGAAGCAGGAGGCTACGACAATTTGGGGTACACGAGGAAGGATACATATAATTATGTGGACAAAGAGAGGAAAGAACAAATCAGTGAAGGTGATGCCGCAACAGCCCTAGCCTACCTGCAAGCTAAATGCAGCGCGGACGATCATTTCATTATTGAACTAAAGAAGGATGACGACGACCGGCTTCTTAACATCTTGTGGGCCGATAGTATTTCTGTTGCTGATTATGCATGCTTTGGAGAATTACTGTCATTTGATGCTACTTACAAAAGAAACATTTACCAGATGCCTCTCGTGATTTTTTCAAGTACTTTTCCTTCACACGTAGAATTATCCCGAGCATGCTAAAATAACCCTAGCAGTTTGCATAATCTAACTTATTTTGAACTTTTTTAGGTGTCAACCACCATTCGCAAACTTGCGTATTTGCATGTGCTTTCTTGGCTAACGAGATAGAGGAAAATTATATTTGGGTGTTGGGAGCTTTGAAGAGAAGGCTAGGCGGTGTAGATCCCAAGACTGTTATTACAGATGGGGATAGAGCAATGCGTAATGCTATTCAGAAAGTATTTCCCGATGCAACTTGCGTATTTGCATGTGCTTTCTTGGCTAACGAGATAGAGGAAAATTATATTTGGGTGTTGGGAGCTTTGAAGAGAAGGCTAGGCGGTGTAGATCCCAAGACTGTTATTACAGATGGGGATAGAGCCATGCGTAATGCTATTCAGAAAGTATTTCCCGATGCAACACATCGTCTATGTTCCTGGCATATAGACAAGACTATAACCAGAAATGTGAAGAATCATCCTACTTTTTTACCCCGATGGAAGCATTTTGTGTTACCTGACTGGGAACCTTCAGAATTCGAAGAAAAGTGGAAATCAGTGGTTGAGGAATGCTCCCTTCAACACAACAATTGGGTCTCCAATTTATTTGAGCAAATACATGAATGGGAGTATGCATATTTGCGTTCGAAGTTCTTCGCAAGCTTGAGTACAACATCAAGATGTGAAGGACTGAACTCTCAACTTGCCAATTATATCGAGAAGGATAAAAATCTCCTTGAGTTCTTTATTCACTTTGATCGTTGGACTAGGGATATGAGGGAGAATGAGCGTCATGCTGATTTTGAATCCATTCATCGAGAACGAACCATCACAAGCAATGTCTTAGTCTCACTTCAGAAGAGTGGAGTGGCGGTTTTCACAAAGAACGCATTCTTCTTATTCAGAGACAAGGTTGAAAAGTCGGCATGTTGCATAAGGGTGGAGTCCGAGCGATCGGAAATTGAGCGTGTGTACAAGGTCAAGGTGTCTGGCATGGATAAGGTTTTTCAAGTCACGTACACAGTTGAACCCTTTGCAATGGAGTGTAGTTGTAATCACTACGATTATATGGGAATACCATGCCGTCATATGATTTTTGTACTGAAAGAAGAGAGCATACTGGAACTTCCTGAAGGCCTAGTACGTCGAAGATGGTCAAAGAAGCCGAAGACACTAGAGAGCTTGGAGGAATCGGACATAATAGATGAATCGCAACTTTTCGCATTGAGGTTTGCCATGACTATCACTTTTAATTTTTTTTTAATATTGGCTCGAAGCTAGGTGAACGTTAATTTTACTCACTTTGTATAAAATATTGTGTCAATCGGGTACGGTAGTATTCAACAAAACAGCTTACAACTAATGTTAAAAGGGGCAAAATCTAGTGAGTGCTTCAAGATTGCTCGTGAGGGAATTCAATCATTATGTGAAAAGCTGGACATGGTGGACACTGGCAACGTGGACATACCCGACATTATAGACCGAAGGCGAATGAAATTTCGTTGGATCCATTACAGGTCAAAGCTAAAGGTTCGGGGGCTAAAAAATCTAAAAGGAAGAAAGGAGAACCACGACAGTGTAGCAATTGCGGTGAATGGCGCCACTATAGGACCCGATGCCCACATCATGTTGGCTATGTGAAGCCAACCTCAAAATTTGATGCACCGAATGCTGGTGTTTCGGAAGAAGGTGGCGGTGGCGATGACACCGATGTTGATCCTCCTACCAATCAAGCTCAGTCGGAAACAGTACCGAAGAGAAGGCAAAAGCATTGCAGTAAGTGCGGTTCTACCAATCATAATGCAAGAACGTGTACTGGGTCTGGGCCATCCGATGATGAAAATGACGATGATGAAAATGACGATGACAACGATTACGAGCAACCTAGGGTAAGAATAAAATATAATTGTTTGTGTCTACACAATGCAGTTGCATCCAATATTTTTGTACGACTAAAATCGTCGTTATCGATTTTGCAGAAGAGGCCTGTTACCAGAAGTAGCATCCTAAGGACCAGAGTTTTGGACACTTGAAGTGAAGATGGAAGTCCTTATCCTATTTGGATTAGGACTATGTGAAGACTGCCACTGTCAGCTTGAAGCGGCGTCGTTAGATTTATAAGAAGACTGTTGCCTTCTGCGGTGTCGTTTTACTTATGTGTCTCTTTGGTTTATAAGAAGACTGTTGGTTTATGCGGTGTCGTTTTATTTATGTGTCCCTTTGGTTTGTAAGAAGACTACTGCCTTCTACGGTGTCGTTTTATTTAGTTCTGATGGATTTGATTTAATTCGATATGGAGGTTGCACCCTAAATAAAGCATGTGCAACATTTCAGTTGAATTATTTTTCTCACTCTTTTTTTATTGAATTATTATATCGTATTTTTTACTTGTTTATAAATTTATTTAATTTTGACTACTAAAATTATGAAATGAAAATTTTCCTTTTTCCATTTCACTTTATTATTTTAGGCGTGAAATGACAAGAGCATGCGGCGACAGAGGAGCAGAGTTCGAAATCCGGAAAAAATACTGTTGGCCCAATAGTAAAAGACTTCTGAAAATGGAGGCAGTAATCAAGAAATAAACTACAGTATTTTTATTGATTGAAAGATCCCTCGCCGATCTAATAAGATCTCAAACACTAAAAGTACAAATCTTGAAAAACAAAACAATGTACTTTCCCTCCTCTCACTTTTGTACTATACATATGGCAACTTTCCCCTCTTGTATATATTTTCGGAGCATGATCAACATGTACACGTCAATATCGCACAAAAGAACCATTATATGACGTAGGGTTCCACAACACCTATTATGGAATCGTAACAACATATGATGATTCTTTCGGAAATATTCATACGGCGACTTATTGTCATTGCTCCCCTCCCTGCCTCTAACAAAGTCCCTGTATGGAGAGAAAAGAAGAAACAATAAAACGAAGGAGTTAGTTTAACAGTCATGATCTAACAATGACATAATGAAAGGAACTGAGATCTAAAATAATACGCAGTCTCATCATTACCACTACACCCGAAAATAAAGCATGGGACAGGAGGACGAAGAGGCGGATGGGGTTGATTTTCAGAGTTTCATATCGAGAAGATGGGAGAAAGGGGTCTTTTCAGGGATTGAAAGGAGGAGGAACGAACAACAGCAGGAGATGAGTGCCTCTCGGATTTTGAAGCATGGTCTCTCCTTCTTCGATTAAAGAATTTATAAATGGACTCCTAAAATTACATTGCCTTTCCAGCCCTTCCCATTTACTGAAAATCACACTCCCTACCGCTGCCTCGGCCTTGGTAACATCAGCACTGGTTATGGGCAAATGCGACTTTCCGAAAACGGCGAAATCTGATTAGGTGACACGTCACGGCAAGGATTGAAGCTCTTTCACCATCGAATTAAAGGAAAAGTTTAGGAATTGACGGCGGGAGATGGGGATGTGCTTTTAGACTGGCTTTGTAAATTAACTAATTTTTTCATTTACCAAAATTAATCTATTGATTTGGTATATGTTATTGTAACCCTAAACCCTAAACCCTAAAACCTAAGGGCGATAAGGGCCCACTTTAGAAATTGCTTATTGATTGTCACCATCTCCATCCCCAACTTTTAGCAATTGCTAAAGATGAGGTGGAGCTTAGATGGCAAAAACTTAGCAATGGTTTAGGGATGGAGGAGTTCTTTCTAAACTAGCAAGATTGTTAAATTAGGAATTCTTCTAGCAATGCCACTTAGATAACTATTCTCTTTTTCTATGTTATTGTTTATTAACTTTTCTTGCCCAACTAAAGTACATAGGTACTTCAAAATTGAAATTCTAACTTTCTGTTCATAGTGGATTGTTTCTGCTTCGTGGGGGAGTGAGAGAGTGGAAAAGGGGGAATTAATGAAGAGTTAAATTGGACGGATTGTCTTTACCCAGCCACTACAAATTCCTTCGAACCAAAAACATGCAGGTTCAAATCAAACAATAAATGAAGAAAGATGAACTTAATAACTCTAACTAATTTTCATTTCATATGTGGCGAATCGCTAATGGCCGGGATCACCAACAAGGATAACCAACAAGGCAAAATAGATAATAGGAACCTAATTTGCACACACCAAATCATTTTATCTCGTACCGATAAATGTGTCATGCTACAATAATTATGTCTAAGTTTTTTAGTAATAAGGCATGATCAGCATTTATAAGCAGATATAAAGAAAATATAAAATCGAGAAAAAATAAAACAACACCTACCCTTGCCCTTTAACCAATCAATACCATATGCTCTAAACCATCAACACCTTATAACCTACCCATATACCATATACTCTATACCATCAACAACCTAATACCCTAAGCAGTCAGTACCCATTTCCTTTAACGTCAACACCTTATACAACAATCGTATACCTATACGCTGATAAAAATTTTACATTTTGAAAATTCTAACTTTCGTTTCAAAACATAAATTAAAAAAATATCTTCACTCAGTATCCAACCAGAAGCCTCTAATTAGTCTACAAGAGGTTTGTTATCTACGAGTGCATTGCATAAAGAGGGGCAATCAGTGAGCGAGTGGAATAGGATCTCAATTAATGAAGAGTTAAATTGGGCGGATTGTAGCTTACCTCGTACCGCTAAATGTGTAAAGAGACACGCTAGCATTTACCAAATCCCAAAAAAAAAGATGGAACACATAATTATGTTTAAATTGCGTGAACTCAAGGCATGATCAGGATTTTAGAAGCAGAAGCAGATGAAAATAAGTAAAACAAAGAACCGCCACTGAGATAGACAATTATCAAAGGCCCAAACCTAATGACAATCTGGAACTCAGTATCTATTATCAACAAACTAGGTACCATGGGTCATGTACAAGCTCACGTTTGAATGTTATTTAAAAGCCTGCAAAAATCAATGATCAGACCCAGTCCAACTAGAATTAGTCCTAAACGCACTGTTAATACATAAACACAAATTAAGGAGACCTCTCCATCCGATTCGAATCAAATTCTGTCTTCTTCATCTTCTTCCTCAATCCTCTGGGCGAGACGAACACTACATATCAGGAAACCTTAATTTCACCGAGTGATAGAAGTTTCGAGAAAATGACAATAACGCTAAGACAAGATGACAAAGCACTAGCGACATGAACCCTAGGGTTAGCAAACCTCTTTCAAGGGTTCTTTTGCAAATGAAAAGTTTGATGAACACAATAATAGACATGGTCGCCGTAATCGTGTTAGAAAGAGATAGGTGAGTAAATTCCGCCCGGAAATAAAATGGCGAGGAACAAAACGTCGATTTGTGGATACAAGGATTTGGGATCTTCTCTTCGAATGTGGATACATAGATTTGGGGTATGAAACATGATGATGTTGGGGATTTGAGATTGGATAGGGAGCTAAATCGAATGTGGATCAAATAAAAAAAGGATTTGGGTTTCGAAACAATGATTTTGTTAGAGATTTCAGATTTTATAGGCAGCTTATGATCGAACTTCGAACTAAGAGGGGACCCTCCAAGACGAATGAGGGATCGTAGAAGGGAGACTGGAAATTGTTTAGGGCGGCGGGTCGTATCCATAGGGTTTAACCTTTTAATCAATATAATTAAACCGGGTACAGTTAGGTTGAAGTCCAACGAAAAAAGCTTTAAACGCTTCGTGATGCTTTTTGTAATTTTCCTTGCCCCCCGTTACCCGTACCCCGGATTTTGCCCTAGGCACCCTAGAACTGCCCGTGTGTGTGTGTGTGTGTGTGTGTGTGTGTGTGTGTGTGTGTGTGTGTGTGTGTGTGTGTGTGTGTGTGTGTGTGTGTGTGTGTGTGTGTGTGTGTGTGTGTGTGTGTGTGTGTGTGTGTGTGTGTGTGTGTGTGTGTGTGTGTGTGTGTGTGTGTGTGTGTGTGTGTGTGTGTGGTATAAGGTTAATGAATTGTTGTGTTTTGTAAATTGACATATTCTCTTAGCAATTGCCATAGGCTGAAATAGACATTTCTTTTCAAGTTTTCATCCAAATTATTGTATGAGTTTTATCTAAAATAAGAGTTCATATGTTACAAATACAAATATACAATATATGAACAATGTTGAATTTACTTTTTATGAGCTTAAGAGGGAGGAGTGTTTGGCGCTTGAGTGATTATGCAAAGTATTCATATGTGTATATAATATTTATAAGATATATGACTAATAACTTAACTGGTTAATTTGGTTTGATTGGTTATGAGTGTTTGAAACCAAACCAAACCACCTACACCAAACAAGCTAAAACAATTAACCAAACCAAACCGTTATCCAAATTGACCAAACCAAATTATCCAAATACTACTGGTTATAATGATTATCACGATAACCACACCGTTTGAACACCCCTACTTCTAACAGTCATAAAAGAGGAAGCTCATCGGAATTCATCATTTGGATGTTAAAAGGACTTAAATTTGTTGTTTATTAAGCTCATCAAATTCATCATTAAACACAGGAATTGAGTTTAACAAGTCACTGAGTCAAGTTTTACATGTCAACAAGACTTAACTCAAATTTACCTCATTAGTAAACAAGCTGAATGTTAAAAAAAATTTCCTGAAAATCGAACATCGAGTCGCTCATCACAGCTTGGCTCATCAGGCATCACATAGTATAGTTGTGGGTTAATTCAACAGCTGTCACTTAAGTATACTATTTGTTGCACGATGACCACCTAAGTGCATTTTGTTGCAAGTTAACCACTTGCGTCGAATAAATGTAGCAGCATCACCATTTCCGTCACTTTAGCTTAGGGCTGGGAAACGGTGCGGTCTGGTCCAGACCAGACCATATATACGGTCTATGGTCCAAACTGAGAGGCTGAAGTATAGACCACAGACTATACGGTCCGGTCCAGACCACGCCTGTGTGGTCTGGTTCGGTCTGGTCTGGTCCAGATAGACCACACTCAACGAAAAATGAACAATTTCTTTAGTCAACCACACAAAAAATTGAATCAATAATCAAGAAAAATAATTTTTATTTGCCTTAAAATATTAATCCTAACATGCATTAATAAATTTGATACCTAAATCTTAGTACATAACAAAGATATCAAGTAAAAGCATCCCAACTTGCACCATAACATTATAAACATTAAAATAATGCCATATGGAGACACAATTATCTCCACTCTCTGGTTAAGTGTGGTTCTGAATGAAGGAGTGACGAGATTCACAAAATTAAGGTTGAGACTTGGGTGTCGTTGTGGGAGTTGTGAGAGTGATCGAATGGGCTGTTAACACATATTGACAAGTCAGTTGGGTCCACGGTTTGGTCCGGTAAATCGCGGTCTAGACCAGACCAGACCAAGAGATCAAAACATAAAATAATACAGACCATGGACCAGACCAGACCATACTTAACGGTCTACGGTCTGGACCAAACTGTGCGGTACGGTTTGGACCACGCTTTTTCTAACGGTTTGGTCTATTTTCCCATCCCTACTTTAGCTAACAGCAGGTACCGAAACCTAATTTTCCATGCCATGTCAACTTCCCACGACAGCTACAAACGTCGAGTCAGACCTGACCCACTAAATAAAATGGGCCTCCTACTTGCAAGGCAATTTACGAGCAGAAAACTAGCTCTTTCCAACAACAGTTCAGTTTTCCCTCTTCTCTGAATCGCAAGTAGTAGCGGCCTTCCTTTCTCCAAAGAATCGCAATCAACCAACAACAGTGGTATAAACCTTTATTTATTTCTCTTGTGGTAAGCTAACCCGTGCACCTGCAATTGTTAAGTTATTCATTCTTTCTTTGTTCCCCTGTTTTGATTTTCTATCATTCTTCGTGTTAGGGAAAGGAGAACAAGTTGCGAGAAAAGATTATGTGTAGATGGAAGGATTGGAGAGGAGAACGATTTTCACTGCAGGGAAGAGGAAAGGGTTGGAGATGAGATATTGTCGAGCAGATTTTTTTGTTTTTTGTTTTTTTGTTTTAAGGTATGCAGATTTTAGTCCGTTGGGGAGAGGAGGGCCATATATTAATATTGAAATTGTAGATTTAGTGGGCTAGGTCTGACTCGGCGTTTGTAACCGGCGTGGAAAGTTGACATGGCATGGAAAATTATGTTTCGGTGCTTGCTATTAGCTAAAGTGACAAAAATAGTGATGCTTCTACATTTATTCAACGTAAATGGTTAGCTACAACAAAACACACTTAAGTGGTTACCGTGCAACAAATAATGGATTAAAGTGACAGCCAGTGCAATTAACCCGTATAGTTGCCCACATCCCAAGCACTAAGCAGTTGAACCTTTCTTTGCGTAAAAAGGGAATGGACTGGACTGCAAGGGGAAGGAAAGGGAGAAATGAGCTTGGACATGGAAGGCCCAAACATAGAGCCCATAGCCCAAATTCTGCTCTTGGTGAGAGACTTCACACCCACTTGGATGATGGAACCAGAGCATGTAAACGCCCAAAACCACCTACGACTACGACTACCAAAGATTGAAACATATACATGGTGGTGGAAGGTAAAATCTACTACTACTAAGATTATTAGCCAGAAAACATGCATATCCAAACAGCAAAGAGAACTGCTACTCGAACTTTACAGTCTTCCTCACTAGACCAAACCCTACTGACGATGTGGACGCGCGTCAACAAAGCACCAAAGCAAACTAACCAAACCCGCCATGGAAACAGCTCTTAGAGAAAGCCAAATCAAGCAGCTACCCATCACACCCCCTACGCAAACTGACGATGCTCGTAAAAGGATGCCCTCTTACACCACTCCTGACGGGAGACGGAGAACTAGTTGCCCTCCCACCAGACTGCAAAGCAAAGACGAGAACATGACTTAGAAAGGGGAAATCACAACACGAAAAGAAGTGTAAACGTTTAGGAATGATGCATATTGATGATCGTACCTCTTGACGTAGTAGTAGCAGAAATCTGCTAGGATGAAGGTTTGCACTATCTCGGAAAGTAGGACCATAGAAGGCCACAACCCATAGCCCAGTGCTGTCAGTAGACGGCCTCGAGTATCCAGTACCTTTTTTTCGTGATGAAGCAGAACATGGATTAGTTGATTGAATCAATGGTTCAACATGTGCAATGGTTTAAGATCCAGGAAGGATTTGTGCAGTGAGATTCCACATCATGTCCACACAAAATTGGAGAACAAGTAGTTATAGATAGTGTGTCATAAACCTGGAGGACCCAGTGTGCACAGCTCAGAAAACGTGCAACTCCAAGTGCGAATACATAATGTGCTGTGAATGGCTCGATAATCTGATTATCAGGAATGAAGAAGAGTCAGAATCATAACGTCATAGGCAATGATCAACCCAAAAACATGTCGACGCTGTTTTTCATGCATTCTTAGTTATCAATTACTGCAAGGTACAACTTCAATCCAATACCTTGGTGTTCTGCATCACCCTGAGTTGAGGCAATACAGAAACAGCTTCAAGGTAGACACAGAAAGCCCAACAAATCCTGTTGAAGAAAAGGTGTTGAGTGGTCGGATGAATGACCAAAGACAGCACAGCGCATGGAATCACCTGCATTGCCATGGAAATTAAAGAGAACGTCATTGATGAAATAAACACGAGTAACGTATAAGGAGGAAGCACACAAGTTCTCCACTACTCTACTATTGCTGAGCACTTTGCTTTTGGTTCATCTAGCATTTAGAGTCCTACCTTTTGACTGAAGACCATAAAGGAAATTGCAGATAAATGAACTCTTCATGAACAGAATCCAAAACCAGAACCCTGGAAGTTACAACAACAACGAAAGCTAAAGACTCACCACAAAGTATATAGCGAAGTTGTCCTTTTCCTCCATGTAACTGGACTTCAAGTTGAAGCGAATCATGTAAATTACCCACAAAGTAGTCAGCAGTGTAGCTGAATCAAGTAACGTGTGTATATCATACTCCATAACAAAGCTGCAGTAGAGTCTAACAGCTAAAAACAGAGCCGTCAACTCCTGAGACTTCAATGATAGCCCTGCATATTGCAAACAAACTCAAAAACACTTCAACAAAGATGGAAACCACCAATTCATGAAACCACAATGTCCATTCAGAGCATTTCTTCATTCAAATTCCTATTAAAACAAGCACCCATCAATTAAAACACTTCCAAATAGCTCATCGTCCAAATGAAGTGAACAGAACCCAATAAGGCAACAATCCATTTTCAATCTTCTACCAATGTCCAATGTTGGAAAACCTCAAAACCCCACAGCAAGAACAGCAAAATCAATCACATTAAAAGAACCAAATGATCAGAATCTGCGACAAAATCCACAGATGAAAATTAAAGGGCAGGCATTCTTAGTTACCAGCACAAGTCTTCTCTTTGGTGAGTTTATAGATAAGGACGGAGATCCCAATGGCGTGAACAGCCTCGGAGGCAACGAATAGATTGTCGTGATCGTTAACGATCATCCGGAGGAACACGAGCGCGGTCATGGCGGAGATTACAGCCAGGAAAGCCTTGATCTTTGGCGGTTGCCTCCGCACCCATGTCGACACGGCGTGGATCGGCCGCTTCGTCGCCTTCATCTCTCTCAAACAAGCTATAATTAACTTTCACAACCCTCTCTTTCTCTCAATTGCAATTACAGAGCCCTAGGGGCGAAGCGGACGAGGGAAGTAGATAGATAACAGAACAGAGCAAAGAAGGAAACAAACAAACAATTCGACTGACTGACTGACAGCGTTGCTGATGAATTGCCGTGGAGATCAGGGTAGAGGGAAATGGAGAAATGTGGCGTATGAGATGGGGCGGAGGGGATCCGGCCCGGATTGGATTTGGATTTGAGTCCGACTGCGGAATGAAGGAAAACAATGGAGGCGTGAATGGGTAGGGAAGGGCAGTGGAGTGGATGGACGAACACGTGTAGACGAGAAGTGAGTTTGGTGGGTGGTAGGAAGAAGATAGATAACGAATGGGCCGGTCACTAAGATTTGTTCATCTACCTTTCGATTTCAGATTTCCCATTTGTTCCATTTGTTTGCTTGTTTGTTCCATCTATCTAATCTCACCAGTCATCGCACCCAAAGGCCAAAGCCCAACACTTTGGCTTGGTCATCATTGTTTTTTCCTCTGTTTCCATGTCCCGACTCCTAAACAAGTTTATTCAACGATGGTAATTTAAATCCATACTACTAGTCAGTGATATGCAAGGTGTCAATCCGGCGGGTTGGGCTAGTTTCAATCGAGTTCGGATTCAAACGAGTTGTGGGTTAGTCAGGTTGCAGATTTATCGGATTCGGTTTCATTGGATTCGGGTTCAAATGGGTTGCAGGTTAGTCGAGTTGCGGGTTCATCGGGTTCGGGTTCAATCGGGTTGCGGGCAAATCGGGTTGCGGGTTCATGGGACTTTGGGTCGCGCGGGTTGCGGGCGGATCGGGTTGCGGGTTGTTCGGGTCAGCGCATCGAGTAACTTACTCATTACTCGTTACCAACTTACACATTTTATTACACTAATTTAAAATATTTTCTCAACTTTTTAACCAATTTCTTTCTACCTTGTATATATATATATATAATTAAAAAATTAGTCAAAATGTTGAATCAATTTGTATGACTTGCAAACTTGTTATGTAATTAATCATAATTGGTAAAGTACACTAGCTAATAGTAATGGTGATATCAACATTCGCAACCAAAAGACATCATTAATTATTTATTTGATATTTTAGTATTATTTCAATAGTAATTGGATTAAAGTATCTCGTTTGGTCTAAACATGCAAATCTGGTATTTGGTGTGTGGTATTTGGCAAAAGTAGAGTGATAAAAGGAGTTATAATTTTGATCGTATAATCTAAACCATCAATACATTATACATTAACCACATACCCTATACCCTAATCATATATCCTTATGAGTTGTGATTTTGCTAGTATAGTTAATCTAAATGTGAAATTCATATTTTCAAAACACAGATGAAAAAGTGATATTTGCTAATTGCTATACTCTAACCATATATCCTATACTCTACACCATATACCATGTACCCTAACCACGTACCATAAACATAAATTAAAAAGGGGGGTTAATAGTATGGTTGGTCACTGAGATTACGAAAAATGTTCAAGTTTGGTCACTCAACATATTTAAATCCATTCATAGTCACTATATTTAATAAAACAATTCAAGTCTGGTCACTCGCCGTCCAACTCTAATAACTTTGTCTGATGTGGCAGTCAACTTTTAAAGTTAACCGTTAAGTGTATGACGTGGCGATTAAAAAAATTCAAAATTTCCACCTCACTATCACTACAACTAAAATGAAAAATAAAAATAATTAATTTTATTTCCCTAAACCTCACTAATTATCAACTCCACTTCACTCCTAGCTCCATCGCTCCTTCTCCGCCGCATGGACCCACAACCCTAGCCTTTTTCTTCTACTCCTCCTCCTCCGTCCCAGCCTCTGAACGGGGCTACGGCTGGGCTGTTGAATCGGGGCTACGGCTGGCCAACGAGATATACATTTAAGCCAAAACTCAGCTAGCTAGCAACACCAAGTTAGTCAGCAAAATGTCACCGCGTCCAACACAAGGACTAGAGACTAGCGAGGCGACAGCGGGCCCTTTCCCGTTCACATGCCACCTAACCGCTCTTTTCAACTTGGCTATCAAACCAGCAACCTCCGCACCCCAAACCGACTTCTCCTTCCTCACCACACACACAAATAAACACTCCCTTCTTTTGTGGGAAACACATTAATTGTCGTTTTTATTAATTCGGATTATTGTCAGTTTTTAAGGTTTGGGGTATTATTTGGGTATTTGGGGAATAAGCAGGGAGTCAATTGTTATGTTTTATTATTTGGGTAGCAGATAGGACTTATGCAGACTATATAATCTGTAATAGTGGTCTTATTTCTCATTAAGCAATTACAGATCAAAACCTAAAACCTAATCTCCCTCTCTCTCTCTCTCTCTCCTGCGCCGACTTCCCCTCCCTCTTCCCTCCAAAGCTGCGGCAGCAGCTCCACTCTGTTTTCCCCTTCTTGTTCTCAATTCCCAACTCCTAATCCCTAGTTAGATCAATCCCTAATTGATCTAGCTAATTTCCCCAATCCCCAAACACGTTAGAAACCTTGTTTCCAACATCTCGTATCAGAGCAAGGTTCGAGAGTGCGTTCTTTGAGCTCTTGAACCAGGGCAAACAACAATGGTGTCGGCAAAATCGATGAAGGCAGCAGAGAAGGCGGCGCGGGCAGCAGAGGAAACCACCGAGGCGAGCAACATGGGGCTCGACGGAAGGGTGGAGGATGAGACTGAACTGGAGGCGATCAAGGAGGTGGTGCACGAGCACTCTGAGGCATTAGCTCGGCTCGAAGATGGCCTGGCAAGAGTGCAGGTGGAGGCGAAGGCGGATGATGATGATCTTCGTCAGAGACTGGAGGATCTGATGCGAGCGGTAGCCTCGCTGCAGGAGCAGAAGACTGGAGCTGGGGGGACGCTGAGCTCGGCCGAGCTGGAGGTCGGCGGCGGCAGCGCCCTTGGCGGCGCGATCGGCGACGAGGGGCCCACGGTGGAAGCCGCGGCTGGGGTGCAGGGGGCGGTGACCGCCGGCCAAGGCGCGACGATGGTGGCGGCGGAGAAGGCGCCGGCGGCGCTAACTGCGGCCGAGTTCGGGCCGGGAGCAGGGGCAGGCCCAGTGCGGGCAGGGTTAGGAGTGGGCCCGGGTCTGTTACCGACACCTACGGCCCAAGAGATCGCGGCCCGAAAAGGAAAGGCTAAGATGCCCGGTTATGACACAGACGGGCCTCCTAGGAATAATGGGCCCAGGCTGTTGGGTCACTACACAAATGTCCATAACGGGCTGGGGTGGTTGGAGTTGGAAGATGGGCCCGAGTATGACAAACTGGGCCTGGCGGATCAACAGGCCATGTGCGCTGAACCGGAGATGGACCAGAGGGGGCCTGGTGGGCCGAGGAGGGCCGCCGACCAGTTGGGGCAAGGGGGGTCGGCTCATGGGGGGCGGACCGAGGCGGCTGGGCCGAGGTGGGTCAGGCCGAAACTGGTCGAGCCGGGATTGGGAGGACCGATGCTAGTCGAACAGAGGTGAGCCAAACCAGGCCGGGTCGGACCAGAATGGGTCGACCCAAGGTGGGTCGAACCGGACATCGACCGAGCCCGACCGCTCCGCCGATCAGAAGGACGGACAGCAGGGGACCAGCCGCCTGGGAGGGTCCGTACGAGGAACCTCACGCTCCATAAGGGTACCCGAATCCACAAGGCAGCTACCCCGGTGACTATGCGCATGGAAACCCAAGCCGGATACAGGGTTCCTCCTTTTGGCAGCCGTGGAGGACGCCAGGAAATGACAGGTATGGGTCCCATTATATGAACTATGAGGGAATGGATGGAGTAGTATTTCGAACTAAGCCTCCGACCATTGAGTTCCCAAAATTCAATGGGTAAGAGGATGCAGGCCTTTGGTTGTATGCAGTTGAGAAGTGGTTTAAAAAACACCCGATTCCGGAGGAAAGGAATGCCTACTTGGCATCATTCTATTTGGAGGGAGACGCGCTCCAGTGGTGGGAATGGATGGAGAGATCCTACGCGGCCACATCAACTTTGATCACCTGGCCTATGTTTCAGGAAGAGCTCCGCTATCAGTTTGGGAAGTCAGATGGGTGGGCTCCGGAGCAGTTGGCGAAGCTGAAGCAGACCGGCACGGTGGATGAATACCGTGCGGAGTTCTTCAAGTTGGGGAACCAGTGTAAAGGAGTCTCGGAGGACACCTTGGTCGGGCTGTGCATGGCGGGTCTCAAGCCCGAGATAGCAGCGGCAGTCAGAGTGTTCGAGCCCGATTCCTTGAAAACTGCTTTCCGTCTTGCAGGTCATAAGGAGGAAGAACTGGCTAGCTGGAGGAGCACCATTGGCCGCTTCTCGAAGTCGAGTGGAGGAGGAGGAAGCAGCGGAAGCAGTGGCGGCACAGGAGGGGCGCCAGAAGGAGGCTCGACTGGGGCTAACGTGAGCAGTGGCGGTCCTGCTCCGGTGGCCAGGCTGGGACCGCGGGCCATCCCGAAAGGGTTCGTGCGACTGTCGCCGGCTGAAATTGAGCAGAAGAGGCGGGAAGGCAAGTGCTTCAACTGTGATGGCCGGTTCACCATCGGACATCAGTGCCCGAAGCCGGATTTGATGATGTTAGTCGGGCGCTGGGAAGATGAAGCAGAAGATGAGGTCGAGGACGGCGGAAATGGCGAGGAGGAGGCCTAGTGAGCTAGAGGGACAACCTTGGGGACAAGGTTGTTTTTCGAAGGAAGCGGGGATGTGGGAAACACATTAATTGTCGTTTTTATTAATTCGGATTATTGTCGGTTTTTAAGGTTTGGGGTATTATTTGGGTATTTGGGGAATAAGCAGTGAGTCAATTGTTACGTTTTATTATTTGGGTAGCAGATAGGACTTATGCAGACTATATAATCTGTAATAGTGGTCTTATTTCTCATTAAGCAATTACAGATCAAAACCTAAAACCTAATCTCACACTCTCTCTCTCCTGCGCCGACTTCCCTTCCCTCTTCCCTCCAAAGCTGCGGCAGCAGCTCCCCTCTCTTTTCCCCTTCTTGTTCTCAATTCCCAACTCCTAATACCTAGTTAGATCAATCCCTAATTGATCTAGCTAATTTCCCCAATCCCCAAACACGTTAGAAACCTTGTTTCTAACATCTTTCCCCAAAAGAATAATGCCTTAAACGGGGCTACGACTGGGCTGTTGAATCGGGGGTTTTCCGATTCCGTTTCTTTGAATTGCTAGTTGGGATTTGGCAATGATCCCAATAGACTTGATGGTGAAAAGAGGAGATTTTCTTGACTGAGTTCTCGCCCAATAGACTTTGGAATAGGATGATTTCAATGAAGTTTTGATGGTGAAAATGGTGGTTGTGGCCGCCACAATTAGAGTTCTTCAGTTTCTGGATCTGGGATTTTTCCAGGAGGAAGTTCGCAATGGCGATTAGGGTTCTTCAATTTCTCGGTCTTGGATTTTCGCAGACGAGATGTGAGAGGTGAGGTAGGCCAGATCGAGAAAGATGAAGAGAGAAGAGGCGGAACGGTGACCAATGCCGCCATTGTCGTCGTCAGTCCCTTGTTGCCCACCGTCGCCGCTTTGCTTCAACTTTCGCGACTCGATAAATCGATCCAGTGGAGAAGTAGGAAGGGAATGGATAAATCGATCTCCAAATTTCGGCCATCCTTCTCTCCAAATCAGCGAAACTTGCTCCTATGCAGCTCTACTGTGATTCCTGTCTCTCCCGCTCTTCTTTTCCTGCTCCTCCGCCGCTTTTGGCACCCTCACAGAGCTTCGCGACAATGGCGGAGTCAGAAGAGATTGTTGGAATTGGAAACCTTAACTCCTCGGCTGCTAATGAATCCATGGCCTCCTCCCCTAGCTCCAAGTAAAACTTCCCCGACGGCAAGATCTGAATGGTCGTTGTCCATAGATCGACGACCTTCTTCAGCTTCGGACCACCAACACCACCTCTATTCTCCTTCTTCTCCATGGGTCGTTGAAGAAGGAATTTTCTTGTTCATTGGGGTAAGGGGAAAGTGCAGGTGGGTGTTGTTGGTGTGAACAGGTGTGACGACGGTGGATTGGCAGCGGCGACAAGAAGAAGAGGAAAGGGAAGTCTTAAGCGGCGAAACAAAAAGGTTGCAGGCGTTTTCAATTTATTTTTATTTTTATTTTTCATTTTAGTGGTAGTGCTAGTGGTAGTGAGGTGGAAATTTTGAATTTTTTTTAATTGCTACGTTATACATTTAACAGTCAACTTTGAGAGTTGACTGCCACATTAGACAAAGTTAACGAAGTTTAACGGAGAGTGACCAAACTTGAATTGTTTTACTAAATTTAGTGACTATGAATGGATTTAAATATTTCGAGTGACCAAACATGAACGTTTTTCGTAATCTCAGTGACCAACCATGCAATTAACCCTTAAAAAGGGATCTCCTGCTATTAAAGACTTCAAATGACTTCAAGAGAAAATATGTTAATAATTAACTTAGAACCGTCAAAATCATCAATACCTTATACCCTAACCATCTGTACCTTATACCATATACCCTAACCATATACTTTATACCCTAAACAACGAACCGTCAAAGATTACTTATCAAGTTTAGTATAATTGTTGGCTCATATTCACCCGCCCATAAATTTTCCATTCCAAAGTTCCCACCCAAACCTCCCTCTCATTTCCCATTCCAAAGTGACCCGCAAGGCCGCAACCCGATTAACCAAAATGTTCAAACCCGCAACCTGACTGAGTTAGTGCAATCGTATGACTTAACATGCAAAGTTTAACTCCCATTTTGAAATAAAAGTTCAACACGAACACAACTTAAATGTGCCAAAATTTTACTAAATGTTGTAAAACAACGATCATGTAGTGTTGAAGTTGCAA
Organism: Linum trigynum; assembly: GCA_964030455.1. Lineage (NCBI taxonomy): Eukaryota > Viridiplantae > Streptophyta > Magnoliopsida > Malpighiales > Linaceae > Linum > Linum trigynum. The sequence continues at coordinate 51,752,428 of OZ034817.1, read as the reverse complement.
TAAATGTAGAAGCATAGAAAACAAGTAGACAAATTAAGTGATATGTAAAACAAATGATTGTTGTAACTAATGGTTAATTTAGTTATTAGCCTATAAACAATTACATATATGTGTCTTCTACGGTACCTCGGGTGAAATTCGGGGTACCGCATACCTTGAGTATGAAAACGTTATCTAGACCTCGAATTAGCACGATTTTTGGACATGATAATATACCCTAACCCTTAATGAGAGAGCCCTAGCTACTAGTTATCTAAATCATAAACTATAAACCCTAAGATGGTGCATTCCTTTTTTGCCTATATTTGGATGAATCATAACCATCGAATACTGTTTCTAATTAAATTGATCTTGGGATATAAGATTATAGAATTAAGACCTAGATTTTGATATTTAAGAGTTAGAGTATAGTACATGTTCAAAAGATCAGTCAATTCAAGTTCTGGATAGCGTTTTCTTACTCAAGGTATGCGGTACCGCAGAATTCACCCTGGGTACCGTAGAACTCGCCTTACATATATATATATTAGCCTTCAAAGCATATAAGAATAAATTTAACTAGTCATGCACTCCATATAAAATTAAAGATTCAAATTTCAAAGGCTAAAATTTTGAAAACCCAAAAGTTGAAAAAACTAAATTTGTTTCCTTCTTTCTTTTCAAAAAAAAATTAAAATACTAAAATTTCCCTCCTAACTCCTTCCATAAATTAAAAACACTCAATTTTTCCTCTTCTTTCTCTTCCATAAAATTGAAAGAACCAAATTTCTCTCATCTTTCTCTTCCATAAAATTGAAGAACCAAATTTCCCTCTTTCTTCATTCCTTACACAAAAAGTTGAAAACTCAAAACTTCTCTCCTTATTTCTCTTTTATAATCAAAAGAACCAAACTTTCTCAGTTCTTTCTCTTCCCACAAATCAAAACAACCAAAATTCCCCCTTGTTTCTTTTCTCAAAAATTCAAAAAACCAAATTTCCCTCTTCTTTATCTTCCCAAAAAGTTGAATACACAAAATTTTTTCTCTTCTTTTAAAAGCATCAAATTACCAAATACATTACTTTTTTTTATAGGTTTAATACATTTGTATATCCAAAACTTTCACGGTTGTGCCAATAATATCCAAATTTTCTGAAATACCACTTATAGCCATGTTTTAAAGTTGTTCTTTGCCAAATCTATCTATTTCCGTTAGATACTTTGACGGCGTTAATAACTCCGTCAACATAGCTGACGGCAAGCTGACTGCGCGCCAACTAAGCAGACACGTAAGCGCCAACTATGTCAAAGGTGACACGTAAGAAATGAAAAATAATTTAAAATAATTTCCCCCCATCCCATCCCATCCCATATCTTCGATTTCCCCAATTCTCCGCCAATTTCGATTTCCCGACGTTCTGTGCCGATTGTGAACTGCTCTGGCTAACAACGACCTGGGCCGACGGCGGCGGTGGAATCATTCTCTCCAAGCAAATCGACTTCAAATTCTGCAGGGGATCCAAATCTCGCGGCAGCTCTGCTTCTCCCCTAGGTTATTCCCAGCTCTGCTCCTCTCTTCGTTACCCAGCGCTCACCCACTATCGCCTTCGTTAACCTTCTCTTCCTCTTCCCACCTTCATCTCCTCTTCTTTGAAAATCTCGAATTCACAAACCCATTCAAACAAAAAAAATCCATAATTCAAAACTTCCCCCTGTCGCTGACTATGCCTTGTTGTTTCAGAAGCACTTCAGAAGAGGAGCATGTGGCGAAATTTGGTCTGGGTACAGATCCAACTGCAAAGAGTTTGAGGGCGGCAACGAGATCTAGAACTAGTAGTTACCCCTCGTACTGTTCTCTTCCTTTAATTGAGACCAGATTTGCCACCGGATTTGCGACCTGTCGATGACGTCGATGTCGTGGATAGGCTATAATCGGAGGGCGGTGGAAAGGTCTAGCGGAGACGATTTTGGAGGCGGTTTCATGAGGAGAGAATTTGAGAGTTGCTGGAGCCGAAAAGGGTTTCGGAGAAAGGGGGATTTGGGCAGCGACGGATTCTCTTCGTCTTTCCAAAACCCTAACCTCATCTCATCCTTATCCAAATGAGCCCTATTGAGTAACCCCTCATCTAGAGGGAGAACGGAGAATGAGGCCCGCAACGGCGATACGGAACGGCAGACTGGAACAAAAGTGGGTGACGCAAGATTTGATTTAGGGATAATTTTTTGTCTTGGTAAATTTTGGTCGGAGTTGGATGGATCCGACGAACATGCTTTGAAGGCGAAGAGATGGGTGATGGGAAGAGATGAGACTGAGCAGTGGGCTTTTAAATTTTAACTCTGTAATTCTTTTTCCATTTCATAAATCCACGTGTATATTTACAAACAAAATTGAAGATTAGAGTTTGCCACGTCAGCATCTCCGTTTGCCCAGTCACACTTAACGTTAACAGCTTTAAAGAATTGGACGGAAGTGGATATAAGTGGTATTTCGGGAGATTTGGATATTATTGGCATAACCGTGAAAGATTTGGATATACAAGTGTATTAAACCTTTTTTATAAGAACCAAACTTTTCCATTTCTTTTTCTTCCCACAAATCAAAACCACCAAAATTCCCCCTTGTTTCTTTTCTCAAAAATTCAAATAACCAAATTTCCCTCTTTTTTCTCTTTCCAATAAGTTGAATACACCAAAATTTTCCTCTTTTCTTTTAAAAGTATCAAATTAATAAATACATTACTTTACTTTATTTATATGTAATTTATAATTTTATTGAATATTTTAATTAACAAAAATTTTAATTTATATATTATACTAATATTGTCAACGATCTCAATTATTAATTCTTCATTATCAATATTGACATTGTGTTGATTTTATATTTCATATTAAATTTTTAATTTTGTTAAAGAACTTAGTGTTCAGGTGACGTTCATGTTTCAATTTTTGTAATTTTCTTAAAATACATAATATCACGTGAGTTTCATATTTTTTTAAATCCCCTATAAGAAATGAAAAATAAATTTTACCTAAATTTAGAATGAAAAACTTTATTTTGAAAAATTATGTATTGTATAATATAATAATTATTCAAGTGGATTAGGTGAAGTTCGGGTTGAATCGGTCGGGTTACGGGTTAGTCGGGTTCAGATCAATTGGGTTAGGGTTAATCGGGTTCGGGTTTAATCGGGTTGCGGGTAAATTGGGTTTAGGTTAATCGGGTTGCGGGTCAGTCGGGTTGCGGGTCAATCGAGTTGCGGGTCGGGCGGGTTGCGGGTTGTTCACTTTTAGTCAATTCGGGTTGCAGGTCGAGTTAATCGGGCAGGTTAATCAGATCGTGTTCTATTTTGACACCTATGATTATTGCAATGGATTGGTTCGTAGCGGTGTGGATCAAATTAAATGTTTGGATTGGACCATATTAAATCAAATAATATATAATTTCGATCGTTAGTTATAAATTTTATAAATATTCAAGAAAAATATACGAATTGACATTTGGGCCGGACCAAACCAGACCAAAGCCAACTGAATGCACAGTTGGTCTGGTCCTAAGACGTCTTCAAATTCGATTGTATTCTCCATAGTTTGGCTCTGACAGGAACGAACCGTTGCACACCCCTACTATCGAGTATAATCCGACCTACCTCGCGTTTGACATATGTTATTTCCTGTTTGTATTTCTCCTATTTTGACTCTTTTATATAAAAGTGACAAATATTATTTTTTATAGTTATATACTACTTAAGGAATTCGAACCTTGAATCTTCAAGTGACCAGGTTCAAGACTAGTAATATTACCATTAGGCTAAGCCATTATTCTGCAATCATGTTTTCCCTCGATGGAACTTTATATAGACGCAAGACTTTATCTTTCTATTATTTAGACTTAATTACTCGTTTAATTATCATCATTTTCTTTCATGAAGTGTTTTCTCAAAGTAATTAAGTTTTTGCATTTGTTTTCTTCTAATGGCATTACTCGACCTACCCAATTCATATTCACATGGATATTACTCAACCAAATCCACACTTAATATAAAACAGATATGAACATTGAAATATCCGTCTAACCAATTTGCCATCCTACTAAATAAGCAATTATGTATCGCCATTCTTGTTCCTTTTCTACTCCATATGGGATATTTGACGGAATCTTTTGGGTATCTTTTAGCTGTTGCAGTTCATTCTCTCTACATTTACAACCCAGAGCAAGAAGCAAACAAAGAAACATAGGGAAGAAAGGAGAGAAACCAAAATCCACAATTAGACAAATTCCTCCAAATTATCTAAAGCAACAAGACTGGGAAGTTAACGTATAAAACTGTCACATTACAGCCAAAATCTCGACAGTAATTTGATGGCGTTGTTTCAGCTGTTGGAAAGGGCGTATTTAACAAGTCCAGGAGGTCGATCTCTTCATCATTGGCTTCATCAACTTGTCTTCCTCAAGGGACACCATCCCCAAATGTGAAGGGTCCTCCAGCATCATTTTGGCCACCAAGTAGCCAGCAATCGACCATGTCTGATTCTTCCTCGCCTGCTTCCCTACGTACCGCCCTAGCCGGCCGTCGTAGTATTCCGGCCAATGGTCCTTCCCCAACCGGCTCTCCGCAAGCTCTAATGCTCGCCGTGCTATCTGTGGACGGCCGCTCTTGATGCAGGCCGCCGTCAGCATCCACAGAAGAACTGTACATAGAAAGGTGAAACCAATCCTATCAATTCAATCAGGATCTATTTGATAGGACGATTCAACGATGTCAACACACACGATGAATGCCTTCACAATCTGGTAGGGCGATTGTATTTGTTCTCATACGAATTTATAATCACTTAACCCAATGATTGTAAAACCGTATAGCAGGTTGTATCAGAAAAGTCAACGGTAGGTAATTTATGCAAAAACCATAGTTTAACCGGAGTTCAACCATTTTACGCTGCTAAAATCGTCTACCCTGTAGAAGATTTTTCCTATTATGGCTTTGGATACGATACGCTTTCACAAAGACGGGTATAACCTCACCTAAACCAAACTTTTACCGTAGTTATTAAACTAAAATTTTCCTAATTAATATCTTATAATCCATTTTACCATAAACAATAGAATCAAACTGTACTATTCAAACCATACATTACTTTAAATTAAAATGAATTTTGCTTAAAAATCAAAATTATAGTGATCTCCTAAAGAATACCCAATAAAATTAAAAAAAAAAACAAATCTAATTTATTTGGTTTTGGTTTTCTTAGATTTAAGAAAATAATTTGGTGTCCATTTTGTAATTTTGTTTAGTGGGCTGCTAATTTGGACCCAAAATTATTAACTATAAGCCCATGTGGGCACGACTGAGGGTCAAAGCATCAGTCAACCAAGAAAGAAAGCTGACCTGGCCAAGACCCGCCATTGTGATAGCTCCACCGTGTATTCTTCGGGTCACACCCGGTCACAATCCGCCACTCGTGCCCTTCAATCGCCGGATAACAGATCTTCAACGGCATCTCCCCGACCAGCTCGTCCCACCGCGCCTCGATCAAGTCCATGATCGCCGCCGCCTGCTCCGGCGTGGCCAGCGACGACAGGATCGCTATGCAGTTGCCCAGGCAGAACCACCGGAAGTCCATCTTCGCCGGGCTCACGTTCCCGATGAAGTACCCGCCGCGGCACGGCATGAAGTCGAAAACCCAGTCGGGGAGAGAGTCCGGCATCACGTTGAACTTGTTCACCGCCGTGTGCGAGTATTCCTCTGTCTTGTAGCGGTAGATGTCGTTCAGCTGCTTCAAATCCAGCCAGAAGTAGCTCCGCATGTGGTAGCTCAGAGCGTGGAGCCGCTTCACGATCCGCTCCACGAACTCTTTTCCCTCCGAATCTTGCTTCAGAAGTGTCAGGGCGCATCGGAGAGCCATGAAGAACAGCGCCTGTATCTCAATTGGGTAGCCATAGACGCCCTGATAGGAGGAGAGAAACATGACTCATTACTCAAGCTCAATTGTAGCCGAACTGTTCGACGAAATGCCTAAGAGAGAAAAAGAGAAGGAAGATGCAAAATTGTTAAGCCCTTACCATTCTGCGGTCGATCATGGAGCAGCCGTCCGCGCAGAGAAGAGTGGGGAAAGTGTCGAACCCTTCGGAGAGACAGAGGCTAAGGATGAGCTTTATTCCTCTCTGGCAAGCCGGCATTTCGGCAAGCGACGAATCCCCTGTAGATTTGGTATAGGCACGAAGCAGAATGATCCACCAGAACCCGGAATCGACAGGCGCCACTCTACCGATCGCTGTCTCGCCGAAGTCGGCAATCAACGTCTCGATGTTCCTCTCCGGCTTGTGGATCACCTTGAAGCTCGCCGGCATCACCCCTTCTCCTAGCTTGAAATGATCCACCGTCTTCTCCCACGATTGAAGATGCAGCGTCTTTAGTAGAAAGTTCTTCACTATCTCGTACTCCCCATTCATCAAAAACGCCAACCCACTCGGCACAAAGTCCCTCACAAACACCTGCCAGGCGAACGACGATTCCCCACAAATCAGCCATTCTAACAGTGATTTTAGAGTCACGATTTACAGGCGACAATTCGTGGTATGCAGTGAACAAGCAAAACAACGATTCTAGACTGGTCTGACCATAATTAGCAACAACTTTGAGTTGTTAAGACGAGTAGATTCTTGACTAACCTGATCGTAATTGACCTGCTCGTTGGAGTGGTCCAAAGCAGCGATGGTCCCGACAGGCTCGCCGCGGTAGTAAACCAGAGTTCGCCGTAGCGATTCCCAGGCTTCGGCCACGATCGGATTCGATTCGAAGTGAGTCGACATCGACCTTGGAGAATTGAAACCCGACCATCTCCCAGGAGAATAAACATGGTCGAGGTGGTCAACTCTGGAAGAGTTCTCGTAGTTTCTGTAGTGCCGAGGCGAAAGTGCCGCCGACAGCTCATTGAACGACCGCTCGCCGAACGACCTCGGCCTCTCGACCTTGATCGGCCTCGTCGTGTCCAGCAGCTTCAGGATGTCATCGGAGTCGTCGTCGGCGTTGGACGATTCCATCGCCGCCGTCACGGCCTCCACGCATTTGATCACGCTGGCGGCGGCGGAGTAGCTCCCGTTCTGGGTCGAGGGCGGATCGGCCACCGGAGACATCTAGTAAGCAAAGACGTAGTCTTTTTCACCTGTTGACAAGAACCCATTAGAGATTAGCGTGAGATGGAAATTGGGTAAGGAGTGAAATCAAAGATGGGAAAGATTCGGTTGGGAGGAAAAAGAAAGGCCAACCCGTGATGAAGAAAGTTGAGTTGAGAGCTTTGTGAGTCGAGATTCATGCCTGGTTGGTGAGAGGCATTTCTTTTTATATATTGGGATCTCGATGTTTGTTGTTTATTTTTTTCAGCGGCGAAATTTTGGAAACAAGGAGAGGGACCAAGTACCAAGTAGTGAAATTGGAATTCAGGCTGGAAGAAGAGAGGAGCCTGGAAAGGTCCGCCCACTACGTTGTCGTTTGGTCATTCTAATCAGAATCCGAGGCCTTTTTGAACGATGCAGATGGAGAAAATGAAGTTGGCTTATCACTGTCCACAGAAGGTCTAAAAGAACCAAAAAGTGCCGCCGTCGGATTAACATATGATTTTCCAGCGTTCGAGAGCCTGGGCCGGGAAACATAGGGTCAATTACTCAAACTGGTCATTGAACTTTGCCGTCGGTAACGAATCGGCTACTGGGCTTTGGTTTTTAACAAAAGCTTCGTTGAACTTTTGGACGAATAGCATAGCGATTAGTTCAACACTTGATCCATTTCTACGTCACTCATGAATTGATAAAAAATAAATTTCCTGTAAATTATGGTTAGTTAACGATGATACTTTATGTTAAGTTATATTTAAATCCCGCCTAAATCGAATATGTTGAATTCAATTTAGCCATGACAATTTTGACCACATGAGTTTTATACTTTGATCCGATTGAGATGGGTGATCCACGTCTCTTAGACGGGGTGGAATATCGGTACTCTACTCAACCCGACTTAATTTTACATGTAATTATACTCAAATTATTATGATTTTACTTTTATCATCTCATATTTTAGCTAGAAAGAAAATAGGCAAGAACCTCCATTTCTAGAATAATTTAATTACAATTGTCATGTTTATAGTTTGTTGCTTGGAGTTTTAATAAAAAAAAAAATTCTTAATATTTTATTTTTAAATTACATACTCATATAAGTCGACCTGTCATAACCTGCGCCACGTAATAAATTATTCAATCTATCATGGAATATGCTCAAGATAGGGTGCATAACCATGGGTTATGCACCCATCAATAACCAAATCTGGACCCTTCATTTAGAAAATCCAGATCTAAGGATGGAAAATTAAAGATCATTTTTATTTTATCTAGCTTTCTTAATCGGCTCATATCTTTTTCGTTTTAACTCAGATTTTAATTTTTTTTGCACAGGTGGAACGAGTTCATCGTGCTCTACAAAATGAGATCAATTTTCAATATTTTTTTAGAACAAAAAATTCTGGCCTCTCGGTACCAACTGCATACCATATGGTATTTTCTTCATTTTTAATTCGTTTTTGAAAACGTTTGCACAGAAGGGACGAGTTCATCATGATATATTGGATCTACAAATTTCTGGGTGAACAAATTACAGGACCAAAAAATACCACACAATACCATACACTACCACCCTGGTACTGGGTGGTATTGTATGGTATCTTCTTCGTTTTTAATTCGTTTTTGAAAACGTTTGCATAGAAGGGACGAGTTCATCATGATCTATTGAATCTACAAATTTATCGGTGAACAAATTACAGGACCAAAAAATACCACACAATACCATACGATACCACCCTGGTACGGGGTGGTATCTTGTGGTATACAATGTTAAAAGTCGTAAATGACAATTAATATATTTATACTATCATGTATTCAACCATCCTACAGTCTTGGTTTGTTCATACCACCATGGTACTTTTTTCAAACCATAGGTATGTTTTTATTTCAATACTAGTCAATACCATATGGTATAGACTGGTAAAAAATGGCTCAATTTTTTTTGTTCGAAAAATATATTAAAGTGGATATCATTTTGAAGAGCACAATTAATCTAATCTAACTGTACAAAAAAAATTAAATTTCATTTTAAAATGAGTGAGAAATCGTCCGTCAAAAATTAAAGAGGGGAACAGATATAAGTATCAAAATACCAAACTTGGACCTGTTACATTGTCTTTTGTCACATTCAATTTTGTATTTAACTTTGAGATTTATCTTGTCTATATCATCTAAATATTAATTAATTCAAAGTCGAACAGTTGAGTTACTATTTATTAATGAACCCCAAATTCCTTTTGAGCAATTTTATATGATTTGCTTCCTTCACTCACACATCCTTCTCTAAACTCAAAAAATTTTGGAAAACGTTCTTTTACTCCACTCTCTCATTCAAAACCCCAGTAGTCAACTATTATTTGTTGGATCTATATTTAGTGTCCTCTGAGTTTTTCATCGCACTTCTTGTTCACTAGGTTTCAACTATTGTTTAATGGTTTCTCCGTGAGAGGTATTATCCACTGAGTTTTCATCTATTGCCTGCTGATTCACCCACCAATTCACAACCCATTTCAAGGCATTGTCAGAGGAATCCTTTATTATCCCCCTCCATTGTTTGCCATGATCGCTACCGATGATCCATACAAGATCTGTTATGTCCAATCCTAGAATTCGCCCACCAAGTCATAGCTCATCTCGAAACATGGAGCTATTATCCTCTAGGTTTTTAGCTATTGTTCAATGGTTTCTCCGTGATAGCTATTATCCACAGAGTTTTCATCTATTGTCTGTTGATTTACCCACCAATTCGCAATCCATTTCAAAGCATTGTCGATGAAATCCTATGTTATCCCCCTCCATTGTTTGCCTTGACCGTTACCGAAGATTCATACAATATCTGCTCTATCCAATTCTCGCATTCGCTCACCAATTCACAACTCATCTCGAAACACTATGCGAGGAATCATAAGTTGTCCTCCTGCAATGTTTCCCACGGCCGATACCATTTTTTGGCATTGTTAATTCTGTCTTCCCTGTATTTCAACAATCTGTTTCACTCTATAAAAAATTTGCAATATTCATAACAATTTTATATCCTCATTCAATTAAACTAATCACTGCCATCCCAAACAACAAACTACACTTTCACTACTACTCTTTAAAATATTATATTCTAGCTAACATACCAAGTGGTAACAAACGAGCTTATACTAGTTGTACTATTATATTTCATTTTCGTAATATAAATTCTATTTTACATACCTGACTATGTGTTATGAAATAGAGAAATCGAATTTGCTTGACCATCACAAGTCTTTTTGTAAACCAGCTACGATTGGAACACCTTGATGATCCGTGTAGTATAAAGAATATCGACCAGACTCTCAAGAAAATGACAACTTAATGTTGATTTGCATGTGTGGATGGGATGGTGCCCAACGAGGGTGAGCAACAATCTTGTTTATATCGTATCGTATCGAATTGATATTTATGTTAGTAAATAATCTATGATCCACGATTGAACATTGAATTGTATATATTTTAATTCGTAATTTGGTCCTATGAATTATTATAAGTATGATTAAGAAATAACGAAATTAAATTCGCACTGGACTAGAACATGTTTTTGGTCTAGTATATATGACTTGGCCCAACCTTCTATCAACATAGAGCCCAGCCCAAAGGTATTTGAAATCCAGAAAACAAAGGAACCCCGCGCTTCTTATCACAAGTTTTGGGAAATAAAAGCTCACCTTATTTCCGACCGATGAGATCCTCTTTCGTCTCGTATCCCCACAATTGTTAAATCTCTGCAACCGAACAATCAAGCAATTATCTCAAAACACCAAACAAATTCCAATCTTTCTTCTACTTGTCGGCGAGCCAGATCGTTAGAGCTCTCAAATGGGCGGTGCCAAGCGTCCCGAGTCCATATCGGAAGTAGCGAAATGGAAAGTGTTGTATGCGCCGCTGGTGAAATTGCTAAAGAATCAACAAGAGCAGATCGAAACTCTGCTCAGCCAGAGGAAATCTCTTGAAGAATGGATAAAGAAGCAGCAGGGAGCATGGACTGCCAATCACCGACTCTATGAAACTCATATCTCCGAAGTTTGTTCAATAGGCTTTCTTTCCTCTGTTTTCTCCCAATTCGATTCCAATTTTTAGGGTTTCCGCTCATCCGACTTGTTGACTAATCGGGGCTTGTTTATGTTTATTTTGGAGTAGCTCATGTCACGCCTGGAAGAGAAAGAGATGGAGCTATTAATGGAGGCTGCCAAAACTGAGTTGATGGTGGGATTGAAGCACAGAGAAGCTGTGGTCCGTAAACTGAAGTTAGGTTAGTTATCGCTTCTTTTGCTTACTACTCGTTGATGGTTATGTGACTAAGTGCTTGGAAAGCAGGAATGGTTCTTCCATTGTTTGCAAGATTGGAACTCGATAGAGTTTGGGGAAATTGAATTCAAAATTTTGAATTAGGGTTTGAGGATTAAGTGAAAATTAGATCAGTCTTAGCCCTGTGTCTTCTTTTCAAGGTTCTTGTTGGGGATTTCGTTTGGATATAAAAAAAAGTGTCAAAATTCTACGCTTACCTTGTGTTTGCTAGATTGATGCTTGTTAATTGTCCAGTTGGTTAAATGTACAGCTTTCCCTTAATTGAAGCACTAGAGTATGTGATTTCTTAGCTAATGAAACTAGCATGTTTGAACTTTCTGGAAGATTGTATTAAAGTTTTGGCACAATACTAACAAGTAACAACCTTACCTCCATTTCATTTATTGTTGCAGAGGAAGCAGAAGATGAATTGGCAGATTTCAGGGCATTGTTTGACCTCCTCACTGCTAGCTCGAAGGTGAGTAGTAGGTTGTCTATTGCCTCACTCTTCATCATTTCTCGTTCTTTAATCTCTTACAAATTGATGTTGTTTGATCTCTTAGAAAGAGAGTAATAGGTTGTTTATTGTCTCACATTCTTCAGCATGTCTCGTTGCTTGATATCTTAGAAATGGATGGATGATGTTCCGTGCAGGAGACCGACGAACCAGATCAAGGCACTGAATCACGTAGGCGAACAAGATCTTCCACCTCTAAGATAGCAGCAGCAGACCCTGAATCTGAAAGGCTCAAGCTCAAGTACGAGAAGCTTGTTTCTGACAAGAATGTTGTGATCGCCATGCTCTCGAAGGAGAAAACCTTTATATGGAACCAATTCAACATGTTGGAAAGCAAGCTGACCGAAAAGCTGAAGGTGAAGCAAGCCGAAGTTGATCAAGCTAATGATAAGTTGGCCCAAGTTCTCACCACGGCCGAGCAGCTCCAATCTTCCAACGGTGAGAAGGATGGGACCATCGCGGAGCTGAAAGAGCAGCTTCAATCTTCCAACACCAAGAAGGATGAGGCCATTGAGAAGCTGGAAGCTCGAGTGTACGAGTTATCGCAAGAGTTGGAAGGTCTTAAGAAGTCTCAAGTCGCTACTCCTGCGTTGAGAAGCTGTAAGGGCATGGCTGTTAAAACTGTAAAGAAAGAGTCAAATGCTGAGAATGTGAGGCCAAATGGGACATGCTAAAGAGCCAATGATTCTATATGTTTCATGAACTTAGTTTTATTAAACTTGGCTAAATCCTTTCTGGTTTGCATTTGGTCAGGGTAGCAGAAGCTCGAAGAGAAAGGGAGATGATGATGATGCTGTTATCATCGTGGAATCGCCACCGAATCTGTTCACTTCTTCCTTCAGAGTCCCTAAGCTGAAGAACTCCTCAACTCCTGCTTAGTGTCGTGGAAGAGAATTCTATTTCGAAGGGTTTTGGGAGAGTTGGCTTGGCTTAAACATCGTTGAGCGACTACGGATCTGTAACCAACCGGTTAGTAGTATTACATGTAAAGAGTTTAGTGAAGCGTTAGGTTGTAGCTTGTACATTGTAGTGAAATTTCTAACCAATTTTAGTGATTCTGTTACAATATGTGACAGAAGTATCTTGTGAATATGAGAATTGCTCTTGTTGTCCGAATTTCTAACCAACCGGTCTAAACTCAACATAACAGACAACGGAAAAAAAAAAAAGACCTGATAGGCGCTCTCGCCTCTCTCCTCGGTCTCTGGCTGCGGGCTCTGCTTCAACTTAGTCGAACAGCCGGCGACCTTTTTCTCTTTCTTGTGGTGGCGATCTTCCAATCGGCCCTCGGAAATCATGAGTAGCAGGGATTTTGGTGGGCTCTTCCACACAGGAAACCGGTGGGAGCGCAGATGAATACTCCGGTGACGCTACTTGGAGGACGACGACCACGAGTTGACTCCGATCATCACTTCTCTGGGGGAGAGACCAACCGGGTCGGGCCTGGGAAGAGGAAGAAAAGACAAGCCCTCGCGATTTCCCATAGCCACGAATCCCCTCAACCCAAGCGAGCACGGCGCTCCCAACTGGTGCTGTGGCGGTTTTATCTACCGTCGCCGGAGGAGGCAACCAAGGAATCACAAGACGATCTAAGTATTTCGAAACACCTCACAGAGCAAAAAGAACCTACAAGGAGTCAGGCAATAAGATTGGAAGCCCATAGCTGCGAGCTCTGAATTTAGATCCTGGAATGGGACGAGTTCAAATTTGCTTGGTGGTGGTACCCTGACACCGGAAAACTGGATCCGTCGTGGACCAGCGCCGGAACCGTTGACCCCAGTGGCCTTCCGGCCGAGACTTCGCCCGAAACGTACACTGCTAGGAAAGTCTCCTAGCAAGCGTAATTTCAGGGGGTTCGCTCTTTCCTCGGGGATGTCTAACGGCCGAGGGGATTTTGGGATCCGCCGTATCTCTATACGGTTGGGGAAATCCACTAACTGTTGTTCTATTTTGAAACAAAATAGTCCCCCTCTCCAGATAGAATTCCCACCACAGTGGGGTTCTAAAAAATGGCCTGCCTATTTAACGCGGCCAGCAAGTTCTATCCCTCTTCAATTACGAGAGGTAAATCAGGTGCCTGGCAAATACGTTTCCAAGCCCACGCAAGAGCCCTTTTCTGGTATGTGGACGTTCTTGGTTACGGATATATTTCTTAGTGTTTGGGTAGATGCTTTTCCTACCAGTAACTTTCTTTTCAATTTCTCGAGCTTCCCCTGGAATCCTGTTGGCGAAGCTTCGGCCATGTTTAATTTATATAATGTGAACTTCTCTTCTGTGCTGCAGTCGGCCAACATGGCTCACGTTACCAGCGATCAGGTGGTGGAGTTTTCGCTAACAGAGATACAGTCCGACAGGGTGCGCAAATTGAGAATGCTGCTCGGCCGAGTTTTCTCTGTAGATTCGCTGGCAATCAATGAACTACGTGCTGCGATCAATAATCCATGGCAAGGCCAAGGACGATCAAAGTCAGGGAGGTGGCACATGGACTGCTCGAGTTTGTTCTCCCAACCGAAGCTGCCAAAAACTGGGTTCTCCAACCCACTCCCTGGGTGATTATGGATAAAATCCTTCACTTGCGTTCCTGGACACCGAACATTACGGCTCGAACCTTTGAGGAGATGGCTACTGCCCCATTCCGGGTCCAGATGTGGGATGTGCAAGAAGAGTGCTGCACCCAACTGTTTGGACGAAAAGTGGCGACTTCCACTCTTGGCAGAGTTCTCGAATCTGGCATCTTCTCTTGCACAGATACAACCAGTACGTTCATCAAGGTTAAAACCCTCATTGATTTCTCCAAGCCACTAAGATCCCAAATCTGGGCGTCTAATGAGGAGACAGGGTCTTTCTGGATCCGGTTCAAGTATGAACACCTCCATAGTTTCTGCTACAACTGCGGTCGTGTCGGCCACTTTCGCCAGAGTTGTGTGTTCGACCCGCCATCAAGGAAGGAGAGGCTTGGTCCCCACATGACTACCAAAAAAATGGGAAGAAAGATTTTTGATGAGGATGACCACAACCAATGCTTTTCTGGTCACCCTAACTCGGTATGGATCAACTCGAATGCCAGACAAATGCCGGAAAGGGAAGCACGACCGGAGGCTCGCACAGGAACCTTGGTGCGACGAGCTCCTCCCACTGCCAAGAAGCTGGTTGTGGACAAGAGTCCATTGTGGATGGGGTCTTCGGAGAACCCGTTCGCCAAAACAGAGCCTGTTGCGATGCGAGCCAAGCAGGGGAGAAGCCCTCGCCAATTCCCGATCCCGAAAGCTGCCAAAATCCCCTTTGGAAGACCAAATCGGCGGGGTAGGGGTCAGGTTGCTCAAGGGGGCAGTCCAATGGAGATTGATGAGTGCACTGAGGAACGCCAGGATTCTGCCCCGCTCCCGCGTCGCCATGGCAAAAATGTGAAATCCTTGCGGGCTGAAAAACAGGCGGGTCCTGCGGTTACTAGGAGGCAGCGGGAGAGGCATTCCGCAGCACACGGGCCGATTCCTCCGGTGGGCACTCCATCGCGGGCAGGAGCTCTGGAGGGGACTCGCCGCCGGCGCCTCATCCTAGAAGAAGAGTCGGAAGACGATTTTGCTGTCCAGCCCATCTCTTCTATTGGGCAGGAGGGCCCTCGGCCGCCGCTGCTTCCGGCTGATCCTTATAATCCTCAGGCAGGTCACAAAATGCAACCCTTGACCAGACGAAAAGGCAAGGAATCAAGGGGGCCTGATTGTCCATCCCCTAAAGGAAAGTTTGGGCCGGCCCATCCGCCCATCGGCCCATGGCTTCTAAGCCTGTTCGCTTAAGCCCAAAGCCGGGTCCATTGGGGAAGCCCAGGATGAACAGCCGGTGCTTGTAAATTGGGAGACCATGGGTGCAAAAGGGGGCCTGCCGCCATCTCCAAGGGCCGGCCCTATTTCGCCCGAGCCCACTACAGACCCTCTGGATTCAGAGGCTACCTTCTCGGAAGACGAAGCCCAGAATTTTGAGTTTAGGCGCCGAGTTCCTTCGGGATCAGGGGTTCTAAAAAGGCTGGTTAAATCGTCTAGGGTCAGTAAAGTGGTGCGGGCTTTTGAACGTGGATTGGCTATGGAGGATAAGGAGGAGATTGTGGATTTGGGTCAGCCCCAAGCCCGGCCAAATGCGGAGATTATTAATGCGACTGATGATACCCCGCTGGACGAATATGGAACCAATCTCCCTGAACTGGGAGCTGGGATGAAAAAACGTCATTTTGACGAGATTGATGGGGAGTTTGTGGATAATCCAACCCCCAAAAAACAATTCGTGGAGGATAGAGATGATATGGAAAAGGTGGAGGAAGCCAGCCTCAAATGGCCCCAATCGGATAAATGAGGATACTCGCCTGGAATGTGAGAGGAGTTGGACCATCCCTCACATTCCAAACTGCTGTAGGTTTAGTGCATTCTAATAAACCGGATCTTGTGTTCTTCGCGGAGACACGATTGAACCGGCGAGTAGTTACCCGGCGTATGCGGGGATTAGGTTTCCATCAGTCTCATTGTTTCTTTGTTGATGCTGTTGATGCATCTGGAGGGTTAGTAGTAGCTTGGTCCCCTGGGGTTGATGCCTCGGTGTTCTTTCATTCAAATTTTTGTATTTGCACGCAGATTAATGAAAATGATCTTTCTTATGTTGTGGTCTCTGTTTACATAAGTTGTAATATCGCCACTCGCACTGAGCAATTATCCCAATTACGAGAGATCTGTAACTCTATCCAGCTCCCCTATGTTGTCATTGGTGATTTTAATACTACTCTCCACGAAAGTGAGAAAGATGGTGGGAATGCTTGGAATGCTGTTCAGTCCATTAGTTTGCGAGATTTTATCCTGGACTTGGGCCTTCATGATCCTGGTTTCCAGGGGGACCAATTCACCTGGACGAGCAGACGTATGGGAGATGCCTGTATTCGCGAGAGGTTGGATCGGGCGCTTTGTTCCCAAATGTCGATCACCCAGTTTCCGGAAACTCTGGTAAAACACTTCACTGACCAGGGATCGGACCACCGTGCCATTCTCCTCTCTGACCAACCGTATCGACGCCATTGTCGCCCGCTTTTTAGATTTGATGCCCGATGGGCTGATAATCCTGAGGTACGGGCTATGGTGGTCTATGTTTGGAAGGAGGAGATCCAGGCATGCCTATGTTCCAATTATGGGAGCGGCTGAAGAAACTTCGCCACTTGCTCTATGACTGGAGTAGGGCGGGTACCACCAACTCTCTGCGCAATATTAGAACCCTCCAGGCGGAAATTGATCGAATCAAACTTATCCATCCGATCGACTGGGAGGCGGTCCGACCTCTGGAAACGGAGTTAAATAGGCAATGGGAGGCGGAAGAAATCTACTAGCAACAGAAATCTCGGGTCAATTGGCTGAAAAAAGGGGACCAAAATACTTCTTACTTCCATACGGTCACAAGGACTAGAAGAAAGAAGAATTTTGTTGCTGGACTGCTTAATGACTCTGGGGATTGGATCACCGATGAGGCTGGGAAGGCTAGCTTGGCCAATTCTTTCTACCAACACTTGTTCACTTCGGAGAATCAGGTAGGGAATATGACTGACAGGGTGGTTAACCTCCCGATAGCTCGCAGTGTCTCTCATGAGATGAATGCTGCTCTTACAGCTACAGTCCAGCCTTGTGATGTTCGAAGAACTGTGTTTGCTATGGGTTCGAAAAAAGCACCTGGATCGGATGGTTTCACTGGCAAATTCTTTAAGGCCTTCTGGGACATTGTTGGCGAGTCAGTGATTAACGCGGTCTGCTCTTTCTTTTCGACGAGCAAATTACTGCGGAGCTTCAATCACACGTGGCTGACTTTGATCCCTAAGGTGGATGCGGTGGAAAGCATGCGCCAACTTCGTCCTATCAGTCTTTGCCAATTCATTTATAAAGTCATTACCAAAATCATGGCGGAGCGTCTGGCTGAACTCTTACCGAATATTGTTTCGGAGGGGCAAAATGCGTTCATTAAAGAGCGCCAGATAGTGGATAATGTTCTCCTTGGGCATGAGTTAATGCATTACCTCAAGATCAAGAAGCAAGGCAAGAAAGGTTACATGGCTCTAAAGGTTGATATGGAAAAGGCCTATGATAGAGTCGAATGGCCCTTTCTTCTTGCGGTTCTTGAGAGAATGGGCTTTAATTCTACATGGAGGGGCTGGATCAGAGAATGCCTGACATCCACTTCTTTTTCGGTTCTAATGAATGGCACGCCTTCGGGGTATTTCTCGCCCACCAGGGGTCTTAGACAAGGGGATCCCCTTTCACCCTTGCTTTTCGTACTCTGCACTGAGGGGTTTGCCGCTCTCCTGCGGAAGGCTATTGCGGAACACAAATTGGAGGGGGTGAAGGTTGCTCCTCGTGCTCCGAGAATTTCCCACCTTTTCTTCGCTGATGATTCCTATCTGTTCCTTCGTGGCTCTCTCCAGGAGTGTGAAAACCTGCTTGATGTGTTAAATGAGTACGAAGAACTAAGTGGGCAGAAAATTAACCTAGGCAAATCAGCAGTGTGCTTTAGTAAGAATATCGCCATTCCAGACCAAGAATTCCTGGCCCAGATCCTGGGGGTGGGTGCGGTGGGAGTCCACGACAAATACCTTGGCCTGCCAACGCTGATAGCCCGTTCTAAGATGGCTACCTTTAGGTATCTGGAGGAGAAACTGTTGGCGAGACTTCAGGGCTAGAAGCAAAGGACCCTTTCTTGGGCAGCGAAGGAAACCTTGATCAAGTCGGTTGCTTTAGCCTTACCACGGCATGTCATGTCATGTTTTAAGCTCCCCTTGGCCCTCTGTCGCCTTCTGGATAAACATTTAGCTCGGTTCTGGTGGGGCGTGGAGGGTGACCGTTCCAAAATTCGTTGGATGTCCTGGCGTAATATATGCCGCAGTAAACATGATGGTGGTATGGGCTTCCGTCGCTTCGAACATTTTAATCATGCACTTCTGGCTAAGATTGGCTGGCGTATCCTGAATGAACCTGAGTCCCTCTTAGCCCAAGTGTATAGGGGTAAGTATTTTCCTCAGGGTACGTTCCTTACGGCCACGGCCCGGTCATGTCCTTCTTGGGGCTGGCAAAGTATCCTGTTTGGAAGGGAGTTGTTGGAGAAGGGTCTCCGCTGGCAGATTCGGGATGGTCAGACCGCTTCATTGCTGCATTCCAGCTGGATTCCTCGCCTGCATCCCTCTGCCCCGGTTAGTAATCCTCGGATTATTCCCGAAGACAGGGACCTGTATGTTGCTGAGGTGTTGTGCCCAGGTGAGGGGCGGTGGTGTGATGCCAAGCTGGAACAATGGTTTGACCCCCCTACCTGTCAGGCTATTAGGGCAATTCCCCTTCCTAGGCAGCCCAGGCCAGACCGGCTGATCTGGCATGACACGGCTGATGGTCAATTCTCTGTTAAATCAACTTACCATCTAGCGGTCCTAGTGGATAAACAGAGAGGTGGATGGCGATCGTTGGTGAGTTGGATGGATAAGGCTAGTTGGATCCGTGTTTGGGAGGCTCCTATCCCGCCAAAGCTGAAGGTGTTCCTGTGGCAGCTCTTGAACCGAATCCTCCCAACTATGGAGGCCCTGATTGAGAGAGAGGTACAGGTGCACCTCAGATGCCCGGTTTGTTGGGCGGAAACTGAGACGTTGGAGCACCTTTTTCTCTTTTGCCCGGTGGCTCGGGCACTCTGGGACCTCTCGGGGTTGGAGTTTTTAGGACAGGGATTACCTTGCCATACTTTTCCCCTGTTTCTTAAAAAGGTTATGAATCTCATCCATCAGCCGGAGTTGTTTATGGCGTTGGTGGCGGTCCTCTGGCGGATTTGGCGGTCCCGGAATTGGGTTATCTTTGAGGGCAAGCAGTTTGGGATCCCGGCGTTAATGCGGCAATTTCACCAACAATGTGAGGAATGGTTGAGCATCCCTAGGGATCGAGTTCTTCCTTCGCGTATCCCGTCGGCTCTCCCTGCGGCCCCAACTAGTGAGGCCAGTATCGTCTGCCGTTGGGATGGGGCTACCAGACAGGGAGCTCCCTCGGCTGGGGGTATGGTTCTAATGACTTCAACCCAGGATATAATTCTAGCCAGAGGAATTCAGTTTCCTGGCCTTGGTGATCCTATGGTCATTGAATTGTTAACCCTTCGGGAGGCGATTGGCTGGTGTTTGGGGCTCGGATTCACGGAGGTGAGGTTTGAAGGAGATGCCAAGGTGATTATTGACAAGATTACTTCGCGGCAAGCTAGTGATAACCGGGTGGGCGCTATTCTCGAAGAAGTTATATACTATTTTCGGTCTCATCCAGGGTTAGGTGTGCGGTTTATAGGTCGGAAGAACAATAGGGTAGCCCATAGGGTGGCTAGAAAGGCCCTTTCTTTGTCTCCGGCTATGAGTTGTGTGTTTGATTTTCGGGCCTGGCTGTTTACCAGGATGTAATTATCTCTTGTTGATTCAATATATGGATACCTTTTGCCAAAAAAGAAAAAAAAAAGTTGTCCGAATTGGCACAACTTAGTCATTAGCTATTAGATGCGCAGCAGATTTCCATAAACCACACTTCATTTTATTTTCAAAACTCATAAGCATAGGGGAGATTTTGCAACTGTTTTATTCATAGTAAACAGTCACAAATTCCCAGCGCCGCCAAAACCGTACAACAACAACAGAAAAAGAAACCCACCAGTACAACGTCATCCCAATCTCTCTCAACTCAACTGGACCGTCGCACAACCGGCGACCACATGGACTGAAGAGACGACTGGAAAGAAACCATGAGCAGAAGGAACACCACCACCGCCACCATCCCCCACGGCAGGTCAACCTGCCGCCTCTTCACCGCCGCCGACGAGCTGCCGTAGTACTCCGCCTTGGTGCGTGGGAAAACAAACCTCTCGAACTTGGGGAGAAGCTGAGCAGCGAAGATCATAGCCACGGGAACGAACAGAAGGACGAGCTTGAAGCTGATGAACGTCTGGTTCATGTGGTGCCTGTAGTTGGAGTAAGAGGAGAGGTAGAGGAGGAAGAAGATTATGAGGAGAAGGGTTAGTAGAGGGATCGGCGGTGCTGATATGGAAGCCAGTGTTTTGGTTCTCTTTCCTTACGCCGATTGATTGTTCAAAGGAGGAAACTGAACGGTGGATTTTGGGTATGTGATATAGGAAGTAAAGGTGGGGTGGGGTGGGGTGGGCTGCTTTAGGAATTGGATTCTATATATCTTCAAACCAACACTTCTTTCTTGGACCAGTGAGCTAGCTGTGAGCATGTATTATGTATATACAACTACAAACAAACCATTGAGTTGAGTTTGATTGATTCCATTGCTTTTATGTTGTCGATGTTTGTAGCCCACTAATATGTTAGGCCAAGTAGGAATGGTGATCGGCAAAGCACGTATCTCGATTCCATATTCGTCGTGTGGTAGGTCAAGTTTAGGTCAGTTAATCTATCATGCGGGATATGGGTTGTAGTAGGTTGACCCATATGTGTATGTAATTTAAAGGAAAATATTATAAATATTTATTTTTTCATAAAAAAACAAGAAACAAACTATAATATGTTACATGTAATTAAATTATTCGTGAATTTGAGGATCTCACCTATTTACAATTTTATTATAGCTATGAGATAATGAACGTAAAATCATACGTATTTGGACTCTTTGAGTATAATTACACGTTATTTAGGAAAAAATGGGTTGGGTTAGGACATGCATTGTCAAAAAGAATACTCATGCCCCCACACCATAATTTATCAGTCAAACAAATAGGGTAAAACGGGTCATGTCGAAAATGTCATCCTTAAGACGAACTTACATGCGTCTCGGTTGCACATAATATGTGCATCCTTGTAATAATATTGGAAGCTAGGACGAAGGAGTTAAGGATGACTATTTTGCCAAGCTCATGGGTATTTCTTAATCCTATCATAATTGGGATTGGGTATGAAAAACAAATACAAAGTAAATGATAGAGTTTGACTAGTTTATACATGTTTGTGTCGAGTAACCCTGTGCATCAGAAGACAACGCGCCCCCTTTTCACCCTCTTCACTTCGGTTGCACGCCCTGCTCCTGCACACAAAGGCGCCCACCGAGCCCTACTTTAGGGCTCGTTAGCACTCCGACGCTCAAGTTAGGACGGTCATTTTAGAGAGAGAAGTGGAGTGTAGATTTAGAGAGAAGTTCTAACATGAGTAAATGAGCTTCACCAACTTCACTATTTATACCCAGGATAGGGGTCG
Source organism: Linum trigynum (assembly GCA_964030455.1). NCBI lineage: Eukaryota > Viridiplantae > Streptophyta > Magnoliopsida > Malpighiales > Linaceae > Linum > Linum trigynum. Next base: position 51,730,274 of record OZ034817.1, on the reverse strand, counting down.
ACCACTGCTCCCCAAATCCGTCCCACGTCATCACACCACTAAATTCAATGTATCTCACCCTTGCCAGGCGCCCCGACACTCTGACACTTTGCCCAGGGCCCCAAGGCGCATGGCCCCATTTCCTGTCCCCTTCGTGTGCTTCTGACCGTTGCCACTTTTGTCGCCATGCGCCCTACGTCAGGCCCGACACCATCGCCTAGGTTATAGCCTAAGGCCCCTTTTGGGTTGGGCTTTCCCTTCGCTAGGCCCGCATTCCAGGCCCAATCCGGCCTTCTGGGCTTCCTTTTTAGGCCCTTATATGCCCCCCAATTAGGCGCCTACCACCCAATAGGGGCCTAACTTCCCTAAGTGTCCCACTAAGCGCCTCCGCGGTCCATTATGCACGCCTTCTTTCCATTCTTTCCTTCGGAAGCATGCGCCTCGCTAACAATCCATTCCCGCAGCGTGCGCCTGCCCCCTGATTTCCTCCACCCGCGCTTCGACTCCTTTCCCTTCTGCTGATCAAGCGCCACGCCTTCCCCTTTGTGTTTATCTTCCTCTCGTTTCTTTTCCCCTATTATTTACTTTCCTTTCCCTTTTTTCTCTCTTGTTTTTAATTATTTCTCTTTTCTTTATTGCAGACAGACCGTTGGGCTTCCGCCTCCATCATCGGGACCATTCTCCCCTCCCCCTAAACTGAAGGATAATTCGAATTTCAAAATTTGAATTTCCTTCAGACTAGGCGACCGTTCACCTTCCCGCTTCCGCTCTCTCTCCCCCTCTTTCCTCGCCTATATATTGCCCCCACTACTTCCCCTCTCTTCATTTTGTCAAAAACCACTATCTCTCTACTTTCTCTCTCTAAGTTGCCCTGCTCACAAGCCTCTCGCTAGCTGTGACCAGGCGCCTTCCGCTTTTGTGTGTTTTCTCCTCCTACTGCCTATACACCTAAAAAATGTCATCCTCCAATCAGCCCGGAGCTTCCAACCCTGCGCCTTCCGATGTCCCTGCCGTCGCCTTAGGTACTCCCCCATTCTCTGCTTCTCGTTATGCAAAAAGTCTTGATCTCATGCGCCTTATGTATGCAAGTCACGTGTCACGAGGGTTGAGAGAAAAGCCACTCCTAAATTCTACCTTTTCTGACCGCCCACACCTCTTGCTTGAGCGCCCTTCTCAAAAGCATTCCCCCTTTGCACTAGCCCTTTCTTGATCTTGTCCTCTTATTCTGACTTAGGCACCGGTGCGCCTCGAGAGTACGTGATATGGCAATGGGGCAACATGTGGCCGCCTGGGTACATGCCCACCGATATTGACCGAATGTCAGAGGAAAATGCCGGTCCTCCGCACACGTCCAAGATTCTCTACTCACGCTTCACAAAATTAATTCGGGCCGCGCAGATGCCAGCTGACTGGCAAAATGCGCATCCATCACCTGTCACGCCCGTCGAGGCGTGTGGAGAGGGTTGGATTGGCATTTACCAAGAGTACGCCCGCTTTGGGCTCTGTTTCCCCATCGACCCAATCCTCGAAGGCGTACTCCATCTATGCCAATGTTCCCTCGGGCACCTTTCCCCTGTCATTATTCTTTACACTGTTCTCTTCCGCCTCAAGTGTCGCCAACATAACATTCTTCCCTCTTTCAAATTTTTTCAACATTTCTTTGTGATGATCCGAAGCTCCAACTACTTCAGTCTTCAAAGGCGCCCCAAATTGGGGTACAACTTCATCAGCCACTAGAAAAAGATGGGGTGCTCATGAAATCGAGTTTAATAAGCACCCCGCCCTCAATAAGGCTGAGGAAGATATGGCGTGGCGCCTTTCTTCGGCGCCGATTAATCTTGAAATAAGCGAGGAGTACGCCCGTCTTTTGGCGGAGTTTTACAATGATGGTAGTTGCATGTGCCTGACTTGTCATACGCTTTACATTCGCTCATACGCCTTGTGTGCCTTGTTACTGACTTCGTCTTTTTTTCTTGCAGGGACCGAGTTCACTTCTGTCTCCGATCTTATTTGGTCGAAGCTCAACTTGATCCCTCCTGCGCCTCGCGTCCGAGCCAAGACCACCAAGGCCAAGTCCTAACCTCCGCGCAAGGCGCCCACGCGGGTGAGAATTGTCTCCTCGCCACCTGTGCCGCCGAGCCGTGCGCCTTCCGAGCATGCACCTTCACCTGCCGCCTCCGAACAACCCCAAGTCCATTCTCCCATACGCCCCGATGCTGACCAGGGAACCTCCCCATCAGGGCGCCACGTCTCAGACACCGAACGAGCCCTCCCAAACCAAGGCGCACGGGAAGAGGCCCGATGAGCCGCTCCTTTCTGCCGCTAAGAAAGCCAAGTTGGATAACTTGGTGGCTTCAGGCGTGCCGACCAGCCTCGTCATGCCAATCGTGGGGGAGCACAGCGGGAAAACGCTGCCCCCTACTTCCAACCTCCTGCTTGGCCACTAGAGAAGGTCTCCGTTGGCGTGCCTGTTAAGGCAGCAAAGGATCCGGGCGCTTTGATGCAGATGGTGTTATCCCATGTTGCTGTGATCGAGCGCCCCGAACATCTCAACACCAACCGGCCTCTACGCTCTATGGCCAATCTCTTAATGCAAGTAAGGCGCCCTATCTCTTGTACTTCAGTTGATTGTTTTTCTCGATTGTTCGCGAGTCTGGCTTACCCCTTGTTATGTGGTGTATATGACAGATGATGATGCTGATCAAGTCCACCGCACATGAATTTGATCAAATGGTCAAAGAAAGCGTCGCGTCCGCCACCACTGCTGAGCGCCTGCGTGACGACTTGCCCGCCGGCCACGAGGTGCATGAGTCTCTAGCCAACGCTCGGGATGAGGCGCAGAAAGAGGCCGAGGCTTGGGATGCCAAGTTATCTGCCGACCTGGAGGCAGAGTGGGAGAAAATAAAGGCGACCGTAGAGAAAACGTGCCAAGAGCGCTATGAGGCGGAGTGCCTCAATCGGGATCTGGCTGAGTACCACAAGTTCGAGGTGGGAAAGAACCTTCAGGCTGACATCGTGATTGACACAGTGATGAGTCATTGACGGAATAAATGTTTGACCTTTAATATTAACAATCAACACAACTTTCGGGCCAAATCTGTCCAATAGTTTCAAAAGTAGGCCATAAATGTCTTATTTGAAAGATGGGGCTAGAATTGTCACTTACGCTAAACTTCGGGCCAAACTAGGGTATTAACCCAAATAGAAATACCACAATCATAGGTTAATTAGTCCTAGTGTTGAACCAAACAAGCACAAAGATTCTCCGAATTTATCAATCATGCATCAGATTGAACCATTCAAGCTCCTAGACATAACTAAGAGCTGAGGAGAGAGAGAGGAGAGTGACCTTGAAATCCTCATTTCTAAACCTATAATAAATCGAAGAAGAGTTTGCACTCTCTTGTAGCCTCTCTTCAACACCGGTCACTCGAATTATTGAAACATGTCACATTTAGTCACTCGAATTACTGAAACTGGTTATATTTAGTCACTCTCCTGTTAGTTTCCGTCCAACTCCATTATGAAGTTGGACAGAAACTAACGGGAGAGTGACTAAATATGACCAGTTTCAGTAATTCGAGTGACCAAAATTAATATTAAATTTTTCTAGTGACTAAACATGACACAATTTAATAATTTCAGTGACCAAATGTAGCATTTACCCAATAAATCGAAGAAGAGTTTGCACTTTGGAGAGTTTATTCAAATCTCATTGACCTCTTTTCCCCTTTTACTCTTGATTAAAAAAATATCCGGAGACTCACCTTAGACCGCCACGCCACCATTCCGAAGACGGAAAAGAAACGGAAGGATTCATAAGAGGAAACTAAGATTAAGAGCAATACATTCCTAACCCTTCTCGGATATGATCAAACTCAGTCCTTTGTATAAATATAGACCCTCCCCTCCTTTCCTTCTTCTTCACTACCCAACAATTCACTATCATCTCCACAAGCTAGCGAGAAGGTGAGTAATCCTTGAGATCAACTTTCCAACAATGGAGAAAAAACCTTCGCCCGGAGTGCTCGCGATACTTGACGCCGTCAAAACCCAATGGTACCACTTCACCGCCGTCGTTATCGCTGGCATGGGATTCTTCAACGACGCCTATGACCTCTTCTGCATCTCCCTCGTCACGAAACTCCTCGGCCGTATCTACTACACCGACCCCAATTCCCCCAAACCGGGTTCCCTCCCGCCCAACGTCTCCACCGCCGTCAACGGGGTCGCCCTCTACAGCACCCTCGTTGGCCAGCTCTTCTTCGGATGGCTCGGCGACAAGCTCGGCCGCAAGAAGTTCTACGGCATGACCCTCGCCATCATGGTCTTCTTCTCCATCGCATCGGGCCTCTCTTTTGGTCGCAACCCCGCGGGAGTCATTGCCATACTCTGTTTCTTCTGCTTCTGGCTAGGGTTCGGCATCGGTGGCGACTACCCTCTCTCCACCACCATCATGTCCGAGTACGCAAAAAAGAAGACGTGCGGCACATTCATCGCCGCGGTATTCACGATGCAAGGATTCGGCATCATGTGCGGAAGAATCGTCGCCCTGATCATCTCCAGCGCTTTTGATCACACGCTCAACGTGCCACCGTACCCCGCCAACATAGCCGCGTCGCTCCCCCCGCAGGCTGACTATGTCTAGCGGATAATCCTCATGTTCGGAGCCATCCCGGCGGCGGTGACTTACTACTGGCGGATGAAGATGCCCGAAACCGCTCGATACACGACGCTGGTGGCCAACAACGAGAAGCAGGTGAGGGAGGACATGTCCAAAGTGCTGGCCGAATTCAAGCAGCTGGAGGAGGTCAAGGTCGAGAAAGTCAGAGTCATCGCCGAGGTTTCCGGTGACAAATTCGGGCTGTTTACCCCCGAATTCCTCAAGCGCCATGGGCTTCACTTATTGGCGACGACGTCCACGTGGTTCCTCCTTGACATAGCCTACTACAGCCAGAATCTGTTCCAGAAGGACATCTTCACGGGGATCCACTGGATCCCGCCAGCGGCGACAATGAACGCGATTCACGAGGTCTTCAAGGGGGCGCGTGCACAGACGATCATCGCGCTTTGCGGGACGGTACCTGGGTACTGGGTGACGGTGGCGCTGATCGACAAGATAGGGAGGAAGAAGATTTAATTGCTGGGATTCTGCGGCATGACGGTGTCAATGTGTGTGCTGGCAATTTGGTACAACGGAAGGGGTTATGGTGGATACCAAGTTTTAGTATCGACAGTGGTTATTAGGGATAATAGGGGTATTTTGCATCCTTCTTATTATCAACTACCATTTTAATAATGCAATTAATTATGGAGAGAGGGGAGATGATTACGGAAACTAAATATATGGAGTTTAATCACAATAGGGGTTTGTTATACCAAAAATTACGACAGGAAAAGAATTCCGCAGTGGGCACGCGACCCTAGGGGGAAATGGCGTTCGTCGTCGGTGCACCATTGTAGGATGTGGAAGAGGAGAGAAGGATAGCAATGGAGGTGTTGTTCGGAGAAAGTCCGACGTCGGATAGAGAGGAGATGGAAACGACAATGGAAAGGGACGACGGTAAGCATCTGACCCCTATTCTAACTCATTCCTAATTGTATGCTTTCGTTGAACGGCAAAATCTTTACACCGTTTTTGTTGGCAACCTCTTGGACGGGGTCAGATATCGACCGAGATCCGACCGGTGATGTCGGCGTCGGAGTGGACAATTCCGAAGGAGGTGGGATTGGAAGCTTCTGTATTGGTATTTGTTGGAACATTATTGGTAGTTCGATCAACATTGGTATTAGTATTTCCTATATTGGATTGGTATTGTGGCGTACTTTGTCGTTTCACATTGGTAGTGGTTCTATTAGTATTTGTATTACATGGGTGCATGATGGTGGCGTGGTTTCCTATCAGTTGCTATGCTAGTGATTAGTAATTGCAATGGTAGTTACCGCACTATAGTTATCAAATACTGTAACGGTAGTGTTTTTTTTGTGGTAAAATGACCTACTGCTATGGTAGTTATTCATTGTTTTTTGCTCTTTGAAGCCCCACGATTTGGGTTCTTGGTTCTTGCCATTACAAAAACAAAAAATTGGAAGGTAGCAACATTAACCAATGTTAGTGATGTATGGAAATTGGAAAAGTAACCACTACAACTACTGGAACTGAACACTATCATTCCACACCAAACATCACAGGTATGCAGGTCACTACCAATGCGAGAAAAAACCCTACCATTCCAACTAAATACTACCATTCCACACCAAACATCACAATTCTGCAGATCACTACCAATTCATGAAAAGAAGCTACCATTCCAAACAACATGAAATCTACCATTCCAACTAAAAACTTCAATTCCATACCAAACTTCACAGGTCTGCAGATTACTACCAATGCATGGGAAGAACCTACCATTCCAAACAACCTAGAACCTAGATCACTACCAAATTTGACCACTACCTTTGCAAACAACCTAATAGTATTCAATACCAAACGACCATATACCAAACCATGCCAAACAAACTATCACAATTGCACAGATACAAAAACGACAAGAATACCATTCCACAGAAAACCAAACTCAGATTAATACGATTTGAAGAACATGCAATGTCTATACAATAAAGGGTGCTATTACAACACGATTACAACACGATTTGAAGAACTCTCGCCGATCCCACAACAACGAAACAACCAGTTGCAGAAATGTCTCCCGTTGCGCCGGGGAGAGAACTTGGCACCGGAGGGGGATTGCGGCGACGGGAGAGGGATTGCGGCGACAGAAGAGAACTTTCGACGTCAGAGAGGGACTGCGGAGACGGGAGAGGGACTGCGGCGACGGGAATAGGAATGGCGCCGATCTTCCTTAATTGTTCTTGGGAGAGGTGCTGAAAAGAGCCCATTGATTTAGTTCCTAATGACGTCGTCGGTTAGGGAGCGGATCCTGTGGGTCTTTACCGAAGAAGCCCTCCAGCAAAATGGGCCATCATATTCAATTCACTTAATCTCAATGGCTAGATTTAGGGTAGCCACGATGATTACTCAAAAAAGAGTACCTAGGCTAACGCGTTCATGGTAGAACTACTGGCTTCAGCACTACGTTGGGTTTCTGGTCTTCTACGGGCTCACTTTCTTCTTTGTGAATTTTGGGCCCAATGCGACGACGTTTGTGGTCCTGGCGGAGATATTCCCGGCGAGGCTACGGTCGACGTGTCACGGGATATCGGTGGCGGCGGGGAAGGAAGGGGCGATCGTAGGGGCGTTCGGGTTCTTGTACGCGTCGCAGTCGAAGGATCCGACGAAGGTGGACAAAGGGTACAACCCGGGGATTGGGATGTAGAACTCGCTGTTTGTGATGGCGGTTATCAATGCACTAGGGATTGGGTTCACGTTGTTGGTGCCGGAGTCCAACGACAAGTCGCTGGAGGAGCTGTCCGGAGAGAATGAAACAGAGGAGCCGGCGGGGACGGCTAGTGATGATGTCAAGGAGGAAGCAGGGACTGCCGTCTCTGCCAGGGATGACAGTCCGGTTTAGATCCATTGATGCATACATTTAGGGGTCGTTTGGAAGTTGTGATTGTTAGAGTTGCGTTTGTTGAATACATGTATTGTGCACAATAGAATGTTTGGAAGTGTCAAAGTGTTAAATTGTTTTAGGTAGGTCCCACCAACAATCACAAAAAAATGATGCATTATACAATCTCAACTAAAAGTTGAGTTTGTTGTGATTGTTGGTTTTAGACTTGTGTCAAAAAAAATTTCCATTTATATCCCCAATAGTTTTTGTCTTATAGTTTATTCTAAAAGTTGAGGGTAAATGTGACATTTCCCCATAAAAGTAACTTTATGTAAATCAATGCATAAAGTAGAATCTCAACAGCCAAACAATGTATTGTTAAAATGCATCAATTGTATCAATACATGCATTTATATTATGGTGATTCATTACAATGCAACGATTTAACATTCGCAACTTTCAAACGACCCCTTAGAAACTTTGATAATGTTTTAGGATTTAGTAGTTACTAGTATTCATTGTCCGCGCTACGCGCCGGGATTTGTGACAAATTTATGTAATTATGTGCTAATTTAAAAACATATTGGTATTACTCGGTTTATTAATTTTGCCTACAAATTGATCAAACATTAGCAATCTTGAATTTATCCAGCACTTGCTATTCTCACCTGATTGCCATGGTTATGCTTCATTACGTGTTTAAATAGTAGATTAGAAGACCCAAAACTTTTGGATTTTGGTAGCAGATTCTATATCAGAATCAAATCTGAAATTTGATTACTTTTAATTAATATATGTTTTTATAAAGAACATACACAATAAGCCCAGTTTTATTTTTAAAAGGCCATAATCAACGGTTCATTTATATTTGTGAGCCCAACATTTGTTTGGGCCTCCCAAATTAGTTGAACGATCCCTAACATGTTGCCATGTGCATAAACGACCCTGGCCTCCCATTTTTCATTTTAGTGGATCAATCTTGGGACCTGAAATTTTTTTGGATGAAGAACATGGGAAGAACAACACGAACCAATCAGTAAAATTCCAGAATTCAAAGAGCTGCATAGTTTCATTAGATATTTTTGGGCTTGAAGCTGTAATTTGAAGATCACAGATGGTGAGCATGGTAGAAATTGGATTGGTAGTGATTGTTTCCCACGTCTTCAGGAAGCATTTGGATAAATGGAATTAGGCATCATTGAAGATAGCACATACTTCATAATATAGATAGGAAAAAGATATCATTTACGAAACAATGAGATAGCTACTTATGATCCTTTGCACTCCAGCCAGATGATGGTGAAAACAGATGATTTTCTTTGCGGGATTCAACATGAACTGTATATGGATATACGTAAATAAGCAGTTGCAAGCATAAATGCAACAAAAACAACCCCATCTAGCAGTTCCAAGCACTTACTGTTTGATCCACCCACATGCAACAGTGGTTGAAAATCCTCAAACTGGAGGGCGTCTTGGCGACCCACATGTGCAGCAGGCGGAGACGCAGAGTAACATCCCGACTCCCTCCCTTTGAATTACACAAAAGAGTCGCATCCATGGAAAACACAACTTGTGTCGAACAACCAGAACGAAGAGCAAGGAGGAGGAAAAAAGGAAAGAGAAGGCGCCAAAATCCAAACCTGCCAATTGAGACTAAACTCCCCCTGATATAGGCACCCTCTCCACCCCAATAGCCCATATACCTTTCACACAAACAATGAGCATTGATCCTCCGCGCACATAATGACACATCTCCTTTCTCCCAAGGCAAGAAGGTAAAAGAAGAAAATATACCCTGGCCTGCCTGACACCAGAGAGAGTGACATAGTTGAATAACATTTTGTTGAGACCAAACAGTTGATTTCTTCAATGTTGGAAAAAAGGTAAAGGAAAAGTCCCATGTTTTCAACATATCTTGTCCATACTTCTCCCCTTCTTTCTATATGGGTAGATGGCAATAACAACAATTTTAGGACTTCATAAGAAAACAAGTCAGGGACAGGAATCAAGAATTCGCCATAGATATATTAGTTAACCTAACTCAATGTTGAAGCCAAAAGGCTATTGCTTTCTCAACAAGCCACAACATGAACAATCGTGATAATTCCTTCAAGATTCCAACTTTACAAGCACACATTTAGTCAATCGATAAGCATCAACCACCTACGACCCATCTGTGCATCCACATGAACTTCAGAAGACAGAAGGCCACATAGAATCCTACTATCCAGGCAGCAACGTGTATGCAAAGGCGCATGAACTTTCATGGCAAGACCAGTAACAAGATGCTAAAAAGAAAAGCTCTCATCATAACAAAGCAAATTATCACCTGGAGCAAAAAGGCAGCTTTCTCGACGAGCAACAACATGAACCATTCTCCTATTCGTTCAAGATTCCAACGTACCAGCTCCCATGTCGTCAAAATTGAGCAACATATGCATCTACCACCTCCCAACCTAGTTGTCCACCAAAACTGATCCTATGATTCAGGCAACAAATGAGTCGCCCATGAAGGCAGAGGCGCATGAACCTTCATGGGAAGACCAGTCATAGGATGCTCAAAAGACAAACTCTCTGCATGTAATTCATGGCCACTACACACTTCCCCATCCCACTCATGAACTCCTTCATACTTCACATCACCCTTTATCGACAACCCGATAAACTGGCAATGCAAGCGAATTTGATGAGTCCTTCCACTCCTAGGAAACGCCCTAATCAAAACCTCATCCTGCATTTCACCACCACCACCATTATTACCACATTTCACTGATTTCTCCTTAACAACTATAGTTTCCCCACATTCTTCCTCTAATGATTCTCCTAAGCTTCTTCTCTTCCCATTCACAGACAACACCTCGAATGAAGTCTCCATGTCCCTAACCGAAGACCCACCTGGCAAGATCCGCCCCGCATCTGATGCTGCATAGACACGCCACGCCCCAAATTTGGACCGACCGTGGCCTGATTTAACTGTAATCCTTTTCCAATCTGGAGATGGACCAACGCACGAAGCAATGTAAGTCTTCCTCACCTTGTGATCAGTAAATGCCTTGACTAGCTTAGCGGCTACCTTGTGCGACTTGGTGATGATCATCACTCCGCTCGTGTCCCGATCGAGCCGATTCGCCAGGTGGAGCTCCGGGGATCCCTTTGTATTATCTGCAACACAAACATCTAGTTTTGGAGCGCGGAATTCAAATTCATGGTAGTGTTAAGGGGAAAAATTGTTCACAATAACTAAACATGAAATAGGAAACTTCAATTGCACAGGACGAGACAGATAATGATTTACCAATGGCCGGTACGACTGGGGCGGTTTTTGAGCGGGAAAGGAGAAGGGCTGGGACGGATGTCAAGACGGCCTCGCAGTAAATTCCTTGAGGTTTATTGACGGCCATCAGCCATTGATCTTCAAACAAGACTTCAGACGCTGACAAGGAGAAAAGACTGGATCTTGAAGAGGCGGACATGGCTCTGGCGAGCTCTATCTCTTTGGAGATGGCGGGAAGAGGTGGGGATAAGGGTTTAGGGTAGTTTTGGAGGGAAATAGAAGGGGAAAGCTCAGAAGGGTTGTTGGTGAAAGTTGACATTTTAATGGCGGGGATTATGTGAAGGGAGAAGGAGAAGAGGGGTTTCCTGGAGACGAGGAAGAAGGGTTTTGCGGGAAGAGAGACGTAGTTCATTAGTTAAGAGGTTTGATTCTTAAGAAATTGGTTGCCGAGGGCGAGAGAAGAGAGGAGGAGGATCAAGCAGAGCGAATTAGGGTTCGCCATGGCCGGAGCACGAAACGGAGAGGAGGGCGCTGTTGGTGGACTAAGAGAAAAGAGAGAGTGCGAGAGTGGTGAAAGAGGTTTTATAGCAGGGCTTTTGTTCATTGGTTCTGACGGCGGCCGGGGACGCTGTCGTTTATTGCTTCCTTTCCCCATTAAACCCTCGCGGGTTGTTCAACTCAACTCCCCTGTTAAACCCTGGAGAGGAAAACTCGTTAGTCGTTAGCTCATTACTCCTTCGTCAAATTGGATCGGGGAAGAAAGGGGAAAGGTTTCAGCTTTAATTCTCCGATCATCGAGCAGCTGAAGAATCAGAACTTGAAATCCCTTGGAATTGGCGGCAGAATCTAGAAGTCGAGTTCGAGGTTCTGTTGGGAATAGAGCAGAAAAGCCTCGAATGCCTTCGATCTCCGTCGATTAGGAAACCAAGGGCCGAAAGATGTCAGCTTTGGCGCTCAGAAGATCTAGGATCTGTTCCAAGAGTCTCCTCGCAGCTTCCTTTCTGCCCTCTTCAACCCGAGCCACAGAACGCACTCCTCCATTCTTCAAAGCTTCACTCTTCACAATCTGTAAGGAAGAATCACCAGGTCCTGGCTTATTCCGGCTTCTCTTCAAACGGCGTCTTGAATAGAGAGCTTCAGTTCCAGAGGAGGTTTTTTCGTAGTCTTAGTACACATGCGGCAGCAGCTGCGGAGCTGTCTACTTCCGATGGCTTGACTGTTGATAGAATTGTTGCTAGTAAATGGGCCATTCTTGATGAAAGTGAGAGTGATTGGAAGAGCCATGCTGCTGCTATTGCCCAGTCCATTCAAGTCATCAAGAAGCGGTTGCAGGTAACGGCTGTTATTAGGTTCTAGAAATTCAGAATGCAATTATTCAGTCGATGGTTCAATTTAAATTGAACTTCTCAGGGGTCATTTGGATCATGGAATGGGTGGATTGTTGTCCGAAATTCATCATCTTATGGATTGCTGCTCATCCAAAAGCAATATATCCTCACAACCTGACCATTTCGAAACCTGCACATTCTTAATAATCTATGTACTTGAACAATCCGTTTTGCAAAGCATCCCTTTTTTCTGGAGTGGCTGAAATTTCAGTTCATTTCTAGGACCCTGGCTGTCAATTTCTGCATGATTTCTAGTTGTTTTTATATTGTATTTGATACATGATTGTAATGTGTGGCAGTGGAATAAGTTGATGGTTAGATTAGATCTGCTATCAGCACAGCTGAATAAGCCAAACCTATGGGATGATCCTGTACTTGCTGGAAAGTTAAGCCGCGAGCATGGCTCGATGATGGGTAAGATGAAAGAGGTGAAAGCATTGGAGCAAGATTTGATTGAGCACATTGATATGATAAAGTTGGCTCGTGAAGAAGCGGAGGACTCCGACTTGGAATTGGTGGGAAACCTTGCTTCTTGTTGTTTAGGCATGTACTCTTTTTCCTTGTGCCCTGATGAGCAAATTACTTGGTAGAACTCGTACCGGGACAATATACTGAGAACCTGATTATCTCTTGCTTAACTTTAAATGTTAGCCTTGAACTATTGAACAGAAGGGTTGGCTGCTATTAAGATGGAACGGGTTAAATACCAATTTGGTTACATACCTCAAATTATATATCTCACATTGGACACTGAATTCAAGATCGAAACAACTAAGCACCAAAATCATCCTAATATTTCATCTTATCATTGTTGTTTTCCCATCCGTTTTCGCCATTATGTTGTTGATTCTGGGAAACAGATAATGCTAATGAAGTCGTCGTAGGGACATTTCGTTTTTTTAATTGTCTTAATGCTTATTGTGATACACATGAACATGATATGTGACCAAATTGTAATTTGAACCGAGATGGGAGATATCATGTGTAACTTTAGCATGATCAATGAATTGACTACTTGTTTGCTCTGCAGGAATCATTGAAAGCCATGCTTGAGATGAGAAGAAATTCCAAAGAGAAAGAGCTAGAAGCTTTGTTATACGCAGAGCATGATTCTTGCTCATGTTACATTGAGGTAGCTCTCCAATTTACTGATATGTTACTGTCCAAATTGCTCTGCTGTATGATAAACGTTTGTTTATGGAACTTTCATTGCTTAAAGCTTATGTCTTTATTTCTTGATGCATGAAAATAGGTTCAAGCTGGAGCTGGTGGTACTGAGAGCATGGACTGGGCGAAAATGGTGATGCAGATGTATAAACTATGGGCTCAACGCCGAGGGTTTAGAGTGACATTGGTCGACGAGATGTCTGGTGAGATGGCAGGAATCAAGGTTATATCATCTTTATCTGATTACAGAAGCACACAATCTTGTAGCTCTTATGAATTTCTGCTCTTTAGTAGGGATAATAATTGGGTAGGTCTGAGAAAGATATCTCTATCCTCGTTACCATCCCGGTTCTCAAAATTGGTATTCTGCCCATCCCCCGAACAGATAAGGTTTTTGCATACCTGCCCATGTATGAGTCACTTTGGGGATACTGGTGTATGATCCTCCGGTAGCTCGTACTGTTCAATCAGAACTCACACCTTCAAAATGAGTGTATAACAAATGTCAAATTATTCGATTTTCTTTACCTTGTCATTCATTATCATTTTCTTCATATTCCTAGTGTTTCAACTCCATGAAGTTCCATGACTATTTTTGCCGAGTTATCTCCCGTTAACCAAACATGTCTAAATTTGATATTTCTTTTGCTACTTTCAGCGGGCAACCATCAGACTAGATGGTGAATATGCATTTGGCTATGCAAAAGCAGAAGTAGGAGTCCACAGGCTGGTGCGAATCTCGCCTTTCGACAGCAGTAAAAGGCGGCACACGTCGTTTGCAGCAGTTGCTGTGATCCCAATTCTTGGTGAAGGGTTCACACATGTTCAGATCAACTAATCCGACTTACGAATCGAACGGTTTCGATCTGGAGGAGCTGGTGGGCAAAGTGTTAACACGACTGACAGTGCTGTGAGGATAGTTCATATTCCAACTGGGGTAACTGCCACATGTCAGAACGAAAGGTGAAACTTCTTATTTATTACCTTTAGATATTGTCAGGGTTATGTCCCTAAATTCTCCTTATGCTCCAAATGTTGAAATAATTCTGTCAGGGGGGTATTAACTACAGATCACAGCATATGAACAAGGCATCAGCAATGTCAGTGCTTCAGTCGCGGCTGGACCAGCTCGAGATGGCGCGGCAGGCCCAGGTGAATGCTCAGCACACTCAATCATTGACGGAAATCAGCTGGGGCAATCAAATTCGCACTTACGTCCTTCATGTAAGTGATCAAAGAACCATTTCTTAAACTTCCATGCATTACTGGTATGTTTGTAGAGAACTTTCACTGTTGTTTTGGTTGGCTGAATGAATTTAACAGTTTTGGCTTGCTCTGCGTTTCTCTCCAGCCATACCGTATGGTTAAGGATCTTCGAACCAGCCACGAGGTTTCTAACCCTGATTCAGTGCTTGAAGGAGAGCTAGACGGCTTCATCTTGAGCTATCAGGGTTTCTAACCCTGATTCAGTGCTTGAAGGAGAGCTAGACGGCTTCATCTTGAGCTATCTTTCATCTTCATTGGATAAAGATGAAGAATACCAATGAACCCTTCCTTTTGAAAGACAAGAGCAGTGATAAGCTGGCAGGAGGGAGATGGTCCCAATGATTTGGGAAGATTCCAAGGAAGAGAGTAATTTATTGTTGTTGGATAGGTGATACTGTACTGAAATATTGAGCATGTTGTGAACCTCTATAAATTAATAAAGTTAAGACCATAAAAATTTATTAATTAATTGATAAATTAATAATTTATTAATTCAAAAATATTTTTTGTATAATGTATATAGTTAACATAAATGAATTTATACTCCTAAAATAAGATTTATATATCGTGTGTGTTAATTTTATTTAGTAAAAATATTTTTTTTATATTTTGATAAACTTAACTTTTACGATTCATTGTGTTATCTCATTGTATTATCTTAAACGTTTAAATATGTTTAAGAGATGAAGTCGGCTCAAGTGAATAAATTTTGAACAAGAAGTAAATGAATTTGAGTATATGATTAATTGTATGGTTTATCATATCAAAATTGATGTAAATCAGTTGTTTGAGTATCTAGGTGAAAATGATGTATATATCGAGGCACAAAGTTTAGAAGCAATTGTGGTTGGCGTCATTAAGAGTTCGATCGAGGATACATGAGATGGTGATTCAACACTCTTGGAAGTGGTCACGCGAAAAGAAATATTTAAACCCACATCCAGTTTTTAGACTACTTGTTGCAATTAGAGAACACAATATGAGATTTTAAGTGCAATGAGGAAACTTCAAAATGAACTTATACTAGACTTGAACTTAAAAAAAAATACTATAGATTCATATTTTTCTAGATAATTCTAGTTACATTGTATATTTCCTGATAAATTGTATTTTTATAATTTTTAGTTTATGAAATTGAAAATACATATATTTATTTAGAACCCCGAGGCCTCTCTTCCCAGTTCCCCCTAGTCAGCGACCGTTAACCGCCAAAGGCGACCGGAGTTCGGCCAAACGACGTCGTACGAGTCTTTCCAACCAGTTGCGATTTGAGCGAGGAATCAGATTAGTTCCCCTTGTTCTTCAATCTTCACCATTCTCTGCAGAATCAGCGACAGCAGCAGCAGCAGCTGGGGTGCCCAATAAAACAAAAGGGGTTCAAAAGGGGGCGCCTTTCGTCGTCTACCTCATAAATTATGTGCGAACTCTCTTCACACTGCTTTGGATGTTTACGGCGGCAGACCCAGCTCGTCTCGGCGCGTAGTTTTCTTGCAGGTTCTAATTCTCCCTTCCTCCTGGTTTCTGTTGAGGGGATTCGATCTTATGCCCCCTTTTTCCAATGGGTTTTGAAGATAGGGAATTGAATCTTACTTTTCCCCACGTCTTGGGTATTTGTTGTTTCTATTAAGCCGATAGATAAGAGAAAGAAGATTGGCCTGAAGAACGAAAAGGGAGCGAATTCATCCTTTCTAGGGTTCTTATTTTCTGGTTTTGCTCAAGGGGGAATATGGAAGCGTCCTCTTCTTCTTCGTCGTCGGTGATATCTCCGGAGGACGTGTTGGAATGTCTGATGAACGACGGCACAATTGATGCTCTGAGATTGAAGATCATCAATCAGCTCAAGGCCAATGTACCCCCATCTCTCTTTCTCTTTCTCTGTCTCTTGAATTTCAATTTGCCTTACCGTACTAGTGTTGTTTGAATTTATTAGTAAAATTCGAAATTTCGGATGGAAATTGGGGAATGGCTACTGTTTGGCTGATGTTTGGTTGGAAATTTGAATTTGCTTACTGTTAATGAGAAGAGGAAAGAGTTCCAAAGAATCAGGTTATGTTGATTCATAGTGATGAAGAGAATCAACTTGTTCCACCCTGGTATGCAAGTGGGGTTAAAATGTGATTAGTTATAGTTTGTGGTTTCATGATTGATAAGGAAAAAGTAAACAACACCACTGGTCTCCTCTCGAGTCCACGTGGCCCTTTTGATCGATCATTTCGTTTGTTGAACCCGTATGGCATATTTGTTAATGCTGTCGATCCTCGGGAGGCTCATTGCTTCAATCAAGACTTAAGCTTTTTGTTACGTTGGTTGTTTGATTGGTGGTCGATTCGAGTCAATAAGAACAATGGTACATTTGTCAGAACATTGAAGCGTTACATGCTTAGTAACCGTGAATGCAATGTATCAAGGATTTTCTTTATCTAAAGAATTAGCATTTCATTGGTACTTATAACAGAAACCACGATGATTTCTTTCTCTAAAGATTTAACATTATATCAGAACTTATTTTATATTGGAAACCCTTGTCCATGGTCTCTTCGTGATCAAACCTTTTGTTTGCTAGAAGAACTGCGTGCCTACGAGTTAAGCCTTTTGAACTGTTTGCATCTTTATCATCTTCTGCATACTTTTTGAATTCTGAAAGTAATTGATTGTGTGAGTAGCTCTAACTCTTTCTTCTTCTTCTTCTTCTTCTTCTTCTTCTTCTTCTTCTTCTTCTTTTTTTTTTTTGTTTTCACAGGAAGAGCTGAAGAATACAACCATCAAAATGGCCGAGCAGAGTAAGGTTTTAAATACCCCTGGCGCAGAGAAACAGACCAAGAGGGAACTATTCGATGCACTTCGACAAGAACTTGAGTAGGTGTCTCTATACGTGTTATTTTCTCCTTCCTTTTCTGTACTTGATGCTATTCATTCAAAGCTCAACCTGATCCAATTAGCTGCATTTTCATTTTCTTGTCATTTGTAGAACTCCGGTGCTCGAGAAGGCTTCGAAATCGGTATGGGAATTGATTCTGGACAACAATGGCCTGGGGAAAGAAATAAGTGAAACGGTCGAAAGAGTGTTCTGCAAATTAAGCGGCCAAGAGCCTGCGTTGTTTCCACCTCCGAGTAATCCTGAACCACAAGCTTCCAGGGAGAAAGAGAACAAGAAAGAGGCAGAGAAAGAAGAGGAGTTGACGATAGCAAGTCTGAAGGATAACTCTATGTTGAAACATCCGAAGAAAAGGCGGCACATCGAGATGACCAATGAGAAAGGCGGTGCTGCGAATGAAGTTGCAAGAAAATCGGCCGATGATCGATCGAGTAAATCTCCTCATCCAAAGACTTTAAACCTTACTTAGAATCGAATGAGACCATTTAGCAGAACAGATAATTTATTGAATTGGTCCCTTCTCTTCAGTAGAATGTTTCTTCAGAAACATAGTTTCTAGTCTTTCTGCATAGAGTTTAGTTTTCATTGTCAAGCGCAAACTTATGAGTTGAATGAGAATCTATAAACATGTTGGCTCAATCACATTTACAGGAACGGTGGCTTTGATTTTTGTTTTATGACATGATGGAATAACTGGCATTGTAGTCATTTCGTAAAGTAAATAATGACTATGAGAGTATATGGGACTCCCTCAGTCCTCACTATTAATTTTGGTGAATTGATAAGCCAAACTATTCATGTTAAATCAACTGATAGAGTTAAAGTTTTCACGGTCTGTTATTATCATCAAAATAAGTTAACAGTTAGTACTTATTGTCAGGCAAAACTCAAACACAGGATCTCTCTATCAACGTATAGAATATCAATTTATCGCAATAACTCAAAATTATTACTACGATTATGGTACTATATCCTTCCTTTGCCGTAACAAAACTTGACAAGAAATTCCATTTATTCTGCTGTGTTTCAGTTTCTGCATCAGATTCGAGAGATCTGCTCACTTCACTCTCCATGATACAAAACATGAGAATCTCTGAAGATCCCTTATTCATCAATTCCCCCAGCCCCCAACTAAGCGCAAAACCTAGTAAAGTTCCAATCTTTTCCCTAAACCCCTACTACACCTAAGAAAAACCAAGGCTGAAAGTCTCATACCAAAATTGGCCTAACAATGGGGAAAAAAATAAGCTTCTGCAAGCTATGTGCAGAATTTTCAGAACCTACCCCTACTCTCAAAACTTTCTTTTACCTAAAACTGTTGTGCCGGGTCGAGATCCATTCTTAGAAGTCGAAATGCACCATCCCAGCACCAGCAATCCCTCCAACAGGGTAGGGATACCCATAAAACCCTGATGGCTGCTGCTGATACATTTGCCCACCACTCATAATCATACCAGTAGAAGCACGATCCGGAACCAAAACCTGCTGATGCTGATGCTGATGCTGCTGCTGCTGCGCATACATTTCCCCACTTGTAATCAAACCAGCAGCAGCCGGATCTGGAACAAAACCCTGCTGCTGCTGGTTGTCGAACATCTCGTTGCGACGAATCGCCAGGTCAGCATCAAGACCAGTCTCCAGATTCCCCAGGATTTCCAATCTTTGCATCATCAGGAAATTCTTATCAACTGAAGAAGGTGACCCGTCCGATACCGACCCACTGAATTGATTGCTGCTCATTTCAGTATCAAACAGGTTGTTGCTGTTGATATGCCCATCTGATAAAGAAGCTCCTGAGCTGGAATCATAATATATTCTCTCTGGTGCCAAGTACTGGCCCCCCATGGCGGCAACCAGCCCGACATTCGGGTTGGGCTTTGGCATCATCTCACCCACATTGCAGCATTGTTAGTCATTTGCAGATCTAAATGGGGGAAAATGAATAGTATGTTATCTTAGAAGAAAGTGGTAAGGAGAAAAGGAAGGAGCTTTTGCTACATTGTTATTTGTTAATACCTGAAATTGGGGATGGAGAGGAAAACTGGGAGAAGTGCTGCTGAGGGTTTGGGTACAGAACCGGGTTGAGGGTCGGGTTGAAACCGGGACAGAAGTCAGGCAGAGGTGGAAAGCAAGGATCTTGGAGACTGGGGAATGGGTTGCGGCTTAGTTGAAAGAGCCTTTGATCGGCTCGGAGAAGCTTTTCATATGGCTTCTCTAGCTTCCCTGGTGGATACACTATTTCATGCCTCCTGAAGAAGAACAGATATAAGAGCAAACAAGGAATCAGTCAAGGAATCAGTGGAACTGTAAAAAAGATTGTGTTGCCAATTGTTGCAGGTTGTTTTTTTTTTTTTTTTGTCATAATAATTTCCATGGTAACATAACACTTTGTATTGTTGAAAAAGGTGACAGTGTATTACTTCAATAAAAAAAACAATTTGCATTAGTGAACTTGAAGTTAAACTAATCCATTAATATTTAGTAGCTATCAAAAGTTGAATACAAGAGCATATATTATCAAGAACCAATATACTCACATATGGTAGGACAAGGAATTACATTGTATGCCTTTTTCTTATTTATCTCATCAAATGAATTCAATTTACAGAAATCCATCATAATTTAAAAGAAAATCAATTTGTTAAAGGTAGGGGTTACTAAAATTTGAAAACACAACCATGTGACTATTCGTCTTGAAAACTCGATCCATCATAACGTATACTTACATCAAACAATCAATACTAGAGATTTCCAGAATTTAAAAACACGATCAAATCAATATTCAGTTTGTCAAAATAACTCGACACGTCATCACTTATACGTGGATTTAGCTCTTAGACATAAAAGTGATTATAGATCAGAACACATTTTTATGCCAAGAACAAATAGTTGCTGCAACAATTCATATTGAGAGTTCCAAAAATACATAACTCTACTATAAATCATAGCTATTAATATAAGTGGTTATCAAAATTTCAAAAGCAAAATCGTATAACAACTCCATCATTTCGTCAACATCTAATATCCACAAATATATAATACTAGAGTTCATAGGAGTTTTTTATCATTTCAAATTTCTTTCAACTAGATCAGAGTAAAAGTAAAAAGTATAGATTTGTCTTACTCATAGGAAAAAAATACATTGTTCCTAATATTTGAACAATGGTCTCTTTAAACAATAATATGAATCATTAACAATTACACTACAAAATTTTTATTATCTTTTTAAACTAAAAACGTATGAATCACAAACCTAAAGTCTTAAAAACATGACTTTTTCACTATGGTTAACTAGCCCACTAACTATTTCATAAGTATTTCTTTGGTGTTTCATATTTTGATTTTCACATTTTGATTATTTCAATTAAATTTTAACAATTAATTTAGCTACTGTAAATACACATTTGAAATATTTTGAAAACTTTAGAATATCATATATATTAGTGATGGCAATGGGGCAGGACGGGGTACGGTGCGGGATGACCCACTCTTACATGTTATTTAAAAAAATAGACGCAAATTTTACTTTTTATGATAAATCTAATGTGAAAACACTTTATGTATGAAAAATAATGATAATTGGATGGGTAAATGAGTCTAACAAGTTGATAGATCAACTCTAACTAGTTGAAGAAAAGTCAAAATCGGAGAAATATGTATAGATACTGTAAGAAATTGAGATAGAATGAGTCAAGAATGGGACGGGACACGGCGGGTCGGAAAATAGATAGTAGATACCCATGCTTCGCCCCACACTACCCCGAGTCGGGTGAGATAGAATGAGTCAAGAACGGGACGGGAAACGACAGGTCGGAAAATAGATAGTAGGTACCCATGCCCCGCCCCACACTACCCCGAATCGAGTATTACACGCCGCATCACATATCAGGTCGGGTGATACCCGCAGGACGGGATTAAATTGTTTTCACTAATATATACATATTCAAATGACATTCTGACCAATGGATCCTACACCAAATTAGTTAATGACTAACTGTACTACTACTTGGTATAACTTGTTTAAACCAAGTTGATAATATTAAAAGCTAAGAATTTACATAGACATACCATTTTGATAAATAATTTGGTTGATTATTACAGGTATGAGCATAATCCATGAATTCACAAACATGCACTAAGAAGAAAAACATACCCGGAGAACCAATTCGTTCCATTTACCAAACATGAACTCTTTTTGTAATTTTAGTGACCAATCATGCAATTAACTCGATTTTTAATCTATAAATTTGTACCAATACCCATATTCAAATTACAGTTAGATATTTAAAAGATATTTAGATTAGTATTTCATTATTGTTTTTGAATATAAATCCTAAAAATAGTAAAGGAAAAAGTGAAGAAGGAATAGGTGACAAAGTTTTGACATATTATATTTGATCTATATCTATTTGGCTTATTTTTTATTTTTTTTGTGTTTAGGGATTAAATTATTTTAAGTAAAAACTTAGTTATTTTTAGAATAGAAAGGAAGAAAATGAAATTATAGATCACTCGAATCAGACCGATTCACCAATTCAATTTGACTAATTATAGATTTGGTTAACATTTATTTCTAGGCTGATCGAGTTATGATCTTAGGAAATTCCTACAATACCTTGAAGTTATGGTAACTTGATGTTTTTGACTTGCTATAACAGGTTTCACAAGTCGCATTACGTAAAATACAATAGACATTACGTAATGGTTACGTAATGTGTGTTTATCTTACGTAATAGTTGAAAAATGTCATCACGGAAACCTTACGTAATAGACACTCATTTTACGTAATGAATATTAACCTTTCGTTACGTAATTTGTTGAATCATTACGGAAAGCTTACGTAACACTTCTAATTTAACTGTTACATAAGAAATAACTATCGTTACGTAACCTTTACGTAATAGATGCATACTTTACGTAACAATTGTAAAGTGGCATTACGGAAGCCTTACGTAATGGATGGTCCTTTTACGTAATGATATTAATCAAGTTACGTAATGTGGTAAGTCATTACGGAAGTCTTACGTAACACTTCTAATTCAACTGTTACGTAAGAAATAACCTTCATTACGTAACCTTTACGTAATGAGCTTATATTTTATGTAACAGTTTTAAAATGTCATTACGGAAGCCTTATGTAATAGACGATGCTTTTACGTAATGAATATTAATCTAGCGTTACGTAAAATGATAAGTCGTTACGGAAACCTTCCGTAACGCTTCTATATTAAATAAACATTAGTTTTACGTAACGCGACCTATAAAACCTGCTACAGCAGGTAAAAAACGTCAAGTTATAGTAACTTCAAGACATGGTAGGAGGTCACTATGATCTTATAATATAGTGGGTTATAACTTAGAAGTTAGTCCATGCACCATCCAACTGTTAGATTAATCGAGCTTTAAATCAATTAGATCCCAAGCTAATTTGGTTGGAGGTTGATCGAATTGAATTGTCTTGTTTCTTGTTTCTTAATTTTTCGATTTTAGTTGTTTCGGAATTCGTTTGCTTTCTATGATCGTTTTATACAAACTTGCATGGCTTCTACTTCTATAATGCACCAATTTCACTAAGGGATGGTTTGATATTTGTGATAACTAGAATTGATATATTCTGTGAATGAATGTAAATTATAAATTAGTATATTATTACGGAAACAAATAAGAAAGTCATATTATCATTCACTTACCCAACCAAACCGCCAGTTAGTTTAGGTCTCCAATCTCATCAGAATGAGTAGGTCTTCTTGATCGACCTCATCACTTCAGGTTAGTATTGGCAACGACGGACTTGTGCGACTCAATATCCATCGACTTGTTTAGGGTGGGTATTATCAAATTCACAAATCACAGTAGCGTGGGACGAGATAATGATATTGCTTCAAAAGAAATTTACCAGTTCTCTCAAAATTTGCATCAATATCTGTATTTCTCATCTTTTAACCTTTCTAAAATCATATTTTCATCCTAATTTTTTTAAGACTCTGTCTTTCAACTGTTTATACTCAATTATTTCTTATACTATATCTCTCGTAGTCTCATTCATTTACAAAGTGTTTTTGTCTATGTACTCTTGTAAATTAGTTAAATATCAACGTTATTTTTTTAAATAAATAAGAGAATCAGTCAAACTGCCCCGATGCATACCCATATCAGTATTACTCAATCTGACCCACACATAGCACGAAACAAGTACAGATATTGATATATCCGTCCCGCGCTCATTACTTCAATGGGGTAGGCTCAAGGCTGGGCATCTAATTTCGTATCCAGTATCCACATTCCGCCGTGAAAATCAATTTGACATTTTGGGCTTGTGCATCAGCCTTCAGCCGTGCTTTCGCCGGCCCAATACGAGCCCATAACTCCCCAAAAAGCAATAACAAGTTAACAACTCAAATTATTAAAATTTCATTGGGCCCTTAAAGCTGTCAGCATTAACAATAATAAAACATCCTTAGAGCTAGGGATGGCAATGGGTCGGATACGGTGCGGATACCCTATATCCGTTGCCCGCCATTCCTGCCCGCGGGTTGTACCCGTGCCCGGCCCACTAAGCTAAACGGGCATAAAATCAAGACCAAGCCCAAACCCAGTCGGACATCGGTTAGCCCACGGGTAAGGGGCTTGCCAACACCTAATGAAAATCATCAAAAATCATCAACTAACCTAAACCTGTATATAATAAATGAACTCAAAGATGAAGGAAAAACAAAAACATAATGCATTCCACTATTCCAGCATTATTCACGAATTGCAAACCCCAAAACCTGTCTGGAAATAGAGGATTCTAACCTTAAAATACCACAGAACAGAACTTGTGAAAACTAAGAACTAAAGTCTTAAAGTCTGAATTCTGAAACTCCCACCAACAAATCAACAATCATCTGCAATTCTCAGCTAATAATCAAACAAACCCAGAACCATGATACTTCAAACACAATCTAAAAGCCAAAAATAAATAAGCAGTAACCAACAAGCCAGCAACAATCATTCTTCAAGTCGCCAGACCCATATCAGCCCAGCAGCAACCCAACATCAACCCAGCAGCAACCCAGCAGCCCAGCATGGACAAAATCTGCAATGGACAGTTTCATTAAACATTCAACACTTGATACTGATGCATTTTTCGTATAGGAAACTTAGAGCTCAAAAGTTAAAACACCAACCATGAGCTAGTCCAGCAGGTTGACCTCAGCAGCAACATCATCTTCATCTCCTCTCTGCTCCCCCTGAGTTCCAGCTCCATCTGTTACAAAGCAATGTATTTAGTAAAGAACAGAAACCTAAGTTAATAAACCAATCAAATCCATACAAGGACTTACCTATGCACTCTTCCACCGTGGCATCCTCCATTGCCATAGCCGAGAACACCCCCTCCAGCGCTTTCACGTCCGAGGCAGTCACTACAAAATAATGGAGGAATTAGTTGACTTGTAAAGAATTAAAGAAATTTAAACCATGGCAGGAATTAAACAAGCAGAATACCTTTGTTATCGTCCTGAATCCAAGTCCTTAGCATCATCATGGCTTCCACTGTCATAGGATCAAGTCTGCTCCGATGGGGATCAAGCAGTCTCCCACCAGAACTAAATGCAGATTCAGATGCAACACTCGTAATAGGTACAGCAAGTAAATCCCTTGCAATTTCTTGCAAAATGGGATACTTGGCACCATTGAATCTCCACCAACCCAACAAATCGAAGTCCGGTTTTCTAGGATGAACATACTCAGCTAGATAGTGATCTAACTCGGTAGTAACCACAGTTGTTCTAGTTTTCTTTCTTTGGCTCACATATAGATCAAAATCCAGATCAGTGGCCGAAGAACAAGCATTCAAACTAGAAGGAACAGCCGAGTTTTTGGATGATTTCCTTTGGTATTCAACAACCAAGTCAGCAAGTACAGATCTGACCCTTTCAGAAACAAGATCGGTACTAGTAATACCAAATTTACCAGCTTAGTACCCAACAATTTCCAACTTATAACGTGGATCCAACACAACAGCAACGGCCAACAACAAGTGAATATCATCCCAATATTTGGCAAACTTAGTCCACATTTTCTCAGCCATAGAGACAATCATCAGATTAGGGTCACTTAACCATTCCAACAATCGTAACCTCAAGTCACACACTTTAGGAAAAAACTGATTCGCTGTTGGGAAGTTTGAACCAGAAAAGATCATACTTATGTCCTTGAAAACATCAAGTTTCTCTACCAAAATAGCAGCAAACTCCCACTGCTCATTAGTAGGCAGATAGTCATAATGAGGTTCTCTTATTTTCAATAAAGAAAACACATCCTTATACGGGATAGCACTAGAAAGCATCTCGTAGGTGGAATTCCAGCGAGTGGGACAATCTAAGACCAATTTCTTAGAAACAGCTAGTTTAAGTTGTTGAGCAGTAGCATGAAAAGACTCCACCCTCCTAGGTGTGCATGTCCAGAAAACCACACTTTCCCTTATTTGATATATTCCATCTTTCAGAACATCAAGACCATCCCTCACAATCAAATTAAGGATGTGAGCAGAGCACCTCATATGGAGAAGTGATCCATCCCTAATTAGATTAGACAAAACCAGCCTTTTTTTAACTATGTTGATCATTGAATCATTGGTAGTACAATTGTCAAGTGTTATTGTTGACAATTTACTATCAATATTCCACGATTGGAGGCATTGAGCTAGCTTTACAGCCAACCTCTCACTAGTGTGTGGGGCAGGGAGGTAACCAAACATCAAAAGATGGCTTCTCAGATTCCAAGAGTTATCGATATAGTGGCCAGTAACAGCCATGTAGGCCCTTTTTTGGTTTGTGGCAGTCCACATGTCAGTGGTGACAGCTATCCTCCCTTTGTTTTCATCAATGACCTTTTGAAACTTAGACCTCTCTAACCCATAAATAGCGACTATGTCCTTTTTTATGGTATTTCTGGCTGGGACTTTGAAGAGAGGGTTTAAGGTGAAACAAAATCGTTTGAAGTAAAGGTGCTCAACAATAGAAAGGGGATACTCATGCACCAAGATCATGGTGCAGAGCTCCTTTCTAGACACCTCACTACTAAACTGAGTTGTACTCATATCAGCTGTCCCATTGGCACTATAGTTAGCACCAAGAACTCTTTGACTCCCATCGTGTATTTTCTTATGAACACATTTGTTCCTATGAGTCCTAAGATGTGAAGTACCATTACTAGATTTCCCAGCCAAGATCTTTTTACAGTAGTTGCGTTTAGCTTTCAAAACCCCAGAAACCATCATCCTAGTGAAGTGAGGCTAGACATATGATTTTAATGACCTACTAGCACCTAAGGGATATTGAGGAAGAACATCTTCCTCAACATTATTAGGATTACCAGGAGGAGGGGAAACAACATCATTAGCAGGTGCATTCTCAACGTGTTGGGGTTCCATCTGTTTAAGAGAGAGATAAAAAAAATGTTTTAGAGAGATGTACATTGTTCAGTTGTGTTCTCATAATTCAATTCAGATTAGCAGATTATGTATTGAGAAGTTTACTTGATTCAAGTAGTTTAGGATTACATATTAAAAGTTTGCTTGATTCGAGTAGCATTACTTACAACAGACTAGCAGATTACCTATTACCCTTTTTCATATTACGGATTAGCATTCAGCATATTAGCAGTTTAGCTGCTAACACTAATGAACTTACTATCAATTTAAAACATGTTTAGGTTTAGCATTATCAATTGAACAGGTTTAGGTTTAGCTACCAACAACAACCAAGGTTCGAGGACTTACCTAAGCAGACTGTAGTTCCAGCACCAGCTGCTTTCTGAGATTCCTGAACAGATTACAAAAATGAGAAATCTGCAAAAACACAAAAGTAGGAAAATTAGTGTTTCTGGTTCAGGTTTAGGTACGAACAACCAACAAAAAGTTAGGGTCACGAATTACCTAAGCAGAATGCAATTTATGAACTAGCTGCTTGATTTGATTCCTGATCAGAAAAGAGTTTTCTGCAAAAACACAAAGCAGAATGCAATTTATCATTACTAATGATTCAGTAGCATAATTTAAGTGAAATGGGTTTCGAGTTTCATTAGCAATTTAACATTTCGATGATTTGATCTTAGTTATTAAGGTGAGTTATTGTTTACTTACCTCAGCAGACAGCACGTTGAAGCAGAAGCAGCAGTCGCTAGATGGGACTAACCAACAACAATCTGCAAGAACAAAAGAGCATATTTGAAATGTTAGGGTTTCTGAGTCTCTGCCGAATTAAGCAAGAACCAATAATAAACAAACAAACAAACAAACTATTGTAAAATTAACTTACTTAGAGTTAGAATGAAAGGATGATCCAGAAATTTGGAAGGCTAAGGTTTGTAGACTATGAGTTCGATGAACTGCAGATGAACATAATAATGAATTTGTCATCTATTTATACATGTACAACAAGCAAAAGTGAATTAAGGTAACAAAAAAAAGAATACTTATCTCGATCTAGCCATCTGGGAAAGAAATCGTTCGCATGCACGATTGAGATTGACGAGTCGAAGGGGATTTCTATCGATCGAGACATTTTAGGTGGTTGTAGTGTTGGTTAACAGCAAGATATGGGCTTTCTTGTCATGGGATAGTCGATTTTCGAGTAAGAATCGAAGAGAAAGGAGGAGAAATCGCCGGGAACGAGTGTTAGTGTTTGTTTGTTCCTTTTGTCATGTGGTCAGTAAAAAAAAAAAAAAAAAATTTCAAAAAAAAAAAAAAATTGTTTGTTCCTTTTGTCATGTGGTCGGTAAAAAAAAAATCCAAAAAAAAAACAAAAAAACAAAAAAATTGCCATTAGGTTGAGCACAGCCAAACTGCATGCAGTTTGCCTGTGTAAAAAGCAGTCTGCCTGTGTAAAAAGCAAGCTGCCTGTGTTAATCTAATGGCTAAAAAACACCTAAAAATCAAAAAAATCAAAAACAAAACCTTGTACTCTTGTGGTAACATGATGTAAATGACCGTGATGCTTTGAAAATGAGTTTGTGCTTGAATGAAATCATCAAAATCACCCCACTAGTGTTGAATTGCATAGTTCTTCACAATGAGCTTGAATGTTTTGACTGACTTGATATGCTTTGAATGAGCAACTCTTTTAGCAACATTCTCTTTTGTGAGGATAGTGTAACGACTTTTGGTGAAGTAGTTAGGTGGAGAACATTGACCACTCGACATGTTTGGATACCGTGCTTACTTGCATCAATTGTGAGCTTTTGATTTGGCAGCGAATCTCTCTGTTTTGAATGTTTTATGATGGGGTGAACTGTATCTTTATATAAAGAAAAATCCTACCTGACAAGTAAAATATAAGAAAGTTGCCATAACAATTTAAGTGTGGGTAAAAATGCCAAAATCGTGTGAGGCAATCACTCATTGCACATGGGGATGAGGAAAGATTCAATTGAGAATCGGTTCGCGACCGTACGATGTTGCTTATCAAGTACGATCCCCAGTTGAGTGAAGTGCCATTAGAGGATGAACAATGACCCTCCACACGGACCGAGGAAAAGGAGTTGAAAGAAGCCCTTATGCGAGTGCTAAGAAGCAGAAATTGCTCTTGCTCGGTCACCGGTAGTAAGAAACAAATCCCACTTGTACTAAATACGACCTCTCGGCAAGCAAAAGCAGAAAGAGAGAAAGCCTCTCCTTGTCATAAAAGGTAGTGATGTGCTTAAAGTTAAAATCATGTTTGCGAAAGGCTTCCCCCATTAGTTTTTGAGACTCATGCTTAATTAATTGCTTATGATTGGTGTGAGTAAGCCAGATTGTCCTCACGAGATATGCACCTCACTGATGTGGTTAGATTCTCCTAATAATTGTTGCACCATAAGTTGTTAATCACCCACTACCGACGATCAAAATTGAGTGTTGCTATTTGAGTTTTTGATGGATTTGAGTTAGTCATTGGTAATGGTTGCAAAGAGCTTGAGTGTGGGGTGAAAGGGTATGATCAATAAAGCACAACTCGTTTGTTGAGATAGAAACTACTGATTATCACAAGAGTACAAGGGTAAATTTCTAGTGTTGATGTTGTGTTTTGTGTGTCATGGATTTTTGTGTGAGCATGGTTGTGTCTCCCTGGTCTGTGTTGTGTTTCCTCCAATTATCGTTCTCTTGTCTGAGTCATTGCTTAGGGACAAGCAAGTATTGAGTGTGGGTTTGTGATAATTGTCGAAAACATATTGATTTTGCGTGCTTAATGTGATTTTTTCATCATATGTTTGAGATCTATAATACTTGTTTGAGGTCCAACTAAGCCTGGAATGGTTATAAAACCATTACCATCAAGTGCCAAGTGTTTTATATATTTCAGGTAAATGAAACGAGAAATTTGCATTGGTGGATAGAATAATTCAAGTGGACTGGATGTACATTGGACCGGAACTTACTGAGGAGTTGAACCGGGATTGGGCTTGGGCTGGACTTTTGGACTTGAGTGAAATTCTTTTTGGAGGCGGAACAAAAGAAACGAACTGTGGGTGGCAATTACTTTTAGCCTTACTTTTGGACGTGAATTGGGTTTGGAAAATCTCTTTTGGACTTTGGAGGGCGGAAGGCAGCAGAATTGGGGACGGAATTAATTCCCTGGAGAGGGCGGAATTCTTGAAGAAAATAAAAAGGAGGAGGCGGCCATTATTCTGGGAAGGAGAGCTTGAGGACGGAAGCTGGGGAGAGGGAATTGGAGCGGCCAGGCTGAGGGCAATTCTCTTGGAACGAAAACGAGTCTTGGGAGAAAAGAGAGGCGCCGCGCAAGGCTGGAGAGAAGCTTGGCGGAGAGCTGTTGAGCAGTGCGCCGGCCGCCAAGCATAATTGCAAATCAGTATTTTTTTCCCTTGATTATTATGATGATGATTATGAACATGATTGTTTGTTTTATTTTCGTCATGAACTAAACCCCCAATTTCTGGGGGAAACACCATAGGAGGTAGCTTTTTCTTGATTTGATGGATTGATTCATATTTCTTTTCCTCCAATCTCTATTGCATGAAATTGCTTAATGCTTTGTGTTGACTGGCCACCAATACATCGATTTGTAGTTAATTAGGTTATTAGCGACAGTGAAACCCTAATAACTGAACCTATTTCATGTGACATAGCAACTTATCGAAGCGACAGTGGATTAAATAAGGTACTATGCGGTCTTGATTAGGATATCGTTCTTCAGGCTAAATAATTAAGTCATTGAGCTACGACAGTAGGATTTGATTTGATTATTTAGTACGTAGTAATTTCCGACAGGGATAGCTAGCACAGTAGTGATATCCTGGCTGTAGAGAATTGGATTAAACTGATTGGAATATATGAATTAATCTGGATATGATAGGTAGTGAGTCCCGGTGTTTCTCCCAGAGCTTTCTTCCATTGATTTTCTCCCGACCAATTTACTTTGCTTAATTAGTTTAATTACTTTGCTAGTAGATCATAGTTTCATCTCATTAAACATTTTCACATATAGTTTGCTCAATAAAATTGATAGAACTTAAGGTTGTACCAGTCCCTGAGAGACGATACCCGGACTTTCCGGTTTTACTACGAGATAGGAAATTGGCATATACGCTTTTGCCCTATCAAGTTTTTGGCGCCGTTGCCGGGGACTGCCATACCTTATTTTTTATTGATTTTTGTGAGTGAACTATTTTGA
Source organism: Linum trigynum (assembly GCA_964030455.1). Classification (NCBI taxonomy): domain Eukaryota; kingdom Viridiplantae; phylum Streptophyta; class Magnoliopsida; order Malpighiales; family Linaceae; genus Linum; species Linum trigynum. The sequence continues at coordinate 51,699,153 of OZ034817.1, read as the reverse complement.
TCTGTGTGCTAGTGTGCAGGTGAATTTCAGGTTAATCCTTTTTGTGCATGCCTAGGAGGACAACCAGGGATTTATTGCCACTAGACCTGGAGATCGAGAAGACCTGTCGACTGAACAGGAAGCAGGTCAAGTTAGGGAAGCAGCCAACCACAACTCCTAGGCCTTCCCTAACCCAGAGAGGGTAGGCTTCATCACCTGTCGTCCCTACACCACCACCACCACCTCGTGACATTGAGCCAGTCATCATGGCAGACGAGGATCGTTCGATCAGGGCTCGTTTAAATCAACGGACTGGAGCCCGGGCTTCATGTGTTTTCATTCCGGCTGGGGATGCAACCATGGAGATTACCCCAGCATTTATCAACATGATCACCAATGGGTATACTTTCTCTGAGGCTAGCAATGAGGATCCTCACGAGCATCTCCGCCGGTTCGCGAGTATATGTGATACAATGAAGAGCCCCACAGTATCTGATGATGCAATCCGTCTTCGGATGTTCTCATTTTCTCTGCTAGGGAATGCATCACACTGGTTCCAAAACTTAACACCCCGTTCCATCACGACATGGAGTCAGCTTGAGAAGGTATTTCTGGATAAATACTTCCCACCTGCCTTGGCAATGAAGAGGCAAGAAGAGATTGTTACTTTTAAGCAGGCTGATGATGAGAGTCTAACTGAGGCATGGGAGCGCTACAAAGGGCTGTTGATGAGATGCCCAAGCCATGGTCTTGAAGATTGGAACGTGATCATTATTTTCTTCAATGGAATCAGAAGGGAGTTTCGGGATGCTCTGAATAATGCTTCCCGAAATGGTTTCACAAGAATGGAAGCACCAGAAGCATATGAACTGGTGGAGAAGATATGCTCTGAAGATACTGAATGGGGTAGTGAGACCGGCATTCGAAGGAGAGGAGGCTTGCATGAGATAGACAGAGTGGCAAGCTTAGAAGCAAAGATTGATGCTAAGTTGGATTCCAAGTTCGATGCACTCGAACGAAGGCTGGCTAAGATGGCTCTTGGTAGACAGGAGGAGGTTGCTTTTTTGTGAATTATGTGAAGGTGTTCATCATAGGGAACTATGTCCACTGGTAGCTGATCAGTTGGAAGATGTGCACTATATCAACAATCAACAAAATCAAGACAAGGGTGGTATGTATTCAAATACCTACAACCCGCAATGGAGGAAGCATCCTAACTTTTCCTGGGCAAACAACAACCCAGATGGTGCTCGCAACATTTCTCCTCCAGGCCTGCAGAAACAACAACCTCAACCAGAGAAGAAACCACAACTTGAAGAGTTGATTTTGGCTCATATGCAGAAAACAGACAATAATTTCAAGGGCCTGGATCAATTTGTCACTCAACAGCTAGCCATCAACAATAATTTACAATCTTCTATGCTAGCTATGGAGAGGCAAATAGGCCAGATGGCTCAAACTTTGGCAGATATGCAAGGCAGGATTCCTGGGACATTACCAGCAAATACTGAGAGGAATCCGAAGGATGCCATGGTTGTAGCAGTGACATTGAGGAGTGGAAAGGCCTTGGAAGACCCTAGCAGCTCGAAAAAGGCACCAGAGGCAGAAGAGGAAGCACCGGGAGAAAGATCTTGTGCAGAAAATGAAGAATCAGCCTTGCACAGGCAAAATGAAAGCAGTTTGCCTGTGCAAAAGCATGCTGCCCGTGTACCTCAAAAAGTGGAAAAATTGAAGAATGAAGAGGTAAAGCCTTATGAACCTCCCGCACCATTCCCTCAAAGGTTAATGAAGCCCATGGAAGACCCAAACTTCAAGAAATTTATGAATATCTTCAAGCAACTTCAGATTAACATACCCTTGGCGGAGGCACTTGAACATATGCCTACATATGCTAAATTCTTAAGGGAGTTGCTGACAAAGAAGCGGAAATGGGCTGATCTGGAGAAGGTAACCCTTACTTCTGAATGTAGTGCTGTGATTCAGAATAAATTACCAGAAAAGAGGGATGATCCGGGCAGCTTCACCATTCCATGTGTCATTGGAGGTACAGAATTCAATAAATCACTTTGTGATCTTGGAGCAGGAATTAATTTGATGCCATACTCAGTCTACAAGAAATTGGGATTGGGAGATGTTCTAAAGCCTACTCGGATCACTCTCCAATTGGCTGATCGATCAGTGAAAATTCCAAAAGGAGTGGTGGAGAATGTATTGGTGAAGGTGGGAAAGTTTATTCTCCCAACAGATTTTGTAATCCTGGAGATGGAAGATGATCGGGGAGTGCCTCTAATCCTCGGCAGACCTTTTCTAGCAACCGGTGATGCACTCATCGATGTTGGGAGAGGCAAGTTGACATTCCGAGTAGGTAAGGAGGAGGAAATTTTTAATGTCTTTCAAGTTGACCATAATCATGATGAATTTGAAAGTGAAGCTCGAGAAAGGAAAAATCCCTCTTCCTGTGATAGTGGACCATCCGAAGAACTATCACCTATCCTATCTGCTCAGATTCTGAAATCAAAGCAAGGGCAGAAATCCTTGCCAGGTCACCTCAAGTATAGATATTTGGGTAAGGATTTCAATCTTCCTGTTATTATTCCTACTTTACTGACATTGAAACAGGAAGAGTACTTGCTTGAGGCGCTGCAATACCACCTACGCCTCACTAAAGGGTCTAACATGCCAGCTAAGAAGGTCATACCCAATTTTCGCACACCTGGCCCTGCAGAGGTGACTCATATGCTGGATGGAGGTTATGCGTTCTACCATTGCTCGGGAGGGTATGCTGGATACCTTTCCATACCCATTGGTTGAAAGCTCCATAAACGTCAGGCTGAGGACGTTAAACAAGCGCTTCTTGGGAGGCAACCCAAGGTAAGTTTTCTTTTCTTTATTTTTATTTTTAGTTGTGTCAAACCCGTGCATGTTTAGATTAGGAGTTGAACATTAGGGACAATGTTCCATCCTGAGTGTGGGGTGGCGAGTCTTAGTGTTTGTTTGTTCCTTTTGTCATGTGGTCAGTAAAAAAAAAAAAAAAAATTTAAAAAAAAAAAAATTGTTTGTTCCTTTTGTCATGTGGTCGGTAAAAAAAAAATCCAAAAAAAAAACAAAAAAACAAAAAAATTGCCATTAGGTTGAGCACAGCCAAACTGCATGCAGTTTGCCTGTGTAAAAAGCAGTCTGCCTGTGTAAAAAGCAAGCTGCCTGTGTTAATCTAATGGCTAAAAAACACCTAAAAATCAAAAAAATCAAAAACAAAACCTTGTACTCTTGTGGTAACATGATGTAAATGACCGTGATGCTTTGAAAATGAGTTTGTGCTTGAATGAAATCATCAAAATCACCCCACTAGTGTTGAATTGCATAGTTCTTCACAATGAGCTTGAATGTTTTGACTGACTTGATATGCTTTGAATGAGCAACTCTTTTAGCAACATTCTCTTTTGTGAGGATAGTGTAACGACTTTTGGTGAAGTAGTTAGGTGGAGAACATTGACCACTCGACATGTTTGGATACCGTGCTTACTTGCATCAATTGTGAGCTTTTGATTTGGCAGCGAATCTCTCTGTTTTGAATGTTTTATGATGGGGTGAACTGTATCTTTATATAAAGAAAAATCCTACCTGACAAGTAAAATATAAGAAAGTTGCCATAACAATTTAAGTGTGGGTAAAAATGCCAAAATCGTGTGAGGCAATCACTCATTGCACATGGGGATGAGGAAAGATTCAATTGAGAATCGGTTCGCGACCGTACGATGTTGCTTATCAAGTACGATCCCCAGTTGAGTGAAGTGCCATTAGAGGATGAACAATGACCCTCCACACGGACCGAGGAAAAGGAGTTGAAAGAAGCCCTTATGCGAGTGCTAAGAAGCAGAAATTGCTCTTGCTCGGTCACCGGTAGTAAGAAACAAATCCCACTTGTACTAAATACGACCTCTCGGCAAGCAAAAGCAGAAAGAGAGAAAGCCTCTCCTTGTCATAAAAGGTAGTGATGTGCTTAAAGTTAAAATCATGTTTGCGAAAGGCTTCCCCCATTAGTTTTTGAGACTCATGCTTAATTAATTGCTTATGATTGGTGTGAGTAAGCCAGATTGTCCTCACGAGATATGCACCTCACTGATGTGGTTAGATTCTCCTAATAATTGTTGCACCATAAGTTGTTAATCACCCACTACCGACGATCAAAATTGAGTGTTGCTATTTGAGTTTTTGATGGATTTGAGTTAGTCATTGGTAATGGTTGCAAAGAGCTTGAGTGTGGGGTGAAAGGGTATGATCAATAAAGCACAACTCGTTTGTTGAGATAGAAACTACTGATTATCACAAGAGTACAAGGGTAAATTTCTAGTGCTGATGTTGTGTTTTGTGTGTCATGGATTTTTGTGTGAGCATGGTTGTGTCTCCCTGGTCTGTGTTGTGTTTCCTCCAATTATCGTTCTCTTGTCTGAGTCATTGCTTAGGGACAAGCAAGTATTGAGTGTGGGGTTGTGATAATTGTCGAAAACATATTGATTTTGCGTGCTTAATGTGATTTTTTCATCATATGTTTGAGATCTATAATACTTGTTTGAGGTCCAACTAAGCCTGGAATGGTTATAAAACCATTACCATCAAGTGCCAAGTGTTTTATATATTTCAGGTAAATGAAACGAGAAATTTGCATTGGTGGATAGAATAATTCAAGTGGACTGGATGTACATTGGATCGGAACTTACTGAGGAGTTGAACCGGGATTGGGCTTGGGCTGGACTTTTGGACTTGAGTGAAATTCTTTTTGGAGGCGGAACAAAAGAAACGAACTGTGGGTGGCAATTACTTTTAGCCTTACTTTTGGACGTGAATTGGGTTTGGAAAATCTCTTTTGGACTTTGGAGGGCGGAAGGCAGCAGAATTGGGGACGGAATTAATTCCCTGGAGAGGGCGGAATTCTTGAAGAAAATAAAAAGGAGGAGGCGGCCATTATTCTGGGAAGGAGAGCTTGAGGACGGAAGCTGGGGAGAGGGAATTGGAGCGGCCAGGCTGAGGGCAATTCTCTTGGAACGAAAACGAGTCTTGGGAGAAAAGAGAGGCGCCGCGCAAGGCTGGAGAGAAGCTTGGCAGAGAGCTGTTGAGCAGTGCGCCGGCCGCCAAGCATAATTGCAAATCAGTATTTTTTTCCCTTGATTATTATGATGATGATTATGAACATGATTGTTTGTTTTATTTTCGTCATGAACTAAACCCCCAATTTCTGGGGGAAACACCATAGGAGGTAGCTTTTTCTTGATTTGATGGATTGATTCATATTTCTTTTCCTCCAATCTCTATTGCATGAAATTGCTTAATGCTTTGTGTTGACTGGCCACCAATACATCGATTTGTAGTTAATTAGGTTATTAGCGACAGTGAAACCCTAATAACTGAACCTATTTCATGTGACATAGCAACTTATCGAAGCGACAGTGGATTAAATAAGGTACTATGCGGTCTTGATTAGGATATCGTTCTTCAGGCTAAATAATTAAGTCATTGAGCTACGACAGTAGGATTTGATTTGATTATTTAGTACGTAGTAATTCCCGACAGGGATAGCTAGCACAGTAGTGATATCCTGGCTGTAGAGAATTGGATTAAACTGATTGGAATATATGAATTAATCTGGATATGATAGGTAGTGAGTCCCGGTGTTTCTCCCAGAGCTTTCTTCCATTGATTTTCTCCCGACCAATTTACTTTGCTTAATTAGTTTAATTACTTTGCTAGTAGATCATAGTTTCATCTCATTAAACATTTTCACATATAGTTTGCTCAATAAAATTGATAGAACTTAAGGTTGTACCAGTCCCTGAGAGACGATACCCGGACTTTCCGGTTTTACTACGAGATAGGAAATTGGCATATACGCTTTTGCCCTATCAGTTTTGCTCCCGGGGTGGATACGGGGCGGGTACCACAGCATCCGTCCCCAGCCCGTCACCGAGCCACGCGGGCCGCGGATCTGCCCGACTCCGCCAACTAAACCGCTCTCGCGGGTTTCGGCCCATTCCACACGGGCGGGCCCTAGCGGATACCCAAAGCCCGCGGGCTGACTGCCATCCCTACTTAGAGCTGTTTTGCTTAAGGAAAAAGTAACTAATAACTAATAAGCAACTTAATCCAAAAATATTGATTAATAATCTATATAAGCCGATAACCATAAGATTTATAATAATACAATTAGTTAACTAAGAAACGACGCAGCACTATCATATTAGTTAAAGTTTTTTTCACTCCAACAAGCCCACCTAATATTAGTTAACCCTCGCCGCCGTCGCTCTTTTTGTTCCCTCCTCTTCTCAATCCTTCTCTTCCTCGCCGTCGCCGCCGTTGCCGCCCTCAGCCCTGAATCATCAAACCGCCGCAGCCAGCAATCCCCCAAAATCGACTCCTCCCACCTCCCTTCCCCCACCGGAAAACACACATTCACATTCCCACTCCCGCTGTTCAGATCAATCCCAATCGCCCCGCTGCCATTATTATTATTGTTACCACTGCTGCTGCAGCTAGATGAACACGGAGGCACCACCCCAACCTTTCGAATCAGTGATTCCTCCACTGCATTTTCATTCACAACCACTGAACCGGCTCTCGGTTGGGCCAATTGGGTTTCGGTTGATCCAGGCCTTTTCTCTTGCTTGCCAAGCCTCAGCTGCACATTTTCAATTGGGAGCAATTAGGGTTAGAAATTGAATGGCTTTCTATGAGCAGGGTTTTATTAAGGGAGTGGGTGGGGAAAGAAAGAATTACCTGTTCTTCAATGGCTTTCAGTTTCGAATTCTCCTCTTCCAAAGTTTTGTAATAACGGGTTACATTCTCAATCTCCTGTGTTTAACCCGAAACCCCACAGTAAATTTCCAGTGACAATATTAGACGGATTGGGGAAACACGAAATAGAGTGATGAAGAAAAGGGAGAAACTTCAAAATTACCTTCCGTAGAACTTTCCGCTGTTCCGCGCTCTCGGCAACTTTCTCCATCAAATCCTTCCTCGACTGCTGAACAATTTTTTTCCCCCACAGGATGATTCACAGTTTCAGAATTTTACCATCAAGATTGGGATAAGGGTAAAAGGGTCAAATCCACTCAGCAAACGAAAACCCTCAGGAAAACGAAGCGTTTACCTTTTTGCTGACGGCGGAGGCGACTCTCCGTTTACAGCGGGGAGGATTCTCACCGGATTCTTCCTCTTCGCTCAGTGACAGGGAAAGCGGCGTGGTAGGGCTGCCCTCCTTTTCCTCCTTGGGTTTAGACTCTCCCCTCGCCGCCGAACTTTTCTCGACCGCCGCCAACGGCTGCTGGGCATCACGAAGAGACGGGCTCGGAGATAATGCTGCAGTTGAAGGCGAGGAATCGATTCGGCCTCCGCGAGAGAGACAAGATCTCTTCCGCTTGGCGGACCAGAAGAACGGAATGGAATGATGCGACGAGGCGGAGGCGGCGGAGGGTTTGGATTGGTCGATTACAAGAGGAAGGTCAAGCAGAATTGAGGCGACTTCGTGCTCGTGTTCTTCGAAGTAAGAGGGTAGGAGAGAGCAGTTGTTCCCCTGTTTCATCTTCGTCACGCCCAAGGAAGAAAAAGAAAAAGACAAACAAAAACAAAGACCTAATCAGGTCAATCCGCCATTGGCGAGGGACGAGACCCAGAAGAGAAGAGATAGAGCTCTGGGGAAGAAGAGGGATTAGAGGGTGGAAATTCCGACGGCGAGATAAGGGGGAGAAAGGAATTTGGTTGCGGTGAAGACTCTGTCTCTTTGGTTTTATGATTGAGAAAGAGGGAAGGGGGAAAAAAATCGAGTGGCGCGGGGGGTGGGAGCTGGTGACACGTGTCGCTCAATGGAGGGTCCTCTGTTGCCGATTTAGGGTTTTTCCGGCTCCCCTCCCGCCTCGCTTCGCTTCACGACTTCCGTCAGAGAGACTTTCCAACTTAAATCGACTGTACTTTGTATCTTCAATTTTTTTTCTTCCAAATAATAATAAAACAAACATTATTTTACTTATTTTTTTTATATAAAAATTTACTAAATACGTTGAAAATGTAAGCACCACTATCACTATATTATATAAAGCTTTTTCCCATCGTAAAAAAATATAAATCTCTCGTTTCGTGATGATACTATTGTTAAATTTTATGTGTGTAAAATAAATACAATGTTGCTCATGTAGCTTAGTGTTTAAATCACAATCAGATCTATCAAATGACAAAAATGTAGATGATATGTACAGCAATCGCAAATTTAATCGATGTATTATTGAATTTGAGAAATGTTTATACCGTCTATTTTAATATAAAATTTAAGAATTTATGAAATGGGGACTTTTTATTTTCATTCTACAATGAATCTCACAAATTAAAATAAAAAAAAAATGAGTTAATCCATTCATTTATGGCGGTTTCTCAAGAAGGAAATAAAATATATCGTTCGTCCTACTCCCTAAATCCTATTTAGTGATCAAAGCGTTGATTTAGCGCTAATTTAGGAGAATTTACAGTTTCACCGTCGTGAGATTATGTAATGGGCCAAGCCCAACAAAACGGATCCGAAATTGGGATTTTGTTGGACTGCGGTACGGTATTAAGGTAGCAATAAGATGACATGAGCAAAGGCCTAATGAGTAATGAGAGACTGTGAGACAGTAGGAACAGGAAAGGAAATTGTGAAATAATGTCAGTCAATTCAACAAGAGATATCTGGGGAAGTTTAGGTTATAGTACACTTATACAGACCAAATGCTGCTTTGCTTTCCGTAATGAAGATAGCAGAAACATAACAAAGTAATAGGATCATCATGATGCCCGCTGTCTCTTCGACATGACATTCACCACAAAGTCATCGTCAGAGTCATTATCGCTATCGCTGCTAGCCTTGCGCTTCTTATTAGAATCTTTTGCGGTAACCTTGGAAGGAGCAGTCTTGCCTTTGGCAGATGTAGATACTGGAGATGGAGATGGCTTCTTCTTTGTATCAGTTGCACCGTTGGATTTCTTTGTGGTGGTGGTGGTGGTGGGAGTGCCTTTTTTCATTGGAGATGCAAACTTCTGGTTCTTCTTCTTGAGCTTCATATCCAACACCTTTTGTGCCTTGTCTTTAGGAAGCAATCCCGATTCCATCATCCTACAACAAGCAGAGAATGAGTCAGGAAGCCAGCTGCTAGAAGTGCAGCAGGAAGTTTCCATGGAATTATATGTCAGTGACTCAATATAGCACTGTGCAATGCCAAGGGATATTCAAAATACAAGTCTTGTTCTTAAAGTATCAACTAGTAATCAAACATGTTGATGAGAACGAACAGGGACTCTATGGCAGAAAATGTCAAACCTGGGTAGACTTCATGAGTCAAGAATGCAAAACAGCAGTCTTATCTTGAACCAAAGAGTGAAGCATGGTTCCGCGGTATAAGAAGATGAGATCACTGAAGTCTCCACTTTCCTGAGACTTATATCTTTCACATTCATTCTTACTCATACGAGAAACCAATCAACATAAGAAACTAAGATTGATTTTCATCAACTCTTTGTTACATGCTGAGATCTGTGATTATTCATTAGGCTCAAAAGATACACATCTCTAAGAAAGAGTAGGATCTCTGCAACTCCATAACCCAACCCTAATAGATTCCTCATCCTAAGCTGACAATTATTACGAAGTAGCTGAACAAAGCATTACTACTTCTCTATAGCATAAGCTTCTTCCCTATAATCACATTATGGTTAAGCCACCAAACAATCTTCACAGAGAAGGGCTGCAAATGGTTAGACTTGAGCCATTTCGCTGAACAAAGCATTACTATTTCTCTACAGCATAAGCTTCTTCCCTATAATCACATTATGCTTAAACCATCAACAATCTTCACAGAGTGGGGGTTGCAAATGTAACTCACCAGACTTGTGCCATTTCACTGTTGGGAATCTGCTTATACAGAGTTTCATAGAAAATCCTCAGTGGGTCTCTCTGCAATTGAACCACAGTATCCAGAATTGTTAATTAACTCCAAACAAACACTTGCATAAACCAGAATAAACCCTAAGCTACCAAACCAACGAAGAACAATTACCTCCTCGGGAGGATCTCGCTTCTGGCCAGGCAAACTATAAACCTTCTTCTCCTTCTTCGTCCCATTCTGCTGAGTCCCCGCGCTTCCTTTACCCTTCACTACTTCAGTCTTCTTCTGCTTCTTCACGCTCGAATCCTTCAGTTTCAAGAAGAAGAAAAAACACAAACTCCCAGCAACTAATCCCCAAAATTGGAACTTCTAATAGCCATAGATAACTCACCTTAGCAGGTTTCGAGGCGGAACTCCTTCTCGCAATGGGCTTCTCGTCGTCGTCCTCTTCCTTCTTCAATTTGGCGGCTGACTTCGACCGAACCTGAGAAGAACCCTTCTTTGGCTTAACAACTCCATCGAAATCTTCATCGCTGTCGTCCTCGTCTTCGGATGACTCCTTTTTCACTTTCGCCGGCTTGGGACGAGGTTTGGGGGTTACCGTACCTGCATTCGTCGGATTCTTCCGCCGAGCAAGGACCATGGAGCTCAGACTCCTCTCGTCGTCCTCCGATTCCTGCTTCACTGGCTTCGAATCCTCCGACGGCATTGTTCTTTCCCCCGGCCTAGCAGACTTTGGGACTGGAAGTAGAAGGGTTTCAGTGAAGCTTGATCTCTATGCACTGTGGGAAGATAACAAAGGCAGAAAAGTAAAACCCTTGTGTACTTCGGCTCTGTCCCGAGTTCATCCAAGACGGAAAAAGTGTCAGATGCAACGACAGCGTTTCATGGCGGGAAAGATATGGGTTGGGCGAATGATTAGGCGGGAAATGCAAAAGATAAATGGGCTGTGCCCTTCTTTTGGGTCAATTGTCCATTGGGTTTCACTTAGCCCAAGTTTCTTCCATGGTATTCTTAGTTTTCGGGTTAATGCCACATTTGGTCAATGAGATTACTAAATCGTTCCATATTTAGTCACTAGAAAAAATTAATATCAACTTTGGTCACTCAAATTACTAAAATGGCTCACATTTAGTCACTCTCCGTTAGTTTCCGTCCAAATCCGTTAACAGAGCCTGTTAAGTGCTGATATGGCTAACGGGAGCGCCTAGTCAGCGCCGTCTAGGGTAAAAAAATGTTCAAACCCGACCCGCCACGTCACTAAACCCGCCATGTCATACACCCAATCCAACCCATTAACCCAACCGGACCCAGAACCAAATCCGACCTAGTTAAGAAAACAAAATTGGAAAATCATTCGGGTTAGTGGCATTTTCAGACCCGAAACTCTTCTCCTTCCTCGCGAAGCTCTGCTCCTTCAATTTCGTCTACCATTTTCGATAAAACAGATCAAAGAGCAGGGAGAGATCGAAGTCAAGTTCTTCACTATCTTTGCCGCGCGCCGGCTTCAGTTCCCCCATCGCAGCAGACAATGAAACCCTAAGATCCTCCTGCGAATCCGCTCTGTACTTCTTCTTCTTCATCGCGCACCAACGTCAGCTTCCTCCATCACAGCAGCGGACGAAACCCTAAATAAATTCCCCCATCGCGCCGTCGTCAGTTTCCCGTATCCATATTTATCCTGGTAGAGGCACTGGTCGGAGCGGCCGGATGAGACGTCGCGGGATGCGCACTCCAGTGAGTTGCAGAAGAGCGGGGAGTAGGAGGAGGAGGAAGGCCGATCGAAGATCGGGTCTGTTTGCTGAGCCAGACCCGGGAGAAGTATTCCCAGCTGCCCTAGTTCGACCCGGATGTGACGGGATTCGATAAATAGGATTGGGAGAGGAAATGGGGGGATTCGGAATTGAGTTGAGGGGTGAGGTCGGAGTCGGAAAGGAGGAGCTTGGCAGAGATGAACTGGACGGGGTCGGAGTCGAGGCGGAGCCTAGCGCAGGTGAGGGATTTATAGTCCAGGTGGTTGGATCTGACGACCGATTATCTTGATAGGAGGTCGATGGATGATGGGGGGAGGCGTTGAGCTTGATGGGGGAAGGAGAAGCTTGTTCTTTGGGTTCTTGTTCGGTGAAGGTAGTGGATTGAGGGTCGACGGAGAGGATGTAGTGATCTTGGTGGAATAAAACGGAAGGGGGCGGACTTGCCGGTGAGGTGAAATGGAAGGGGGAGAAGTGGAGAGGCGTGGTAGAGATGGAGAATAGGGTCGGGTTTGGTTCATGGGTCGGTTTGGGTTAGTGTATTAGGTTGGACAAATGACATGACGGGTTTAGTGACATGGAGGGTTGGGTTTGACCATATCTAGTCCAAAACAACGCTGACTAGGCGATTTTGTTATTCATGTCAGCATTTAACGGGCTCTATTAACGGATTTGGACGGAGACTAACGGAGAGTGACTAAATGTGATCCGTTTTAGTAATTTGAGTGACCAAAGTTGATATTAATTTTTTCTAGTGACTAAACATGACACGATTTAGTAATCTCAGTGACCAAACGTGGCATTAACCCGTTAGTTTTCCTTCTTCTTCTCGGATTACAAGTCCCCACCAATGCCCTTTCCAGCTGCCATTCAAGGAGCAGTCTTATCATCTTATGTGACGGTGGGGAGATCACTACGTTTATTTAGGGTTGCAAATGAGTCGAGTCGAGTTTTACTCTAGTTTGAGCTCGGTTAATTAATAAACGAGCTGAGCTCGAGTCGTGTAGAGTCGAGTTCGAGCCAACTTGTTTACTAAAATCTTTACTTGTATTTGGTACTTCATTTTGTATATCATGATACATATAATTTATTTTGTTAGCTAATCTCATATTATACTTTGTTGGTATCCTTTATCATTTAGTCAATAAATTTTAACTACTCCAAATCTTGTTATTTCATAGTATCGAAGCAATCTATGATACATAATTTCTTTTTAAAGTAGAAAATAAGATATATTGCTTACATACTCAACATGTAAAATTTATATATGTGAGATATATAATTTAACAACTATATGAATTAAATTATAAGATATAGATTGATTTTTCCATAAGTCGGCAATCGAGTTTGCTCTCTAGCCACATGTTGAGCATATCATGAGCTCTAATCGAGCCAGCACACGAGTTTAGCTCAACAAGCCACCGAGTCGAGCTAGCTCGCGAGCTTCACGAACTGAACAAAGCTTAGCTCGTGTTCGGCTTGTTTATTAAAGAGCCGAATTTCGAACGAGCTTTTTCCCGAGTCGAACGTCGAGTCGCTCGCGAACAACTCGGCCCATTTACATCCCTACAACTATTACACTTTTTTCCCCTCCTCACAAAGATTAGGATCTTTCGACTTTCATTCATAACCAGTAAGAAGTACAAGTAAATGACTTGAAGAATGCTCGATGGCAAGAAGCAATCCTTCAAGCTATAGAATCAATCGAAGAAAGCCAAAGAGGAGTATGTTAGAGGCAACGACGTGAAAAGTCTCATCCGTGTTTTAACTGTTGTTTTGGTGTAATTTTAGGGATTTTTCCAGAAATTGAACTGTTTAAATTTTTTTTCCAAAAATAGCATCTAAGTCCGAAAAATTCCAAAAATAGCACCCTTTCCCAAAAATAGCTCCCTACCAGTGCGGTTTAGGCGAAAACCGCCACCCAGGGGCGCGTTTTTCGATGAAAACCGCACCCCTAGGGGACGGTTTTGCAGATCGCACCCCCACCATGCGGTTTGGTTGCAGACCGCACCCCCACCATGCGGTTTGGTTGCAGATCGCACCCCCACCATGCGATCTGCTTTTTTTTTTTTTTTGAAAAATCCTAACCTAGGTGGAAACTTCAAACGGACGTATCTTTGTGTTCGGGTATCCGATCGTCGCGAATTTTTTTTTTATTCCGCATAACTTTTTGAGATCTTGCAAGTCGAAGACTGCCGAATGTGGTTTGGTCCCGCCTTCGTCCCAAAAAATGTCGTTTGCTACCCCGAACGAGCTTATTTCCGATTTCGTCAAACTTTGGACAACCATAACTTTGTGCTCCAAAATCAAAACGACATGAATTTTTTTTTATTTCGCATAACTTTTTAAGGACTGCAATTTTTATTAGAATGAATTTTCAAAACAGGAATTATTTTGGATATACAGGATTTTGGGAATAGCTTACCTTCCCTTCTCAGCAATCCACGTACATTTTGAAATTATGTCTATGATAAAAGTTGTATTCCTTAAAAATTTATGCGAAATAAAAAAAAAATTCATGTCGTTTGGATTTTGGAGCACAAAGTTATGGTTGTCCAAAGTTTGACGAAATCGGAAATAAGCTCGTGCGGGGTAGCAAACGACATTTTTTGGGACGAAGGCGAGATCAAACCACCTTCGGCAGTCTTCGGCTTGCAAGATCTCAAAAAGTTATGCAAAATAAAAAAAATTCGCGACGATCTGATACCCGTACACATAGATATGTTCGTTTGAAGTTTCCACCTAGGTTAGGATTTTCAAAAAAAAAACAGATCGCATGGTGGGGGTGCGATCTGCAAAACTGCCCCCTAGGGATGCGGTTTTCATCGAAAACCGCGCCCCTGGTGGCGGTTTTCGCCTAAACCGCACTGGTAGGGAGCGGTTTTTGGGAAAGGGTGCTATTTTTGGACTTTTTCGGACTTAGGTGCTATTTTTGGAATTTTTTTTTAACAGTGCTATTTCTGGAAAAATCCCGTAATTTTATATGTTATTACATATATATTAGATGAGATTTGATATAATCTATAAATGTATGACAATATAACAATTCTTTATATATATTCAAGCTAAATGGATGGTTATTTGAATTAAAATCAAGTTTGCCAAAAAGGTGGAATGCCCGCAAGTGGAATTGGGTTCTATGAGTATTAGATACAAATCACTTTCTCCCAACCCTACCTCTTCTCACAACAGATTCCCACCTTTCCTCGCAAAGGCGCAAACATCCGGATCGATGTATCGGCGTCTTCTCTACTGGAACACATCCTTCAATCGACCTTATATCTCTTTACTGCTTCCTCTTCACTGAGAATTTTCGAATCTCTGGACCTTTAGCTTCTCAATCTGGAATTTGTATCGAGGCAGAAATTTCTGGGCAGGAGGGATTAGGGATTTGCAGGGAGAAGGAAGGGCATGGTGTTCACTCGGGTATCGATAGGGGTTAGAGATGGAAGATAAATTTTCTGGGTTTTCGCAGGTGTTCGAGAAGGTGGTGGTTGAGCGTTGCTTGCCGCCGCCACCAGGTCTGGAGGAAGGGGACGACTGGTAGGGAGTAGGGGGAAAATATATTTTTTTTGTTTTTTTTTTTCAAAAATAATTATTTTATAACTCAAAATTAATTGACGTGGTATGTGTCACACACATGATTTGGCCATATATTTTGCCATTAAAAAATGTGAATTTTGGCGAACGACCAATCTAAATACCAACTCGTATATATACAAACGGGAAAAGTGATTTTGCATTGATACCCCTTTTAGGATGCATTGAAGAGAAGTCTGACATCGAGGAAGAGCTCCATGAACTCAAAAAAGATTGACAGCAACAGCCTCAAAAACACATCCCCAATTGCTAGTCCAAGAAAAATTTCCACCATAGCCCAGAAAAAAGAAACATACACCAAGTAATAATTCAGCCATTGAATACGAAAAAAGCAAGTAACAAAGAAACTGCTCCTCCTCCTTCCTCTCGTACTCCCTTAAGCAAATAATGGTCGGAAATTATTCCCATCAAACATCATCCACAAACCTCCCAGAAACAAGGAACAAACCAGAAGAACACAAAAACTAGCGATTAAGCACAGACATACGGAACATTAGGAGAAAGTTGCAGCCTTTCTCTTACCCCTCATACTCTTCAGGCTCCTCCTCGTACTCCCCTTCATCATCTGCGGTAGCATCCTGGTACTGCTGGTACTCTGCAACCAGATCATTCATGTTGCTCTCAGCCTCGGTGAACTCCATCTCGTCCATCCCTTCTCCGGTATACCAATGCAAGAAAGCCTTCCTCCTAAACATAGCAGTGAACTGCTCGCTCACCCTCCTGAACATCTCCTGGATGGAAGTCGAGTTCCCAACAAAAGTTGAAGCCATTTTAAGCCCTCTGGGTGGGATGTCGCACACGGACGACTTCACATTGTTGGGGATCCACTCGACGAAGTAGGACGAGTTCTTGTTCTGGACGTTGATCATCTGCTCGTCAACTTCCTTTGTGCTCATCTTGCCACGGAACATGGCTGATGCAGTCAGGTACCGGCCGTGGCGGGGGTCGGCAGCGCACATCATGTTCTTGGCATCCCACATTTGCTGAGTCAGCTCAGGGACGGTGAGGGAGATGTACTGCTGCGATCCACGGGAGGTGAGTGGGGCAAATCCGACCATGAAGAAGTGGAGACGAGGGAATGGGATGAGATTCACAGCAAGTTTCCTGAGGTCAGAGTTGAGCTGACCAGGGAAACGGAGACAGCATGTTACTCCGCTCATGGTTGCTGATATCAAGTGGTTCAGATCTCCAACTGCATGATCAGGAAAGCACACATTAGTTCAGTTTCAGTGGTTATGACATTTGTATATCAATGCACCGTTGAGTGAAGCCATATATGGAATGGGACTTACAGCTTGGAGTGCTGAGCTTGAGAGTTCGGAAGCAGATGTCATAGAGTGCTTCATTGTCAAGGACCATGCATTCGTCAGCATTTTCAACCAACTGATGGACAGAGAGAGTGGCGTTGTAGGGCTCCACCACGGTGTCTGAGACCTTGGGCGAAGGGAAGACCGAGAACGTGAGCATCATCCGGTCGGGATACTCCTCTCTGATCTTAGAGATCAAAAGGGTTCCCATGCCAGAACCTGTGCCCCCTCCAAGCGAATGGCATACCTGAAAACCTGGTAATGAAATTAAGTCAGTCTATTTATTACCATAAACAGCATCTAAACCTAAAGTCCACTACTTCAGATTGGACAAGTGAACGGAGTGCCAAATCAGCCATTAACAGAGACATAAGCATCAGAATCTTAGATCCAAAGGCAATGGACCAACATGAAAGCTACATACTCAAGTCAAAATCAACAAACCAGGGACAATGACAGACGTCACTTTACTTCTTCTAAAGCATAATGAGAACCCAGATCTTTCCTGTGATCCATTTCTACTTTTCCCCAGTAACAGTATGCTAAAAAGATGAAAAGGGGTAGTAGATGCGGGTGGGTGGTGTTGTTGGGATTGGGCCATCCCCCCCAATCATGCAGCGGTGAAACTTAGACATTATCATTAATTTCATCTCTAGATCTGTTCAAAGTGACTCTAATTATGAAGTTTAGAGAAAGACCACAAAAAAGAATCTCCACGCCAGACAATATCAATGGTGGGGGCCATGAT